>CM046452.1:5108120-6308120 GCA_025506515.1 Flaveria trinervia
TTATCTGTTCTTATTGGCTATAGTATGATTTTTATGCTTCATGTGGTTGGAGTATACTGGTGGTATCAGAATGATGATCTTAGCTATCCGCTGTCATGATTCCACCAAAAACAATACCACCATTTTGGCATGCTATATTCATTATAATTGTAAATGGTATGAACAATGCAATTAATTAATTTATTTAAGTGTTTATTCATTTTTACTTAATAAGACATTGATTTTATGAACAAATTATTGCTTGCAGATACAATGGTGCGGCAGGCAGCTATGACTTTAAAACTGGTACTACTTATGTACTATAAAAATGGCAGGGGCCATAATTTCCGTAGGCAGGTAAGGTGATGTAATTTAATTTATGTGGCATAAGAATGTCAAGGGCTATAAGTTGGGGAAAATCACATAAATGGCCATTTTTTTACAGATAAACGTTGCCTAACTAGCCATTTGATGACACTTATTTTGAAACTAATCAGTTGACGATTTAAAATAGTTACATGTTTCGAAATAAAAGTACATCCAACCAAAACACGACACTTCAGCCCAAAATAGAAAATCTCATGGTTTTGCGGCCAAATACGCGAGAATTCGTCCTTGGACACGTATTTTTCTCCAAGAAGTCCCAAAAAGAGCAAAATTTCATGGACCCATGATACCATTTAGTTGGTTCTGTTATCAGCCGCTTATTTTCTTAAGGATGGACCCATGATGCCATATGAATACATGTGGCATCAGTTGGTTGATTCAGTCCTTGGTCCTGTAATTCTTGCTGTGAAGTGCCAAAACAGTGTCATTTTCGCTGGGAAGTCCGTAAAAAGCATGATTTTTTGTATAGAAAATCAATTTTGAACAGTGACTGGTTAGATTATTATTAATGTTTAGTCAGAAGCCATATGGTTAGTTGTTTGGTCAAAGTGGCTATTTACGTGTTTGTCCCTGCAAGTTGAACATAATTTATAGCTTTCTGACTGGATACTCTGGTATATTAGGGTCAAATGCTGACACTGGTAGAGTATGCCCTGTTATTATACCGTGCATTCTTGCCTGCTCCAGTTTGGTACCGATTCTTTTTGAATAAAGAATACGGCAGCCTGTTTTCTTCTTTGATAACAGGGTTTATTTGACGTTTAAGCTTACATCAGTAGTAGGAAAGGTATGCAATCAAGAATTCCTGACTTTCTATTTTTACTTTTAATGTTGTGAAAACACCAGCAGAAAGAACCGAATTTGCATGTTGCAGAGCATGCTTTTCGCATCTACTGATATTTTCTCCATCTTCCCTGTAGGTTAGATCCTTCTATGCTGCGTTGAAAGCTTTATCACGAAAAGAAATGCATATGGATCACATGCAACATCAGAACAGGTGTGATAGGCATCATTGTTATGACTTATGAGATACTCTAATAGAGTATAATATCATTTTAACCATCCTTCTCCTCTAGAAAGACCTGATATAAGCGAGCAAATGTTGCAAATTATTTTCTGGTAAAATAAAAAAATAGTATTCCATTCTTTTTGTTGTATTATGGTCAAGGATGTGCTGCACAAATCACTTAACAAAATGGCAAAATTCCAATCCAATTTATCTTGCTGCCATTAGTAATATTTCCAAAGTGTCAAACTTGACAGTGTTGTATTCTCTCTTTAAATTTTGTATTTCATATTGTTTGCTTGTTACTAGCAGGTAAGTGAGGCAGGTGACATGTGTGCCATATGCCAGGAAAAGATGCAGGCCCTATATTGCTGTGTTGTAACCACATCTTCTGTGAAGACTGTGTTTCAGAATGGTTAGATTCTCCTTAACTATACACACACAGAGTACACATGGATATAGAGGGGCTTGCGCGTGTAGTTCTTAATTATGTTTATAACACTTTTTAACATATTTTTTGGGTCTAAATCATGTTGACGGGTTGTTTTATTTTCAGGTTTGAAAGAGAGAGAACGTGCCCTTTATGCAGAGCTCTGGTTAGACCAGCTGACATACGGTCGTTTGGTGATGGTTCCACCAGTCTTTTCTTCGGGGGTTTGAAATACAAATATCATCACTCAGGTTTCTCTGTGGCTGTTGATGTTTTCTAGTCACGCTCATCACCATGGAGTCTGCTTCGTTAAGTCTCGCTCTTAACTAAAGTTCATGGCTGATTTTTATTTTCTTTCTAAGTTGTACAGCTGAGCTTCTAATATATCTCAACGAGAAATATAAGATGCAAGAGGATCCTTGAATACCTACTGTTTTCTTGCATTCTTTCATGCCTTTGTGTATAGTGAAATTGGATACACAATAGTGAAATTGGGACTAATGTTACAATATCAATGAACACAAGGTATGACAATATCAGAAGCATAAAAATATAACTACCTCAATTTATTTGTAAACCAAACATATAGTATCAATGAAACAAGGTATGACAATACATGACACGGTTTATAGGTGGATAAAGTATTTTTAATTGTGTATTAATTTTTATTTTTAAAAAAGGGTTTTTACACTAAACAGGTGGTTAGATGTATTATTTTTATTTTTTGTTTTTTATTTTTTTAGACTAGTAATTTATTGGCCAAACTTTTTCTTTTGTTTAGTAACTTTTGGTAAATTTTCTCTTTTAGATTGGAAATTTAACTTGGTTTGAATTGAAATTGGAAATTACCTTTTCAAAAAGTAATAGTGGTTTGAGAAAAGGATTTAATGATCGACACTCATCTATATGTTGTGTATGGATTTTTTACGCGACGTATAGCTATCCCCATTAATGTCTGACATTCCATGTCATATCTGTGAATCCAAGGATCGCAAACATGAATTATCAGTGTCGGTTGATAACAAGTCAATGTTTGCGGAATTAACGTTAATTTGGTTTAATTGTTTGTAATAACTTTATTTATCAATAAATATTTAAGAACACACTAACAGAAACACAATTAATGAATAATATGTATTTCATTAAAATATGTTAATGATTACAAAATAATGAATGAATGATATTAAAGTTTGTTATGATGTGACGGCTGTTAGGGTTTGGTTGAATGACGGTGATTGTCGAATGCTATTGCTGATGCTGTTCAATCAATCGTCTAAAATAACCGTTTTTGAATCGAAAATTAGGATCCATATATATAGACAATGATGTTTCTGTTATAGGAAATACCGGATCTCTTGGGATTTGATTTGTGTTAGTTAAGGAATCATCGGATTTTTTGGGATATTGTTGACTTATTGACTTGTAACACTTGTATTATACAAGTGTTTGGACTCCGCAAGAATTGTCTCTTCCGTAGGAATTTATTCTTCCGTAGAAGTCTTGTTCTTCCGTAGGAATCTTGTTCTTCCGTAGGAATCTTGTTCTTCCGTAGAACACTTGTACTTCCGAAGCAAACTTGTTCTTCAGTTCTGGTTGTTCATCCGCAGAAGATCTTCGGATGTAATGTTACTTGTAAGAAACATATCTACGGAAGAACAAAATGTTCATCCGTAGATGTTTCTTACACTTGGTCAATTTCATAAATTGACCAAGACTAATGTTTGTACCAGCAATTATCCACAACACACATATATGGGTTAGCATATATAATTAATGCATGCATAATAAATGACAATTACAAATATTCATTACAGGAATTGATTAAAGTTCTAAGCCTATACAAATTGATCTAGACCTATAAGTTCTAGATCTAACAATACTCCCCCTTAGGCTTAGATCCTTGTAATCAATCCTTCAAAACAGAAAGCTCCTTGACTCTGGTAATGATTATTGTTGTAGAAGTAAGACACAACAGTCTTCTGATCATCATACTTGTAGTTGATCTTCATCTTGCTGAACTTCTTCAGAGTCTCAAAGCTTATCCCAAGAACATCTTCCTCGTAGTGAGTGTGTCTAACACTGTTGTTATTCACCATTTCTAGCTCATCTGCTCTGAAATTCTAAGTTCTATGAATTCATTAAAAGTTGTTCCTTCAGCAGTCCAGCATTGAATCTTCTTCTTTTGTAGGCTTTGGCATGTAATTTGTCAATTACTTGTATCACATGGACATGCAGGAACAAATCATTTTGTGCTTTTTCATCAGCCAGCTTGGGAAAGAATTTGTCATTAAGGTACGAGGTGTAGCTAGGATGAAGTAATTTGATTTTCACAGGATCAAAGATCCTGATCCAGTCAGCTTTCTTGTTTTCAGCATTTCTTAGCAGGACCAACTCCTTTGTTTTCTCAACATAACCCCATTCAGTTATAGAGTATGTGTATTGAGTCCCTTCAATGCATTTGATTGCTGCTGTAGTTCTGTTTTGTAGCCAACTCTTCAAGAATTCATCATCTACAGATTCTAAGGCATTGGACTTGTATCTTTTAAGCCTTTTGATTCTCTTCTGGTGCTTTACATCTTCTCTTTTAGCTTTTCTGAGGACATCATCTTTAAATTTAGTCTTGAGCTTTCCCACTAGAGTTGAGAAGTCTCTTCCTCTAGGGTGAATTGGATGATTGCAGATGATCAGGCTTGAAGATCTTGATGTTATTCTCTGGCAGACACACCACTGAAAATACATCATGGAAGTATTCAACTCTTCCAGATGTTCTCTTAATAATAGCACAATCCCAGTCTGGATCATATTTCCAGGCCATAATCCTGTTCTCTTTCACAGAACTGGGAGTTGTGAGGTGGTCTATTAGTTGTATCAGAGTGGATTTCTGTTCAGTTATTTCCCTCATTGTAGTGCCAAGTGGCCATACTTTGCCCGGTATTACTTCTCTTGGCTCTCTGATCAATTTGTCCTTCCTTTGTGCTAATCTTTAGGTTCAACTGTTATAGGTTCAGCAAGAAGTTTGTTTGTTGCTCATTGGATGGATGTAGAGCCTCAGTTCTGAATTTTACACCAGTATCCAGCTCAACTTTCATCACATGCTCCATCATCCTTCTAAGTTCTCTACTGACCTTCCCTTAAGCTCATGTGGTTTGTAGTTATGGCCTTATAACCACCAAGTCATGTTGTATTTACTCAGCTTAGCTGTGTCACAGTGTCCCAACCCTTCTTTATCTCTGGATGGATTGAAAGGTGATGAAGGCTTCATAGTCACAATTTGGTATCATAAAGCATGCAAGCTCAAATTCTTTCAACAGATTCTTCATCTCAGTCATGTTTAGTCTCTCAACCACGTCATAAGGGAAACCATGGTTTATGAGTGTCATAAACATGGTTGATTCAGGCCCCTCTTCTAATATGTCTTTTGAAGATAAGAGATCATCAGCCTTTGAGACTTTCTGATCCGTTGGAGAGTCTTCCTTGATCAGCTCTTTCCACTCTTCATCGCTGTCATCATCCTTGTGAGAGATAGACTTCACAGTAGATAAATCTACTGAAGGTGTGTGTTCAGGAGATGTGAGCTTTTGTTTCTTGGAAGAACTTTCATCAGTTGTCATCTTCTTCTCTGCAGCACCAAGAACTTTCTCTTCCTTGAGTTCCGAATTAACTCTTTTGATGCCTCAGCAGATGTTTTGTTTGAATAGTTGAAACATCAACATTTGACTCTAATGCACAAATCTTCATTTTGAGATGCTCAATCTCTTATTTTTTCTCTTATCACATTTGATTGAGCAAAAATAGAGTTATTGCTTGTTCAAGCTTCATCATCACCCTATCTTGTTCTTCCTTTTCAGCTTCTCCTGACTCTTTAAGCTCAGACTCCTAATCAAGCAGAGCATCAATGACTTCATTGTTGCATGAGCATTTTCTCAGCCTTTTATTCTAGCTGCTTGTTTATCAGCTCTTCATTCTTTTCTCTGATCACTTCCTTCAACTCCTGTATTCTTTGCTTTCTTTATTGATTTCAGCACCAACTTGTTGTACTCAGCAACCAGATAACTCTTGCTGACAGGGATATCAGCATCACGTAGATCCTCTTCATTGTATGCTATCACATCAACATGGCTTGCTTCTTCTTCTCCTTCCTGATGTTGAGAAGCAATCTCATCATCTTTTACTTCTTTCTGGGCTTCACCTGCTGAGCTTGAACTGATTTCAATAGCTTGAACTTTTGGTTCTTGATGTGATTGTTGTTGTTGATGATGATCAGTAACTGGAGTGAATGGTTCAGTTTTATTTGAGAGTACAGGGGATTCGGGTTGGATAATGACAGTTTGACTGTACTTGCTGAGAGGCTAACTCTGTCTCCTAGTGAAGATGCTCTTAGTGGCTGAATTTTCTGGATTTGGAGGTTGTTGATAAAGTTGCATTTGAAGCTGATTTGGTGATGGAGGGTGGATTGGAGACATTGGCTCTGTGTTTTGGCTGTTGGTGATTGTGGTTGGGATGTTTTTGTTGATTTGGTGATTGATGATGGATGGGAGAGATTGGCTCCGTGTTTTGGCTGTTTAGTGATTGTGGTTTGGATGTTTGTTGTTGATTTGGTAATTGATGATGGATGGGAGAGATTGGTTCTGTGTTTTGGCTGTTTTGGGATAGAGGGTGAAAGGGAGAGTTGGTTCAGTGCTTGGACTTGCTGGTGAATTTGGTACAGATGATTGAGACTGATGATGTATGGGTGATATAACAGGTGAATGAGTGTCTTGTACTGAATTGGCTGGAGAGTCCTCTTGTTGAACATCCCACACAAGCTCTTGAGGAATATCAGTAGTAGCATCAATCACATATGCAAACATGTCCATGTCATCTCCTTCATATTTTCCAGAAAATTGTTCAGTACTGATCTGCCAAGGTGTGCTTGAACAAAAACACCACCATCCACAGTAGTTCCAAGCAGATCAGCATTAATGATCAACTGCAGGAACCTTGGAAACATATACATCTTATTAGCCTTCTGCACTTGATATGATCAATTAAGCAGTTGAAGATGTACTTTGAATAATTGTAGGTTCATCCTTCAAAAAGACCAATAATCCCAGAGGAAATGTGCCTTGAGAATCTGTCAAGACCAGATTTTCTGTTCGACATGCACTTAAGGTAAGTGTGACAAAGAAATCTGTACGGCTTTCAAAGTCTTCTTTATTGATTTCTCCTTTGTCGAAATCACCATCATATCCATCAGAAGAAATACTTTCTCTATGTATTCATCTTCGAACACATCAGGATGACCAGCTTCGACATCTCCCAACTCAAGAACCCTTCTTCTTGTGTTCATCGACTCTCAGTCGTCGATTCTTCACAATAGCCATAATAACTTCACTATCGTCTTCTATGCGTGCAGAGTTCCAGAAATCAATGATATGTGATTGATAAATCACAGGCTCTGCTGATAAGGCATAGAACAGCCTCGATCTTCTTAGGTATCTGATAATTTCTTGACACTCTTCTGAAACAGGATCATCAGGGTTTAAGAAGGCACAAACATTGTGTTCTGTCGCAAATCGGTTATCCATCTGTTCATAAGAAAAGATTTCGTTAGAATCACATGAGAATACGAACAGTTGAGAGATAAAACACGAATCAAGCAGTTCATTCTTGAACATTACAACATGTTTTGCCTTAATAACAGCAGATTAGGGACATAGATATATGTTTGTTTAATGTTTTGATGTGGAAAAATTTTAAATGCTATGGAGGAGGGAAAAGTTTGTTGAGAGTGTTTTTCTAGGTCTGAAAAGTGAGCTGAAAAAGCGAATAATGAATTTGAGAAGTCAGATCGCATCATTTATACTCTCAGACACATTAATTTTACCTCATTAATTAAATAGGACCCTCAACGTATTCTTCCGTAGAACATCTACGGATCAACAACATCTGGATGAAGTGTAACCTACATTTCACAGATTACCAAACTGTAAAATTACATTTGTTGATCTTTGTTCATCCGTAGTTACCAATCTACGGATAAACATTAAGTTTTCCACATTGTAGCTTTTGCTGATGCTTGAGATAGCACTGTATCTTCTGCTGATGCTTAAGATGGCACTGTAGCTTCTGCTGATGCTTGAGATAGCACTGTAGCTTCTGCTGATGCTTAAGATAGCACAATGCAGAGAAAAATATTGTTGTTTGTATGGTCCAAGTCCATTGGTTAGAACCATTTATTGCTTCAGGACCTTGTTGGCTTTGTATACATGGCAATTTAGCACAAAAAAGTTCAAAAAGATTTTAATAAAATTCTCATGTATCTAGTAGCTAAGATGATGCTCAGATTCTAATTCCTCATATTGATGATGAGATAGACAATGTTGCTGATTGAGAAGCTTAACTTCATGTATTCTACTCCCCTAAATTTGTGATTAATGGTGAAATTAAGCATTTATCATAAATTCCTTTAAGAGGAATAACATGATTTTTATGTGTATGATGATGATCAGACATATATACACATATGATGGGATCATACTATAATACTAAGCCTCTTCCTGATGAGTTATTTTGTTGAATTAATACCTGAACCAAGTTCTGATTGCAAGTATATTATCCACTTAAATCCATATAAGAGCTCATGTATCAACTAGGCATGCTGATTATCATATTTTCATGTTGATTTAGAAATAACTGTTATGGGCTTCACATTTAATTTACAAAGATTTCATCCTCCCTTTGCAAGTCAAATCATCACTTTTTCACACTTAAGAACTATGTACTTGAAGTTATAAGATCTATCTGAGATGCATTTGACATCTCATTATGCAATGATTTAAAAGCTCAAGATAATATACAATTGATCACATAGGATTCTTTTAAGAGCTTAGATATGATCATCATCATGTCACCAGGTCTTTACTCACGTAAAGCAGAGGCGCCTTTAACCCAGGTCTTTGTTTACACAACAGAGGGATGATGAGGATCATGATCTGTTCACCGTTTGTAACTGAAGATCAGTATGGTGATCATACACCCAGGTCTTGTTTACACAAAACAAAGGGAGTATGATTTGCAAAGATAGCTATTATAAAGTGTTGATACATAGTGTGTTAGATGAGTGATTTGGTCACATCAGAAAAAGACTCACCTTGTATTCTCAAAATGAAGTTTCCCACAAACAATCACTTTAGCATTATGTTTCGCATGCACTCAGTTTAGTTTCCACTCAAGATGAATCTACTCATATCAAGAAACTTGCTGAGATTTATTGTTATTATGAATTCAGGAATAAGCAAAGCTATAGTGTACTATCATTTCCCATGCATATGTCATGCTTAAGTATCATGACACAATAATATGTTATTGTTTAGTTTGATTAATCTAAGTTAATCATGCCTAGAGATTCAACTAGAAGTAAATCCGACTGAGTCAAAGGCTTTAATGAATAAATCAACAAGCTGATTTGTTGTATCCACTTTGACTAACTTAATCAAACCCTTTTCTGAGCAATCTCTCAGAAAATGATATCTTATCTCAATATGTTTGTTTTACTATGTTGCACAGGATTAGCAGTATAAAACATAGCAGCAGAATTGTCTATATAAATTGAAGTTAGAAGGAAGTTGTAACCATAGTCAAGCAATTGGTTTTGCAACCAAAGAACTTGAGAGCAACTAGCTGAAGCAACTATATACTTAGCCTCAGCTGTGGATACAGAAACATTACTTTGTTTCTTGCACTGCCATGACACTAGCCTTGGTCCAATGAATTGACATCCCCGGTTGTTGATTTTCTGTTACTATTACATCCACCATAGTCACTGTCTGAGTATGAGTAGAGTGTAAAGTCTCCATCCTTTGGATACTAAAAACCAAGTCCTGGTTTTCTTTGAGGTATCTGAAAATTCTTTTTACAGAATTGAGATGAGACTCCTTGGATCAGATTGGTACCTAGCATATACACACACAGCAAACATAATACCAGGTCTACTGGCAGTTAAATACATAAGTGAACCTATCATTGATCTATATAATTTTGATCAATAGATTTTCCAGAAGGATCAGGAATAATTTTATCAATTGTTGATGTTGGTGTTTTGCATGAGGATACTTCAGCAATATTGTATTTTTTCAGAATTTGATGTATGTATTTTTCTTGATTGATGAAGATCCCATTGGATTTTTGATGAACTTGATGGCCAAGAAAGAAGGTTAATTCACCCATTAAACTCATCTGAAATTCAAATTTCATCAGCTCTTCAAAATCTACACACAATCTCTTATAGTTGAACCAAATATAATGTCATCAACATATATTTGAACTACTAAGAGATCTTGATGTTTTTATTGAGAAAGAGTGTCTGGTCAATAGTTCCTCTTTTGTAGCCATGCTTGAGCAAGAAAGATGATAGTGTTTCATACCATTTTCGTGGTGCTTGATGAAGACCATACAAGGCTTTATCTAGTTTGTATACCCTATAGGGATAATGAGGATCTTCAAAACAAGGGGTTGTGACACATAAACCTCCTCATCAATCTTCCCATATAAGAATGCACACTTGACATCCATCTGATACACAATGAACTTCTTATATGATGCATAAGCTAGAAACACTCTTATTGCCTCAATTATTGCAACTGGTGCAAAAATTCATCATAGTCTATTCCTCTCTTGAGTGTATCCTTGTGTAATCAACCTTGCTTTGTTTCTTACAATAATCCCTGTCATCTAGTTTGTTTTTGTATAGCCATCTAGTTCCAATAGGATGTTGACCTTCAGGCAGATCAACTAGAGACCATACCTTTTGCTTTCTGAAGAGTTGAAGCTCTTCTTGCATAGCTTCAATCCAACTGTTGTCTTTTAAAGCAGCAGTGTGATGTTGGAGGGACCACTTGAGAAAGAAAAAAAAACTGAAAAGACAAAGGTTGGCAATACCACTTGGCTCCTTGTAGTTCTCTTTACTGGATTTCTAATGATGTTGATTGGATGAGTCTTATGGATTCTCATTGAAGGTGTTGATTCAACTGGTATAAATGATCCTAGATTACTCATTTCCATTGCCTCACACTGATCCAACTCAAGTTGAGAGTTTAAGAAATAGTCAAAATGTTGAACATGAGTTGAATGATCATGAGAGTCTTTTGTATAGGCTACAGGAGCATCTCCAGTCTTGGTTTGCTGTTCTGTAGAAACTGCTCCGGATACTTTTGTTCTTCCGTAGAAACTTCTTCGGAAGCATTTTGCTCGTCCATTGGAACTCTCCGGAAGCATTTTGCTCGTCCGTAGGAATTTCCCCGGAAGCATTTTGCTCGTCCGTAGGAACTTCCCGGTAGCATGTTGCTCGTCCGTAGGAACTTCCCCAAATGATAAGTGAGGACATGAATCTTTTCCAATGTTTGTTGTATTCACTTGAGAGCCTGGTTTTGTTGAAGGGACAACATTCACATCTCCGGATGTACATTTCCAAATGTAGTATCTGCTGCTACTGATGTGTTTTCACCTGAGGATGGGGGTATCCTTGGAGGATCAGCATATAAGGTTACTTCAGTCATATGAGGTGAAACAAATAGATAAGATACGCATCAGATCCTGCATTGTTCAAGTGATCATATTTAAATGATTTAGATAAAGCATCTATGTCAAACAACCATGATGAACCTTTAACTGACTTTGTAAATACAGTTTCATCAAAAGATACATTAGGAGTCTCTTCCATAATGTTATGTTATGGAACATAAACCCTATATGATTTAGATGTTGAAGAGTATCCAACAAAGAAACCATCATATGCTTTTTCTAAAAATTTTCCTAATGACTTTTATGTTCAAAATAGTTACATGACATCCAAAGACTTTAAGATATCCTATGTATGGTTTTCTTTTAAATAAGAGCTCATAAGGAGTTTTGTTATGTTCTTTGACAATTAATGTTCTGTTTTGATCATTGCATGCAGTATTCACAGCCTCAACCCAAAAAGTAATGGGCAATTGTGAATCAACTAGCATTGTTCTGGCTGCTTCAATGAGAGTTCTATCTTCTTTCAGCAACCCCATTTTGTTTTGGAGTTCTGGTGTGCACTAAATTGCCTTGCAATACCTTTGTTCCCGCAAAAGGAATCCAGTTCAAAATTCACAAATTCAGTACCATTGTCACTCCTAAAAACTTTAACTTTGTATCAAGTTGATTCTCAATCTTGATCACAAAGTCCATTAATGTTATGATGTTTCACTCTTTTGTTTTAAGAAAAAAAACCCATGTGAATCTTGTAAAATCATCAACTATCACCGAACAATATTGCTATTTTCCAATGCTCATCACATTGGTAGGACCAAACAGATCCATGTGAAGCAATTTGAGTGGTGTAGTATTAGTATTGATAATTTTGGATTTTTGTGACACTCTATGTTGTTTTCTTTGTAACAAGAAGAACAATAAGTTGAGCAATGAAACTCTTTGTTTGGCAATCCAATGACCAGGTTATTTTTCATCATTTATTCATGTTCTTCATGTTAGAAAAGAAAAGCCTTCTATGCCACAATTGAGACAAATCTTCTGATAGTTAGATAAAGGCAAGTTTCATGTTTTGTGAGAGAAGTGTTGTTAATATCCAAAACATAAGTGTTTCCTTTTCTTGATGCTTTGAGGAGGATTCATTCTTCTGGAACAATAATCATGGCTTAAGAATGTAACAGTTAGTATTATCAAACAATATGATATAATTTTGATCAATAGATTTTCCAGAAGGATCAGGAATAATTTTATCAATTGTTGATGTTGGTGTTTTGCATGAGGATACTTCAGCAATATTGTATTTTTTCAGAATTTGATGTATGTATTTTTCTTGATTGATGAAGATCCCATTGGATTTTTGATGAACTTGATGGCCAAGAAGAAGGTTAATTCACCCATTAAACTCATCTGAAATTCAAATTTCATCAGCTCTTCAAAATCTACACACAATCTCTTATTAGTTGAACCAAATATAATGTCATCAAATATATTTGAACTACTAAGAGATCTTGATGTTTTTATTGAGAAAGAGTGTCTGGTCAATAGTTCCTCTTTTGTAGCCATGCTTGAGCAAGAAAGATGATAGTGTTTCATACCATTTTCGTGGTGCTTGATGAAGACCATACAAGGCTTTATCTAGTTTGTATACCCTATAGGGATAATGAGGATCTTCAAAACCAGGGGGTTGTGACACATAAACCTCCTCATCAATCTTCCCATATAAGAATGCACACTTGACATCCATCTGATACACAATGAACTTCTTATATGATGCATAAGCTAGAAACACTCTTATTGCCTCAATTATTGCAACTGGTGCAAAACTTCATCATAGTCTATTCTTCTCTTGAGTGTATCCTTGTGTAATCAACCTTGCTTTGTTCTTACAATAATCCCTCTGTCATCTAGTTTTTTGTATAGCCATCTAGTTCCAATAGGATGTTGACCTTCAGGCAGATCAACTAGAGACCATACCTTTTGCTTTCTGAAGAGTTGAAGCTCTTCTTGCATAGCTTCAATCCAACTGTTGTCTTTTAAAGCAGCAGTGATGTTTGGAGGGACCACTGAGAGAAAGAAAAAAACTGAAAAGACAAAGGTTGGCAATACCACTTGGCTCCTTGTAGTTCTCTTTACTGGATTTCTAATGATGTTGATTGGATGAGTCTTATGGATTCTCATTGAAGGTGTTGATTCAACTGGTATAAATGATCCTAGATTACTCATTTCCATTGCCTCACACTGATCCAACTCAAGTTGAGAGTTTAAGAAATAGTCAAAATGTTGAACATGAGTGAATGATCATGAGAGTCTTTTGTATAGGCTACAGGAGCATCTCCAGTCTTGGTTTGCTGTTCTGTAGAAACTGCTCCGGATACATTTGTTCTTCCGTAGAAACTTCTTCGGAAGCATTTTGCTCGTCCATTGGAACTTCTCCGGAAGCATTTTGCTCGTCCGTAGGAATTTCCCCGGAAGCATTTTGCTCGTCCGTAGGAACTTCCCGGTAGCATGTTGCTCGTCCGTAGGAACTTCCCCAAATGATAAGTGAGGACATGAATCTTTTCCAATGTTTGTTGTATTCACTTGAGAGCCTGGTTTTGTTGAAGGGACAACATTCACATCTCCGGATGTACATTTCCAAATGTAGTATCTGCTGCTACTGATGTGTTTTCACCTGAGGATGGGGGTATCCTTGGAGGATCAGCAATAAGGTTACTTCAGTCATATGAGGTGAAACAAAAGATAAGATACTGCATCAGATCCTGCATTGTTCAAGTGATCATATTTAAATGATTTAGATAAAGCATCTATGTCAAACAACCATGATGAACCTTTACTGACTTTGTAAATACAGTTTCATCAAAAGATACATTAGGAGTCTCTTCCATAATGTTATGTTATGGAACATAAACCCTATATGATTTAGATGTTGAAGAGTATCCAACAAAGAAACCATCATATGCTTTTTCTAAAAATTTTCCTAATGACTCTTTTATGTTCAAAATAGTTACATGACATCCAAAGACTTTAAGATATCCTATGTATGGTTTTCTTTTAAATAAGAGCTCATAAGGAGTTTTGTTATGTTCTTTGACAATTAATGTTCTGTTTTGATCATTGCATGCAGTATTCACAGCCTCAACCCAAAAAGTAATGGGCAATTGTGAATCAACTAGCATTGTTCTGGCTGCTTCAATGAGAGTTCTATTTCTTCTTTCAGCAACCCCATTTTGTTTTGGAGTTCTTGGTGCACTAAATTGCCTTGCAATACCTTTGTTCCCGCAAAAGGAATCCAGTTCAAAATCACAAATTCAGTACCATTGTCACTCCTAAAAACTTTAACTTTGTATCAAGTTGATTCTCAATCTTGATCACAAAGTCCATTAATGTTTATGATGTTTCACTCTTTTGTTTTAAGAAAAAAAACCCATGTGAATCTTGTAAAATCATCAACTATCACGAACAATATTGCTATTTTCCAATGCTCATCACATTGGTAGGACCAAACAGATCCATGTGAAGCAATTTGAGTGGTGTAGTATTAGTATTGATAATTTTGGATTTTTGTGACACTCTATGTTGTTTTCCTTTGTAACAAGAAGAACAATAAGTTGAGCAATGAAACTCTTTGTTTGGCAATCCAATGACCAGGTTATTTTTCATCAATTTATTCATGTTCTTCATGTTAGAAAAGAAAAGCCTTCTATGCCACAATTGAGACAAATCTTCTGATAGTTAGATATAAGGCAAGTTTCATGTTTTGTGAGAGAAGTGTTGTTAATATCCAAAACATAAGTGTTTCCTTTTCTTGATGCTTTGAGGAGGATTCATTCTTCTGGAACAATAAATCATGGCTTAAGAATGTAACAGTTAGTATTATCAAACAATATGATATAATTTTGATCACAAATTTGAGACACACTAAGTAGATTATACTGTAATTTCACATAGTAATTTACTTTCTCAAACTTGAGTACCCCATTTGTTATCATCCCTCACCAACAATTTTACCTCCCATTTTATCCCCACCAAATGCCACATAAAAAGCATTTTTATGTTTGAAATCATGGAAAAGTACACAGTTTCCTGTCATATGCCTAGAACAACCACTGTCAACATACCACTTGTTGTCAGCTCTCCAATATTGTTCCTGCATTCAAAAATAAATCAGTTAGAAGTGACAACCCAAGTCTGAATGATCTTGGGTTTGTCAACAGTGTCTAAAATTTTTACTCCTTCATGACTTAATCTTGAAGTCTCAGTATTAATTTCATATCTAGTTGATTCATTTGATTTGATGATGGTGAGGATGATTTGTTGAAGCTGATGCAGAAGCTTTGGAGTCTTCTTCTTAATTGATTCTTCCTTCACCTTATCTTTCTTTGGTTGATATTTTGATTTAGAAGATGAACCTACACTTTTGAATGTTTCATCATCTTTTGCTTTTGATTGAGACACATGTGATCCTTTTCAAAATGATCAAAGAAATTATCACTGATGATTGATTCTTCTTCTCAGCCAAGTCTACCTTCTTGTGAGGTGTTTTGGATTGTTGATGATGTTTCTTCACAGATTTAGCATCTTCAGAAGATCTCTGCTTTGGTTTTGACTTTTGCTTTTGATTTACCTTCTTTTGCTTTGAATCATCTTGACTTTTAGCAGATTGAGAGTCTGATTCTGTCAAATCAGTTTTTGACTTCTTTGTGCTTTTGCTTTTGTTCTTTTTGTTAAAATAACATTCCTGAGTTGAATGATTATTTTTGTTGCAAATAGCACATAGTTTGTTGAAGTAACACTCTGAAGTCATATGATGTTCGTATTGCATATGGAACAGTAACTGCTGAAGTAGCAGTCTTCTGTATTGTGATTGTCATATCACACCACATGCAATACATTTCTTTAGATTCCTCTTCATGCTCATCTTTCTTCTTTTCTTGTTCAGTTTGGGAGCTTTTTTTCCTCTTTTAAGAGCTTGATTTGTTCTTGTGTTCCTTGAAATATCAGCAATTGAATCTTTCTTGTCCTTTGATGACTTTTGTTGCTTCAGATTCAACATCTTTTGTTTGTTAACAGAAACTCTATTTGGTATCTCATCCGTAGATTCTGCTCTCTTCTTCCGCAGAAGTTCTACGGATTCAGCAGACTTTGCTTTCCGCAGATCTTCTAATGAAGAATTTTTCTTTTGCTTAGTTGATACTTGTTTCTTCTTACCTTTATCTGCATGGGATAAAAGTACTTCTCAGTTGATCCGCAACTATCAACTTCTTTTTGAAGATTCAGTTCTTGAAGTCCTTCATTGAGTTCAGCAATCCTCTTGCAGATAGTCTTCAGCATGTTTCTCTGCTTTGGAGGATATTACAGCTTGATTCTTCAAGCACTCTTGGAATACCAATTTTAATGTGAACATTCTTACCAATGGTCACTTGATCAACATCAGGTTCATCAGAATCATCCAAGTCATCACAATTATCATAATCAATTCTGAATGATTTTGATATAAAGATTCTGATTCAGAGGATTCAGTTTCACTCACCTCAGCTTTATTGTTAATGTTGATTTGAGTTGATTCTGTTTCAAACTTAGTGCCAGGCACAAAATGATTTGACAGGGTGTTGGTCATTGTTGTAGGTAAAGATGTGTAATTATCATTCACAGATGGTGCAACAACATTATAACCCAACCCAGACCTTTTCTTTGATTCAATATGAGAATTTAGTAATTTCTCATATTGCTGAGATGTAATTAAAACTTTTGAAGTTTCACTTCAGTTGAAGCATGATCAGCCATGGATTTTGTTAAGAAAGTGGTCAGATGCTCAACTTGGGCTTTTAGGCTATAGTTTTCAGAAACAAATTTTTCTAAATCCTTTTTCAAAGAGTTAACTTTGATTTGATACAATTTATGTTCTCTAACATGGGATTTATTCAAAATCATAGTTTCTTTTACTTTGTCAGCCAATTGTTAAGCATGGACTCTATAACGTTCAACTTCCTCAACACATGTTAATGAACACAACCTTTTTTTTACCTCTCTGTCCATTAGAGGAACTTTGTGTTCCATATGAGCCATCAATGCTTGATTCTCTTTCAAGACTTCTTTTTCATACATACTTCAGTCACACATTCCGTCTTGAAGTATGATAAGCCCTGACTCTTTTGAATTGCTTGGTCCAGCTGATTCATTGGTAGCTGGTGGGGATGTATTGATCAGTTGAGATTGTCTGTGTAGAGATCTTTGAGAGTTTGATTGTTGATAGGGTTCAGTCTGATGTTGTTGATGCTGCTGATGTTGTCTCCTCTCTGTATATGACTGTTGATTGCATTCTCTTGATAAATGTCCATTGAGATTGCACTTGAAGCATCTTACTTTTGATTTGTCAACACCAATCTTTAATGTTTTACTGGCTGCTACCAAGTTCTTGTTTCTCCTGAGATATTGCTTTGCTCTATAAGCAATCATCGTCATCTGCCATTGTAGGTCCATTTCTTCCACTACATCAGGATGTAGTTCTTCTAAGTCTTGTTGGCAGATATTGCTGAAGTTAGAGAGCTTCCCAGTTATGCTTGAAAACGAGAACTAAAAGCTGCAAAGGCTGCTTTTTGTTCTTCAGAATCCAATATCACAGTGATTGGTTTTGACTGATTGTTTGAATGTGAAGACTTAGCTGTTGCTGCAGTTGTATCTTTTCTCTCAGCAGTTCTTTCTGCATTCTTTTTTTTTATCTTGAGATGATTACTTTGAGGATTTAGAAGCATAAAAGCTAACTTCCTCCTCATTATCACTCCAAGCACAAGAGTTATCACCTTCATTGTTTGAAATAAATGCACTTCCAACATTAATTGTTTCTTTGAAGTGATAGGGTGAGACATGAGTTCTCACACTCTTGTTTCTTGATTTTTCATCCATTTCAAGAGCTTCCACTTTCGCAACCAGAGTATCTAGACCAGTTGACTTTAGATCTATTGTGTTCTTGAACATGGATACTGTTTGCTTCCAACTTTCTGGCAAAGTGTGGAGTATTTTCTTGTTTAATTCCTCATTGGTATATTTCAACTCCAAAATATTCATTTCAGTTACCAACTGCATGAATCTATAAGGTTGTTGAGGAATTGATTCACCCTCAATATGATGAAATGTTTCATATTATGACATGAGGGTGTCTCTCCTTATGCTTCTAATCTCATCACTTCCTTCGCAGAGAGTATGAAGTATTTTCCACAAGGAGTTTGCTGTTTTGTAGTTCTCACACCTGATCAATATCTCTTTAGGTAAAGCCATACTAAGCAAACTGTATGCTTTGATATCAACTTTGACCTTTTTGACAACATCGGCTGATAGATCTTTCATGCTGATTGGTTGATGTTTGTCGTTATAATCCGGCCCAAGGGTGGGTGGAATATAAGGACCTTCAGTGATGGAGACCCATAAGTCAGAATCATATGTTTACATGATTTCTAAACTTGATTTTCCATGACTTGAAGTCTGCTTTTGTTTCCAACTTCGGTGGTTGGTAAGATGATCCACTAAAGTTGCTCATGATGTGAATTGATGAGAATGATCAACAAGATCTGCTATTCAATTGATCTGAATATAGATACAATTTAATCTAAATGAATGCAGTTGAACCACAAACACGTTTCACACAAAATTCTTTTAAAAAAACCAGTAGATCTAATATAGCAAAAATTGAAAAATCTACAGGATTCAAAGCAATTAAACACAACTTATACTGATAAATCAATTGATCTAAATCAATGAGCACTTGGCTCTGATACCACTTGTGAATCCAAGGATCGCAAATAGGAATTATCAGTGTCGGTTGATGACAAGTCAACGTTTGCGGAATCAACGTTAATTTAGTTTAATTGTTTGTAATAACTTTAATTATCAATAAATATTCAAGAACACACTAATAGAAACACAATTAATGAATAATATGTATTTTATTAAAATATGTTAATGATTACAAAATAATAAATGAATGATATCAAAGTTTGTTATGATGTGAGCGCTGCTAGGGTTTGGTTGAGAGATGGTGATTGTCGAATTGCTATTGCTGATGTTGTTCAATCAATCGTCTAAAACAACCGTTTTTGAATCGAAACCTAGGATCCATATATATAGAAAATGATTTTTCTATTATAGGAAACACTAGATCTCTTGGGATTTGATTTGTGTCAGTTAAGGAATCATTGGATTTCTTGGGATTCGCATAACTGCCTTGTTGACTTGTTGACTTGTAACACTTGTATTATACAAGTGTTTGGACTCCGCAGGAATGTCTTCCGTAGGAATTTATTCTTCCATAGAATTCTTGTTCTTCCGTAGGAATCTTGTTCTTCCGTACAACACTTGCACTTCCGAAGCAAACTTGTTCTTCAGTTCTGGTTGTTCATCCGTAGAAGATCTTGGGATGTAATGTTACTTGTAAGAAACATATCTACGGAAGAACAAAATGTTCATCTGTAGATGTTTCTTACACTTGGTTAATTTCATAAATTGACCAAGACTAATGTTTGTACCTGCAATTATCCACAACACACATATATGGGTTAGCATATATAATTAATGCATGCATAATAAAATGACAATTACAAATATTCATTACAAGAATTGATTAAAGTTCTAAGGCTATACAAATTGATCTAGACTTATAAGTCCTAGATCTAACAACATCAATTGTTGTCTTGTTGCTTATACGCTTCGTATAGAACCCATAAGTTACGTATAGCCTATTCAGACGACAAAACTTGACTAAGTTTAATCAATCATTCATCAAAGTTATACGCTTCGTATGGTGTCATACGACACGTATGGTCCTGTGGCATATAAGCTAGGTGTGTAGGTCCATCGATACTTATATACAAAAATTTCACGTCAACCCTTATTCATACTCTAATCACTCTTTTGTGAAGCCCTTTTATAGTTGATTAAACGAATGGTCCATGTGGTATGCTCATATTACAGTATTGGTCTCAACTTGTGAGAAATTATAGTATTAGTCCCACCTTTTTACCAAATCGTCACACTATTGGTCCCTGGAGTGGATGACAGTTAGTTTTTGTTGTTAAGATCATGTAAAATGATTAAAATATCCTTTTATATTTTTAAAATTAAAAATTTTATAATTATTAAATAAAGTGGAACTCACCCCTATCTTATCTTCTTCCCCACCTAATCTTCTTCCTCATTTCTCTTCTTTTGAAAATAACCACCACCACCACCCCTTCATTTACACTCAACCTAGACCACCACAGCCGGCACACTCCACTAGCACCACTATTGGTACACGACACCACTAGCACGGCGTGATCACCACCGGCACCATATATATATATACACCATACATATACACACATATATATACATATATACATATATATATATATATACATATATATATATATATGTATATACACACACACACACATATATATATATAGACATATATATACATACATATATATAAGTATGTATATATATGTATATATACATATATACATACATATATATGTATATATATGTATGTATGTATACACACACACACACATATATATATATATACATATGTGTGTGTGTATATATATATATATATATATATATATGTATAGATACATATATATACATACATATATATAAGTATGTATATGTATGTATATATATACATATATATACATACTTATATATGTATGTATATATATGTATCTATACATATATACACACACACACACACACATATATATATATATATATGTATGTATATATATATATATTATATATATATATTATATATATATATATATATATATATATATATATTTCATAATAAATTGTAGTGTAACTAAAAAATTAGACTAGAATGCATTAAAAAATCCTAATTACAAACAATAACTCATACAATATAATATAAAAAACAATATTGGATCATATAAGACTGATGTAATCAAAACAACACTTGAAATATTTTGGAGTACAATTGAAGAGGTTTTCTGAAGACAAAACTGTTCTTCTGAATACCAGACAAGATCTTTCGAAACCCAACTATGAAGAACTTCCAAAGGTAGAACTCAGTCTTCCGAAACTAAGTAGTTCTCATTTCGAAATATACACATTTAGAAGATCCAAGACAAAGTCTTCCGAAGAATAAAGTCATGAAGCCTTGCAGAAGACTCGGAAGAAGTTGTTTCTTCAAAAGTATAAAAGGCTTTGGAAGAAGTTATTCTTCCAAAACCATTTAAGCTTTGAAAGAATCAACTATGAATCGGTGGGCAAAAGTATGGTCGGTCTGACTCCCGTTGCCATCTCTGATATACTGCATGGTGCTTTCCCATGCCCTAGTTGATCATACTTTAATCTAATGTTCATTCTACATCAGTTAGTACAATTGCCACATTTAGTTGGTGACAAAAGGTAGTCATGACGAATACTTAACAGAAGACTTAAATAAAGCTAGAGTGGTTTATGAATTTGTCATCAAGGATCTTAGCCAAAGGGTGACCGGTTATGTAAGCACTTTGGGCACAGGTTTCTCGATCGGATTTGATGAATTTTTATAAAGACATCACTATGCTTTATATATATGAAACAAAATTGGATTATAAAATCAGATTCAGTGAATTAGAAGCATTCGCAGACATGTCATGACTACCTAATCTAGGATGGTATTTTATCTAAATGTTTTACTTATAGCAATGTAGTATTTGTCTAGTTGTAAATTCTAGCTGTTATCTAAGTATACCAGCTGTAGATAGTATTGTAACTCATTATGATATGCTTGTAAGAGTCTTGTAATACTGATTGAGGAAGTAATATATACTAATATCTTGAAAACCATTCTTGTGTTCATTAACTTAATATATTATTGTCAACTTAGTTAGAGATTTTGCTTTATTATCCGAGTGAGATCAAGTGACTTTGATAGATGTAATTAGTATCAAAGTTTTTTAGGCTTTTGATTATAATATCTGACCATCCTAAATCACCATTGTTTCATCACACTTACTCACTTCACTCAAATGGCTTTTAACTAGAAATTTTCTGAGTCTGAGATGGAAACCATGACCAAGGCTCCAATTATCACTCTTGATAATTTTATAGCATGATGTAAATGTATTGAAAGCTTTATCAAGTATTAAGACAACTGAATGTGGAGATTAGTTATTCATGATGCTTACAAGCCAAAGGTGGAATACTTAGCCGGTAATGGTGTCATGATTGTGAAGGTTTTGAAGACTACTCTGATTAAGACTTCATGAAGATGGGCATTGACTGCAAAGCTATATGTCACGACCTGCTTACATTCGCGATCAACTCTTCAGAACACTATAAATTGCAGCCGCAGTTTTACAAGACCCATGAACTTGGAAAATCTCTAAAATACTTAGATATTAACAATGTAAAAATATCTAGAAATTAAGTAAAGAAATATCTAGATATTATATAGTTAGTATCTTAGATATTTTAGATTAGTTAATATCTAATATACTTAGATTAGTAAATATCTTACATATTTAGATTAGAATGATCTATATTAGAGATTTTCACAAGTATAAATAGGAGGTGATGGATAAATAGGAGGTGATGGATCATTTGAAGATCACCTCATATAGTGTTGTAATCAAAGCTTCCTCGTAACCAAGTTTCTCAAGTAATACAAGTGATCTTTCTTTTAAGCTTTCTTGTGACAGTTCACACAATCTCTACAATTCAAAAAATCTCTACAGTTCACACAATCAAAGCTAACTTGTTGATCTAGTCAAGATCAAGGCGACTTAGTATGGTAGACCAAGTGTCGCACGAGAGTTTGAGAATCACTCCATGACAAGTGGTATTAGAGCACGTCGGTTCACAAGGATGGTGACTGAATCGGAGAAGATTGTGGTCACAAGCGTTGTTGGAGGAGAAGAAAACCATGGTTGAGAAGGAACTTCCCATGGAAGCAAGAAGAGTCATGGGGTATTAAAGGACAAGACTTTGGACAAATAGTTGCTGAAGTGGAGGCTGTAATTACCGGAATAGGGACACAAGTTGACAATGCTTTCCAACGATTAGATGGGCTGGAAACAAATTTCAGTGACTTAAAAGACGATGTGAAGGCTGCAATCGAGATACTTCATAGTGAGGTACAATTGATGGTAAATGATGCAATCAAAGAGGCTACCTGGGAAGCGATTGTCAAGCTATGAAAAGACATGGACGAACTTTCCTTGGACATGCATCGCAACCTTCTAGGGCTAGAATCCAAGGTCAATGAATGTAATAAAGCCATGATCACATCATGAGGGAGCATTGTCAACTTCACACCCAGGATTGAAGTCCCAAAACCAACACCCTTCGTTGGCAAATGAGAGGCAAGGGCTATTGACGACTTCCTTTGGGAGATGAATCAATACTGCAATGGTGTAGCATTCATGATGATACCACAAAGATAAAGACAACCACCCTATAGTTGAAAGATACAACAAGCATGTGGTGGCAGCGTAAACATGGTAAAGTGGTAAAAGGTACGTACATATTAAACACATGGGTTGATTTCATAAAGAAATTAAGAAGCAATTTTATCCGGAATATGCTGAAAATGAGGATAGGAGCCTGTTAGGCAAGCTTAAACAAACCGACTCTATCAAGGACTACATAAAAGAATTTACCACGCTTGTCCTTGAAATTCTGGATATGTCGGACAAAGACTCCCTCTTTTACTTTCTTGATGGCTTACAAATGTGGGCCAAGATCGGCTTGAACAATATGGCGTTCAAGACCTATCTTCGGCTATCACTATAGCCGAAGGTTTGATTGATTATAGTCGAAGAGAGTCACAATCAAAGGATCGAAAACCTAGCCATGAGAAAGGTGGGGGAGACAAACCAACTCCATTATAGGAAAACACTGCACGTAAGCCACTACCACCATGGAAATACCGGGAAAAGAAGCCTTTCAATAAAAACTATAAGTGCTTATTTGTGACGATCCACACCAAGCCCGGACTGCCTAAAGAGAGCTAGCGTACATGCGATGGTTGCAAGGAAGCAAATTTCCACGAAGAAGGTGACACTTGCATGGGCTTGATGCAAGTACTTAGTGCAATCAAAGCCAAAGTGAAAGTGTGACTAGTACCAAACAAAGGATTGCAATTTGTTCAAGCCACCATCAAAGAGAACTAAGTACGAGCCCTTGTAGACACGAGCCCTTCCCACAATATCATATATGTTAACGATGCCAAACGAATAGGTATTCAATACGTAAAAGGGAGTGAGGCCATGAAAACTATGAATGCAAGTGCCAAACCAATACATGGTGAGACAAAGGAGGTCTAACTATGTATCAGAGAATGGTTGGAAGCCATTAACTTCTCTGTAGTGGAAACAGATGACTTCAAAGTCATGTTTGGCATGGAGTTCTTTGATAAGGGACATGCTTTCCCCATGCCATTTGCTAATCCTTTGTGTATCCTCGATGAAGGAAAGACGTGCATGGTGAGCACGGAATGTGGGACAAGGATCGGGCCAAAGATCCTTTCTGCCATACAATTCAAGAAATGATATGTTGGATCAAGAAGAAGGCTGGTGCAACCAAAACCAAATCACTTAGACAAATTTTGGTGTTGCATACAAAGGCTTCCGAAGCCAAGTGAGGAACTTTCAAAGGAAGTAGAGTTCTTCCGAAGACAAAGCAAAAGTTTCACTTCCGAAGCGAAAGCTCTACTTCCGAAGATAAAGTATTCACTTTCGAAGATGAAGTCTCAAAGGAAGAAATCAGAAGTCTACTTCCGAAGTATGAAGAAAGAAGAAGTTCTCAAGCCTCGGAAGAAGCAGCCTCTTCCGAAGTATAAGTGGCTTCGGAAGTACTTGTTCTTCCGAAGCCATTTAACCTTCGGCAGACACTGCTATGAACCAGTGGACATAAGTATGACCTCTGACACTGAGCTATAAACCTCTGATACTGCATGGGGTTTTCTCAAAGAGACATGCAATTGACCATACTTTATTCTACTGTTCACCTTTTTATGTTAGTACAAGTTACCAACTTTAGATGGTGACAAAAGGTAAGTCAGGGACACATCCTGACTACCATATCTCAGATAAAGTCTTATCTTAGATACCTTAAACTATAGCTTTTTAGTATTTGCTTTAGTTAGAGGATTCCAACTAGTATCAAAGTATATTCGGCTGTAGGTAGTATTATATATAGTTTCTCATTGTAACTCATAAGAACATGCTTGTAAGAGTCTTGTAATATTTGAGTTGAGAAGCAATATATGCAAGTATCTTGAAAATTAATTCTTGTGTTCTTTGTTACTTATTATATTGTGATCAACTCTTACTGACTCTATCTTCATCCAGTGTTGTTCAGGTGAGTTTGAGAGAAAAACAAAGTGTTAGTGACATAAACCGATCCTGCAATTGGTATCAGATCTTTTAGGCTCTTGATTGTGTGATCTAACCATACAAATCAACCTATTTTTCACTCCTCCTTACAACTCTCATAAAAAATGGATCTTAACAAATCCGAAGTAGAGATGGGAACCATGACCAAAGCTCCCATCATTACTCCTGAAAACTTCAGGTCTTGGAGCAGAAGAATGGAAGGCTTCATCAGATACCAAGACAGCAAAATGTGGAACTCCATTGTCAACGGCCCGTACAAACCCAAGGTGGCTTCACCTGGTGGAAACGATGCCATGATAGAAAAAACTGTTGAAGATTATTCTGACGAGGACCGAAAGAAGAGGACATCGACAACAATGCTATTACCATTCTTATGACTGCAATACCCAACTCCATCATGGTGGGGTTTGAGCATTGTAAGTCCGCTAAAGAATTGTTTGATGCACTTGCTCAGATGTATTCTAGCTCCAACGACTCAAAGAAGGACTCACTGAAGCAGCAGTTCGAGAACTTCACTTATATTGCTGGAGAGACTCTCAGCCAACAGTATATCAGGTACATGGATCTTATTTCTTCACTTCAGTCTGTGAAGATCACTCTTAAACTCAGAGATCTCACAAGGAAGTTCATGAGTGCTCTTCCAAATGAGTGAACATTCTGCTGTGTCTCTATCAAGAGGACAGAGAACTTGAACACTCTTACCATGACTGAACTCTACGGCATCCTTGATGGATACCGGTTGGAGATGGAGAGTAAGAAGGGCCACCAAACAAGCAAACCTCTGAGTCTTCCTGCTAGCAACGTCTTAATGGTTGCTGAAGGCTCAGTACCCCCACAACCTCAGCAATACCTGACATACAACCAACAACGATTTGCTCTTCTAGACCTTACATCACTTTTCCTGAGACTCCAAGGTCTCAACAGGCTTAGCATAATTTATTTTAGGACAGCTATGCCTTTGTCTCAAGAAGTGGGCACTTTGGTGATTTTCAATATTGTTTTGATGATCTAGAGTGTTTTAGTCCAGATGATGTGGAGTATGTGTATATCGTCCAATAGATGGCTCTTTTAACCTACAGAGCAAAAGAAGTTCTTTAAGAGAATTGGAAGGCAATTCCCTCAAAACGCAACTGCCAACAAGTTTGGGTTCGACAAGACCAAAGCCAAATGTTACAACTGTAACCAACTTGGTCACTTTTCTAGGGAATACAAGGCTCCCAAGACCAATCTGGGAACCCCACAGGCCTCCACACATCCCTCAACCTCAAAGCCCACTGGAAAGTCAACTGAAACAGCTGCAATGGCTCAAGAAGTTGACTGGAGCTTCATGGTACAGGATGTGACTCCTGCTCAAGCTCTCATGGCTGGAACAGATGATAACCAGGTATATGAACATCTCTGTACTCCTGCTTGTATAGCTAAGGTTAAATTATATCAGGATTACAATATGGAAATTAGATCTGATATTGAGTCTTTGAATATCCTAAAATCTGATTTTAAAAGGGCTGAATCTGACTATCAAAATAAAATTGAGGAGTTAAAGAAAATTGTGTCCCTATTAAAACATGAACATACCAACTACAAGACTCAAATAACGGATTTGATATCCAAATTGTTTGAGGCTTAAGCCCAACTTGTCACTATTAAGCCTCAAGCCCAGAAGCATGCTATTTCTGAGCAAAACTTCCAAGCTATTCTTGCATCATCCTCCTACTCCAAACTCTGTTATCAGAACAAAGAAGGGTGGGAACTAATGAAATTGCTCCACCACATTCTTATGAGTCAGTAAGACAACCTAGATGTGCTACTAAAGAGCAAGAGGTTCCAACTACTGATCCTTCCTCACTAGAGTTGAAGGATGAAGCAATAATAGTGGCCACCACAGGGATGGAACATGTAAATGTAGCCACCTCTCCTAGTGAAGATCAAACCCTAACCACCAAAGCCAGAAGAAGCAGAGTTAAAGCTGCTAGAAAAACTGCCAAGAAAGTGGTTGAGTCTAAGCTGAAGATTGACCCCAAACAGAAAGGTGTCTTTATCTCAGCTGGATTCTAGGTGATAGGTACTTCTGATTCAGGAAAGGATCGTAATACCAGCACTCCTGTCCAACCAAAGGATCAGAAGTTGAAGGGAAAGGTTGCTGACCAAGAGAGAAAGACTAAGAAACAGCAACCTACAAGCTCCCAAAAGGCTAACATTACATGCATCATGTGTGATCTGCAAAACCACATGGCTAAAGATTGTTACTACAATCCTTCTAGCACACATTATGCAAATAATGTTAGAAAAGAAGGAGTCAGGGAGGGTTTCTCGTTTGGACCTTATAAGATGGTCCAAGTGATGAAAAAGGGAAAGCTAGTTTCTGAAGGCAGGTTGTCTTCGGAAACAAAAGCTACTAAAGTTCGAAAGAACAAGAAAGCTCCCTTGAAACCATCCCAGATGAAGACTGCTTCGGAAGAAAAGGCGGTGAAGGTTTCTTCCGAAAAGAAAGAAGCTTCGGAAGAATGCCAAGCTGCAAAAGCTTCAACAAGCTCATCCTCTATGATCAACCAAAGGATGGATTGGAAGATCAAGGAAGATGTTGCAGCCCAAACCTCTTCTTCAAAGACATCCATTGAACCCCCATGCTTAACTTTTGGTTCAATTTTGTCACTATCATTGGAAGAGCCCAAGACCAACAAGGCTTGGGTTTCCAATCAAAACTAACAATCTCATCTTATGTGCAGGGACATCCATATGACAAGAACAACAATGTCTAGATTGTGGATAGTGGATGCTCCAAGCACATGACAGGGAACAAATCTCTCTTTCAACAGTTTCAACACTATGATGGAGGTCCTGTCCAATTTGGAGATGAGGCCGGAGGATATATTTCTGGCAGAGGGAGTATATCCAATGGTAAGTTAAAATTTGACAAAGTTAACTTTGTCAAACAGCTTGAACACAATCTGTTAAGTGTTTTTCAGTTCTGTGATCAAAAGCACCAGATGCTTTTCACAGAGCATGAGTGCATTATCCTCAAACCAGGGATGACAATTCCTCCGGAATTGATGCTTCTTCGATCTCCCAAGAAAGGGGATATGTACAAGCTGGATATGAACAATGCTTCCCCAATGGGTGAAGTATCATGCTTTCTTTCCAAAGCTGATAGTGATGAGTCAACACTTTGGCATAAACGTATGTGTCATGTAAATTTTAAGATAATGAATAAATTGGCTAATAATAACTTCGTACATGGTTTGCCTAAAAGGAATTTTTCTGCAAAGACAACTGCGTTGCATGCCTGAAAGGGAAGCAACACAGGACCTCTCATAAATCCAAAAGTGTTAACTCCATCACTACTCCATTACACTTATTGCACATGGATCTCTTTGGTCCCATAAGTATAATGAGCATTGGAAGGAAATCATACTGCCTTGTGATAGTTGATGATTTTACAAGATTTACATGGGTATTCTTTTTAAGAACTAAAGATGAAACAGTTGAAACAATAAAATCTTTTATTCTTAAAATAGAAAATCAAATTGATCACAAGGTTAAGATTATTAGAAGTGATCAAGGAACTGAGTTTAAAAACTTTATTCTTGAATCATTCTGTAACTCAAAAGGGATTGACAGACAATATAGTGCTCCTAGAACTCCTCAACAAAATGGTATTGCTGAGAGGAGGAACAGGGCACTTATTGAGGCTGCTCAAACTATGTTAGCTGATTCCAAACTATCTCTAACATTCTGGGCAGAGGCAATCAGCACTGCATGCTATGTGCAAAACATAGTTCGTGTACTTAAGCCACATGGAAAAACCCGTTATGAGCTATGGAACAAGAGGCCACTGTTCATTGGCTTTCTAAGGTCCTTTTGCAGCAGGTGTACCATACTTAACACAAAGGACAATTTAGCAAAATTTGCTGAAAAGTCAGATGATGCTATCTTTGTTGGATACTCTTTTAGCTCCAAAGCTTACAGAGCATACAACATTAAGAATCAACAATTTCAGGAGTCATCCAATATAGTTGTTAATGAGCACACTCTTTGTGTTAGGGGGAACGACGCTGATCATATCTTTGATTTAGAATTGTTTCCAAACTATTCTAAACCTTCTTGCGAGAATGTTTTAGTTGGAATAGGTGCTCAAAATGATGTTGATGCTGCTTCTGATGATCAACTGTTTGAGCTCCCCAGACCTCTTCCAAGTTTTCCAAGAGCTGCAACAAATCAACCTTCCACTATTCACAGATCAGACAACATATCCATATCCAGGAATAGTGAAGCTTCAACCAGTGAATCACCTGCTGATCCTTAAAACTCATCAGGTGATCCTACATAACACCTAGCTGATGGATGTAGCATCTTGAAGGAACAGGCAACTGTTGATGCTATTCTACAACCAACCATTGATGATGTTTCTCATTCATTCAATCAGTCCTCATTGAATGACTTTGAAACAACAGCTGGACAAAGTGTTCCAGTTCCTGAGCAAAATATGTCCAACCTGGATCTATCTCTACAACTAGAAGTGATTCCTCGTCTTAGGATTCATAACACTCATCTAGCTGAGAACATCATAGGGGATGTCTTTGAAGGTGTGAGAACAAAAGGGCAGACTCATCATGGGAATGTCTGCTTGTATTCATGCTTCTTATCCCATATGGAACCCAAGAAGGTGGAAGATGCCTTGAAGGATAGTAGCTGGGTTGAATCAATGCAAGAGGAGCTGCTTCAATTCAAAAGACAGAAGGTTTGGAACCTATATCCGCTACCATCTGGTCAAGTACCAATAGGCACTAAATGGGTGTTCAGGAACAAAAGAGATAACAGAGGCTTGATCATCAAGAACAAGGCAAGACTGGTAGTTCAAGGATACACTCAAGAGGAAGAAATTGATTATACTGATGTCTTTGCACCTGTTGCAAGACTTGAGGCAGTTAGGATCTTCCTTGCTTATGTTGCTTCCAAGAACTTTACTGTCTACCAACTTGATGTCAAGTGTGCCTTTCTATATGGGGATATAGATAGGGAAGTGTATGTGTGCCAACCTCCAGGATTTGAAGACCCACAACATCCTCACTATGTGTGCAAATTGGATAAAGCTCTATATGGGCTGCACCAAGCACCAAGGCTGTGGTATGAGACTTTGTCTCAGTTTCTCCTGAAGAATGGCTACACCAGAGGAACCATTGATAATACTTTATTCATAAGGAAGTCTGGTAAGGACATTTTGCTTGTTCAAGTCTATGTTGATGACATCATATTTGGTTTTTCAAATGACCAAATGTGTAAGGACTTTGAAAGCATTATGAAGAAGAAGTTTGAGATGAGTTCCATGGGTAAAATGGACTTTTTCCTTGGAATTCTGGTGAAGCAATTAAAGGAAGGCTTCTTCATCAATCAATCCAAGTATGTCAATGACATCTTAGAAAGATTTGAGATGAAGGATTGCAAGCCAGCCAAGACACCCATACCCAGAAACCATAATCTTTGTCCTGACCTTGAGGGGGAGGATACTGATCAACATCAGTATATGGCGATTATTGGTTCTCTGATGTATCTTATAGCCAGTAGACCTGATATTATATTTGCAACTTGCATCTGTGCAAGATATCAGACTACTCCAAAGGTGTCTCACCTAGCTGCTGCAAAGAGAATCCTCAGATACCTTAAAGGAGCACCTAAATTAGGTCTCTGGTATCCAAGAAATAGTGATTTTAATCTCTATGGATACTTTGACAGTGACTATGGTGGCTGCAACATTGACAAGAAATCAACATCAGGAGGATGTCAATTTCTTGGTGGAAGGATCATCTCATGGCAATGCAAGAAACAATCTTGTGTCTCTACATCAACTGCTAAAGCTGAATACATTGTTGCTGCTAGCTGCTGTTCTCAGTTGCTATGGATTCAGAACCAGATGTTAGACTATGGATTCAACTTTATGAGCACTCCTATCCATATTGACAACAACAGTGCTATCTCCATTACTAAAAATCCGGTGAAGCACTCAAAGACAAAGCACATTGATATCATATACCATTTCATTAGAGATATTCATGTGAACAATCTAATTAAGCTAATAAAAGTTGATTCAAATGAACAATATGCTGATCTGTTCACCAAAGCTTTTGATAAACAAAGATTTATGTATCTTATAACAGCTATTGGGATGATAAACATTGATTAACTTACCTCTATTGAAAACCTTTTAATATGTAATGTCTTATGTCAATACAACTTAAGTCCTATTACAAAAGATCTCTCTGAAATTTTCTAACTATAAATTTCTTCCAAGAGAAATTAAGCCTCGGAAGTTATCTTCATATATTCCGAAGCAAAATTTCTCCAAGGATAATTTCTTCTCGGAAGAGTTTTTAGTCTTAGAAGAAACGATTAATTTCATATCAGATCTACTTCCGAAGCTTACAAAATCTCTCCTTTCAGAAAGCAATCTCTACTCTCGGAAGTTACTTTTTACCTTCGGAAGACAAATTACCTTCGGAAATGTTTTATATTCGGAAGAGGGATTTTACTGTATAACATAAATCTCTTGGGCCCCACACTGTAAAAAGCAAAGATTTTGTTAACGATGTCGGATTATTTAACTGAATTAAACCTTACCACCCCTGTCACTTCATCCACTAAACCGTCATTTCACCTTATCCTAACACTTTACCGCCATTCCACCCTCTTTTAAATAATCCCGACTGTTCATTCTCATCTTCTTACCACAAATTTTACAGCCCTAAAAGTTTCCCTGCTTCCAAATTCACCCAAACTCAAACTGCTTTACGTTCACTTTTTACAATGGCCATAAATCCACAACACAACCAAGTCGCACTTCTTGATTCTTCAAGAGATACGGACTTCTCTGAAATCATCTCCTTCCTCACCCAATCATCCTACTACATAGCCTTGACTATTAATCCCACAGTTTACCTCGACCATATGACTGAATTTTGGGGAAACAGTCAGGTCGAAACCCTAAATGGGGTTTGGTAATACGATCCCGCATTTGTGGCCAAGAGTTGGTCATCTATGAACAACTCAGCAGGGAGCATCTGGAGCTTCATGATCAAGGTGCCCCTACTGAGTTCCCCAATGCAGATTTAGACAGCACATACATCCTCATGGGATATGGTGGAGATGTGAGCAGGTCAACTGTCTACGAATACAACTTCTCTTATAACTGGAAGTTCCTCCTGCACATTGTCCTTCACTGCTTGTCAAACAAATCTGGAGGATGGGATCAAATCCCATATGAACTAGGGTGCCTAGTTCATGGATTGGTGAGAGGCATTCGCTTCAACTACTCAAGATTTGTGCTGCTCAATCTCATTGGAAATCTTCAGAGGGAAACATTCTTTATGTATCCCAGATTTCTTCAGCACATTATTAACTGTGAGTTGGACCAGAGTCGGCTTGTATGTGCAGCCACTTTGTCTATCCCTTTACATGAGGCCAACCATCTTCAAGACATTAAAGAGAGTATCCACCAACTTCACTAGCAGGTACACTTCTTTACCTACTAGTATGACTGAGCACATCGCTCCTGGTGACATCCTTGTTCACCCCACAGGTGATGAACCCATACCAGCAACTACAACCACAATGCAAATACTACCTTCTCCTCCCATCACCATTGCCTACACAAGACGCCCCAAACGAACCCTTGTTCAATCTACTCTGATTGAACAAGCTCCTCTTGTTCAACCTAAAAAGGCTAGAGTGAAATATTGGGCTCCCACTCAGTTTGAGGTCTCACCTTCCTTCACCATTGACCTCAATATGGGTCTTGAGTCTCCTCAGTCTCAAACCCATGAGCCCATTACCCAATATAAAAGCCCTCATAGTGAGTCTTTATACTCCTCTAAGCAACCAACAAGGGACAGCCCCACCAGAGGCTCAATGTCTGTAGACATTGACCAAGGTCCCGGATCAGTAGGTTTAACCTCCTTATCTTTCACTGACCTTCTCTTCAAAACTGATGAAGAGATAACATCTCTCCATGATAATGATGTTGATCTAAAACACCCTCTTCAAGATCAACAGAGCCTAGAGAGATCCCTTATCTCTAGCCCCCATCAGCAACCCGTAACTAAGGTGAGTCCCACTGATATGGAGAGGACTCATGCAGATTAAGCTACCACTACAGAAGGTGCCTCAATGGACTTTATGGATAGTGGTAACATCTCTGAGACTAAATCTGCGACAACCATGCCTTTTGATGACTCTACAAGAGACATCACTAAGCAAGGGAAACCAGGGTGCCACGAAACCACATTTGGTGGTGAGGATGAACATACTTGGTATGTTACCTCATATCCCCGTGATTCTTCAAAAGAAGATGAGGGAAGCATGAAACTCTTCATTACAGACCTACTATCTAAAGTCTCAAACCTTGAATCCAAGGTTAGGACTTTAGAAGAAAGGTCCACCACTCAGCAACTTGAGATTGACAATCTCAAGGCTCAACTAGCTAAGAAACAGATTGAGAATCTGTTAGGCATGTACCTGTTTAGGTCTCCTTAACCTCTTCCTCCAGCTCATCTACCTCTCAAGATGATGCTACCAAAAGGGGGAGAGTGTTCAGAGACAAACATATGAGGACCCACAGAGCCAATCTTCAACTTCTAAATATTCGGCTCCCATCACAACTTCTTCTGAGCCCTCTCAAATCATTCTAACAATTGATTCAAGGATGCTCAGAGATCTCTACAGCTTCTTTTCTTAGTTCTTGTTGAGATCTGCTCGTGATCAGCTAAGTCTTGATGCTGCCATGATTTACTTTGGAGTTGAAGAGCTTCAGAGACTTACTGCACCTTCTACCACTATAGAAGAAGTTGGTCAACCTAAGGTCCACATGGAACCTAAGATTTAATTCAAAGGGGAAATGGGGACTGATGGCCCAGCAACTAAAACAATTAGGACAGAATCTGCATTCACTCTTACTTTTGAAGCCAAAGTTAAAGCCTTAGAAGAACAAGCTGAATCTTCCGAGAAATGGAAGCTGCGGAAGGACTATTCAAAATGTCCGAAGAACTAAACATCACAGATGCAATCCTTGAAATGACATCTGAGGTGAACAGTGAGGACTTTTTGGATCAACCTCCTGTCCAGACACCATCTCTACCTCTCACACAATCAGTATCCACTGTCCAAGAACCACCAAAGTCAAGTTCCTCAAAAGATACCAAAGGAAAAAGGAAGATGACTGCGGAAGAGCTTCAGGAAGAGGAGAAGATTGAAAAGCTGAAAAGAAAAGGGACACCTCCAACTGGGAAGCTGTTGGCTGCTAGTACAAAAGCAGCTGCAGCCAACCAGGAGGTTGTCAACAACAAAAGAAGAGAAGAGATCATTGACCGGCTCATCCAACTCAAAGATGCCAATGAAGAAACACTCCTGCTACCATTAGAGGAGTTAGTGAAACTAGAAAAGGAAACCTAGCTGTAGCAGGAAGCAACAAGGTTGGGCTTTGAGGAAGAGAAGAAAAAGGAACAGAGGGAAGTTGACATGCAACTCAGGAAGGAAAGGATAGATTTCCTAACCTCCAAAGGCTTCTCTCTTCAAGAACTTTCTCCACACAATGATGAAATGATCCTTTGGCTCTTCAACAAAAAGCAGGATCAAATGGAGAAAGAAAGAAAAAAAGCTGCAAGAGAAAAGTTAAGGAGAAGAAGAAGAAAGAAGAAGAAGCAAGAGCATCTGCAACCAAGAAGATAGGTGACAAAGCCTGGATGAAAGACTATCTCCGGGCTCACGGCTTCTCTGGAAGGCAGGTGGGTCCCATGTCTGAAAGAACACTCCAACGAATTGTCAGTGAGATCAAAGCTAACATTCATTCGGGGAAAAGAAGAGAGATGTATAGAAGGGTACAGGGGATAACCTTCACACTACCACTCAACCCCAACCTGAACCAATTCCCTCTCCTTTCACCATCAAAACTGAACCTTACACTCCTGAACCCACACCTTTACCTTCATCTACCTCTTCACCTCAACCACTAAAACTACCCATCCTTCAACCCAAAACTCTAACCCGAATCACCTCAACACATCCTACCCCCAACCTTCTCAACCATCCCCTCAGCCTTCTTAACATCTCTCTCTGAAAGAGTTTAAAAGCATCAAGAATAGGCTCATCAATTGCACAACCTGAGCGACATCTCCTGTGAGGAAGACTCCATCAAGCTACCTTATGTGGATGGATGTTGACGTTCCCTCACAAGAGATCAATTTCTTGATCTACCCAGAGGAACACTGGACCAGGCTGTAGTACTTCTAGGAATCAACTCAGAATCATTAAATGATGAAGAGAAGAAACTAAGAAGGAAGCTGGTGACTCTGCTGGATACAAAGAAAGAGGACAAGATTCCTAGTCAGACTCTTGTGCCTATGTAGAGATTAATGAAGAGTCTGATGCAACCTACACATCTTTAGTCTTTACTGCATGCTGCACAAGTGCATTGAAGTGGAATGCTTCAGAAGTTTCACATGTGCAACAGAAACACTCTAAGTGTGAAATCTTCTGAAGCCAAGATCAACATCTTCCGAAGCCAAAGATGAAGTCTTCCTAAGCCTCAGAGACAAAGTCTTCCGAAGCTTCAAGTTCATGAAGACAGATTTCTTCCGAACACTTTTAGTAACATGCTTTATCTGATGTACTGTTCCATAAAGCTGGACACCTTTTCGCTGCAACTCTGCAAGTCACCAACTAACATGGTTTGGTGAAAAGGTCCATGCTTTTGGTAACTGTACATTGAGGTCTTGAGTCTATAACTTTCTACTTATGTACTTTATCCTTTTTGTAATAGATAAGGATGTGAGCTATGGCATGTCATAGTCACAGGTCAAAAGGCAATCTGCCTTTTGACTCTATAATTGATTTTGTGTGTGTCTAGTCAATTGTATCCAGATGGCTTTCAAAGTATAGCCGCTGTAGGATGTTGTATAAGTATCTCATGTTCTTGTATCTTTCGAATATGCTTTTGCAACACTTGTAATAGAACATAGAGAAAGCAATATACTGCATTCTTGAAAACCAAACACTTGTGTTCTTTGTGTTCTGTCTCATATATTACTTGTGTTCTTAGTGTCACCACTTGGTCATCCAGTTTACTGTTTGATGTAAGTTTAGTTTATCTCCTCTTTGTGTTGTTGTGTTGTAACTCTTAACCCTTCAAAGATCCTGCATTTGGTATCAGAGCATTCTAGGCTCTTGATATAAGATCTCACCATCTTTAGATCCCTCACACACACAAATACTAAACTTTTCAAATGGCAGCCATTTTCAAAACTGATATGGAAACTGGAACCATGAACAAGTCTCCACTGATCACTCTTGATGAGTTTGACACCTGGTGTTTAAGAATGGAAGGTTTCATCAGGTCTCTTGATTCAAGAATGTGGGAGTCTATTGAGAATGGACCTTTCATACCCAACACACCTTCTGCTACTGGTGCTAGTATGATCCCTAAAGATGTGGCTAACTACTCTGATGAAGATAGGAAGAGAGTAGAGATAGACAGAAAAGCCATGACAGCTCTTCAAACTGCCCTTCCAAACTCTATGTATAGAGGTTTCAAGAAGTGCAAAATAGCCAAGCAGTTGTGGGATGCACTAAAACTGATGTATGAGGGTTCTTCTGAAGCCAAGGAGAACAAGAAGGATCTCCTGAAGCAGCAGTTTGAAAACTTCACCTTCAAAAAAGGTGAAACCATAACTCAGCAGTACTTCAGGTATGTTGAGATTGTGGATACCCTAGTGGATGGAGGAGTTTCTCTTGAAAACAGAGACATTGTAAGGAAGTTCATGTCCTCATTTCCTAGGCAGTGGACACACTACTGTGTGGTGATCATGAGAACTGAAAATCTCAAAACTCTTACTCTGATAGAGTTATATGGGATTCTCAGTGGATACCAGATGGAGATGAACATGCAAGGTTCATCTGGAAACTCCAACAATCAAATGGGTTCAGCCCTACATGTTGTTGAAAGGGATAGCATAGAACCCAAACATCATCTCTTATGCTACCCTGAAAACTCACCCAAGGGTCCTTTCATCACCTTCCCAGAAATACCAAAGGAGAACTACACTCAAGGAAGCTCATTCCAAGAGACAAGCTCTTCTCAAGCTTTTGTGTCTTCTGATGAAAGCTATGGCAACTCTCTTTTCACTCTTGAAGACCCGGACTGTATCCATCCAGATGATCTGGAATACATGGAAATAGTCCAGCAGATGGCTCTTCTCACTCACAGAGCCAAGAAGTTCTACAAGAGGACTGGAAGGAAGTTTCCAAGCAATGCAACCAGTGGAAAGTTTGGACTGGACAAAGGCAAAGTAAAATGTTACAACTGTAAGCTGATGGGCCACTTTGCCAGAGAGTGTAAGGCACCTAGAACAAATGGTGGCCAAACACAATCCAGACCAAACTACACTAACAAAGCTCTCCATAATGAGAAGTCAAAGCAGCAAGCTGCTGTTGCTATTGAAGAAGGAGGCTTTGACTGGAGCTTTCAGGTTGAAGATGCCTCTCCAAACCAAGCACTGATGGCAGATCATGATGACGCCAAGGTATTGGAACATCTCTGTACTCCTGAATGCATTGCTAAAGTTAACAGGTACAGGTCCTATAACTTGGAACTGAGATCTGATATTGAGTCCTTAAACATTTTAAAATCTGATTTTAGAAAGTCTGAAAATGATTATAAGCTGAAAATAGAGGACTTAGAGAAAACCATTTCAGTTCTAAAACATGAACACGCAGATTTTAGGACTCAAATTAAAGATCTCATAACCAAGTTAACTGAGTGCCAGGCTGAGCTTGTGATCAGCAAAGCGAGGGCAGAAAAGGGTGTTCTTGAAGAAGAGACCTTCAAGAACATGATATCCTCATCCCTGCACAACAAAGTGTGCTATCAAAACAGACAGGGACTGGGATCCAATGAGATAGCTCCTCCACACACAATCTTGTCAGTAAGATCTCCTAGGTGTGGAACTTGTGAAGATGAGCTTCCTCTCATAGATCCTATGAGTGAGGAGGATGAAGAAAAGATAGTGAAAAATCCCTCTACAAAGAGTGAAGAGGAGGATTCCAAGAAGGGCCACTATCCTTCTGAGGAGAAAGTGAAGACTGTGATGACCAAGTCCATGAGAAAGAACTTGATCAGAAAGAGCAAAAGAAAGGCAAGGAAGGCTCAAGAGATCAAGGCTACTTTCAACTCTAAGCAGAAACAAGTTTTTATTTCTACAGGGTTTAAAGTGGTGGGGACTGAAGACATCAACCAAAACTCTGCTAAGAGTTCTGGTTCTTGCTCAACTCATCTCAACAGCAAGAAGAAGACTGATCTGCTGTGTACCACTGCTGCACACTGGTCCATCAAACTCCAAGCATAGTTCTCAGCCCAAGAGGACTGTCTCAGCATCTGCAAAGATGAAGGTGGAGAAGGGAAGTGACCAAAGACAGTCTTACTCTCAAGACAAGGCTCTTGTGAAGAAGAAAATGAATTGTGTGATGTGTGACAGCACCACTCACATTGCAAAGGATTGTCCCTTCAATCCTAAAGGTACTGTCCATATGGCCAAAACAAAGGCTTCAAAGAGTTCTAAGAAGATTCAGGCTTCGGAAGGAAAACAGTTTCCTTCGGAAGTTCCAAATCTAACAAGAAGGGAAGTGGAAAATTCTCTTCGGAAGAATATTTGGTCTTGGAAGAAAGGAGTTCTTCCAAAGCACTGAAGTCTGCTGCAGTGTTTGCAGAATCTTCTGAAGGTTCAGTCATCAAAACTTCTGAAGCTCCAAAAGCTTCTAAAGTTTTGAAGGTCAAGTCCAAGACTCCAAAGGTGGTGTGGACGTCTAAGAAAGACAAGTGACTGAGATTTCTCCATCAAAAACAGCTCAGATCCTCTTAGTACAACCATAGGATCTATTACTGTTAAATTACCTTCTGCAAATGAGCCCAAGACAAGCAAGACTTGGGTTTCCAGATGTAACTAATCATTCGCTTTTGTGCAGGACAGCTAAAGACAGACAGAAATGTGTGGATCATAGCAGTGGCTGCTCCAGGCACATGACTGGTAATAGGTCACTACTCCAGAACTTTGAAAGGATTGATGGAGGACCTATTGCTTTTGGAGGAGATGAAGGTGGTTACATTTCTGGTAGGGGCAAGGTCATAAATGGTAAGCTCAGCATAGAAAGGGTAAACTTTGTAAGGAGCTTGGATACAATCTTCTGAGTGTATCTCAATTTTGTGATCAGAGTTATAACATGCTCTTTACTGAGCATGAGTGCATTGTTCTTAAGCCTGGTGGGTCATTCTTCATGAGCATATCCTGCTTAGAGCCCCCAAGAAAGGAAACATGTACAAGATGGATTTGCAAGAAACCTTTCCCTCTGGAGAAGTTTCATGCTTTCTGTCTAAAGCCAATAGTGATGAGTCTTTCCTATGGCATAAAAGAATGTGCCATGTAAACTTTAAGAACATGAATAAGTTAATTAAGCATGACTTGGTAACTGGAATGCCAAAGAAAGAGTTTACAAGTGATGACCACTGTGTTGCATGCCTGAAAGGGAAGCAACATAAGGTATCTCACAAGCCTAAGGAAAAGAACTCAATCACTACTCCCTTACTTGTTACATATGGATCTCTTTGGCCCCACCAGTGTAATGAGTTTAGGAAGGACCTTATACTGTCTAGTGATCACAGATGACTTTACAAGATTCACTTGTGTCTTCTTCCTTAGAACTAAGGATGAGACTCCTAAGATTCTAAAGAATTTCATCTTAAAGATTGAGAATCAATCTGATCACAAGGTCAAGATCATAATATGTGATCAAGGAACCGAATTTAAGAACCATATCCTTGATACATTCTGTGATGAAAAGGGTATTACAAGACAATTTAGTGCTCCTAGGACTCCCCAGCAAAACGGTGTGTTGCTGAGAGGAGAAACAGGACACTGATTGAAGCTGCAAGAACCATGTTGTCTGACTCTAAAATGCCCATCACCTTCTGGGCAGAGGCAGTCAACACTACCTGCTATGTGCAGAACAGAGTTTTAGTAGTTAAGACTCATGGCAAGACTCCTTATGAACTTTGGCACAAGAGGAGACCTTTCATTGGTTTTCTCTGGTCATTTGGATGTCCTTGCACCATCTTGAATACCAAAGATCAATTGCCAAGTTTGCTGAGAAATGAGATGATGGACACTTTATTGGATACTCTTCCCAAGCTAAGGCTTATAGAGTGTACAATCTCAGAACTAGAATTGTTGAGGAGTCAGCCAATGTGACTTTCAATGAACACACCCTTGTGTTACTAGTTCTGGTCCAGATGGTTGTTTGATCTTGATTTGGTTACCAACTATTTTAACAACTCTGTGAGAATGTTTCAGGATCTGTAGAAAATTTGAATACAGATGATCCTGATCTAAGATTTGAGCTAGGAAGATCTTCAAGACACATATCTTCAGCTCCAGTTGCAACCACTTCTGCAAATGAGGTTTCTATCAGCCCTACAATGACAAATTCAGCTGATACATCTGGTATGCCTTCAAATTCTAGCTCAGAGACTCTACAACCAGATAAGAATACCTCAACTATGGAAGACAACAATGGTGATGGTGACAGTGACCAAGAATTTCTTGATGCCACTAACCACACCACAGATGAGAACATCAATGATGTCACACACTTCTTGGATCAAGTTTCACTTGAAAAGGTGCTGATGTGCTGGGAGAAACATCTATGCTAGATCTAAATTTCTCAAATTTAGATCTTTCTCAACAACTTGTTGTGATCCCTCAGCTTAGGATCCACAAGTCACACCCTACCACAAACATTATTGGAGATGTTATCTCAGGGGAAAAGACAAGAGGACAAACCCATGAAGCAAATGTTTGTCTTCACTCTTGTTTTCTATCCCAGATAGAGCCAAAGAAAGTTGATGAAGCTCTAAAGGATGGAAGTTGGGTTGAAGCTATGCAACAAGAGTTGCTTCAATTCAAAAGGCAGAAAGTTTGGAACCTTTGTCCTCTTCCTTCTGGGAAGACTACCATTGGAACCAAATGGGTGTTTAGGAACAAGAAGGATGATAGAGGCATCATCATCAAGAACAAAGCTAGACTGGTTGTTCAAGGATACACATAAGAAGAAGGATTGACTACACTGATGTCTTTGCTCCAGTGGCAAGATTAGAAGCTGTTAGGATATTCCTGGTATTTGCTGCATCCAAGAACTTCAAGGTTTTTCAACTTGATGTGAAGTGTGCCTTTTTGTATGGAGTGATAGATGAAGAGTTTTATGTCAAACAACCACCTGGTTTTGTAGATCTTAATCACCTAATCATGTCTGCAAGCTTGACAAAGCTCTCTATGGGCTGCATCAGGCACCCAGGAAGTGGTATGAGACACTGTCTGAGTATCTCTGTAAACATGGATACACGAGGGGTACTATAGATGGAACTCTCTTCATCAAAGGACAAGGGAAAGACATATTGCTAGTTCAGGTATATGTGGATGATATTATCTTTGGTTCAACTAACCCAAAGCTCTGCAAAGACTTTGAGAAGCTAATGAAAGATAGATTTGAAATGAGTGCCATGGGGAACTCAATTTCTTTGGGAATTCAGGTGAAGTAAGTTGAAGATGGCATCTTCATAAGTCAGTCAAAGTATGTTCAGGACATACTTAAGAGGTTTAATATGACTGACTGTAAGATTTCTAAGACACCCATAGCCAGAAACCACTCTCTTGGTCCTGATCTTGAGGGGGAGTGTGTAGATGAGCATTTATACAGGGCTGTGATTGGGTCTCTTATGTATCTTACTGCTAGCAGGCCTAATATCATGTTTGCTACATGTATTTGTGCAAAATATCAAGCCAACCCTAAGATGTCTCACCTTATCACTGTCAAGAGGATTCTAAGATACCTCAATGGTGCATCAACACTTGGCCTATGGTATCCCAAGAATTCTGACTTTAATCTGTATGCCTATACAGATAGTGATTATGGTGGTTGCAACATGACTGCAAAGTCTACATCTGGGGGATGTCAATTTCTTGGTCGAAGGGTTGTCTCATGGCAATGCAAGAAACAATCCTGTGTCTCTGAATCAACTACTGAAGCTGAATACATTGCTGCTGCAAGCTGCTGTGCTCAAGTACTTTGGATTCAAAATTAGATGTGGACTATGAGTTAAATTTCAAGGAGACTCCCATTCACATAGACAACAACAGTGCTATCTCAATCACAAAGAACCTTGTGCAGCACTCAAGGACAACGCACATCAATATCAGTTATCATTTAATAAGAGATAACTATGAAAAGGATTAATTAAACTAGTCAAGGTTCACACAGATGAACAATATGCTGATCTGTTTACAAAGACTTTTGATGAACAGATATTTAAATATCTTATATCAACTATTGGGATGATAAACCTTGAGTGAGCTTTTCTTAAAATAATTCTTATTATTTCTTAAAAATGTGTGTCCTAAGTTGTCTAGTTCATCACTTTCATAAGCTCATGTTTTCTTTGGATAAAAATTTCTTTTTGAAGACTTTCCTTAGATTTTTTAAAATTTTCTGATACTTCGGAAGTTTTGTTTTTAACTTCAGAAGTAAATCATGCCTTCAAATAAATAACTGTCTAAGAAGTTTACCTTCGGAAGAGTTTTCAAAATTTATCTTCCGAAGCTTAAATATTTGTCTCAGACACTTACTAAATTTTAAGGACCATTTACTTCCGAAGCAAAATTAACTCTCGGAAGCTTTGTCTGTTTACACAAAAGCACTCAAGCTTTAATTTTTCTTCCAAAGCAAAATTTTCAAATCTCTCAGGAAATTCTTCCGAAGTCATTTTAGCTTCGGAAGCTTTTTAATTAAAACTTCCGAAGATAATTAACTTCGGAAGCTTTTTGACTTTCAAGAAAAAAACTTTTTGAGCAAAAAGTAAACTATTTTTTCAGAGGTAGGACTGACATCCGGATTTCAAAGTTTATCCTTTTTCATTAAACTTTATCTGAAATCCCTCTCACATATAACCCAACGGTTTCCCCCTCTTTCTATCATCTGTTCTTCCTCCAAACCTAAAAACCCAAATTTCTTTCTGAAATTTCTTTCTTTCTTCTTCCTTCATCCTTAAGCTACTTCAAAATGGCCAACCTTGCTCACAGAAATGATCCCAACTTTACCATGCAGCTACACAGACAACACAATCAAGTTGCACTGTTACGCTCTGAGAAAGATCCTCATTTCTCAGAGGTTTGTCGTTTCTTGTCTCTGTCAAACTACTTCACCTCTCTCACCATTGATCCTCCACTCTATGAGGATCGTTGCTTGAATTCTGGAAGACCTGCCAAGAGGTCATTATGGATGGGGAGAAGGCACTGTCTGCCACAGTGCAGGGGAGAACAATCTTCATCACTCCGGCCATCATCAACAGACATCTTCAGCTGGATGATGAGGAAGGTGAGGTGTTCTTTCCAAAGGAAGCTGTTAATCATTCCTTTGAGCAGATGGGGTATGAGGGAGATTTCTCTGTAAAGACCTTCAGGAAAGGGAAGGTCTCATCCCAATGGAGATTCCTGCTCCATGTGGTCATCCACAGCTTATCAAACAAGCATGGTGGATGGGACCAGATTCCTGAAGATCTCTCCTTCATGTCCATGGAATAATTCAAGGGGTCAAGTTCAGGTACTCTCAGTTAGTTTATACAAATCTGCTTGCTAATTTAGACTCCTTAGATATTACATGTTTCCTAGATATGTCCAGTACATTCTTAACTGTGAACTGGGCTCACAGTTGAGGGAAACAGGTAACATTCTTAAATTGGGACAGATGAAGCCCGACATCTTTAAAATACTAAGAAAGTCCACTTGGATTCTCTGGGGTAGAACAACCCTAGTCCCAAAAATGTTAGAGCTCATTGCTCAAGGTGACAACCTAGCAGCACAAGCTAGTGTTGAACCCACACTTGCTACTTCCAACCACCCACACAGCCTCAAATATCCATCACCTACCAAAGAAAATACAAACGAACCCCTGCTCAGACTATTCAGTCTGTGGAGGTCCCCATACCTCACCCATACAGGAAGAAGGGACACTGGAGCTCCCTCTCCTGAAGAGCAGACCACTCCCATCTCTTCAAGAATCAGTGCTGAGGTTCCTCATGTTCAACCTGATGAGCTCATTAGCCCTACTGCTTATGCCATCACTCTGAGTCTCAACACTCAAGTGATCAACCTTCAGGGACAGTTACCATCCCAGCCTATAGATCTTAACCAACCCATTCCAACCTTGACTTCTATACTGATGAAGATATAGGTTTCAGTGAGTATAATGAATCTCTTTCTTTCCCTTTACTCAAAGAGAGATGAGTACTACTGAGTCTCCTACATCTATCCCACATCAGTCACCTACACTGAGGTGGACACTAGAACCTGTTCAGGATGTCCATATGGAAGAGCTCTCACTTTTGAAAGTGATTACATCATTAAGACCTCAACCATGGCAACTCAGCCCACTGACATCTCACTGAGCTGCCAGTGAGCAGAGGAAATCTAGTAGCCAAGAACTTAGAACTGGTCATGAGAGAAAGGACTCCGGTCCAATCTTCTCCACCCCAGTGATTCTTCTGATGAAGATGAGGGGGATCTGAGACTAAAAGTGCAAAAACTATCTAAAACATGCACTTACTAGTCTCAAAGGTCAGTCACCTTGAATCTCAGGTGACTACCTTACAAAACAGATCAATGATCAGCAACTTGAGATTTCATATCTTAAGGAAAAACTAGCTGGGAGACCCTTAAGGAGAGCTCAACCAGGAACATAAGAATGTGGATGTGATTGACCTATCCTCCAGCTCACCTATGCAAGTGGGTGATGCTACCAAAAAGGGGAGAAAGTCACTCCAGCCACAGAACCTGGGAGTTCCTCCGGGAGAATGGACATTGAGGACTCACCATCCTCACTTGCAACTGTGCATTCTCAGCAACCTCCTCTAGTTCACATTGATGTGGACTACACAGACTCCTTCATACAAAGTCTGTTTGAGGATGGGATACAAGGGCTATGTCACCTTCATCATCCTTCAATCACATTATTGGGTGGAGGTATGACAACAACAGGAAAGCCCTCATTATCATAAGAGTTCAAGGACACAAGAAGTCTTTAATTTGAGAACTTGGACTACTATGAAGGTCTGGATCTAGTCAACATGCCACTTGTCAACCCAAGCCAATCAAGACAAGCTGACAGACTGGATAGAAGAATCCAAGATAGGATAATTGCAAAGTTCAGTCTAAGAAGGAGACTAAGGCAATCAGGCAATGTCATCGGTCAACTGGATGTTGAGGCAGACCCTAAGATTAGCTTCATAGGGGAAACCTTGACTGAAGGCCTAGTGACAGAACTTGAGAGCCCTGTCTCATCATCTCCAACTGCTGCAGAGATCCATATTCCTTTTGAGACACCTGTTGGTGAAGGTGCTTCTCAACCTCTCTCTGGCCGAGCTCAGATGCTGCAACGAGCAATGAAGGCCAAAGCTCTCTCCACCCTGAGTCACAAAGGTCTGTAGTGACAAAGGGAAAAGAAAGATGACATCTGAGGAGATTGAAGAGGAGGAGAGAGAGAGGAAAAGGAGGCTAAGGGGAGAAAGTTCCTCTACTGAGTCTCCAAGACTCATGGAGTCTACAATGAGGGCTGCCCCCAGACCAGATACTCAGAATGATGAGTTAAGGGCAGTCAGGATCAACTATCTGCAGACTAGGAACTATGCCATAGATAGTGTCATTTTCTCCCCTTGAATGAATTAAATGAGCTGGTTGATCTGAAAGATCAGAGAGAAGGGAGGCAGAAGATGCAGAACTCCTAGTACAAGTCAAAGAAGAGAGAAGAAGAAAAAGACTGTACAAAGGTATGCCTACCCTCTCACCAGTTCAAGAAAGTCTTGAACAAGAGGATGTAGTTCAACAAGAACCTCAGGTAGATAAGGAAGAAGACAGAATCAAGATGATTAACTACTTGAGTGCCACAGGCCTCTATCAGGCAGATGCACTCCTTCCCTTTCCTTATGACTATGTTGAGTTTGAGTACTTAAAACAACTTGAGCTTGAGTTAGTCAAAGAAAGAAAGACAATAAAGAAGAAGCTGAGGGAAGAAACTGCAAAGTCAAGAGCCATCATCCAAAAGAGCATGAAGAAGTCTGCTGATAGGCAGAGGATGATGAGATTCTTGAAGCTGTATGGATTCTCCGGAAGGAGACTTGGATCCATGTCTCTATCCACTATGGATGAGCATATTAGGGTAATCAAGCAGAAGATTAAGAGTGGAGAGCTCACTGACTTACACTCCACTCAAGTCAGGCCCCACCTGAAGTGGAGGTTAAGGTTGAACAAACAGACACAACACAACCTGGACCTCTTGCTAATGCTCAGCAAGCTTCATATTCTGATCCACAACAGGGTCAATCCTTCTCCATCTGAACCTGAGAGAGAGGAAGTCCCAACTGAGAAAGACAGTGAAGATCAATCTAGTGCTGCAGGCCAGTCTTCTTAGTTAAAATTTGGAAAGAGAAGGAAAAGGATGGCTTCTAAACCAAAGTCTAAGAAGAAGAAGAAGCCTGAATCCCCTTCTGAACCTCAGGATGAATCAAAACAGCCTGAGGATGTGCAGCCAGAGGAAGCTCAATCAACTCCAACTTCAGTAGCTCCTCTAGCATCAGGAAGACCCATCTTGTCTTGGACATACACCACAAATCCAGAAAGGTGGCATGTTATTAGAGATCAAGGCATTGAAGACATCTATACATGGCAAGACACAGTTGCCTCTGCATGATCTCTTTGACAGGAGAAGACACTTTGACAGCCTGAAGGATCCTGATCATCTTATGAAGAAAGGAATGGTGATCATCCTAATGAGGACTGTTAATATCTGAAGTTTTCTAAATGTTTTGGTAGCATCAGCCTAGGGGGAGTTTGTAGAGATTAATGAAGAGGCTGATGCAACCTAAACATCTTTAGTCTTTACTGCATGCTGCACAAGTGCATTGAAGTGGAATGCTTCGAAAGTTTCACATGTGCAACAGAAATAATCTAAGTGTGAAATCTTCCAAAGCCAAGACCAACATCTTCCGAAGCCAAAGATGAAGTCTTCCGAAGCCTCAGAGACAAAGTCTTCCGAAGCTTCAAGTTCATGAAGACAAATTTCTTCCGAAGACTTTTAGTAACATGCTTTATCTGATGTACTCTTCCATAAAGCTGGACACCTTTCCGCTGCAACTCTACAAGTCACCAACTAACATGGTTTGGTGAAAATGTCCATGCTTTTGGTAACTGTATATTGAGGTCTTGAGTCTGTAACTGTCTACTTTATGTACTTATCCTTTTTTAATAGATAAAGATGTGAGCTATGGCATGTCATAGTCACAGGTCAAAAGGCAATCTGCCTTTTGACTCTATAATTGATTTTGTGTGTGTCTAGTCAATTGTATCTAGCTGGTTTCAACGTATAGCCGGCTGTAGGATGTTGTATAAGTATCTCATGTTCTTGTATCTTTCGAATATGCTTTTGCAACACTTGTAATAGAACATAGAGAAAGCAATATACTGCATTCTTGAAAACCAAACACTTGTGTTCTGTCTCATATATTACTTGTGTTCTTAGTGTCACCACTTGGTCATCCAGTTTACTATTTGATCTAAGTTTAGTTTATCTCCTCTTTGTGTTGTTGTGTTGTAACTCTTAACCCTTCAAAGATCCTGCAGCCTAGAAAGAATATACTCCGGTGGAGGTTCGATGAAGCTACTCACAACTTTGTTGTGGAAAGAGATAATAGTGAAGTTAATATACTGAATGCCACCTCTCTGCTACACTCCAGTAGGCTTGATATTGCTGAGTTAGCAAAGAAACCATTCTCTAACCCCTCCAACTCTGAAACTGCTGCTCACATCAAGAATCATCTCAGCAGTCTTCATCTGGCTAAGTTAACAGCAAAAGCCAAAATTGAGGAAGAGTTAAGATTGAGAAGAAAGGAAGACAAGGATAGATCTCCCACCAAGGGCACAACCTTTCTACAGATGGTGCAAGGTCCTGAATTTGAACCTATAGTTTGATGGGAATATGATTATAGCTCCCATCAACTAACTCTTTTCTGAGGGCCATTATAAAGGGTACATATCATTCAGGGAGATAGACTGGAGATCCTGTCAACCAGAGATTTGTACAAACTTCTCAGCACCACTTCAGGGAAGAACAAAGAGACTGATAAGTATATACTTTCTCTGGTGCTGAAAGTTTTAAGGAGCAGAAACAAGTGAGGTTTTGGTAGCTTCAGCCTAGGGGGAGTTTGTTGGATCAAGAAGAAGGCTGGTGCAACCAAAACCAAATCACTTAGACAAATTTTGGTGTTGCATACAAAGGCTTCTGAAGCCAAGTAAGGAACTTCCAAAGGAAGTAGAGTTCTTCCGAAGACAAAGCAAAAGTTCCACTTCCGAAGGAAGTTGAGTTCTTCTGAAGACAAAGCAAAAGTTCCACTTCCGAAGTGAAAGCTCTACTTCCGAAGATGAAGTCTCAAAGGAAGAAATCAGAAGACTACATCCGAAGTATGAAGAAAGAAGAAGTTCTCAAGCCTCGGAAGAAGCAGCCTCGGAAGAAGCAGCCTCTTCCGAAGTATAAGTGGCTTCGGAAGTACTTGTTCTTCCGAAGCCATTTAACCTTCGGCAGACACTGCTATGAACCAGTGGACATAAGTATGACCTCTGACACTCCGCTGCAGACCTCTGATACTGCATGGCGTTTTCTCAAAGAGACATGAACTTGGAAAATCTCTAAAATACTTAGATATAACACATGTAAAAATATCTAGAAATTAAGTAAAGAAATATCTAGATATTATATTAGTTAGTATCTTAGATATTTTAGATTAGTTAATATCTAATATACTTAGATTAGTAAATATCTTACATATTTAGATTAGAATGATCTATATTAGAGATTTTCACAAGTATAAATACGAGGTGATGGATAAATAGGAGGTGATAGATCATTGAAGATCACCTCATATAATGTTGTAATCAAAGCTTCCTCGTAACCAAGTTTCTCAAGTAATACAAGTGATCTTTCTTTCAAGCTTTCTTGTGATAGTTCACACAATCTCTACATTTCAAAAAATCTCTACAGTTCACACAATCAAAGCTAACTTGTTGATCTAGTCAAGATCAAGGCTGACTTAGTATGGTAGACTAAGTGTCGCACGAGAGTTTGAGAATCACTCCATGACAAGTGGTATCAGAGCACGTCGGTTCACAAGGATGGAGACTGAATCGGAGAAGATTGTGGTCACAAGCGTTGTTGGAGGAGAAGAAAACCGTGGTTGAGAAGGAACTTCCCATGGAAGCAAGAAGAGTCATGAGGTATTAAAGGACAAGACTTTGGACAAATAGTTGCTGAAGTGGAGGCTGCAATTACTGGAATAGGGACATCAGTTGACAATGCTTTCCAACGATTAGATGGGCTGGAAACAAATTCAGTGACTTAAAAGACGATGTGAAGGCTGCAATCGAGATACTTCATAGTGAGGTACAATTGATGGTAAATGATGCAATCAAAGAGGCTACTTGGGAAGCGATTGTCAAGCTGTGAAAAGACATGGACGAACTTTCCTTGGACATGCATCGCAACCTTCTAGGGCTAGAATCCAAGGTCAATGAATGTAATAAAGCATTGTCAACTTCACACCTAGGATTGAAGTCCCAAAACCAACACCTTCGTTGGCAAATGAGAGGCAAGGGCTATTGACGACTTCCTCTGGGAGATGGATCAATACTTCAATGGTGTAGCCATTCATGATGATACCACAAAGATAAAGACAACCACCCTATAGTTGAAAGATACAACAAGCATGTGGTGGCAGCGTAAACATGGTGAAGTGGTAAAAGGTACATACATCTTAAACACATGGGTTGATTTCATAAAGAAATTAAGAAGCAATTTTATCCGGAATATGCTGAAAATGAGGATAGGAGCCTGTTAGGCAAGCTTAAACAAACCGACTCTATCAAGGACTACATAAAAGAATTTACCACGCTTGTCCTTGAAATTCTGGATATGTCAGACAAAGACTCCCTCTTTTACTTTCTTGATGGCTTACAAATGTGGGCCAAGATCGGGCTTGAACAATGTGGCATTCAAGACCTATCTTCGGCTATCAGTATAGCCGAAGGTTTGATTGATTATAGTCGAAGAGAGTCACAATCAAAGGATCAAAAACCTATCCATGAGAAAGGTGGGGGAGACAAACCAACTCCATTATAGGAAAACACTGCACATAAGCCACTACCACCATGGAAATCCCGGGAAAAGAAGCCTTTCAACAAAAACTATAAGTGCTTCATTTGTGACGATCCACACCAAGCCCGGGACTGCCTAAAGAGAGCTAGCATACATGCGATGGTTGCAAGGGAAGAAAATTTCCACGAAGTAGGTGACATTTGCATGGGCTCGATGCAAGTACTTAGTGCAATCAAAGCCAAAGTGAAAGTGTGACTAGTACCAAACAAAGGATTGCAATTTGTTCAAGCCACCATCAAAGAGAACTAAGTACGAGCCCTTGTAGACACGAGCGCTTCCCACAATATCATATATGTTAACGATGCCAAACGACTAGGTATTCAATACGTAAAAGGGAGTGAGGCCATGAAAACTATGAATGCAAGTGCCAAACCAATACATGGGAGGCAAAGGAGGTCTAACTATGTATCAGAGAATGGTTGGAAGCCATTAACTTTTAGTAGTGGAAATGGATGACTTCAAAGTCATGTTTGGCATGGAGTTCTTTGATAAGGGACATGCTTTCCCCATGCCATTTGCTAATCCTTTGTGTATCCTCGATGAAGGAAAGACGTGCATGGTGAGCACGGAACGTGGGACAAGGATCGGGCCAAAGATCCTTTCTGCCATACAATTCAAGAAAGGATATGTTGGATCAAGAAGAAGGCTGGTGCAACCAAAACCAATCAGTTAGACAAATTTTGGTGTTGCATACAAAGGCTTCCGAAGCCAAGTGAGGAACTTCTGAAGGAAGTAGAGTTCTTCCGAAGACAAAGCAAAAGTTTCACTTCCGAAGCGAAAGCTCTACTTCCGAAGATAAAGTATTCACTTCCGAAGATGAAGTCTCAAAGGAAGAAATCAGAAGTCTACTTCCGAAGTATGAAGAAAGAAGAAGTTCTCAAGCCTCGGAAGAAGCAGCCTCTTTCGAAGTATAAGTGGCTTCGGAAGTACTTGTTCTTCCGAAGCCATTTAACCATCAGCAAACACTGCTATGAACCAGTGGACATAAGTATGACCTCTGACACTCAGCTGTAGACCTCTGATACTGCATGGCATTTTCTCAAAGAGACATGCAATTGACCATACTTTATTCCACTGTTCACCTTTTTATGTTAGTACAAGTTACCAACTTTAGTTGGTGACAAAAGGTAAGTCAAGGACATGTCCTGACTACCATATCTCAAATAAAGTCTTAACTGAGATACCTTAAACTATAGCTTTGTAGTATTTGCTTTAGTTAGAGGATTCCAACTAGTATCAAAGTATATCCGGCTGTAGGTAGTATTATATATAGTTTCTCATTGTAACTCATAAGAACATGCTTGTAAGAGTCTTGTAATATTTGAGTTGAGAAGCAATATATGCAAGTACCTTGAAAATTACTTCTTGTGTTCTTTGTTACTTATTATATTGTGATCAACTCTTACTGACTCTATCTTCATCCAGTGTTGTTCAAGTGAGTTTGAGAGAAAAACAAAGTGTTAGTGACATAAACCGATCCTGCAGGATACAACAAAAGATAACCATGTTACTTGGTGGTGACTAGAGACGATGATGGAGAAACAACCATGATCACAATACCAAAGCAAGTTAGCCACGTACTAGAAAAATACAAGGATGTCATGTGGCTGAGTTACCCAAGAAACTCCTTCCACGAAGAGAAGTAAACCACGAGATCGTTTTGGAAACTGGATCCAAGCCCTTGGCAAAGGCCCCGTATCACATGTCTCCACCAGAACTAAAGGAGCTAAAAAACAACTAAAAGAGTTACTGGATGCCAGATATATATGTCCCTCTAAAGCCCCATATGGTGCACCAGTAATATTCCAGAAAAAGAAAGATGGGTCACTACGCATGTGCATCAATTACCAGACATTAAACAAGATCACGGTGAAAAACAAGTACCCGATTCCATTAATCGAAGACTGTTTGATCAACTCGGAGGAGCGAAATAATTTTCAAAGTTAGATATGCGATCAGGGTACTATCAAGTGAGAATTGTGAAGGAGACGAAGCCAAGACAACCTGCATCACAAGGTATGGCTCATATGAATTCTTGGTAATGTCGTTCGGTCTTACTAACGCTCCCACCACTTTTTGTACTCATATGAACGAATTCTTCCACCCCTCCCTTGATAATTCATAGTCGTGTACTTGGACAATATTGTTATATAATGAGAAAACGAGTTATATGTTAAGCAAGAAAAATGTTCATTCGCTCAAGTGGAGGTTGAGTTCTTAGGCCATAGAATCTAGGAGGGGCAACTTATGATTGATGATGGCAAAGTCCGGGTGATCCAGAATGGGAAGTACCAACCAAAGTACCAAAACTACGATCATTCCTCGGGTTGGTCAGTTATTATCGGTGCTTCATCAAGGGCTATTCTGCAAAAGCTGTCCCACTAATCGATCTACTAAAGAAAAACAAAATTTGGATTGGGATGCATGATGCCAACAGGCCTTTAAGCGATTGAAGGAGGTCGTCATGACAAAACCGATTTTACAGTTGCCGGACATCACCAAGCATTTCGAGCTGCATACTGATGCCTTAGACTTTGCTATTAGAGGCGTACTGATGCGGGAAGGGCATCCAATTGCTTTGGAGAGCCGCATGCTTAATGATATGGAGAAGAAGTACATCATACAGGAAAAGGAGATGATAGTCATCATGCACTGTCTCCGAACCTGAAGACATTACCTCCTTGGGTCAAGGTTCACTATCAAAACTAACAATGTCGCAACAAGCTACTTTCAAACCCGAAAAAAGTTAAGCTGAAGCAAGCTCGTTGGTAGGATTTCCTTGTAGAATTCGACTACATCCTGGAGTATAAACCCGACAAGGCTAATGTAATAGCAAATGCATTAAGTCGCAAGGCCAAGCTAGCTGCTATCACTCGACCAACTTTCGATCTCTACGATGAAATCAAAGAGGGAATAAGCCAAGACCTATTTGCCAAACATCTAGCCTTACTGGCCCGAGAAAGGAAAACTAGAAGATTTTGGCTAAAGGGAGATTTGTTATTCACTACCGGAGACCACCTTTACATACCAAAATGGGGAGGCCTTAGACGAACCATCCTAAAGGAATGCCACGACTCAAAATGGGCGGGACATTGGGATAAAACGAACTCTTTCACTTTTCGAAGGAACATTTTACTAGCCCCACATGAAAGACGATGTCGAAGTCTATGTCTGAACATGCTTGGTTTGCCAATAAGACAAACTTAAACAACATCGGCCAAGGGGGTTACTCGAACTGCTACCAAACCCCGAGGGCCCATAGGATAGCATATCCATGGTCTTCATCACATACTTGCCAAAGTCAGAAGAAAAAGGAAGCACAATCGTGGTAGTCGAACAGTTTTCAAAGTAATGTTTATTGCAGCCCCGCCCGTCGTAACTGCGGTGGAAACGACAAGGCTATTATTTAAACATGTGGTGAAATATTGGCGAATACCACATGTAATAGTAAGCGATCGTGACCCATGTTTTTATAGGAAAATTCTGGTCAGAATTATTCAAAATGTGGGGACCAACTTAAACTATTCAATGAGCTTCTGTCCATAAACTGATGAACAAACTGAAAGAGTTGGTGCACTCTTCGAATTATACATGCGACATTATGCAAGTGCTAACCAAAGGGACTAGGCTAAGTTGCTAGATGTAGCACAGTTCTCTTAATATGCAACAAAGCGAGGCAACTGTGAATATCCTATTCGAGCTCGTAATTGGACGAAAACCACTCACACCAAATGCCCTTGTTGTGTCATATTATGGCAGCAGCCCTGCCGCTTATAAATCCATAAAAGAATGGCACGAATAGGCTGACATGGCTCTTGTGTCACTCGATAAAGCAAAAAAAAGATGAAGAAATCAGCTCATAATAACAGGAGACACGTCGAATTTCAAATCGATGACCAAGTCATGGTAAAACTCCTGCCACAGCAGTTCAAGTCAATACGGGCAGTACACAAATGGCTTATCCAAAAGTAAGAAGGGCCTTTCACTGTCATCTCTCGAGTTGGCAAAGTTTCATACCGATTACAACTACCAGCCAAGTTAAAAATCCATCCTATCTTCCACATGAGTTTTCTCAAACCCTATTATATAGATATGGAAGATCTTTACCAAAGGAAGACCCAAAGGGCACCAACAGCCTTTGTAACATCTTATGATTAGGAGGTTGACAAGATCCTTTCAGACCGAATAGTACGGTGCCGTGTAGTACCAAGTTACAAAGAATATTTGATCAAGTGGAAGGGAGAACCACGTAGTGAAGCAAGCTGGGAATCAGAAGACGCGCTTTGGCAATTCCAAGACCAAATCAAGAGCTATCATGAAGCCACGACTAGGACGTTGTGAGTTTAGGTGGGGGAGACTATCACGATGTGCTTACATTCACGATCAACTCTTCGGGAACAATACAAATCACAACCGCATTTTTGCAAGACCCATGAACTTGGGAAATCTATAGAATACTTAGATAATAACAATGTAAAAATATCTAGATATTAAGTAAAGAAATATCTAGATATCAGATTAGTTAGTATCTGAGATATTTTAGATTAGTATATATCATATATAATTAGATTAGTAAATATCTTAGATATTTAGATTAGAATAATCTAGATTAGAGATTTGTATAAGTATAAATAGGAGGTGATGGATCATTTGGAGATCACCTCACAAGTGTTGTAATCAAAGCTTCCTTGTAACCAAGTTTCTCAAGTAATACAAGTGATCTTTCTGTCAAGCTTTCTTGTGATCGTTCACACAATCTCTATGAGTCATTGAATCGTTGCTACCTTGTTAATCTAGTCGAGATCAAGGTTGACCTATTATGGTGACCTTGTGTCGCATGAGAGTTTGTGAATCACTCCGTGACATGTGACTGTTGTTGCTTACGGTATACCAAACTCCATAATGGTAGGCTTTCAGAAATGCGGGACTACCAATATCTATTTGATGCTTTGATGTAGATTTACTTGGTTCTACTGATTCTAAAGAGTCCAAGAAAGATATACTGAAGTAGAAGTTTGAAAACTTCACACACAATACTAGTGAGACCCTGAGTCAACAATACTTTTGGTACATGGACTTGATCACATCTTTTCGGTCTATGGGAGTTACTCTTGAGAAAAAAGACATAGTAAGAAAATTAATGAGTGTACTTCATGAATGGACCTTTTATTGTGTCTCAATTAAGAGAACTAAGAATCTCAAAACTCCCATTATGATTGAACTGTATGGAATCCTTGATGGATACCGTATGGAGATGAAAATTCAGAAAAGCCAACAGATGAATAGAAACTCATACTTTTTTTGTTAGCAATGCTCTACATGCTACTGAAGATTCAAGAACTCCCCAGCCCCAGTTGTACTTGAACTACCCCCAACAACCATCCATATTCATTCTCTTCTAGACCTTATATCACATTTTCTAAGACACCCAAGTCTCAACAGGCTCAATAAAATTCTTTTCAGGATAGTTGTGCTTTGTTTCTAGAAATAAGCACTCTGGAGATTTTCAATTCTGTTTTGATGATCTCGAGTGTTTTAGCCCAGATGATGTGGAGTACATGGATATTGTCCAGCAAATGACTCTTCTAACCTACAGAGCAAAGAAGTTCTTTAAAGAACTGGAAGACAATTCCCTCAGAACCCAACCAACAACAAATCTGGGTTTTGCAAGTCAAAGGCCAAGTGTTCTAACTACAACCAACTTGGTCACTTTTCAAGGGAATACAAGGCTCCTAAGTCCAATACTGAAGAAACTCAAGCCTCCTAACACTCTGCTATCCCAAAAGCTACATCCAAACCAACAGAACAATAGACTATAGTTGTTGCTCAAGAAGTTGATTGAAGCTTCTGGTGCTAGATCTCACTCCTGCTCAAGCTCTCATGGTTGGATTTGAAAACAAAAGGTTATATGAACATATTTATACCCCAGCTTGTATTGCTAAGGTTAAGATGTATCTGGACTATAATATCGAAATTAAATCTAATATTGAGTCCCTAAACATATTAAAATCTGATTTTAAGAGATCAAAATCCGACTACAAACTCAAAATCAAAGAGTTAGAGAAAATTGTTTCCTTTTTAAAACATGAACATTCAAACTACAGGGCTTAAATAAAAGATTTAATCTCCAGACTGATGCTCAAGTTCAGCTAGTAATAGTTGAGGCTAAAAGAAAGAAGTACACCATTGAAAAGCATAACTTCAACACCATCATTGCATCATCCTCCCACTAAAAGGTGTGTTATCAAAACAAAAGTAAGTTGGGAACCAATGAAATTGCTCCACTACACTCTTATGTGTCTTATAGACAACCAAGATGTGGTACTGAGGTGCAAGAGGTTCCAACTACAGACCCACTACCCAATGAGTAGGAAAATGATACAACAATGGTGACCACCACAGGGACGTATAAGGTATAAAACCTTATCCACACCACTATTAATCAACTCCTAACCACCAAAGAAAAAAGTATAAAATCAAGGCAGCAAGAAAAACTGTCAATAAGGTGATTGAGTCAAAGTTGAAAATAGACTTAAGGCAAAAGGGTGTATTCACTCATCTAAATTTCAAGTGGTTGGAAGTTTTGATTTAGGAAATAAGTGTAGTACCAACACTCCTATCTAGCTGAAGGATCAGAAATAAAAGGAAAGGTTGTTTAGATGAAAAGAGGTGCAAGAAACAACAGTCCTCACACCCCCATCAAGAATAACATTGAGTGTATAATGTGTGCTTTGCGTAACCACATGGATAAAGATTGTTACTACAATCCAGAAAACATACATTATGTAAACAATGTTAAGAAATAAGAAGTCAAGGATGGTTTCACATTTGGACCTTATCATATGGTGCAAGTGTTAAGGAAAGGAAAGCTTGTTTCCAAAGCCAAGTTGCTTTTAAAAGAAACTCATTCTTCCGAAAGGAAAATAACTTTGCAAGACAAACTAAAGAACATCTAAAACCTTTCGAGAAAAAGATTGATTCATAAGAAAAGGTGGTGATAACTTCTTTCGAGAAGAATATAGCATCAAAAGCAAGTCATGCTACTCAAGTCTTTATAGGCTTATCTACACTGATCAACCATAGGATGGAATGGAAGATCAGAAAAGATACTGCAACCCAAACCTCTTCTTCACAAACCATAGTAGAACCCCCATGTGTACACTTTGATTTAATTATATCATCCATATTAGAAGAGCCCAAGACCAACCAAGCTTGGGTTTCCAATTGTAACTAATCATTTCACCTTATGTGTAGGAACTAATCATCCATATTACAAGAGCCCAGAACATATCTCTTCTTCAACAATTTGAACATTTTGATGGATGTCCTGTTTAGTTTGATGGTGAAACCGGAGGATACATTTCTAGTAGAGGTAGTGTATCCAATGGTAAGTTAAAAGTTGACAAAGTAAACTTTATCAAACAGTTTGAACACAATCTTTTAAGTGTTGCTTAATTCTGTGACCAAAAGCACCAAATGCTTTTCACTAAAACATGAGTGCATTATCCTCAAACCTGATATGACAATTCTTCAAGAATTGATTCTTCTTAAATCTCCTAGGAGAAGAGATATATACAAGCTGAATATGAACAATGCTTCCCCAATAGGTCAAGTATTATGCTTTATTTCCATAGCAAATGGAGATGAGGCAACTCTCTCGTATTAAAGAATGTGTCATGTTAATTTTAAACCATGAACAAATTTGTTAAAAATAACTTGGTATGTGATGCCTAAAAAGGAATTTTTAGCAAGGATAATGGTGTTATTTGTCTGAAAGGGAAACAACACAAGGTATCTTATTAATCCAAAGAAGTTAACTCCATCACCATCCCATTACACTTATTGCACATGAATCTATTTGGTCCTACAAATGAACCTTTTTTTCAATCTACTCTGATTGAACAAGTCCCATCTGTTCAATTTAAAAAGCTAAAGTGGAACTCAGGGCTCCCACTCCCAAAGGTCCAATTATCCTCCACAATTAATCTTAATATCATTGTTGAGTCTTCTCAATCTCAACCTGATGTGCCCGCAACCCAAAAAGAAAAATTTCCAAGTAAGCCCCTCAATCCTAAAGACAAATTGTCCAGTGGAGGTTCGATGAACCTTTACACAACTTTGTTGTGGAAAGGGAGAATGGTGAAGTCAATAGATTTGATACACAATCTATGCTACACTCCAATAGATTTCACATTACTTAGTTAGTAGAGAAATCATTCTCCAATCCCTCCAACTCTTAAATTGCTCCTCACATCATTAATTATGTAAGCAGCATTCATCTTGCGGAGCTTATAAAAAGCCACGATAGAAGAAAAGTTGAAGATGAGAGCAAAAGAAGAAGAAGGTGCAACCACTTTGGGAAGAACATCCTTCATATTGTTGAAGGCCCATCTTCAGATTCTATAGTTAGATGAAAATATGACTATAATTTCTATCAACCAACTCTCTTCAGAGAGGCATAACAAAGTATACATGTCATTCAGAGCAACATATTAGACTTATTATCCACGAATGACTTGTATAAACTCCTCACCACCATATCATGAAAGAACAAAGAGACATACACATATCTACTTTCCCTAGTGTTTAAGACTTTAAGGAGCAGAAGGGAGTTAAGTTTTGGTAGGGTCAGTGCAGGAACGTTGAAGGGTATAAGTTACAACACAACAACACAAAGAGGAGATAAACTAAACTTAGATCAAACAGTAAACTGGATTAACCAAGTAGTGACACTAAGAACACAAGTAATATAAGAGACAGAACACAAAGAACACAAGTATTTGGTTTTCAAGAATGCAGTATATTGCCTTCTCTATGTTCTATTACAAGTGTTACAAAAGCATATTCGAAAGATACAAGAACATGAGATACTTATACAACATCCTACAGCCGGCTATACTTTGAAAGCCAGCTAGATACAATTGACTAGACACACACAAAATCAATTGTAGAGTCAAAAGGCAGATTTCCTTTTAACTTGTGACTATGACATGCCATAGCTCACATCCTTATCTATTACAAAAAGGATAAAGTACATAAAGTAGAAAGTTACAGACTCAAGACCTTAATGTACAGTTACCAAAAGCATGGAACGTTTCACCAAACCATGTTAGTTGATGACTTGCAGAGTTGCAGCGGAAAGGTGTCCAGCTTTATGGAACAGTACATCAGATAAAGCATGTTACTAAAAGTCTTCAGAAGAAATCTGTCTTCATGAACTTGAAGCTTCGGAAGACTTTGTCTCTGAGGCTTCGGAAGACTTCATCTTTGGCTTTGGAAGATGTTGGTCTTGGCTTCGGAAGATTTCACACTTAGAGTATTTCTGTTGCACATGTGAAACTTCCGAAGCATTATACTTCAATGCACTTGTGCAGCATGCAGGAAAGACTAAAGATGTTTAGGTTGCATCAGCCTCTTCATTAGACTCTACAAACTCCCCCTAGGCTGATGCTACCAAAACACTTAGAAAACTTCAGATATAATAGTCCTCATTAGGATGATCACCATTCTTTTCTTCATAAGATGATCAGGATCCTTCAGGCTGTCAAAGTGTCTTCTCATGTCAAAGAGGTCATGTAGAGGCAACTAAAACATATCTTTCCATGTATAAATGTCTTCAATGCCTTGATCTCTAATAACATGCCACCTTTCTGGATTTGTGGTGTATGTCCAAGACAAGATGGGTCTTCCTGATGCTAGAGGAGCTACTGAAGTTGGAGTTAATTGAGCATCCTCTGGCTGCAGATCCTTAGGCTGTTCTGATTCATCCTGAGGTTCAGAAGGTGATGCAGGCTTCTTCTTCTTCTTAGACTTTGGTTTAGAAGCCATCCTCTTCTTTCTCTTTCCAAATCTTAACCGAGAAGACTGGCTTACAGCACCAGATTGATCTTCACTGTCTTTCTCAGTTGGGACTTCCTCTCTCTCAGGTTCAGATGGAGAGGGAGGTTGACCCTGCTGTGGATCAGAAGATGAAGCTTGCTGAGCATTAGCAGGAGGTCCGGGTTGTGTTGTGTCTGGTTATTCAACTTTAACCTCCACTTCAGGTGGGGCCTGACTTGGAGTGGAGTGTAAGTCAGTGAGCTCTCCACTCTTAATCTTCTGCTTGATTACCCTGATATGTTCATCCATAGTGGATAGAGACATGGGTCCAAGTCTCCTTCCGGAGAATCCATACAGCTTCAAGAAGCTCATCATCCTTTACCTATCAGCAGACTTCTTCATGCTCTTTTGGATGATGGCTCTTGATTTTGTAGCTTCTTCCCTTAGCTTCTTCTTTGTTGCTTTCTTTCCTTGACTAACTCAAGCTCAAGTTGTTTTAAGTACTCAAACTCAATATAGTCATAAGGTAAGGAAGGAGTGCATCTGCCTGATAGAGGCTGTGGCACTCATGTAGTTAATCATCTTGATTCTGTCTTCTTCCTTATCTACCTGAGTTCTTGTTCAACCACATCCTCTTGTTCAGGACTTTCTTAAACTAGTGAGAGGGTGGGCATACCTTTGTATAGTCTTTTTCTTCTTCTCTTCTCTTTGACTTGTACTAGGAGTTCTGCATCTTCTGCCTCCTTCTTCTCTCTTGACCTTTCCTGATCAACCAACTCATTCAATTCATCCAAGGGGAGAGAAATGACACTATCTATATCATAGTTCCTAGTCTGCAAATAGTTAATCCTGACTGTCCTTAACTCATCATTCTGAGTATCTGGTCTGGGGGCAGCCCTGATTGCTACTGGATTTCCTCTGCTCACTGGCAGTCTCAGTTGAGATGTCAGTGGGCTGAGTTACCATGGTTGAGGTCTTAATGATGTAATCACTTTCAGAAGTGAGAGCCTCTTCCATATGGACATCCTGAAGAGGTTCAGGAGTGTCCACCTCAGTTGTAGGTGACTGATGTGGGATAGATGTAGGAGACTCAGTAGTACTCATCTCTCTTTGAGTAAAGAGAAAGAAGATAGATTCATTATACTCACTGAAACCTATATCTTCATCAGTATAGAAGTCAAGGTTGGAAATGGGTTGGTTAAGATCTATAGGCTGGGGATGGTAACTGTCTCCTGAAGGTTGATCACTTGAGTGTTGAGACTCAGAGTGATGGCTTAAGGCAGTAGGGCTAATGAGCTCATCAGGTTGAGCATGAGGAACCTCAGCACTGATTCTTGAAGAGATGGGAGTGGTCTGCTCTTCAGGAGAAGTGGGAGCTCTAGTGTCCACTTCTTCCTGTATGGGTGAGTGTATGGGGACCTCCACGGACTGAATAGTCTGAGCAGGGGTTCGTTTGTATTTTCTTTGGTAGGTGATGGAGATTTGAGGCTGTGTGGGTGGTTGGGAAGTAGCAGGTGTGGGTTCAACACTAGCTTGTGCTGCTAGGTTGTCACCTTGAGCAATGAGCTCTAACATTTTTGGGACTAGGGCTGTTTCTACCCCAGAGAATCCAACAGTGGATTTTCTCAGTATTTTAAAGATGCGGGCTTCATCTGTCCCAATTTAAGAATGTTACCTGTTTCCTTAACTGTGAGCCCAGTTCACAGTTAAGAATGTACTGGACATATCTAGGAAACATGTAATACTCTAAGGAGTCTAAATTGGCAAGCAAATTTGTATAAACAAACTGAGAGTACCTAAATTTGACCCCTTGAACCATTCCATGGATTATGAAGGAGAGATCCTCAGGAATCTGGTCCCATCCACCATGCTTGTTGGATAAGCTGTGGATGACCACATGGAGGGGAATCTCCATTGGGATGAGACCTTCCCTTTCCTAAAGGTCTTTACAGAGAAATCTCCTCATATCCCATCTGCTCAAAGGAATGATTGACAGCTTCCTTTGGGAAGAACACCTCACCTTCTTCATCATCCAGCTGAAGATGTCGGTTGATGATGGCCGGAGTGATGAAGATTGTTCTCCCCTGCATTGTGGCAGACAGTGCCTTCTCCCCATCCATAATGACCTCTTGGCAGGTCTTTTAGAATTCAAGCAACTGATCCTCATAGAGTGGAGGATCAATGGTTAGGGAGGTGAAGTAGTTGGACAGAGATAAGAAACATCAAACCTCTGAGAAATGAGGATCTTTCTTAGAGCGTAACAAAGCAACTTGATTGTGTTGTCTGTGTAGCTGCATGATAAAGTTGGGATCATTTCTGGGAGCAAGGTTGGCCATTTTGAAGTAGCTTAAGGACGAGGAAAGAAGAAAGAAAGAAATTTCAGAGAGAAATTTAGGGTTTTAGGTTTGGACGAAGAACAGATGATAGAAAGAGTGGGGAAACCGTTGGGTTTATATGTGAGAAGGATTTCAGATAAAGTTTAATGAAAGAGGATAAACTTTGAAATCCGGATGTCGGTCCCACCTCTGAAAAAATAGTTTACTTTTTGCTAAAAAAGTAGTTTTCTTGGAAAACAAAAAGCTTCCGAAGGTTAATTATCTTCGGAAGTTTTAATTAAAAAGCTTCCGAAGCTAAAATGACTTCGGAAGAATTTCCTGAGAGGGTTGAAAATTTGCTTCGGAAGAAAAGTTAAAACTTGAGTGCTTTGTGTATAAACTAACAAAGCTTCTGAGAGTTAATTTTGCTTCGGAAGTAAATGGTCCTTGAAATGATTAAGTGTCCGAGACAAGTATTTTAGCTTCGGAAGATAAATTTGAAAACTCTTCGGAAGGTAATTTCTTAGACAGTTATTTATTTTGAAGGCATGATTTACTTCCGAAGTAAAAACATAACTTCCGAAGTATCAGAAATTTTCAAAAAATCTAAGGAAAATCTTCAAAAAGAAATTTTCATCCAAAGAAAAAATGAGCTTATGAAAGTGATGAACTAGATAACTTAGGACACACATATTTTAAGAATAATAAGAATTAGTTTTAACAAAGATCTACTCAAGGTTGATTATCCCAATAGCTGATATAAGATATTTAAATCTTTGTTCGTCAAAAGCCTTTGTAAACAAATCAGCATATTGTTCATCTGTGTGAACCTTGACTAGTTTAATTAATCCCTTTTCATAGTTATCTCTTATTAAATGATACCTGATATTGATGTGCTTTGTCCTTAAGTGATGCACAGGGTTTTCTGTGATTGAGATAGCACTGTTGTTGTCTATGTGAATGGGAGTCTCCTTGAAGTTTAACCCATAGTCCAGCATCTGATTTTGAATCCAAAGTACTTGAGCACAGCAGCTTGCAGCAGCAATATATTCAGCTTCAGCAGTTGATGCAGAGACACAGGATTGTTTCTTGCATTGCCATGAGATAACTCTTCCACCAAGAAATTGACATCCCCCAGATGTAGACTTTGCAGTCATGTTGCAACCACCATAATAACTATCTGTATAGGCATACAGATTGAAGTCAGAATTCTTGGGATACCATAGTCCAAGTGTTGATGCACCTTTGAGGTATCTTAGAATCCTCTTAACAGTGATAAGGTGAGAGATCTTAGGATTGGCTTGAAATCTTGCACAAATACATGTAGCAAACATGATATGAGGCCTGCTAGCAGTAAGATACATAAGAGACCCAATCATAGCCCTATATAAATGCTCATCTACATACTCCCCCTCAAGATCAGGACCAAGAGAGTGGTTTCTGGCTATAGGTGTCTTAGCAATCTTACAGTCAGTCATATTAAACCTCTTGAGTATGTCCTGAACATACTTTGACTGACTTATGAAGATGCCATCTTCAACTTGCTTCACTTGAATTCCCAGAAAGAAATTGAGTTCCCCCATGGCACTAATTTCAAATCTGTCTTTTATCAGCTTCTCAAAGTCTTTGCAGAGCTTTGGATTAGTTGAACCAAGGATGATGCCATCCACATATACTTGAACTAGCAATATGTCTTTTCCTTGTCCTTTGATGAAGAGAGTTCCATCTATAGTACCTCTCCTGTATCCATGTTTATAGAGATACTCAAACAGTGTCTCATACCACTTCCTGGTTGCCTGATGCAGCCCATAGAGAGCTTTGTCAAGCTTGCAGACATAATCAGGATGATTAGGATCTACAAAACCAGGTGGCTGTTTGACATAAACCTCTTCATCTATCACTCCATACAAAAAGGCACACTTCACATAAAGTTGAAAGACCTTGAAGTTCTTGGATGCAGCAAATGCCAGGAATATCCTAACGGCTTCTAATCTTGCCATTGGAGCAAAGACATCAGTGTAGTCAATCCCTTCTTCTCGTATGTATCCTTGAACAACCAGTCTAGCTTTGTTCTTGATGATGATGCCTCTGTCATCTTTCTTGTTCCTAAACACCCATTTGGTTTCAATGGTAGTCTTCCCAGAAGGAAGATGACAAAGGTTCCAAACTTTCTGCCTTTTGAATTGAAGCAGCTCTTGTTGCATAGCTTCAACCCAACTTCCATCTTTAAAGCTTCATCAACTTTCTTTGGCTCTATCTGGGATAGAAAAAAAGAGTGAAGACAAACATTTGCTTCATGGGTTTGTCCTCTTGTCTTTACCCTGAGACAACATCTCCAATGATGTTTGTGGTAGGGTGAGACTTGTGGATCCTAAGTTGAGGGATCACAGCAAGTTATTGAGAAAGATCTAAATTTGAAAAATTTAGATCTGGCATAGATGTTTCTCCCACCACATCAGCACACTTTTCAAGTGAAACTTGATCCAAGAAGTGTGTGACATCATTGATGTTCTCATTTATGGTGTGGTTAGTGGCATCAAGAAATTCTGGTCACTGTCACCATCACCATTGTTGTCTTCCACAGTTGAGGTGTTCTTATCTGGTTGTAGAGCCTCTAAGATGGAATTGAAGGCATACCCAATATATCAACTGAATTTGTCATTGTTGGGCTGACAGAAATCATTTGCAGAAGTGGTTCCAACTGGAGCTGAAGATATGTGTCTTGAAGATCTTCCTAGCTCAAATCTTGGATCAGGATCATCTGTATTTAAATTTTCTGCAGATCCTGAAACATTCTCACAAGATTTGTTAAAACAGTTGGTAACCAAATCAAGATCAAAAACCAATCCGAACCAGAACCAGCAACACAAGGTGTGTGTTCATTAAAAGTCACATTGGCTGACTCCTCAACAATTCTAGTTCTGATATTGTACACTCTATAAGCCTTAGCTTGGTATCCAATAAAGTGTCCATCATCTGATTTCTCAGCAAACTTGGCAATTTGATCTTGGTATTCAAGATGGTGCAAGAACATCCAAATGACCTGAGAAAACCAATAAAAGGTCTCCTCTCGTGCCAAAGTTCATAAGGAGTTTTGCCATGAGTCTTAACTACTAAAACTCTGTTCAGCACATAACAGGCAGTGTTGACTACCTCTGCCCAGAAGGTGATGGGCAGTTTAGAGTCAGACAACATAGTTCTTGCAGCTTCAATCAGTGTCCTGTTTTTCTTCTCAACAACACCATTTTGCTGAGGAGTCCTGGGAGCACGAAATTGTCTTGTAATACCCTTTCATCACAGAATGTATCAAGGATATGGTTCTTAAATTCAGTTCCTTAATCACATCTTATGATCTTGACCTTGTGATCAGATTGATTCTCAATCTTTAAGATGAAATTCTTCAGAATCTCAGGAGTCTCATCTTAGTTCTAAGGAAGAAACCCAAGTGAATCTTGTAAAGTCATCTGTGATCACTAGACAGTATAAGGTCTTTCCTAAACTCATTACACTGGTGGGGCCAAAGAGATCCATATGTAACAAGTGTAGGGGTGTGTAGTGATGGAGTTCTTTCCTTAGGCTTGTGAGATACCTTATGTTGCTTCCCTTTCAGGCATGCAACACAGTGGTCATCACTTGTAAACTCTTTCTTTGGCATTCCAGTTACCAAGTCATGCTTAATTAACTTATTCATGTTCTAAAAGTTTACATGGCACATTCTTTTATGCCATAGGAAAGACTCATCACTATTGGCTTTAGACAGAAAGCATGAAACTTCTCCAGAGGGAGATGTTCTTGCATATCCATCTTGTACTGTTTCCTTTCTGGGGGTTCTAAGCAGGATATGCTCATGAGGAATGACCACCAGGCTTAAGAACAATGCACTCATGCTCAGTAAAGAGCATGTTATGACTCTGATCACAAAATTAAGATACACTCAGAAGATTGTATCCAAGCTCCTTAACAAAGTTTACCTTTTCTATGCTGAGCTTACCATTTGTGACCTTGCCCCTTCCAGAAATGCAACCGCCTTCATCTCCTCCAAAAGCAACTAGTCCTCCATCAATCCTTTCAAAGTTCTGGAGTAGTGACCTATTGCCAGTCATGTGCCTGGAACAACCACTGTCTATGATCCAGACATTTATGTCTGTCTTCAGCTGTCCATGCACAAAAAGAATGATTAGTTACATCTGGAAACCCAAGCCTTGCTTGTCTTGGGCTCATTTGCAGAAGGTAATTCAACAGTAATAGATCCTATGGTTGTACTAAAAGGATCTTGAGCTGTTGGTGGTGGAGAAATCTCAGTCACTTGGTCTTTCTTAGACGTCCACACCACCTTTGCGTCTTGGACTTGACCTTCAAAACTTTATAAACTTTGATGACTGAACCTTCGGAAGATTCTGCAAACACTGGCAGGACTTCAGTGCTTCGGATGAACTCCTTTCTTCCGAGACCAAATATTCTTCCGAAGAGAATTTTCCACTTCCTTCTTGTTAGATTTGGAACTTCTGAAGGAAACTGGTTTTCCTTCCGAAGCTTGAATCTTCTTAGAACTCTTTGAAGCCTTTGTTTTGGCCATATGGACAGTACCTTTAGGATTGAAGGGACAATCCTTGGCAATGTGAGTGATGTTGTCACTATAACACAATTCATCTTCTTCTTCACAAGAGCCTTTTCTTGAGAGTAAGACTGTCTTTGGTCACTTCCCTTCTCCACCTTCATCTTTGCAGATGCTGAGACAGTCCTCTTGGGCTAGGACTGTGCTTGGAGTTTGATGGTCCAGCTGTGCAGCAGTGGTACACAACAGATCAGTCTTCTTCTTGCTACTAAGATGAGTTGACCAAGAACCAGAACTCTTAGCAGAGGAGTTATGGTTGATGCCTTCAGTCCCTACCACTTTAAACCCTGCAGAAATAAAAACTTGTTTCTGCTTAGAGTCAAAAGTAGCCTTGATCTCTTGAGCCTTCCTTGCCTTTCTTTTGCTCTTTCAATCAAGTTCTTTCTCATGGACTTGGTCATCACAGTCTTCACTTTCTCCTCAGAAGGATTGGCCCTTCTTGGAATCCTCCTCTTCACTTTTTTCAGAGGGATTCTTCACTATCTCTTTTCATCCTCCTCACTCATTGGATCTATGAGAGGAAGCTCATCTTCACAAGTTCCACACCGAGGAGATCTTACTGACAAGATTGTGTGTGGGGGAGCTATCTCATTTGATCTCAGTCCCTGTCTGTTTTGATAGCACACTTTGTTGTGCAGGGATGAGGATATCATGTTCTTGCAAGTCTCCTCTTCAAGAACACTCTTTTCTGCCCTGGCTTTGCTGATCACAAGCTCAGCCTGGCACTCAGTTAACTTGGTTATGAGATCTTTAATTTGAGTCCTAAATCTTGTGTTCATGTTTTAGAACTGAAATGGTTTTCTCTAAGTCCTTTATTTTCAGCTTATAATCATTTTCAGACTTTCTAAAATCATATTTTAAAATGTTTAAAGACTCAACATCAGATCTTAGTTCCAAGTTATAGGACCTGTACCTGTTAACTTTAGCAATGCATTCAGGAGTACAGAGATGTTCCAATACCTTGGCTTCAACATGATCTGCCATCAGTGCTTGGTTTGGAGAAGCATCTTCCACTGAAAGCTCCAGTCAAAGCCTCCTTCTTCAACAGCAACAGCAGCTTGTTGCTTTGACTTCTCATTATGGAGAGCTTTGTTAGTGTAGTTTGGTCTGGATTGTGTTTGGCCACCATTTGTTCTAGGTGCCTTACACTCTCTGGCAAAGTGGCCCATCAAGTTACAGTTGTACACTTGACTTTGCCTTTGTCCAGTCTAAACTTTCCACTGGTTGCATTGCTTGGAAACTTCTTTCCAGTCCTCTTGTAAAACTTCTTGGCTCTGTGAGTGAGAAGAGCCATCTGCTGGACTATTTCCATATATTCCAGATCATCTGGATGGATACAATCTAGGTCTTCAAGAGTGAAAAGAGAGTTGCCACACAGCTTTCATCAGAAGACACAAAAGCTTGAGAAGAGCTTGTCTCTTGGAATGGGCTTCCTTGAGTGTAGTTCTCCTTTGGTGTCTCTGGGAAGGTGATGAAAGGACCCTTGGTGAGTTGTCAGGGTAGCATAAGAGATGATGTTTGGGTTCTATGCTATCCCTTTCAACCACATGTAAGGCTGAACCCATCTGATTATTGGAGTTTCCAAATGAACCTTGCATGTTCATCTCCATCTGGTAGCCACTAAGATCCCATATAACTCTGTCAGAGTAAGAGTTTTGAGATTTTCAGTTCTCTTGATCACCACACAGTAGTGTGTCCATTGCCTAGGAAGGGAGGATATGAACTTCCTTACAATGTCTCTGTTTTCAAGAGAAACTCCTCCATCCACAAGGGTATCCACAATCTCAACATACCTGAAGTACTGCTGAGTCATGGTCTCACCTGTTTTGAAGGTGAAGTTTTCAAACTGCTGCTTCAGAGATCCTTCTTGTTCTCCTTGGCTTCAGAAGAACCCTCATACATCAGTTTCAGTGCATCCCACAGCTGCTTGGCTGTTTTGCATTTCTTGAAACCTCTATACACAGAGTTTGGAAGGGCAGTTTGAGAGCTGTCATGGCTTTTCTGTCTATCTCTACTCTCTTCCTATCTTCATCAGAGTAGTTAGCCACATCTTGGGATCATAACAGCACCAGTAGTAGAAGGTGTGCTGGGTATGAAAGGTCCATTCTCAATAGACTCCCACATTCTTGAATCAAGAGACTTAATGAAATCTTCCATTCTTAAACACCAGGTGTCAAACTCATCAAGAGTGATCAGTGGGGACTTGTTCATGGTTCCAGTTTCCATATCAGTTTTGGAAATGGCTGCCATTTGAAAAGTTTAGTATTTGTGTGTGTGAGGGATCTTAAGATGGTGAGATCTTATATCAAGAGCCTGGAAAGCTCTGATACCAAATGCAGGAACGTTGAAGGGTATAAGTTACAACACAACAACACAAAGAGGAGATAAACTAAACTTAGATCAAACAGTAAACTGGATTAACCAAGTAGTGACACTAAGAACACAAGTAATATAAGAGATAGAACACAAGAACACAAGTATTTGGTTTTCAAGAATGCAGTATATTGCCTTCTCTATGTTCTATTACAAGTGTTACAAAAGCATATTCGAAAGATACAAGAACATGAGATACTTATACAACATCCTATAGCCGGCTATACTTTGAAAGCCAGCTGGATACAATTGACTAGGCACACACAAAATCAATTGTAGAGTCAAAAGGCAGATTTCCTTTTGACTTGTGACTATGACATGCCATAGCTCATATCCTTATCTATTACAAAAAGGATAAAGTACATAAAGTAGAAAGTTACAGACTCAAGACCTCAATGTACAGTTACCAAAAGCATGGAACTTTTCACCAAACCATGTTAGTTGGTGACTTGCAGAGTTGCAGCGGAAAGGTGTCCAGCTTTATGGAACAGTACATCAGATAAAGCATGTTACTAAAAGTGTTCGGAAGAAATCTGTCTTCATGAACTTGAAGCTTCGGAAGACTTTGTCTCTGAGGCTTCGGAAGACTTCATCTTTGGCTTCGGAAGATGTTGGTCTTGGCTTCGGAAGATTTCACACTTAGAGTATTTCTGTTGCACATGTGAAACTTCCGAAGCATTATACTTCAATGCACTTGTGCAGCATGCAGGAAAGACTAAAGATGTTTAGGTTGCATCAGCATCTTCATTAGGCTCTACAGTCAGTTTAAGGAGAGTTTGTTGGATCATATAATGCTGATGCAGCCAAAACAACACTTAGATTATTTTGGAGTATAATTGAAGAGGTCTTTCGAATACAAAGTTGCTCTTCCAAAGACAAGTTAAAGATCTTCCGAATCTCAAGTATGAAGATCTTCCGAAGGTAGAACTCAGTCTTTCGAGACTAAGTAGTTCTCCTTCCTAAATATACACATTTAGAAGATCCAAAGCAAAGTCTTTTGAAGAATAAAGTCATGAAAACTTGCAGAAGACTCAGAAGAAGTTGTTTCTTCCGAAGTATAAAAAGCTGTGCAAGAACTTATTCTTTTGAAATCATTTAAGCTTCAGAAGAATCAACTATGAACCAGTGGACAAAAGTATGGTCGGTCTGAAACCCGTTGTCATCTCTGATATACTGAATGGTATTTTCCCACACCCATGTAGTTGATCATATTTTAATCCACTTTTCACCCTTTATTAGTTACTACAATTGTCAACTTTAGTTGGTGACAAAAGTTAAGTCATGGATATGTCATTACTACCTAATCTTGAATAATATTTTATTTTAGATACTTTACTTCTAACAATGTTCATTTGTCTAATTGTAAATTCAAGCTTGTAATACTGAGTTGAGAAGTAATATATACAATTATCTTGAAAACTATTATTGTGTTCATTAACTTATTATATTATTGACAACTTAGTTAGAGATTATACTTTATCATCCGAGTGAAATCAAATGAGTCTAAAAGATAAAACTTATGTTGTGAGACCAACACCGATCCTGCAAACAATGAAATAATAAAAAGTTTTATTTCAAGATCTTGGTATATATCACTTAGCAATTGCAAATTACAATATAAGTGCACAGTGCAAGTATTTAAGCATCGGAAAGCATGACACATCAACTATTACACCTATTAATTTCATATTAAAACTACAATCTATTATAAAGAAATGCTAAATTTATGGAGTTGATTTCCTTAAGCTTATTAAAAGTTTTAGAAATAGAGTTTGGTTAAAGAAAACAAATTTAAATAAAGCAAAGTGAAACCCCTGCCAATTGACATTTCAACAAAGTATATTTAGATTTCTTACATAAGGAAGTAAATAAAAAAAGAAAGCAAACATATAGATTAATACATTTGTACACATAAGAAAATAACAGAAAGAGAAATTTATTCAATAGAGTTAACTTATTGCTAATTGATTGGAGTCAGGGTTGGAAGTATATGTAAAGTCACTTTAAACTCTAATCCCTAGGTATGCCCTAAGATTGTCCTTGCCCTTAGTTCCGATTGTGCCGTCTTTCGGAAGGATTGTATTATGCAGACCTATTTGTTCTTCACCCACCCTTTCCCAAGGGTGTTTCATGGATGCATTTTGTGGGGCTCATATCACAAAAAATATGTGTTGGTTTGTTTTTTATGGAATTTTAATTGTTGTTTGTGGGAAGGATGATATTAAAAGTAAAAATTGATTGTAGGAATAATAGATGAAAGTTAATAAAAAACTGATATAACATAGTAATTGAGATTGTTTATGGAAAGGACACTCTTCAGTGTTATGGAAATTCTAAGTACACATAAAAAAAACATTACGAACTAAAAATTAGTTTTTTTCTACCGATCATGGGTGGGCACGAAGCTTTGCACAAATGAAGTAAAACATTTGATTTTCAATATTTACATAATATGCAATATAGTTGTATATAGTTAACAAATTACATTTATGATAGCCATAGAGTTTAGCTACAAAATCAACAAATGTAAATAATAAATTTCATACCCTATAAGTCAAAATTAAAATAAAATAAATAATCCTAAACATATCCAATATTTTAAAAGATGTGTACTATTTTAATTGTACACTCTTATTCATTTTTCAATCGATATTGCATCACCAACCCCTCAAAAAAAACTTGTTACTTAAAAAATACTCACCTTAATTAGAGCTAGCAATATGGGTACATGTTTAGACATAATAAGATCTGTTTAGTAAAAAAATACACTATGTATTTTTTAATTTTTTAAAATGATTAAAATTAAAAGTGTTGGATTTATCATTTCTTTTTCTTGATACCTAAAATATATAAGTGTCACTTTCAAACCACCAAATCTAAATGTTAAATGTGTCGTTTTCATGTTTGATACTTGTGCGTAAACTTTTAAACACGATAAAACACTGACTAACTATAACTAACTTTAACGACCGTTTGTGCTAAGATCATCGGTAAAATAAGGTTATTTGGCTCTACGATTTGTCGGTAGTGAGTAAACCTGAACGAAATAACGTGATTCAACGAAGAACCCGTGGAGCACCTAACGACCTTATAAACTCGATCTCCGATTGTCGACGAAGAAGCACTCCGGTGGTTGGCTCCGACCGAATTATACTCCGGCGTTTGATTCAAAATCATCTTCAACAAATTGTCGATGATTACGAGCATGCCTGTAGCCTATAATCATCTCGTATTCCCTCACCGGCCGGTGCTTCTGAAATTACCGCTGGTTGAACTGAAAACACCGGCGTTAGAGTGCGAAATTGTGAGAAAAAGGCGTTTATGTATCAAAGCTGCAGCATCTTCTTCATTCACTGGCTCCGGTGCTGAATATTCCCGTAATTACTGCTCCCTCCATTACCATAAAGGAGTTTTTTGTTTCACAAATTCTGAAAATTTGGCTGACTTTTTGTTGCGTTAATTGCTATGATGTTTTTGATTTGCGTGAGAATTTGGTTCCGTTTTTACTTAACTAGATTCTAGAGAAGACGGTGATGGATCTAGTGCTAAATAGGAGGAAACAGATTTTGAACTGCACTATATGGCACAATTGATGATAGGGATAAAATGTTCTTTGGGAAAACAATCTGGTCAATTACTATGGGAAATTGGAAATGCAAGAATGTGAAACTTAGTTGTTCAAGAGAAAATATTATATATATGTGAGCAAATTGTTTTACTTGAAGACAATCTATTAGACAATTAGTATGGGAAATTGGAAATGTTTAGTAAGTGTAAGATGCCTGCAGGTTAATACCCTTGGATGGCCCCAACATATGGGATGTTTAATAGGTGTAAGTTTATTTTCGATTGATTCTGATCAATTTAGCCAATGTCTTCATTCAGAATGGGTGTTGTAGCCTGCCACTTGAAATCATAATTGTCAATTTGTTACTTAACTTGTAAGATCTTGGACAATGACTTTTATAGAAACAGTTGGCAGTTGCAACATGTTATTCTTGAATACGGATGACTGCAAGTGTCAGGCACATCTCGAAAATGGAGCATGTTGTTGTAACAAACTTTAAGTTGCGTGTTGAAATCTTTCCAACTCCTTTGTTCCCTCATTATGAGAAGATCTCACCAAGCCTTTATTTTAGATGAATTAGAACCCTTTGAATTAGTTAGAGTTTAGAGGTTTCACATTAACTTCTAATTAGTTATGTCAAACTTATTTTTTTCTCTCGAACGTTTTACTTTATAAAATAAACGAATTTAAGGTCTAACCTGATATAGGCTTTTTGACACTCATCTCTATAGTTTGGCTATCACATAACGGCCATATGGGTTTAGGTTAACCAATTTACACTACTAATCTAATTACCCGTGTTGTAAAAATCGGCCTAGGTTTCCGATTAATCAGGGATTAATCGGTAGTCGGCCCATTACCTTGTCGATTTCAGCTAATCAATACAAAAAATCAGCAGTCGGTCCTAGGCGGCATTAATAGGCACTAATCGACACAAACCGGCGCTAATCGTAGTAATCGAAGGAATAACCTTGCCAACATTGACAACACATTGATCAACCCCTAAAAGTCGACCTCCACCCGTGACCATCCTCCACATCAACTTATAGGGGTTGATCAATGTGTTGTCTTAATTGATTGAATTTTGATTGCCGTGTTCCCTAATTCTTAATTGTGTCACCCGTACCCCACATCCTAAATAACGTTAATACATTATGTCTTAATTGATTGAATTTATATTATCAACACCAAATTATATAACTTCATTTTATGTAGCCAAGTGGCGGTCTAACTATGGAGACTAGAACTTCAACATCTAGCTATTATGTTTTGAGCCTCACATGTGTACCATGGATGTGAGAGGATTGGAGCACATTTGGCCATGTGCACGTCACAAAAGGATCCGTTTAAAGTAACAAAGGGAGTGTTATAATGTTAGTCAAACACAACATTAACTTTGATATGAGGCCACAAAAGAGACAATGAGTATTAGAGGCTTAAAATCATTTTTGTTTATTGAACTTGGATCTGTATGATGGGTAGGATAAGTGGATTACCAAAAAAGAGTATGCATGTTTCCAGGTGGAGATTTCTTGGATGTATGTTCATGACTTCTTTAAAAGGACTGTTGTGAGAAAAGGAAGAGAGGTAAATCATACACCAGGAAGTCATTGTATATTATATTAACTTTTTGTAAGAGTGCCAAAGAATAAAGACTGCCATGAATAGTTTGTGAGACCAAGGAACCTAAACAAGGTGCATGCTGCAAATGACAAAGGAAAAAAGCCAATGTTGATGAGGGAGATAATGACTTTGAGGTTGAGGATGATGACTTGATGAGGGAGATGCAATCAGACTTCACAAGACAGTCATGGTTCTTGACAGACATGAAGATGATGACCGATTTAGACCTAATGCATGGTTTTATGATCTTATTAACTGATTTACCATTTCTCTATTTACTTAATCACTACTTAGGTATTTTTAATACTATATATTTGTTCCATAATATGTTTATGCTTCTTATGTTTTTAACAAGTAATGTGTCATGATTTGTAAGTATCATCACTCCTAGCTAAAGAACTTGGTATGTGTTGGTAAATGTGCTTTTAAAGACCCATATATCTCTTCTACTCTCTTATCTGAGGGTTTACAATATATATGGTACAGATAACATAGAGATACCCTTTAGAATTATACAAATTATGGTGAAGTACATATATTGTTTTTACATGTATATTATATATTTTTATATTCACATTTCTTAGTATCTTTACTTTTACAAGTGGAGTCATGAGTGAACATAGAAGATTTTCATTCATGGGTTGACAACTATGTTTCTAGCATTAATAACAAGTGAGATGCAAAACATCACAAAAACTACCACTTTCATATTAGGACAAATGGATACGATAGATCATTTTATTTGCTCATTACTTGTACAGATTACTGGATTTGGAAAATTAATGGAATGCCATTTTAGTTGTTTCCAGAACCATTATCCCCTGCCCAGAAAAAAGGAAGGAAAATAGCTGGCATAGACCAGGATGAATTGGTTGATCCCAAACTTTTAGCCGACCCAGACAGTTGCTTTTGTGAGTTTCAAGGTCTACAATTACACCACAAGATATGTGATCCAGAATCCATTTCTGATTCATCTCACCAAATGGAGAAACTTAAATTCCCTCTGATCTTATTACATGGATTTGGAGCCTCTTTGTTCTCATGGAATGCAGTTATGAAGCAATTAGCAAATGTTTCTGGTTCAAAAGTTTTATCATTTGATAGACCCGCCTTTGGGCTGACATCAAGGGTAGATGATCCTTTTAATCATGCTCCAGCTGGTGGTATCCAGGATACTAAGCCACTTAATCCATATTCTATGGCATTTTCTGTACTGGCAACTCTCTACTTCATTGATTTCTTGGCTGCTGAGAAAGCGATACTGCTGGGGTATGCAAAGTTTCCTGATCTTCTATCTTGGCTCACTTATGACAATTATTTAAATACGTTCAAGTTATAAAATTAGAGGTGGAAATTCAAGCCGCTTACTTATAAAATGGTTAATCTGGGTTGTATATCTATACTACTATATAAAAGCATCAAAGGTGTGCAAACTTGCAATTTGACATTAACTTTAAGACGCCTAGGACTGATTTTCTTGCATATGGTACAAGTGTTATACGCATGTTTTTCTAATTTGCCCCTGTTTATAATAATTGCATTGAATGTGAACGTAATAATTATGTTAAATAAATACACACATATAATTAACTTCCTATTATATATTAAATAAAATTTTACAAAAAAGTTTTTTTTATTATCGATACATATTTTGTTTACTCATACTCAATAGTCAATACTTAAGTGAGTTTTTCCTTTTCCAAAAAAAAAATACTTAAGTGAGTTTTCAGAATAGACAAGAACATTTCGTTTGAAATTAGCTTTCGTGTTTCTAAACCTTCATTTCCTCGACAGTGTAATGTTTTCTTAGATTTGAAGCTAATTTTGTTGGCGTTTCCCTAAAATGTTATGTAAGATTGACCTGTTGCTGAGCATGGGTACCATCTTACTAGTAATCTCAAACACGTCAAATAAGAAATTAGCTCAGAGGGGACCCTCATCCATTCCATTCTCTTGTCATGCAATTTCATTCAACGAAACAGACCCTAAGTTGTTTCAACTGACAATTAAATGTCAGATGGATTAACGTGTCTACAATGGAATTGAAATAACTCATATGAAACCATTGGTAATGATATGCAGGCATTCTGCTGGTTGTCTTGTGGCAGCTCAAACATATTTCCAAGCACCTGAACGTGTTGCTGCTATGATTCTTGTTGCCCCTGCAATTGTAGCTCCTCTCACTTCCCCCAAAAAGGTCAAAGCAAATAATCAGCAAGACAGTTCAGAGTCAGATAATGTCAAAAATCCAATTTTCAGTCTGTTGAGTCTTGTGTCAAAATTCTCAAGATTTATAGCTCAGACCTTAATGCGTTTTCTTAGAGGAATGGCCAGTATGGTTAATTCTCTGTACAAGAAAGCTTTATTTGCATTCTTTCGCTCCTCTGTTGCAGTTATGCTGGTAATGAGACTATTCATATGTGAAGTTATTATTTTCTATGGTCGAGTCTCAATTTACAATTTTGGGGTGGGCAGTGGTGATTCTAACACAACCTGAATAAACATGAACCCGGCACAAAAATAATCAGGTTTTGGGTTGGTAGATGTGTTCATATTGACCTGTCCTAACCCGATTAATTAATGAGTCATGGGTTATGACAAGTTTAACCCATGTAGAACTTTATTGCATCCCGCTTAACCTAATATTAATTTATGCTTTTGTTAGGTAAGGATGGTTATAGGCACATTTGGGATATCTGCGATTAAAAATGCTTGGTATGATGCAAGCAAAGTTACTGACAGCGTTCTTGAGGCTTATACCAGAGTAAGCATGTTTACTTGTTAGTTGTAAACACCCCACCCCTCACCCCCCCTCCCCGGGGTTTTTTTTATCAGGTTTTATCTTCATGTTTTTCTGTTATAACAATCTTTATATGGTTAAGCGTAGTTATCATGCTTTTTTATATCACAGAAGTAGTTTTTTGCATAATTTTGAAGTTCAAGAAGTAACTCATTTGACCAGTAACAGCCAAAGAACAGCATGTATTAAATTGACCTAAATTTATATTTTTTTATCCACTCGTGATTTATCTGCAGCCATTACGAGCAAAGGGTTGGGATAGGGCCCTTGTGGAATTCACGGCAGAGATGGTGGCTAGTTCATTGCCCGAATCAAGTCCGCCATTACAAGAAAGATTGAATGAGATCTCATGTCCAGGTTCATATGCTTGACCTATCTTTTTTGCTTTCCATATTTATAAATGCATTGATGAAAAATCGGGTTCATTAAATTTTGAAGTTACTGATTCATCATATTCAGAACCTCATTATATGAATTAAGAGGTTAAGGTTCATTACCATTTAGTTATTTAACATAACTTTTTTTGGGGTCCATTTGCATGGTATGAGATAAATAAAGATACGATAATAGGTCTTACGAATCTAAAATAAACCTAGAAAACATATAATGAAATAATAGAGTTCGCACTTCTGACCTATTTACTTATGAATGTTCCATTTCATTTGTTTATCTGTAACCGGCCAAATAAAAAAATAGCTAGAATGAGAAACTTGTTGAATAGGCTAAAAGTCGTCTTAGGTCTATATTTAATGTATACAACCTCGTATATCATTTTTAATGAATTGCAGATTATTAGTAAATTACACATTCGTTATTGATAATGTATTTCAAAAAAATAGGCAAGAAGAGGGTTATAGGAAACAATATGTTTCAACCCAAACTCATTTGACTAGTTACGCCACCTTTATGAATGTATGATGAACGAAGGAAGATGGTGTAGACACATAGAACCCATTTAAACCTTTAGTTACAAATGTTTGTAAGATGCTCATTAATGTCATGAACAAATGAAACAGTTCTAATCATCACGGGTGATAGTGACCGTCTCGTACCATCTTGGAATGCCATGAGGCTTTCACAAGCCATCCCAGGATCTCAGCTTGAAGTAATAAAGAAATGTGGTCACTTGCCTCATGAGGAAAAGCCACACGAGTTTGTGAAGATTGTTGATGATTTCTTGATGTGTGTCTTTCGTAGAATTGAATCACAACCATTGCAACCAGCAACATGAAAGGTTCATCAGCCATCTTAATATATTTCAACCAGCAACATGAAGGTTCATCAAGCATCTTAATATATTTCAATTTTTGCAGTATAGTGATATTGTTAGTATATACTTGTTAGGAAACAGGACTAGTAGTTGTATGAAATCTATTATCCCAATTAAAAAATGAATGAAATCATATCATTTCTTTATTATATCGACAAGTGCATTTATTTATGTAAGTTATCGACTGAAATCATTACAAGTCATGAGATTGGTGTCATATTGGTTGTATAGACAACAAATATTAGGTTTATAGACTAAATGGGCTCTCTCACTCATCACTTGTTTTTTTGAGATGAATTCCACCATTTGGTCCATAATAATGGTAGCCAAATGTAGAGCAGTGTCCCACGAAGTGGTGGCTTGGAAGAAACAAGCCATGACCAACGAGAACGTTAGCCTTTAAAGAGGTTGAATGTCATGGGCTGAATCATTACAAGATATAGGACTTGTATCATATTGTTTGTATAGTCAACAAATGTGAGTTTTATAGATGAAATTAACTCCCTCAACCATTATATTAGTCTTTTGGGTTTAGTTCTCATGTTTGGTTTATAACAATATAATTATTATAGAAATAAAAAAATCTAATAAATCAAACTTTCAATCGTAAAATTAAAAAAGAGAGAGAGAAATATGCAATCTTCTAAGACTTTGATGATTTATATCATAATAAGTAGAATATTTATGTCCTAGAAAATATGAATAAATATGAAATTGACATCTTTGTCTTTGTCATTTATCTTAATTTAGAACTTTGTATCTATCTCTCAAGTTACCAAACATGTGTCAGCACTCACATCAACTTGTATTGTTCGTTTTTATTCATAAGTAGCACATCATTTTATTCTTGGTTACTCAAGTGGAATCTTCTCATGTGGTCATTCTTATTGGATTGATATCACCTAAATATATTAGACTATAAAGTTTCACTAGTCCATATCTATGTATTAAAGCGGTTTAGTGATATTTGAGATGAGAAATTTCTTGCTATTTGGCATCTCATCATCATGCGGATGAAAAGATTTTAGAAGTTTTTAAGATGTCTTTGTACCAATCAAGCACTGAGATAAAAATGTTGATAAAAATTTTATGTGAGCAAGGAAAGATAGATTGGTTAACCATGTGGGTGATGCTTCGATAAGTCACTTGAAGATACTTATGAATATTTACAAAGTTAAAGTATTATGTTTCATTTTCAAAATTAGTTTTACATTATTCTAAATATATTTTTGTACGACTTAATTTAAAACTAGATAGTTATTACACACGCTCCACGGTAGATCGAATTTAAATACAAATAGTGTTATCCCTCACACTCGTTGCGCGTTGGATGGACTAGTTAAACTATCGCCTAGATAACACACATAGTCTAATGAATATAACATTTTCAACTTGAACACTTTTTCATGATCGTAGTCGTCAACATTCCAATGTAACAAAAACTTACTCTTAAAGAAAGTCTCATGCACACCCAATAATTCTTCAAACGGATTAAGATTTAATCATCTTACATATCAGTAGTCAAAGCATCACACTAACCAACAAAATCAAAATTAACCTCTTGAATGTAGGGTTCAGCAAAGCGATGTGGCTCTAGGTTCCAAAATCAATGAGTGTGCTAAGTTGCGGGGGGTTATGGGTAAACACCGGATTTTGCCAAACTCCTTTGGTTGTTCTAATAAAATTATCAAATTCCATCAGATATGAAAATAAAAAGGATAAAATGGCATCTGAAAGTTACTCGAGATCATAAACTGCCAAAATCATATTATATTTTCATTTAGAAACAAAAATTTGTAACCATATTTAGTCTAATATGTTAACAAACTGCCTCTATCACTCATTTCACTACCTCAATGATCTTTATATGCTAGATTGCACTGTAAAAAATTAAGCCATTGCTGTAATATCATCCATGAATGGGGCAATTACAGAACAAGAACAACCACACTCCATAAGGTTATCAATAATCTTAGAACACTCAGAGAAACACAAAATTCAAAGTAACAAGATAGAAACCTTAATTGTTACCCCGAGGGAGAAATATCTGAAATAGTGTACCTAACACGCTTTGAACCCGAGGCTTTAAATATCAACCCAAATCAAGACCCACAACAATATCATCAATGCAAGAAAGCAACCAAGGTTAGGCAAGGAATAATTTTTAGTTAATGAGAAGAAGATGATGATAAATAGATGTTTTTAAGATAGTGATAGAAGAGATGCTAGCAGTGGGTGTTGACTATTGCAAATGAAATGTCTTGGAAGTGTAGAAGTGAGCCCCTTAAGTGTTCTAAATATACTAGTGTATCACTAGTCCAAAAATCAAATGGAGAGGAAAGATTGATTATGAGAGGTGCAAATGAACGTGTGTTGGAAGCTGGAGGTAATGAGTGTCGCTTATATTGTCATATGTTACTTTTTTAGTTGAAGTGCTTTGAGGTTTAAAGTGTTCTTTATAAAACATATTCTAGAATATGAATAATGATCTACTTATTTTTATTATCATCACAAGATATTATACCTTTAAAAAAATCAATGTATTCATGTTAGTCCATGTTTTATTTTATTTTGTTTATTTTATTTTTTACTTTTATTTTGGGGGATGGGTGACCATAATGGGCTTTCTCAAATATAGGTTGGGTAAGGCCAATGACATTTATTAAACTTGTCAAATAGGTATCAGCCCATTCCATCTTAAGTAAAATTCCTTTGATAGAGTCAATTGATGATGATTATTAAACATTCTTTGTGAAGTGAATTCTTATAATTCACATATAAATAACCTTTGTTTACCCTTCCTTTGGTTGTTATTTTGGAAGCAATCATTTTAACAGTAATTGTATGTTTATGTGTTATGAACCACAACTTAATGAATTAATGAATGAAATATGATTCTATAATATAATCATATGTTTGTGATTTTTAAAAACCCAACAATGCAATTTAAAAACAAATAATGTGTTGGATCAAGAAAGGCTAGTGCAACCAAAACCAAACACTTAGAGAATTTTTGGTGTTGCTAATAAAGGACTTTCGAAGCTAAGTGTGGAACTTTCAAAGACAAATGAAGTTCTTCCAAAAACAAGTTCAAGAACAACTTCCAAAGGGAAACTCCAACTTCCGAAGACAAAGTCTTCTCTTTCGATGTTCAATACTTAGAAGATTTCAAGACAAATGACTTCCGAAGTAGAAGTCCCCAAAGCCTCTCGGAAGAAGTAAGTCTCTTCTGAAATAGAATTGGCCTCAGAAGAACTTGTTTTTCCAAAGCCAATTAACCTTCGAAAGACGCTGTTGTGAACCAGTGGACATAAGTATGGTCTTTCTGTCACTCCGCTGCAGACCTCTGATATACTGCATGGCGCTTTCTCAAAAGGACATGTAGTTGATCATACCTTATTCCATTGTTCACCATTATCAGTTAGTACAGTTACTAACTTTAGTTGGTGACAAAATATAAGTCATGGACATGTCATGACTACCAATCTTAGATAAGACATTATCTAAGATACCTTAATTTTAGCTTTGTAGTATTTGCTTTGGTTATAGGTTTCTAACTGGTATCAAAGTATATCCGGTTGTAGGTAATAGTATATATAGTTTCTTATTGTAACTCTTGTAATATGCTTGTAAGAGTCTTGAAATACTTTGAGTTGAGAAGTAATATATACAAGTACCTTGAAAATTATTTCCTTGTGTTCTTTATTACTTAATATATATTATCAACTCTTAGAAGAGATTCCGCTTCATCCTAAAACCATGTGTGAGTAAGTGAGTTTGAGAGAAAAACAAAGTGTTAGTGACAAACATCAATCCTGCAATTGGTATCAAAGCTTTTTAGGCTCTTGATTGTGTGGATCTTACCATCCAAATCAACCTGTTTTTCACTCCTTTCACCACACTCAAAATGACCCTCAACCAAAAATCTAAAGTTGAGATGAGAATGATGACTAAAGCACCTATCATCACCCCTAAAAACTTTAGAACATGGAGCAGACGCATCAAAGGCTTCATTAAGTATCAAGATGGAAAAATGTGACAATTTATTATCAATGGTCCTTACAAACCTAAGGGGGTTGCACTTGGTGGAAACGGTGCCATGATAGAGAAAGTCGTTGAAGATTATTTTGATGAAGACTGGAAGAAGATTATAAGGTTTCATATAAGGCTGATACAATCCAAAACATCCAAACAGTCTGTCCTACATGCATGCACAAAGTGCTGAAGTAGAATGTTTCGAAAGTTTCACATTCTGTATTAGAAAAATATTCTAAGTGTGAAATCTTTCGAAGCCAAGACCAATATCTTCCAAAGCCAAATATGAAGTCTTCCGAAGCTTCAGAGACAAAGTCTTCCGAAGACAGTTCATGAAGACAGATTTCTTCCGAAGACTTTTGAGTACATGCTTTATCTAATATACCTTTTATCATAAAGCTGGACCACCTTTCCGCTGCAATGCTGTTTGACTCACCAACTTTCACAAGTTGGTGAAAAGGTCCATGCTTTTGGTAAACTGTACATTGAGGTCTTGAGTCTGTTTCTTTCTACTTTATGTACTTTTATCCTTTTTGTAATATATTAGGATGTGAGCTATGGCATGTCATAGTCACTAGTCAAAAGACAATATGCCTTTTGACTCTACATTGATTTTGTTGTTGTCTAAATCATGTATCCAGCTGACCTTTAAAGTATGAATGGCTGTAGGATGTAGTATAAAGTATCTCTGGTCCATTGTATCTTTTCTTATGCTTTGTAACACTTGTAAGGAACTAGAGAGTAATATATAGCATTCTTGAAAAACCAAACACTTGTGTTATTTTTGTTCTTGTTCTATCTCTAATTACTTGTGTTTCTTAGTACCATCGTAAATGGTCTCTAGTTCCCCATTTGATCTGTTAAGTGTTCTAAATCAATCTCTCCTCATTGTGTGTTGTGTTGTAAGTGACCAAACCCCTCAAACGGTCCTGCAATTGGTATCAGAGCATTCCAGGCTCTGATAGTAAGATCTCATCATCTTAAGATCCCTCACACACATAAAATACTTAACATCTCAAATGGAAGCTATCACTAAAGCTGATATGGAAAGTAGAACCATGATAAATTCCCCACTGATCACTCTTGAAGATTTTGACACTTGGTGCCAAAGAATGGAAGGTTTCATCAAGTCTTAAGACTCCAAGATGTGGAAATCTGTTGTCTTAGGACCTTACATACCAAGCAGCTCTTCAGCTGCTCCTGGAGGTGGTATGATTCCAAAGGCAGTGGCTGACTGCTCTGATGAAGATAGAAAGAGAATAGAAATTGATTAGAAAGCCATGATAGCCCTTCAGACTGCTCTTCCAAACTTTGTATACAGAGGTTTCAAGAAATGCAAAACAGCTAAACAATTGCGAGATGCATTGAAACTAATGTATGAGGGTTCTACTAAAGCCAAGGAGAAAAAGCAAAGTCAAGTGTTACAACTGTAACCGAATAGGCCACTTTGCCAGGGAGTGTAAGGCACCAAGAACAAATAGTGGCCAAGCATAAACAAACCAAACTACACTAAGAAAGCCACCCAAAATGAGAAGCCAAAACAACAAGCTGCAATTGCTATTGAAGAAGGAGGTTTTGACTGGAGTTTTTAGGTGGAAGATGTATCTCCAAACCAAGCACTAATGGTTGACCATGATGAAGCAAAGGTATTGGAACATCTCTATACACCTGAATGTATTGCTAAAGTTAATAGATACAGGTCCTATAACATAGAAATGAGATATGATCTTGAGTCCTTAAATATCTTAAAATCTGATTTCAAAAGATCTGAAAATGACTATAGTTAAAGATAGAGAACTTCGAGAAAACCATTTCAGTTCTTAAACATGAACACACCAACTACAGAATTCAGATCAAAGATCTCATAACCAAGTTGACTGAATGCCAGGCTGAGCTTATGATCAGCAAAGCCAAGGCAGAAAAATGTGTTCTTGAAGAAGAGACCTTTAAGAACATTATATCCTTATCCTTGCATGCAAAAGTTTGTTATTAGAATAAGTAGGGACTGGGATCTAGTGAGATAGCTCCTCCACACACAATTTTGTCTGTAAGATCTCCTAGGTGTGGAACTTATGAAGATGAGCTTCCTCTTATAGACCCCTTGACTAAAATGGATGAATAAGTGATAGTGGAGAATGCCACTGAGAAGAGTGAATAAGAGGATTCTAAGAAGGGTCGTTATCCCTCTGAGGAGAGTATGAAGCCTGTGATGACCAAGTCTAAGAGAAAGACCTTGTTCAGAAAGAGCAAGAGAAAAGCAAGAAGGCTCTGGAGATTAAGGCCACTTTTGACTCTAAGCAGAAATAAGTCTTTATCTCTGCGGGGTTTGAAGTGGTTAAGACTGAAGACATCAACTTGAACTCTAGTACCAAGAGTTCTGGTTCATGTTCAAATCATTCCAGTATCAAGAAGAATACTGATAAGTTGTGTACAATTGCTACATATCTTGAACCATCCAGCTCCAAGTGCAGTTCTCACCCTAAAAGAATTGTCTCAGCATTTGCAAAGATGAAGGTGGATAGATAAAGTGATCAAGTTCAGTCTTGTTATTAAATGAAGGCTCTTAGGAAGAAGAAAATGAACTGTGTAATGTGTGGGAGTACTTCTCATCTTGCTAAGGATTGTTTTTACAATCCAAGAAACACTCTCCATATGACCAAGGAAGAGACTTCCAAGAAGAAACTAGCTTCGAAAGGAAAATCTGTTTCCTTTGGAAGCTCCAAAATGAAGATGAAGGCAAGTGGAAATTTTCCTTCAAAAGAAAATTTGGTCTCGGAAGAAGGGAATACTTCTGAAGCACTAAAGCCTGCTGTAGTGATAACATGATCTTCCGAAGGCCCAGTCATCAAAACTTCCGAAGTTAGTAAAACTTCTGAATTATTGAAGGTCAAGTCTAAACTTCCAAAGGTGGTGTGGAAGTTCAAGAAAGACCAAGTGACTAAAAGTTCTCCATTAACAAAAACAAAGGATCCTCAAAATATGACTATATGATCAATTACTATTTTAGTATCTTTAACTTCTTTTGATAAACCCAAGATAAGCAAGGCTTGGGTTTCCAAACGTAACTAACCATCTCTTTTGTGCAGGAACAACTCAAGACAAACAAGAATGTTTGGATCATTGATAGTGGTTGTTCTAGGCACATGACAGGCAATAGGTCACTACTCCAAAACTTTGAAAGAATTGATGGAGGTCCAGTTTCTTTTGGAGGAGATGAGGGTGGTTACATATTTATAAGGGGCAAGGTCACAAGTGGCAAGTTCAGCATTGAGAAGGTAAACTTTGTCAAGGAGCTTGGATACAATATTTTGAGTGTATCTTAATTTGTGATCAGAGTCATAGCATGCTCTTCACTGAGCATGAGTGCATTGTTCTCAAGCCCGGGGGTCATTCCTTATGAGCATATTCTGCTTAGAGCCCCAAGGAAAGGGAACATGTACAAGATGGATTTGCAAAGAACAACTCTCTCAGGAGAAGTTTCATGCTTTTTGTCTAAAGCAAATAGTGAGGAGTCTTTTCTCTGGCATAAAAGAATGTGCCATGTAAACTTTAAGAACATGGATAAGCTAATTAAAAATGATTTGTAACTGGAATGCCAAAGAAAAAGTTTACAAGTGATGACCATTGTGTTGCATGCCTGAAAGGGAAGCAACACAAGGTATCTCACAAGCCAAAGAAAAGAAACTCCATCACTACTCTCTTACACTTGTTACATATGGATCTCTTTGGCCCCACCAGTGTAATGAGTCTAGAAAGGACATCTTACTGCTTAGTGATCATAGATGACTTCACAAGATTCACTTGGGTCTTTTTTCTTAGAACTAAGGATGAGACTCCTGAGATTCTGAAGAATTTCATCTTAAAGATTAAGAATCAATCTAATCACAAGGTCAAAACCATAAGATGTGATTAAGAACTGAATTCAAGAACCAAATCCTTGATACGTTTTGTGATGAAAAGGGTATTACAAGACAATATAGTGCTCCCAAGACTCCTCAACAAAATGGTGTTGCTGAGAGGAGAAACATGACACTTATTGAAGCTGCAAGAACTATGTTGTCTGACTTTAAACTACCCATCACCTTCTGGGCAGAGGCAATCAACACTGCATGCTATGTGCAAAATAGAGTTTTAGTAGTTAAGACACATGGTAAGATTCTTATGATCTTTGGCACAAGAGGAAACCTTTCATTGGTTTTCTCAGGTCATTTGGATGTCCTTGCACCATCTTAAATACCAATGATCAAATAGCCAAATTTGCTAAGAAATCAGATGATGGACACTTTATTGGATACTCTTCCCAAGCTAAGGCTTATAGAGTATACAATCTCAAAACTAGATTTGTTGAGGAGTCAGCCAATGTGACTTTTAATGAACACACACCCAGTGTAGTTGGTTCTGGTCCTGATTGGCTGTTTGATCTTGATTTAGTTACCATCTATTTTAACAAATCTTGTGAGACTGTTTCAGGTTCTATAGAAATCTTACCTACATGTGATCCTGACCCAAGATTTGAGCTAAGAAGATATTCAAGTAACACATCTTCAGCTCCAGTTGTAACTACCTCTGAAAATGAAGTTTCTATCAGCACCACAATGACAAATTCAGCTGATTCATCTGGGATGCCTTTAAATTCCAGCTCAGAGGCTTTACAACCAGATAAAGACACTTCAAATGTAGAAGAAAATAATAGAGGTGGTGATAGTGATCAGGAATTTCTTAATGCTGACAACCACTTCATAGATTACAACATCAATGATGTCACACACTCATTGGATCAAGTCTCTCTTGATAAGTGTGCTGATGTGGTGGGAGAAACATTCATGCCATATTTAAATCTCTCTAATTTAGATCTCTCTCAACAACTTGTTATGATCCCTTAGCTAAGGATCCACAAGTCTCACCCCACCACAAACATCATTGGAGATGTTGACGCAAGGGTAAGAACAAGAGGACAAACCCATGAAGCAAATGTTTGTCTTCACTCTTGTTTCTTATCCCAGATAGAGCCAAAGAAAATTGAAGAGGCTCTGAAGGATGGAAGTTGGGTTAAAGCTATGCAATAGGAGCTGCTTCAATTCAAAAGACAGAAAGTTTGGAACCTTTGTCCTCTTCCTCATGAGAAGACTACTATTGGAACCGAATGAGTGTTTAGCAACAAGAAGGATGATAGAGGGATTATCATCAAGAACAAAGCTAGACTAGTTATTCAAGGATACACACATGAAGAAAGAATTGACTACACTGATGTCTTTACTCCTGTAGCAAGATTGGAAGCTGTTAGAATATTCTTGGTATTTGTTGCATCCAAGAACTTCAAAGACTATCAACTTGATGTCAAGTGTGTTTTTTTGTATGGAGTGATTGATGAAGAGGTGTATGTTAAATAACCACCTGGTTTTGCTGATCCTGATCATCCTGATTATGTCTACAAGCTTGACAAAGCTCTTTATGGGCTGCATTAGGCACCCAGGAAGTGGTATGAAACTCTATCTCAGTATCTCTACAAACATGGATACAGAAGGGGTACTATAGATGGAACTCTCTTCATCAAAGGATGACTTAATGCTAGTTCAAGTATATGTAGATGACGTCATCTTTGGTTCAACTAATCCAAGGCTCTGTAAAGACTTTGAGAAGCTGATGAATGACAGATTTGAAATGAGTGCCATGGGGGAACTCAATTTCTTTCTGGGAATTCAAGTGAAGCAAATTAAAGACGGCATCTTCATTAGTCAGTCAAAGTATGTTCAAGACATACTTAAGAGATTTAGCATGACTGATTGTAAGATTGCTAAGACACCCATAGCAAGAAACCACTCCCTTGGAACTGATCTTAAGGGGGAGTGTGTGGATGAACACCTTAAGGGCTATGATCGGGTCTCTTATGTATCTTACAAGTAGCAGTCCTGATATCATTTTTGCTACATGTATTTGTGCAAGATTTATCAAGCCAACCATAAGATGTCTCACCTTATCACTTATCACTGTTAAAAGGATTCTAAATTACCTCAAAGGTGCTTCAACACTTGGTCTTTGGTATCTTAAGAATTCTGACTTCCATCTGTATGCTTATACAGATAGTGATTATGGTGGTCGCGAACATGACTGCAAAGTCCACATCTGGGGGATGTCAGTTTCTTAGTGGAAGGGTTGTCTCATGGCAATGCAAGAAACAATCTTATGTTTCTGCATCAATTGCTGAAGCTGAATACATTGCTGCTGCAAGCTGCTGTGCTCAAGTGCTATGGATTCAAAATCAGATGCTTGACTATGGATTAAACTTCAAGGAGACTCCCATTCACATAGACAACAACAGTTCTATCTCTATCACAGAGAATCCTGTGCAGCACTCAAGGACCAAACACATTAATATCAGGCATCATTTAATTAGAGATAATTTTAAAAAGGGATTAATTAAACTAGTCAAAGTCCACACAAATAAACAATATGCTGATCTGTTTACAAAGACTTTTGATGAATAGAGATTAAATATTTTATATCAGCTATTGGGATGATAAACTTTGAGTAGGTTTTTTAAAACTAATCTTATAATTTCTTAAAATATGTGTCTGCTAAGTTGTCTAGTTCATCACTTTTATAAGCTCTTGTTTTCTTTGGATGAAAATCTTTTGAAGACTTTCCTTAAATTTCTGAAAATTTTGATCCTTCGGAAGCAAATCATGCCTTCAAAACAAATAACTGTCTAAGTAATTTACCTTTGGAAGGAATTTATGAAATATCTTCCAAAGCTTAATACTTGTCTCAAACACTTATATGTTTTCAAGGACCATTTTCTTCCGAGGCAAAATTAACTCTCGGAAGCTGTGTTCCTCTGAACAAAGCATTCAAGTCTTAATTTTCTTCCGAAGCAAAATTTTTACAACTCTTAGGAAAATCTTCCGAAGTCATTTTAGCTTCGGAAGCTTTTTCATTAAAATTTCGAAGATAATTTACCTTTGGAAGCTTTTTGACTTCCAAGAAAACTACATTTTGAGCAAAAGCAAACTACTTTTTCAGAGGTGGGACCGACATCCGGTTTTTAAAGTTTATCCTCTTTCATTAACTTTATGTTAAATCATTTTCACATATAAACCCAACGGTTCCCCCTCTTTCTATCATCTTCTTCTTTCCTCCAAACCTAAACCCCAAATTTCTCTCTGAAATTTCTTTTGTTCATCTTTCTTCATCCTTAAGCTTTCTCAAAAATGGCCAACCGTAACCGTAGAAATGATCCAAACTTCTCCATGAAGTTACACAGGCAACATAACCAAGTTGCTCTGTTACACTCTGAGAAAGATCCATATTTCTCAGAGGTTTGTCGTTTCTTGACTCTATCTAACTACTTCACATCCCTAACCATTGATCCTACACTATATGAGGATCATCTGCTTGCATTCTAGAAGAAGTTGACAAAGCTTCATGGTATAGGAGGTGACTTCTACTCAAGCACTTATGGCCGGAACAAATGATACCAAGGTATATGAACATCTCTGTACTCTAGCTTGTATTGTTAAGGTTAAGTTATATCAGGACTATAATATGGAAACTAAATCTGATATTGAGTTTTTAAATATCTTAAAATCTGATTTTAAAAGGGCTGAAACTGACTATCAAAAGAAAATTGATAAGTTAGAGAAAATTGTGTCCTTGTTAAAACATGAACATACAAACTACAAGACTCAAATCAAGGATTAGTATCCAAATTTTCTAAGGCTCAAGCCTAGCTTGTCATAGCTGAGGCTCAAGCTAGGAAGCATGCTATCTTAGAGCAAACTTCCAAGCCATTCTTGCATCATCCTCTCACTCCAGCCTTTGTTATCAAAACAAAGATGGGTTGGGAACCAATGAAATTGCTCCACCACACTCTTATGAGTCTATTAGGCAACCAAGATGTGGTACTAAAGAGCAAGAGGTTCCATATGTTGACCCACATTCCTATGAGTCAAATAATGATGCAACTTTGGAGACCATCACAGGGAAGAATCAGGTAAAACAAACCCTTCTTACCAGTAATGGCCAACCCCTAACCATAAAAGCCAGAAGAAGTCAGGCTAAGGCAGACAGAAAAACTACCAAGAAAGTAGGTGAATCTAAGCTGAAGATTGACCCAAAGCAAAAGGGTGTGATCATCTCAGGTGGATTCCTTGTGGTAGGAACTTTTGATCCTGGAAAAGTGTGTAGAACCAACACTCCTATCCAATAAAAGGATCAGAAGACAAAGGGAAAGACTACTGATAAAGAAAAGAAGAACAAGAAACAATAATATTCAAGTTCCCATAAGACTAACATTGTATGCATAATGTGTGGTCTACAAAACCACATGGCAAAAGATTGTTACTACAATCCTGCTCGCACACATTATGCAAACAATGTTAAAAGAAAAGGAGTCAGAGAAGGTTTCTCATTTGGACCTATCATATGGTTCAAGTGATGAAAAAGGGAAAGTTTGTTTCCGAAGCAAGGTTGCTTTCAAAAGAAAGTCTTTCTTCTGAAGGGAAAATGGCTTCGGAAGTTAAAGTTGTTAAGACTCAAAAGACAAAAAAGAGTCTCCTTGGAACCATCCCAGAAGAAGACTACTTTGAAAGAAAAGGTGGTGAAGACTTTTTCCAAAAAGAAAGAAGCTTCGGAAGAATGTCATGCTGCTCAAGCTTCATCACGCTCATCCTCAGTAATCAACCAAGGATGGAATGGAAGATCAAAGAAGATGTAGCAACCCAAGCTTCTTCATAAACACATATTGAATCCGCATTTATAAATTTTGGTTCAATATTATTCTCATCATTGGAAAAGCCCAAGACCAACAAGGCTTGGTTTTCCAATCAAAACTAACTTTTTCACTTTATGTGCACGGACATCCATATGACAAGAATAATAATATGTGGATTGTAGACAATGGATGCTCCAGGCACATGACAGGGAACATATCTCTCATTCAAAAATTTCAATAATTTAATAGAGGTCCTATTCAATTTGGAGGTGAGGCTGAAGGATACATTTCTGGTAGAGGGAGTGTATCCAACAACAAGTTAAAAGTTGACAAAGTATTTTGTCAAATGGCTTAAACACAACCTGTTAAGTGTTTCTCAATCATGTGATCAAAAGCATCAAATGCTTTTCACAGAACATGAGTGCATTATCCTCAAACTAGGGATGACCATTCCTCAGGAATTAGTGCTTCTTAGATCTCCCAGGAAAGGGGATATGCACAAGTTAGATATGAACAATTCTTCCCCACTGGGTGAAGTATTATGCTTTCTTTCCAAAGCTGATGGTGATGAGTCAACAATATGGCATAAACGTATATGTCATGTAAATTTTAAAACCATGAACAAATTGGTTAAAAATAACTTGGTACATGGTTTGCCTAAAAAGAAATTTTTTGCAAGGATAATTGTGTTGCATGCTTGAAACGGAAGCAACACAGGGCATCTCATAAATCCAAAGTTATTAACTCTATCACCACTCCATTACACTTATTGCACATAGATTTATTTGGTCGCACAAGTATAATGAGCATTGAAAAGAAATCATACTGCCTTGTGATGTTGCTGATTTTACAAAATTTACATGGGTATTCTTTTAAGAACTAAGGATGAAACTGGTGAAACATTAAAATCTTTTATTCTTAAAACTGAAAATCAAATTGATCACAAGGTCAAGATAATTAGAAGTGATCAAGGGACTGAGTTTAAAAACCATACTCATTCTGTAACTCAAAAGGAATTGCCAGACAATACAGTGCTCCAGAACTTCTCAACAAAATGGTGTTGCTAAGAGGAGGAACAGGACACTGATTGAGGCTGCTCAGACCATGTTAGCTGATTCAAAGTTGCCTCTAACATTCTAGGCAGAGGTAGTCAACACTGCGTGCTACGTGCAAAACAAGGTTCTTGTAGTTAAGCCATATGGAAAAACCCCTTATGAGCTATGGAACAAGAGGCCACCATTCAGTGGCTTTCTAAGGTCTTTTGGCAGTAGATGTACCATACTTAACACAAAGGAAAATTTGGTAAAATTTGATGAAGAGTTGGATGATGCTATCTTTGCTGGATATTCCTCTAACTCTTTTGCTTATAGATTTTAAAACATCAAAAATCAACAATCTGAGGAATCATCCAACATTATTGTCAATGAGCATGCTCCTTGTGTTAGGGGGAATGGCGCTAATCATATTTTTGACTTAGAATTGTTTTCCAACTATTTTAATACATCTTGTGAGAATGTTTCAACTGGAACAGGTACTCAAAGCGACTCTAATGATGATTAACTGTTTGAGTTACCCAGACCTTGTTCAAGTTCTCCAAGAGTAGCTGAAGATCAAGCTCCCACTATCTTAAGATCTGACAGCATAACTATTTCAAGAGATAGTGGAGCTTCAACCAGTGGTCCACCTAGTGAGCCTCAAAACTCATCTGGTGACACTGCACAAAACCAAGTTGATGGATGTAGCATCTTGAAGGAACAAGAAACTTTTGATGCTGCTTCACAACCCACTGATGATGATGGTGTTTTCCATTCATTCAATCAGTCCTCATTGAATGAGTTTGAAACAACAGCAGGTCAAAGTGTTCAAGCTCTTGAGAAAAATATGTCCAACTTGGATTTATCTTTACAACTGAAGGTGATTCTCAGGCTTAGGATTTACTACACTCATCCAGCTGAGAACATCATAGAAGAAGTCTCTAAAGGTGTGAGAACAAGAAGACAAACTCACAATGGGAATGTCTATTTGTACTCATGCTTTTTGTCTCAGATGGAACCCAAGAAAGTAGAATAAGCCTTAAAGGATAGTAGTTGGGTTGAATCAATGCAAGAGGAATTGCTTCAATTTAAAAGACAAAAGGTTTGGAACCTATGTCTACTACCATCTGGTCAAGTACCAATAGGCACCAAATGGATCTTCAGAAACAAGAGAGATGATAGATGCTTGATAATCAAGAATAAGGCAAGACTAATAGTTCAAGGATACACCCAAGAGGAAGGAATTGATTAAACTGATGTTTTTGCACCAGTTGCAAGACTTGAGGCAGTAAGGATCTTTCTTGCTTATGCTACACCCAAGAATTTTACTGTCTACCAACTAGATATCAAGTGTGCCTTTCTATATGGGGATATAGATAGGGAAGTCTACGTGTGTCAACCTCTAGGATTTGAAGATCCACAACATCCTAACTATGTGTGCAAGTTGGATAAAGCTCTTATGAGTGGCACCAAGCACCTAGGCAGTAGAATGAGACTTTGTCTCAATTTCTCATGAAAAATGGCTAGACTAGAGGCAATATTGACAAGACTTTATTCATAAAGAAGTCTGGGAAAGACATTTTGCTCGTCCAAGTCTATGTTGATGACATCATATTTGGTTACTCAAATTACCAAGTGTATAGAGACTTTGAAAGCATCATGAAGAAGAAATTCAAGATGAGTTCCGTGGGAAAGATGGATTTCTTCCTTGGAATTCAGGTAAAACAGGTGAAGGAAGGTTTCTTTATTAATCAATCTAAGTATGTATATGATATCTTAGAACGATTTGATATGAAAGATTGTAAGCCAACCAAGACACCCATACCCAATAACCACAATCTTTGTCCTGACTCTAAGGGGGAGGATACTAATCAGCATTAGTATAGGGCAATCATCGGGTCTCTGATGTATCTCACTGCAAGTAGACCTGATATCATGTTTGCCAAATGCATTTGTGCAAGATATCAGGCTGTTCCAAAGGTGTCTCACCAAGTTGCTACTAAGAGAATCCTTAGATACCTTAAAGGAGCACCTAAACTAGGCCTTTGGTATCCAAGGAACAATAATTTTAATCTCCGTGGTTATTCTAATAGTGACTATGGTGGCGGCAACATCAACAAGAAATCAACATCAGTGGATGTCAATTTATGGGTGGAAGGATTAATTCATGGCAATGCAAGATGCAATCATGTGTCTCTACATCTACTGCTGAAGCTGAATACATTGTTGCTGCAAGTTGTTGTGCTTAGCTGTTATGGATTCAGAATCAGATATTGGACTATAGATTCAACTTCATGAGCACTCCTATCCATATTGACAACAATAGTGCTATCTCCTTTACTGAAAATCCAGTGAAGCACTCCAAGACAAAGTATGTTGACATCAGGTATCATTTCATAAGAGATATTCATGAGAAAAATCTGATTAAGCTAATAAAAGTTGATTAAAATAAACATATACTGTTTTCTTCAGCAAAGCCTTTGATGAACAAAGATTTAAGTATCTCATTACAGTTATTGGGATGATAAACATCGATTAGTCTATATATGCAATGTCTTTTGTCAAAACATTCTAAGCCCTAGTACAAAAGGTTTTTCTCTGAAAAATTCAAAGTATAGATTCTTCCAAAGAGAAATTAACCCTCGGAAGATGTTTGATATATCTTCCGAAGCAAAATTTCTCCAAGGGAAATCTACTTCTCGGAAAAAATTTAGTCTTGTAAGAATTGTTTAGTCTCGGAAGAAGCAATTGATAATTATCAGATCTACTTTCGAAGCTTATAAAAATTTCATCTGGAAAGAACTTTACTCTCGGAAGTAAGAAATGGACCTACAGAAGTTAAGTTGGCTTCGAAAGAAGGTTACCTTCGGAAATCTCTTATACTCGAAAGAAGACCTTACTGTGTAACGTAAATCTTTGGGTCCCACAACTATAAAGGGTAAAGATTTTCTTAATGATGTCAGAATATTTTAAATGGTTTTAACCTTGTCGCCCTTTTAACATCATACCCAAACCATCACTTTACCTAATCCATCCACCACTTTCACCCATTTAAATATTTCGACTTATCCATTTAATCTTTTTACCGATTTCACTACCCAAAGCTTTTTTCATCTCCAATTGACCTAAATTAGGCTCATTTCTTTGTTCTTTCTCAAATGGCACTTAACCCCCAACACAATTAAGTCGCATTCTTGGATTCATCCATGGATACTGACTTCTATGAAATTATCTCTTTTTTGACCCAATCTACTTACTTCACAGCCCTAACTGTGCCACCATGTATTCAAACCACATGGCTGATTTTTGGAGGAATGCACTGATCATAACCCAGAACGGGGTTAGGGTTTTGAGGTCTAGTATCTATGAACAAGAGTTGATCATATCATAACAACTCATCAGGGAGCATTTTGAGCTCCATGATGATGGTTTTCCGACGGAGTTCCCCAAGACTGATGTTGATGAAACCTATATCCTAATGGGATATGGCGGTGATGTTAACAGATCCACAGTTTACAAGTTCAACTTCTCATAACAGTGGAATTCCTGCTACATATTGTCCTACACTACCTTTCTAACAAGAAAGGGGGATGAGATCAAATCCCATATGAACTAGGTTGTCTAGTTCATGGGTTGGTAAGAGGCCTATGCTTTAACTAATCCATATTTGTGCTGACCAATTTTATGGGCAACCTTCAAAGGGAGACATTCTACATGTATCCTAGGTTCATCCAGCACCTAATCAACTGTGAGGTGGACCAGAGTAAGCTTGTTTGTGCAGCTGCTCTTCCAGTCCCTCACATGAGGCCAACCATCTTCAAGATTCTGAAGAGGATGTCCACTAACTTCACTGGAAGAGACACACTACTTCTTCCAGGTATGATTTGAGTGCATAGCTCCTGGTGACATCCCTGTTAACCCCACATGTGATGAACCTACACCAACAACCACCCTCATATTGCCAGTTCTACCTTCTCACCCCATCAAATACACATATCATAGATGCCCCAAATAAACCATTGACCAGTTTACTCTGATTGATCAAGCCCCTCCTGTTCAACCCAAAAAGACTAGGTTGGAAACATGGGCTCTCACTCAGTCTGAGGTCTCACCATCCTTCATAATTGACCTTAACATAGGATTTGAGTTTCCTCAGTCTCAATCCCCTAAGCCGAAACCAAAGCTGATAGCCCTCAGGGTGAGTCTCTATACTCCCCTAAGAAGCTAAAAAGGGACAACCCCACCATAGGCTCAATGCCAATAGACATTGATCAAAGTCCCGAGTCATTAGGTATAACTTTCATATCCTTCACTGACCTATTGATAAGAACTAATGAGGAGATTATGTCTCTTCATGACAATGAAGTTGATCCACAACACCCTCTTAGGGATCAATAGAGCCTAGAGGGACCTCTTATCTCTAGCCCCCATAAGCAAAAAGCTACTGAGGTGAGTCCCACTGATGTGGAGGGGACTCATGTAGATTCAGCTGCCACTACTAAAGGAGCCTCATTGGATCCTCAAGGCAGTGGTAACATCTCTGAGTCTGAATCTACGGCAACTGTGCCCTTTGATGCCTCTGAAAAGAGACATCATTAGGCATAGGAAACCAGGGTGCCAAGAAACCACATCTGGTGGTGAGGATGAACATACTAGGTATGTTACCACGTCTCCGGTGATTCTTCAAAAGAAGATGAGGGAAGTCTGTAACTCACCATTTAAGACCTACTTTCTAAAGTCTCAAACCTTAAATCTAAGGTTAAGACTTTAGAGGATAGGTGTAACATCTTGTATTTTTGTGTTAATTAAAAGTTAGCATCGTTATTCTTGTAAGGACCATTGTTGTCTAAAATGAAACTCATGGTTACCTATGCTTATTTTCCTTAATTTGCCTTTTTAATCATTTAATTTGAAAGATTATAATAATAATAATAACTAACTATAAGAGTAATAATAATTCTGTTGTTAATAATACTAATAATAATAACAATAAAATAATGATGATAATAATAATAATAATAATGATGATGATGATGACGATATTAACAAATTATTAAGTTAGTAAATTTAAAATGGTTGGAATTTAAAGTACATAAAGATTAGGGGGTTTATTTGCCAATTTATGAACTTTAATATTAAAGTTTGAGCATAAAATTATAATAAATAAAACAACAAGGACCATTTATGTAAATTGGAAAAAAAATCAAATCAAGTTCATCCTTGGGCCCGTATTTCCGGCCAAGGATTCCAGCCAAATGCTGGCGGCCTTCCGGCCAAACGTTGGCCACCCCAAAACAACCGAATTCAGACGATTTTGATATTCCAACCGGTTCAAATCCTTTTGTGTATACGTTTCGAGCTTAATTGAACACTTTAAATTCGTTTAAACATCGGTTATACCCCTCAAATGAACGCAAAACTGAAGCCTTAATTCGTATAACCGATTGAGCTTTAAACCATAATTAAAATCTAATTAAACGAACCTACACAATCATCTAACAGATCTTAATCATTTGCAACTTACGATTTCACCTGAAGCCCACACAAACATCACCTTCGATCACTCACCTTCATCGCGAACCGACCCCTATTCGAACTTCGACACCTGGGCATCATAAACCAAAATTGAAAGAGGGCTTTTGATCTCGGAGTTTACTAGAAGCTTTCTGCACAATCAATTGGATTATCATCTGCTGTTGCACATCGAATGAAATCGTGATTGGCTGCGACCTGTTCTTCATCCATTCTTGTGCTACACACTTCGAATCGGGTAATTGAAACTATGTTGTTACTTGATTTTACATGGGGAATAAAAGCCCTATGGTAATAGGGATCAACAACTACGAATTCATCTTCAATTAAGGCGCTAATTGATTTTAGGGTTCCAAGGATTTGGGGTTTCTTTAAAATGGTGTTTTTGTAAATTAAAAACCCAACTATGTCGCGGCTTAGAGCCTTGGTCAAATGGTAACACGCAAGACTTTCAGGTTGGAGGTTCTCGGTTCGAACCCGGGGAACCTCAACCATTTTTGTTTAGCCTTTTTGGCCTTCAAATCAAATGGGAAAAATTTCCAAAAATTATAAAAAAATCATTTTATAAATTATGTTATTTTAAAACCACTTAATAATTTTCTGCAATTTAGTTATAAAATAATCTTATGTTTATATGTAATATTCAAAAGTTAATGTTATAGTTAACTTATTTCTTTAAAAAAATTAATAATTAATTAAACTTAAAATACTAGTTTAATTTACACAAATTATTACCTCAAACGTTGTCCCTAAATTTAAATCGTGCTCATTCTATCTAGCTATAAAACTTTAGTTAAATTTTGTAAATTATACAAGCTTACTACAAATGTTGCTTTTATTTTATGTCTTGAAAATAAAACAAATATATATATATATATATATATATATCTAGAAATACAATTGATTCTCATTTGTTAAAATATATTTATTTGACAAAACCCCAAATACCAAAAAGAAACCCTAGTTCTTGTTTAACCTTTAAAACTGTTGTTAAACTTAAAGGTCTTGTAATATATATATTTAGGTACCTGTGAAGTTCTACGTTGGAACGGCTATTATTTCTTTTCTTATTATTCACCAAATATATACTTATTGATCAAGTGAGTATTTCTATACATCTTTTTATATTTTTACACTTTTGGGGTGAAACATGTTACATTATGAACATTGCACTTGTAAACACGTTTAACTCTTGTAAACTTATGGCATTTCACCTTTATGTTGTGGTTAGTTGAACTTTGTAGCTACCATGTAATGTCGAATATATGTACAATCATTAACTATTGCTAGCTTGGCGACGTCATAGATCTATGGGTCTGACAAGCCTGCTTGGTTAATCCAAGTACACTTAGCTAATCGTATATACTTGTAAACGTTTGAGACTTGTAAAACTTTGTCAAGGTTTGATTGTGCATTCTGTCTTACATCCCTACTTTACTTTGTTCTCTAACTTACAACATGAATTGCCATCTTTTATATATTTATGTATTACAAACTATGGAAATCTCACCAACATTATTGTTGACATTTATTTTTAACATGTTTCAGGAAATACTCAAGCTTGATTTCTACTCTTTGAAGCTTACACATCTAGGAATGGACCTAGTTAAATAAAGAAAATAAAATGACTTGTTTCATCTTATGTTATGCTTTTTTTAATTTCTTTGAGACTTATGATTGTAATGGTGCAATTAGAACTTATGATTAATATATATTTGGGTTATTAATAGTGTTATGTGGCTGTGAACGATCTTAACTCTCACTCCTCGACGTTTCCCCTGTCAAGGTTGGGGTGTGACAATAGGTCTGCCACTCAGCAACTTGAGATTCATAATCTCAAGGCTCAACTAGCTGAAAAGATCTATTAGGCACGTAACCATTCAGGTCTTAATGACCTCATCCTCTAGCTCATCTAGCTCTCAAGATGATGCTATCAAAAAGGGGGAGAGTGTCAGGAGTCAAACACATGTGGAACCACAAAGCTAAGCTTTAACATCTCTTGCTTTAAGATACCCTACTCATTAAGCAACAGTTTTTTCTGAGCCTCCTCTAATTGTTCTTCAAATGGATCAAAGGATGCTCCAAGATCTGAACAGGTCTTCTCCAAGTTCTTTCTTGGATCTTCCATCGAACAACCAAGCCCTAATGTTGTTGTGGCATACTTTGGAGCTAAAGAGCTTCAGAGGTTAAATGCACCTTTCTACCGCTGTTAAAAAAGTTGGTCAACCTAAGGTCTATATCGAACCTGAGATTAATTTCAAAGTGGAAATGGAAACTAATGACCCAGAAACTAAAACAGTTGGGACAGAGAGTTCATTGCCATAGACTTTTGAAATAGAAGTCAAAGCCACCGAAGAATAATTCAATCTTCCAAAGCTAAGATGGAAGCTATGGAACTGGTTATCACAAATGCAATCCTAGAACTTGCACATGAGATAAACAGTGAGGATTTTCTCAGCTAACCTCTCACTCAAACAACTTCACTACAACAAGCTTCAACCACCATCTCTCAACCTGAAAGTTCCATCCATGAACCCCTACAGTCTAGCACTTCCGAAGATGTGAAAGGCAAAAGGAAGATAACTGCGGAAGAGCTTCAGGAGGAAGAAAGGTTAGAAAAGATTAAAAGAAAAGGTAGACTTCCAACTGGGAAGTTGTTAGCTGCAAGTAGCAAAGCAGCTGCCACCAACCAGGTGGCTGTCAGTAACCGGAGAATGCTAGAAATCATTGATAGGCTTGTCAAGCTTGGAGCTATCATTAAAGAAGTGCTTTTGCTACCATTAGAGAAGCTAATTGAGTTTGATAAGGCAACCCTACTGCAAATTGAACAAAAAGAAGAAGCAACAAGGTTGGCCCTAGAAGAAGAGAGGAAAAAGAAGGAAAAGGAGGCTAATTTTCCGCAAAAGAGGAAAATGATAAATTTCCTGATCTACAGAGGTTTCTCTCCAGAAGACTTGTCTCCACATAATAATGATACGATCTTATAGGTCTTCAACAAAGAGAAAGAACAAATAGAGAATGAGAGGAAGAAAGCTGCAAATGAGAAACCAAGGGAGAAGAAGAAGAAGGACTTGTTGTTGTCAAGAAGAAAGGTGATAAGGCCTGGATGAAGGACTATCTTCGGGCTCATGTCATCGTTCCCATTTCTACTTCAGACTTGTTGAGGGCCATTTTGAGTGTGGTGTAAGGAGGAGTGAAAAACAGGTTGATTAGGATGGTAAGATCTCACAACCAATAGCCTAAGAAGCTCTGATACCAATTACAAGATCGGGTTTGTCACTTAACACTTGGATTTCTCTCAAACTCACTTATACTACACTCAGATCAGATAAAGCAAAATCTCTTCTAATAGTTGATAATAATATAATACGTAGCAAAGAACACAAAGAAATAATTTTCAAGGTACTTGTATATATTACTTCTCAACTCAAAGTATTACAAGACTCCTACAAGCATATTACATGAGTTACAATAAGAAACTATATATGCTACTACCTACAACCGGATATACTTTGATACCAGCTAGAAACCTACGACTAAAGCATATACTATAATGCTAAAGTTAAGGTATCTTAGATAAAGTATTATCTAAGATATGGTAATCATGACATGTCCATGACTTACCTTTTGTCACCAACAAAAGTTGGCAACTGTACTAACTGATAAAGGTAAATAGTAGAATAAAGTATGGTCAACTACATGGCTTTTGAGAAAACATCATGTAGTATCTCGGAGGTCTGCAGCGGAGTGTCAGAGAGACCATACTTATGTCCACTAGTTCATAGTAGTGTCTTATGAAGGTTAGCTGGCTTCGGAAGAACAAGTTCTTCCGAAGCCACTTATACTTCGGAAGAGGCTACTTCTTCCAAGGTTTGAGGACTTCTTCTTTTCTTCATACTTCGGAAGAGGCTACTTCTTCCAAGGCTTGAGGACTTCTTCTTTTCTTCATACTTCGGAAGTTGACTTCTTATCTTTTCTTCTAAGTCTTGATCTTTGGAAGTGAATACTTTGTCTTCGAAAGTTGGAGTTTACCTTCAGAAGTTGATCTTACACTTTGTTTTCGGAAGAACTCCTTTTCCTTTGGAAGTTCCATACTTAGCTTCGGAAGTCCTTAATTAGTTGTACCAAAATAGTCTAAGTGATTTGGTTTTGGTTGCACCACCTTCTTCTTGATCCAACAAAATTCAATCTTCCGAAGCTTAGATGGAAGCTGCAGAAGGACTATCTTCCTTATCGGAGGATCTGGTTATCATAAATGCAATCCTAGAACTTGCATCTGAGATAAACAGTGAGGATTTTCTCAGCCAACCTCTCACTCAATCAACTTCACTACAACAAGCTCCAACCACCATCTCTCAACCTGAAACTTCCATCCAAGAACCCCTATAGTCTAGCAATTCCGAAGATGTGAAAGGTAAAAGGAAGATGACTATGGAAGAGCTTCAGGAGGAAGAAAGGTTAGAAAAGCTTAAAAGAAAAGATAGATTTCCAGCTGGGAATTTGTTAGCTGCAAGCAGTAAAGCAGTTGCAGCCAACTAGGAGACTGTCAGCAATCAGAGAATGGTGGAAATCATTGATAGGCTTGTCAAGCTTAGAGCTGTCATTGAAGAAGTGCTTCTGCTACCATTAAAGGAGCTAATTGAGTTTGTGAAGGCAACCCTGCTGCAAATTAAACAAAAAGAAGAAGCAACAAGGTTGGCCCTAGAAGAAGAGAGGGAAAAGAAGGAAAAGGAGGCTAATTTGCCGCAAAAGAGGAAAAGAATAAATTTCTTGATCTCTAAAGGTTTATGTCGAGAAGACTTGTCTCCACATAACAATGATATGATCTTATAGGTCTTCAACAAAGAGAAAGAACAAATGGAGAAGGAGAGGAATAAATATGCAAATGAGAAACTAAGGGAGAAGAAGGAAGAAGAAGCAGGACTCACTATTGTCAAGAAGATAGGTGATAAAGCCTGGATAAAGGACTATCTCCGGGCTCATGGTGTAACATATCGTATTTTTGTTAATTATAAAAGTTAGTTTTGTTCATTCTTTCAAGGGCTATTGTTGTCAAACTTGAAATTTAGGGGTGATTTAAGCTTATTTCTAAGTTGTTAATAAAATATGAAAGCTAACAATTTAAGATATTAAGTTGTGTAAAAAAATAATTATGATAATATTAACAATAGTAACAATAATAATAAGGCATAGTAATGATAATAATACTAGTTATATTAATTAAAATAATAATAACAATAAAAATAATAATATTAATAAATGAAAAAAAACAAACTAAAATACTAGTAGTATAAACCATAACAATTAATAACTTATAAAAGTTTTTAATAAAGAATAATGATTAAAACTTAAAGTCAAGGGGGAGGTTTTGTTAATTTTTGAAACTTTAAATAAGAGTTTGAAGTATAAAATGATTCCAAAATAAACTAGAGGGACCATTTGTGTAATTATTAAAAACCCACCCAACACCCTTTTCTCTCTCCCCGTGAATCCGGCGGCCGCCGCGGCCACCTCCGGCCTAGGTCCGGCGAGCCCGAAATCGCCTATAACCGCCAAATTTGATGCCAAATTGATTTCCATTCGCATTCTAAAACCGATTCGAACACTTTATGAGCCATAAATTGTGATTAAAGGGGGTCGATTGGGCTTGAAGACGTTCGACATCAACACGTTAACCGTTCGTTCATTAAACATTAATAATAACCACATTAACTCAATCTAATCGAACGTGTAACACCCGAATATTTATTATTTTGAAGCCGGTGAAGAAAGAAAAGAAAATAAAGTCCAAAGTCGAGGGACCAAACTCGCCCACGAAAGAAAGTCGGGTGAGGGGGGAGTATATAAGGGAGAGGGCAGCCCTTACCCTCTCCCCCAAACTCACAAATCAGCCAAAGAAAGGGGAGAAGAGAGAAAGAAGAGAAAAAGAGGAAAAAGTGCCGGTTCGGGTCGGTTCTGGTCGCCAAAATCGTCGTGAAGCAAGCCGAATCGAAGCTCTTGTCATTGTGCTCGTTTAGGTGAGTTCTAGGACCCCTCTTTTACATGTTTTTGAATGATTTTGGGGCTGGAACACATCTGAAAACCCTTTTTCGCATTTTGGGTGGAAACCCATATGTATGCGTGTATGTATGCGAAGGACCCGTTTGGGGCTCGATTTCTTGCTTGGTTGTGCTTGATTAATGTTATGGTATGCATCCCTAAGGTTTAGGATGGTCGATTTAGGCTTAAAATGGGTTTGGATGAGTTTGGAGGCCGAAAACCCTCGGCTGCAGTCGGGTTGAACTGCATTCTGCATCAGTTAGGGCTAGGCGATCGACTGGAGACCGAATGGAGGCCATACGGCCGATTAGGGTGCGATTGGGGTTCATTCGCATGACTGGAGGGCCAGTCGCATGGGGGTCATGCGACTGAAGGTTCATTCGCACGACTGAAGGTCCAGTCGCATAGGTGTTCATCCAAATTGTCCATTCGCACGACTGGATGTTCATTCGCACAGGTGTTCATCCGTATTAGTTCAATCGCATGATGTTCAGTCGCATGGAGGCCATGCGACTGAAGGGTGTCCATACGCCCGAATAGGGCTGTTGAACCCGAGGAAGACGTAGAGTGACTTCTGACTTTCGGGGGAAAGTGTAGATGTAGGTTGTGATGTAAAGGTTCCCATAAGAGTTTTAAGATGACGATCGAGGTCTTAGAAAGCATGTTGGGCATGATGAGGGTGATGATGTTGTACGTTATGTATGTATGATGTTGCCCTGTATGATGTGATGTTGGTGCATGTTAATGTTCCTTAGTGTGATGTATAATATCTTTCCTATGGCTTTACCTGTTATGATGAATGAACGAAGTATTATGTAACGTAAAGTGAAAGATAAAGAAAGAGGAACATGATGAATGAATGCATGTATTAATGAACGAATGAAACGTCTTGCACACATCGAATACCGGGTCCTTCTGGGTGATTGACCCTGAATGTAGAACCTCTACCGCTCACCCCTAGTACTGTGGCATACGTTTAGCTGTTCATTTGTTGACTTCGGCCCAGTAGCTAAGACTGATGGTTACTCCTAGTACCGTGGCATACGTTTAGCTGTTCATTTGTTGACTTCGGCCCGGTAGCTACGACTAACGGGGTGTAGCACATGGTATTGGTATGGATGATGTCCGATGCGCAAGTAAGGTAATGAAATAACGAATGAACGAATGAAGAAGATAATAATGATATTACCTATGTGTACGTACGATGTGTGATCATGTAAAAGTAACGAACGGTTTTATGTGAAAGTAAAGTATGTTTTATTTATAAAACTAGAACTCACTCAGCAACGCTGACTTTGATGTGTTTCCAGTTGGCAGGTAATGGTTGCTGAGGATGGCACGGGCGACTACTCAGCTCTTTTGGGATGGCATTCTTTTGATTAATGTTTTTGCATTGTAATGCGAACAAACTATTTTTGTAATGAATGTTATATTAGTTTGCAAAAGCATTTACATGGAAATGAAAGTTTGTTTTAGTTTTCCGCTGCAATTTATTAAATACAAATGTAATTATATGTTTTATGTGCGATGAGAACCCAGCTGTAAGCATCCCGGGAACGGGGCCTTACAGAACGCTTATCTAACTCTAATCGAATTCAATCACCAATTTCACCTGGAATCAACACCAACATCCCCTCCAATTCCTTTTTTTTTCGCGACCTGTAACCCTACCAGAACCTAATCTCCGAACGAATTGAACCAAAAATCAACATAGGGCTTTACATCGAGGGCATCACGCGAAGCTATCCACAAAATCAATTGGATTATCATCAACGATTGCCACTGGAATTGGTTCTTGTATAGCCGCGACTGTTGTTCGAGTGTTCATTATCAATTCGTTATCAATCGGGTAAGTTAATTACATCAATGAACTCAGTTTGATGAGGGGATCAAAAGCCCCAAACTTAATTGGGTTCACAATGTTGTTTTGATCTTCGATTTGGGGGTAACAATTCTAGGGTTCATGAGAATCGGGTGGGATCTTGTGTCAGTGTTTTTAAGGATTAAGAACCTAATCTAAACGCGGCTAAGGCCTTTGGTTCATTGGTAAAACACACGACCACTAAACAAGAGGTCCCCGGTTCGAATCCGGGGAACCTCAAGTATTTTTTTAGGCCTTTTTGGCCTTCAAATTTAATGTTAAAAATTTCTAAAAATTATGAAAAATTATTTCATAAACTTTGTTTCTTTTAAAACTATTTAATCATTTTTGTGTAATTTATTTATAAAAATACCTTTATATTTTTATTTAATATCCTAAAGTTAATAATATAGTTAGCATATTTTTATAAAAATTTAGACTTTAAATAGTAGTTTAATTTACACGAACTATTATTTCAAACATTGCCTTTAAATTATTGTTTAATTTGTGTTCATTTTTATTTAATTATAAAATTATCTAAACTTTATAAACATTACAAAATTATTATAAAAGTTATTCTTAATCCATATATTTATATAAAATATAAATAAAATCGTTCCCACGAAAATATAATTGAGTTCTTATTTGGCAAATATAATCAACAAACCCCCAAACATCAAGTTGATTCCTAGTCCTTGTTAATTCATTAAACTTATTGTAAAGCTTTAATCTTGTAAGCATTTATATTTAGGTGTCTTGTGACGATACATCTTGGAGCGACGTTTGTTATTATTCTTATTAATCTCCATTCTTGCACTTATTTTAACAAGTGAGTTTTCCTTGCTCCTTTTTCATATTTTCACACTAATTTGGGGTGAAACATGATAGCTTATACATGATACACTTATACACATTTGAGACTTGTAAATCACATGCAATTCAACTTATTATTTTGTCATGGTTATTTGTGTATTGTAAGTGATTATATGAGATACATAGTTTGTTTACAATCATTAACTATTGCTAGCCTGGCGACGTCTTAGATCTTTGGGCCTGACAAGCCTATTTGGTGCTAAAGCCGAGGTATTGCCGGCTCCTGATGACGTATTCTTGTTCATCATGGGAACCAAATACACTTAGCCAATCTTTTATACTTGTAATCAAGTCGAGGTTTGGTTGTAACGATATGTGTTCTATAACCTTACTTGCTTATGACCTATGACATGAATTGCTACTTGTAACCTTTTTCATATTATGTATGAAAACCTTGGAAACTCACCAATTATTTTTAGTTGACTCTTATTTTTATCATGTTTCAGGTCAACCTCAAGTTTAAAGTGATCCTTTTGAAGCATGCTATAATCTAGGACTTGGACCTAGTTAATGAAATAAAAAGTTTACATTATGTTATGTTATGATTGAACTTATTACTTGTTTGAGACTTATGATTGTATTTTATTTCAAGACTTATGATAATAATATTTACATTTTAATATAGCGTTATGTGGCTGTGAACAATCTTAACCCTCACATCTCGACGTTTTCGCCGTCAAGGTTGGGGTGTGACAGATTGGTATCAGAGCTCATAACTATAGGGATTTAGGTTATTAGAAATGGTGACCTAGACTATAGCTTATGCATGAACCTCATAGGATAATATTTATATTCTTGGAAACATATATATTGTTACATGCTACATAATGCTATACCTTACTTATGTGCAACTTGATGCCTTAGCATAGGTTCGCCTTGTAATTGATTAAACTTTGTTATTTATCTCCCTAAACTTAACTTTGACTCTTTGACTCTCCCTGACAAATGAAACTTCTTAATCTTATTCTCGTCAACACGTGGGAACTTGACAGGATCAGTGAACTTGACTCCCTTAGAGTGTAACGCAGCGGAATAAGAACAAGAATTAGACAAATTATAGCAAGAATTTGATATTCGTATGCATTAAGAACAAATACGGTTGTAACGAGAGAATATATTTCTGTGAAAAGGAATGTTTCAATTATATCAAATGTTTCTCTCAATCATTCACCGATTACAATTAGGTTGACACTCCTTATATAGAGTGCAATCACTGCTGATATCACAGGATAGTGACATCTGGCAGATTTATTACAAAAATAACTAACACTTAACAAACTACTGAAATGTTCACAACTACTGAAAACATATCAAAGAGTGCTAAGTACAAAATATAAAACTACTGAAACTAAACTACTGAAACTAAACTACTGATTACAAAACTATTGAAAATGGAAAATATAAAACTACTGAAAGAAAACCGTCACAACTACTGAAGAAGACTCTTCAGCTGTTGTGACAACGTCTGATACCTGGTCTTCAGTACTTGTCTTCAGCACTTGTGTCTTCAGACTGTCTTCAGCACTTGTGTCTTCAGACTTTGTCTTCAGCACTTGTGTCTTCAGACTTTGTCTTCAGCACTTGTGTCTTCAGCACTTGTGTCTTCAGACTGTCTTCAGTACTTGTGTCTTCAGACTTTGTCTTCAGCACTTGTGTCTTCAGACTTTGTCTTCAGCACTTGTGTTCAGACTTTGTCTTCAGCACTTGTGTCTTCAGACTTTGTCTTCAGCACTTGTGTTCAGACTTTGTAATCAGTTGTTGTCTTCAGCTGTTGTGGACTTCAGCAGTTGTTGTGACGTCTGTGGGACTTAAAGGTTTTTCTGATCTAGCTCATTGGTTCTTTTGGTCCAACAAACTCCCCCTGAACCAATGCAGCCAAAACCTTTAACTTTATTGAGGTCCCACTTATTGTTGGCAAAGACTTCTCTTGATCAGCTTTAGAGAATCGGATCAGCACAGGCCAGGAAGAGGTTTCTAATCATGTGTTTGGCTAAGTATGGAGGGGAACTCTGTTTTGGGGAATCTGGACATAGAGTTGTGATCCCAACCATGAAACCTACTTCCCATTTACGAGTCTGTAGGACTCACGAACATAGGCCTCAAGGAGAACAACCTGTTCCTCCTTGGAGAGTTCTTCTACTCCTCCTTCAAAGAAGAACTCTGGACCGTAGTACTCAGATAGGTACTTTACAGTCCTGCCATTCTTCAACTCCATAGTAGTTATCTCCCTATAGACAAATTCATCAGGATGGGTGCCCTCAAGGAGTAACTGGAGCTCATTCTTCTTAATGTCTTCAAGCTTCTTATATAATAACCCCTTTTTGATCATCTTGTTTTCCAGTAAGGCTTGAGGGGTCATTTTTGGTTGATGAGCCTTCTTGAATTCATCGAGTATTTCCCAAGGTGAGACTACAATGGCCAACGTGATTGTAGAGTCTATTGTTTTTCTAACCTGGCCATTGTATCTATGTGGAATGGATCTTTTGTGTATTCTAGAGCTCACCTTGGGGTCTGGCCATACTCTCACTCTCTCTTTTTGATACTGAAATGTATGTTTGAGAGTGTACAGCCTCTGAGCATGCCCTTTCATGGCTTGTATAAATGATGACTGGGGAAATTCCTTGTCAACCATCTTCAGTAGTTGCTCATCGTGCTGCTTCTGCTATTCTTCATCTTCAATTTTGACTTTAACCATTTCCCTTTGTGAGTCAGGTGTGATCATGAGTTGACTCCTGGGTTCTGGTACCCTTAGAACAGCAGATAGTGGCAGACTATCATTTTCATCATTCTTCTTCATCTTCTTCTTCATCTTCTTCTATCCTCAGCACCCTTCTCCTCCTTCTGGGTGCATAACTGGATGATGGTTGGGTTGGTTTTTGTGGTAAAGGAATTGGTTTTGAGGGTTGAGGATGTTTGGATTTGAGTTTTGAGATTGGTTTGGAGATTTGAGGGGTAGGCTGTTTTTGAGTGGGTGATTGGGAAGGTTGTTCAAGCATTTTGGTTGTAAGTTTGGCTTTTGTGAGTTTTTCCATTTCAAGCCTTTTCCCAGCTCCAGCCTCATCTAGTGCTTCAATAATTATCCCCTTATGAAATTGCTCAGACAAACAGATTCTGGTGGCTATAGCCAGAATGCTGTCTCTGGTCCATGAACGAATCTCCATCAGTGATCTTCCTAAATATTTGGCTATGAATCGAATCATGATCTCCAATCTCTCTTTCTCCAGCCCATCTGTTTTGGATTTCATTTACTTCCAACCTCCTGATCTCACTGTCTAGTATGGAAGTATCAAAGTCTTGCTTGAAGAGTTGCTCAATGATTTTGTCCATGGATCGGCTGTGTGCTTCATCTGCATCTTTTATCAGCTCCTCCAAGGATTTTTCTTCAGCATTCTTTTGATCACCAGCACTTTTCTTTCTTTTGTAAGTGATTAGTTGTTGTTCCTTTTCCTTCTCCAACTCCTTGGTTTTCTCTTGTGCCTTCTCATCCTCAGTTCTTTTTCTTTTCTTTTCTTTCACTGCTGTACTCTCCCCCTTTTTGGATGCATTGGTTATAGGGGTTTGTACCGCAGAAAGTTTCTTGTGCACAGCATCATCAATGAGTGGTTGTAGACTTGAGGAGATCCTCTCATCAATGGCTTTATGAACAATGTCATTGATGATGGGAGTGATGAGAGGTAAGGATTGTTGGAATGCAGCAACCATCTGCTCAGGGGGGTTCTGTCCCTGAGAGATAGTGCCAAAGGCAGAGGCTGGAGGCTCAGTGAAGTGAGAGGGTGAAGTGTTTGGGGGACCTTCGAATGAAGGTGCCATCTGTGGGTTAGTGGGGCAGATGGACTTACATCCTGAGACTTCTTGGCAAGCAGTTCTTGTAGTCTGCTTACCTCAGCCTCCAGGATGGTGTTGTGGGCTAGAACATCATAGAAAAGCCTAGGTCATTATCAGCAGATGCTGAATCACCTGACCTCCTGCTTGTAGCAGGATGTACATGCACCGGGTGTAGACCAGTTTTAGCATGTGCCCCTTTTTTCTTGGAACTGGGACTTCCAGCCTCAGGACTTTGTCCTTCATCAGTTGTTGCCTCTGGTGAGGTCTTAGCTATGTTACCAGCCTCAGTCTGATCATGTGCTGATTCAGAAGAGGTGGCAGCCTCACCAGATGTTCGTATCCGCATATCCACACCAGGAGATAGAACAGTTAAACCCTGGTGCTGTGGGTTGTCAGAAGCATGTTGATCCTCTTCCTCAATTGCTGTAGTTCTCCCCTTTGTCGATGTTTGTTGGGGAGGAGGAGAGGCATGCAGCTGAGTCAGCACGTTTGCAATTATAATGGTTGGACTTGGGGGGCATTTGCATGGGGAGAGGGGATAGAAGCTGATTGCATCGAGAAGAGGGATGCTCTTCAATGATAACCTCCTCAAGTGAGAGAGGTCTCAGCGATGTGGTTGCCCCTGATAAGGTTGCATCAGGATCCTTTTGAGAGGATGCCTGTGCGGTGTTGGCTAGTAGAGTCTCTGATACTGCTGGGGGGTTTAAACCAGCTAGTATATCCTGCCTTGGTGGTACAGGAGCCTCTTCAGGGGACTCATTTCCCTGAATAGCTGATTTGGGGCATTTGGTTTTTGGTTTGGTGGGGACTCTAGATCTGGTGGTGGAAGCTGTGGGTTCCCTCTGCTTGGGTTTTAGCATTCGGGCAACTTCTTTGAGAGTGAGTTCTGAGTTGTTCCTGGAGTATACCTCAGCCAAAACAGCTGGTGCAAGGACTCCAAGGCCAACAAGGCCATCAGATTTTAATTCATTTAAAATAATGGCCATCAGAAACCTGGGATATAATAGCCAGCGTTTGCCGCAGGTTTCTGAGCCAAGTTCTTTATTTCTAGAAACACGATTTCAGAGAAATTTAGCGGTTGGTGTTCTAAAATAGAATACAATACCTGTTGCCATTGGGATGACATTTGATCCCAAGAGGATGTCTTTGAAGCTAAGCATACATTTACCATGTGAAAGATAAGTTTTCAGCATCATGGAAATGTTTCTTAGAATAGTTGTAGCCCGAAGATCACCTTCATACCCATTATTGATAAAGGACATATCCATTGTGCCCTTTGGGTATTCAGTCACAGTGGTGGAGTCATGTAAGTGTAATGCCTGACGAATGATGTCAGCTGTAACAACCACTAGTTTCTGGTTGACGAGGGACCGAACAGATATTTGGCCAGTAGACTCATCAGTATGAACAAAAACAGTTGACCTTGACTGAGAGATTCAGGGTAGATGGTCGGATTCAAGAGAAAGGCTGTGCGATATGGGGAATCCACCATTAGGTCAATGGCATTATCAAATTTTTTCCAGAAAGCTGACTTGGTAAGGTATGCAACGCAGTTGTGTCGTGGTTTTAGGCTCATGGTTGCCATTTTTAAAAGTATGAAGGTCAGAAGAACGGCTAATGGAACGTTTGAGAAGAAAACAGGTATTTATAGGGGTGGGATAGGAAAAGGTTGAAAGAAAAATACTGAAGGTTTTGGTGTGGTCATCAGCTGTTTGAAACTACTGATGACGTGGTATTGACCTTCAGAGGTTTAAAACGACTAACAGTGGTGGTGTTGTCATCAGTTGTTATAAAATAACTGAAGACTTGGTTTTGACCATCAGACGTTGAAACAGCTGAAGTCTTGGTGTTAGTCTTCAGTAGTTGTAAACTACTGAAGACATAGTTTTGGCTTCAGTTGTTTTAATGAAACAGTAGTTGTATAAACGACTGAAGAGAAATTTCTCATCAGTTGTTTTCATCAATTCATAGCTTTTTAGTTGTTTCAGTCTGACCTCCACACTTACTCATCAGACTTAGATCTGAGTTTCAGACGTTTCATTGGTCATCAGTACTTATTTGCATTTTTGACATCAGTAGTTGTAGCTACATCAGCTGTTGTGACTACATCAGCTGTTGTAACTACATCAGCTGTTTTAACAAATAAAGTACTTGAGTACTGAGAAGTTACTTAAGCTCCAGTAGTTTTAAAAACTTCTGAATGGAGGATAACTTCAGTACTTATATATGACAATAATAAACTAATGATCATCAGTACTTGTGAGCTGAGATCATCAGTAGTTGTCACTTATTCTAGCTGCAGCATACCAAGCCTAAGCACTAGGTTTTGGAAAGTTGTGCTATCCAAGGGCTTAGTGAAAATATCTGCAAGCTCATCAGCACTAGGAACAAATTTTGGATCAATCAGACCTTTTTCAAAACAATCTCTAATAAAATGGTGTCTGATTTCAATATGTTTAGTCCTAGAGTGCTGGACAGGATTCTTGACAATACAAAGAGCTGAAGAGTTGTCCATTAACAATGGGGTCTTAGTCTCTGTTATGCCATAATCAAATAATTGGTTTTGAAGCCAGAGTACCTGAGATGTACAGCTTGCAGCAGCAATGTACTCTGCTTCAGCAGTTGATGTAGCAACTGAGGTCTGCTTCTTACTCTGCCAAGAAATCAAGCAGTTGCCTAAGAATTGGCATCCTCCAGAAGTGGACTTTCTTGTCAACTTACACCCTGCATAGTCACTGTCAGAAAAAGCAACTAATTTACCAGAATGTCTAGTAGAATACCATAAACCTAGAGATGGAGTGCCTTGCAGATATCTAAAGATCCTCTTGACTGCAATCAAATGAGACTCCTTAGGTGCAGCCTGAAATCTAGCACAAACACATGTAGCAAACATAATATCTAGTCTAGAAGCTGTTAAGTACATCAAGGACCCAATCATACATCTGTAAAGTGTTTCATCAACCACTTTACCTTTCTGATCTGTATCCAGTTATGTGGTGTTGCACATGGGAGTAGAACAGGGCTTATAGTTTTGTAAATCAAACTTTTCCAAAAGATCTTTTGTGTATTTGGACTGATGAATGAAAATTCCATCAGCCTTTTGTTTGATTTGCAAACCCAGAAAGAACTGTAATTCTCCCATGGCACTCATTTCAAACTTCTGTTGCATTAACTTTGTAAAGGCATCACACAACTGTGGATCAGAGGACATAAATTTGAACAAGTAGATTATGCTGCCCAGCTTTCTTAATGAATAAAGTCTTATCTATGGAGCCTCTAGTGAAATTATTTTCCAGAAGAAAGTTTGATAATGTCTCATACCAGGCTCTAGGAGCTTGTTTCAACCCATAGAGGGCCTTATCAAGCTTATGCACCCAATTAGGATGTTTATTGTCCTCAAAACCTGGTGGTTGACATACATAAACCTCTTCTTTAAGTTTCCCATACAAAAATGCACTTTTGACATCCATTTGAAAAACTTTAAGGTTGTGATAAGCAGCATAAGCTAAAAACAATCAAATTGCTTCTAGTCTGGCTACAGGGGCAAAGGTTTCATTATAATCAATACCTTCCTCTTGTGAAAACCCCTGTACAACCAGTCTGGCCTTGTTCTTAACAATAAGCCCATTTTCATCTGTTTTATTACTAAACACCCATTTAGTGCCTATTGCACACTTACCTGGGGGAAAAGGAACCAGTTCCCACACTTGCTGTTTCTTGAACTGAAGAAGCTCAAGCTGCATGGCTTCAACCCATCCATTGTCCCTTAAAGCAATGTGATAGTTCTTTGGCTCTTGCTGACTAATAAAGAGAGCATAGAAGCAGAAATTTGACAATTGACTTCTTGTTGACACGCCAAATGCTCTAAAGAATGAAATCAAAGGGGCCAAATGATGAGAACTTCATATGGAGTCTTCATCAACCTCTGATTTACTAGAACTCTATTCTGTACATAGCAAGCTATATTGACAGCTTCAGCCCAAAAAGTCAGTGGCAGACCAGAATCAGCCAACATGGACCTTGCAGCTTCAATGAGGGTCCTGTTCTTTCTCTCCACTACTCCATTTTGCTCTGGAGTCCTTAGGATGCTATATGCCTCTTGATTCCCTTTGACAAGTAAAACTCATCAAGAGTGTGGAATCTGAATTCAGTACCATTGTCACTCCTCACACACTTAACTGGTAGGGAATACTGCTTCTCAACGTGTAACACAAAGTTCATAATGAACTGAGCAGCCTCATCCTTTGAATGCAAGAAGAAAGTCCATACATATCTAGAGTAATCATCCACAATTACCAGACAGTATTTCTTCTTTGCCATACTCATTACCTTCATAGGACCAAAAAGATCCATGTGCAGTAGTTGTAAGCAGGCATTAGACTTGGATTCTTCGATGGGTGGAATGAAACTTTATGTTGTTTCCCTTTTAAGCATGCAGTGCAGGATTTATCACAATTGAACTCCTTTATTGGAAGACCTCTCACTAAACTCTTGTGGATCAGCTGCTTCATGTTTTTGAGATTAACATGACCCAGCCTTCTATGCCACAGTTTAGATTCTTGGAGAGAGGCCTTGGAGAACAATCATGGATGGCCTTTTAACTCAATTTTCTTTGACAAATCCAAGGCATATACTCTTCCTATCTGTTGGCCTTCAGGAGAGTATTATCATCCAGTACTTTGTCAATCAGGCTCAAAACCTTGGAAGACAGAATCCTACAGTTCTGGCTTGTGAAAAGAGCAACATGTCCTTTGTCACACATCTGACTGACACTCAACAGATTGTATTTGAGATTCTCCACATGGTTGACATCATCAAATCTAATATCTCCATTAGACACAAATCCCTTTCCAATGATGTAACCTTTAGCATCATTTCCAAATGAGACAAATCCCTTCTTTCCTTGAGAGTAATCATGAAGAAGAGAGCTGCTCCAGTCATATGCATGGATCCTCCACTGTCCACATACCAGATGCTTCTTGGCATGCTGAAGAACCCTGCACAATCATAAGAAACTAGTTAGCTTTGGAGACCCAAACCTTTTTGGTTGGGACTAACTTTATCAACAGATTTAATCATAGCTGGTTTCTCATGATTAACAGCTGATGAAGATGGAGATGGTGCTGAAATGGATTTGGACCTGGAATTCCTTTTCAGTGGTTGATCACATGGGCTTCAAGTTGGTTAACTCTCCCCAACAGATGCTGAACCATCATAACAAGTTGTGTCTGATTTGAAGCTCGAGCTTTCAGTTCATTTGACACTCCAGAGCTTGTTTTTGATGAGTTCCTGTGACCTACCATTTCCTCCTTCTTAGATTTCACAAACTTAGTCTTATGTTTATCATGAGGAACAATATCAGCTGTCTTCTGATAAACCGCATCCTTCTTGTGGATTTGGGTAAGGCCTTGGGTTTATCAGGTTGAGATGATTGTGGTACAAACTTGGTCTCAAACTCAGTTTTCATTTTATTTATTTCTAGTTTAGTGAGCTCATCCCTTTGGAGTTTTAAACCTTTTTGTACCAACATTCATCAGATAGATGATTGAATTTACCACAAATTTCACATGGTTTATTCTTCATCTTGGACATCTCTACTGCTGAAGTGGAAACTACTGAAGGTGTGATCTTCAGTACTTTCCCCTATCAGTACTAGGTACTAAAGGATTTGTAACAGCTGAAGACTGGTAATTCAACTGTTTTCCATCCGTCCTAATAGACCGATTGATGGATTCCTCAGCAGTTGTTAGTCCTTGTATTTCAACTGATTTGAATGCTTTTCAGATGTTGGGTCTCTTTCAGTACTTGGGGTACATTGAGGAACAACATCTGAAGTACTCAGCTTCATATGAGTCTCAGTAGTTAGACCATCAGTCAATTTATTTGTTGAGATCTTAACACTGGTTTCATTCTCTGATCTTAGATTATCATTGGAGAATGATTCAATATTGATAATGTGGTTTGGAGATTGCTTTCACTTTCAGACTTAACTATGGAGTTAGGAGTAAAGTCTGTTGGTGGAGCAGTATGGTTGTAACCAATACCAAACTTCACATTTGAAGCAGTTTGCTTGCTAAGAAGCATTTCAAATCCCTTGCATGATGAGACCCAACGGTCACACTCAACTTGGGTCACTGCAAGTTTTTCTTTGAGACTCCTGTGGTCTTCCAGAATAACCTCTAGCTTGCCTTTCATCATTTAATTGACATTTAAGCTTATAAATCTCATCACTTTTACTGTTAAGAGCAGACTCATACTCAGCTTTTCTTTTGGAAATGGTTTTCTCAAACTCAAGTTTTTGATTTATTAATGCTACATTTGCCTCTCTGATAGAGACAAAGGCAGCTATGCATGATTCAGAACATAACTTGGCTTTAGCCTTTAAAGATACCTGAGTTACCTGTGAAGATGATGCATTTGAGCAGGAACCCTCAGTAGACTCCAGGGCCATCAGAGCAAGATTTCCAAAAGGGTGTTCACCACCATGTTGACTAGCACCAACATAGTATTGCTCAGTGTGACTAGACAAGTTATCAGGTAAGCTACTCCAGTCAACGACTCCAGGTGTGAAGAAGCTGTGATGAGGTTGTGATTGAGATGGAGATGGTTGAGGTTCTGGTAGTGCATGAGGTTGTGGTGCTATAGGAGCTTGAACATGATTTGACTGTGGCATATAATAGCAGGGATAAGGATATGGCATTTGACCCTGAGGACAAAATATGCAGGAGATTGAGGGTGTGATGAATGACTAGAACCAGCAGAATGTTGCCCTTTGGATTGTGAATTGTTATTTGGAAAAGTCAAAAAGGGTGCAGAGGTGTTAGATCCAGTTGATCTACACTCTCTTGCAAAGTGTCCAAGCCTGTGGCATTTGTGACACTTCAACTTGCTCTTGTCAAAACCAACTTTGTTTTGTCAGAGAGTCCAGGAAATTTTCTGCCAGTTCTCTTGTAGAATTTCTGAGATCTGATATTGATCAAGGCCATTTGGCTCAAAATATCCATCTCTTCTAAATCATCATCAGCAATGCCCTTCAAATCATCCATGATAAAGCATAGATTGTCACTATTATTACCAGAATGACAATCAACACTCACAAAGGCATGATTAGAATTGTTTGAGGTGAAATCAATATGCTCATCATAGTGGCATTCTGATCCTGCATACTCTGACTCATGACTTACCAAGGCAGTGTTTCCTGGTACAAAGTCATCAGTGAGCTTTCCAGATGATGACAGTTTTCGTTTCTGTTCTATCTCTCTCTCAAATGTGAGAAATTTCCCATGGAGTTGGGTGAGAGATAGTTTGTCCAAATTTGCACTGGAGCGTAGGACAATAGTATATGTGTCCCATCTCTCAGCAGTGATCTGAGAAATCTGTTATTCATCTGGCTATTGGTGTACTCATGTTTGACCATTTTTAATTCAGAGATCAAACAAAAGAACCGCTCAAACTGTTGAGTCAGTGTCTCACCCTTCCTATGAGAGAATGTCTCATATTGTTGGGCAAGGATTTCTCTATTATTTGCCAAGACCTCATCTGTTCCTCCAAATTGTTCTTTCAAGGCATTCCAGAGGTCATGGTAGTTTCATAATGCATTAGCCCAGAATAGATTTCATTGGGCAGTGCCATGGCCAGAATTCCATGGGCTTTTGCATCAATCTCAAACAGTTTCTTATCCTCATCTGAGTATTGCTCCCTCCTCTTCGGAACCATTTGATTGGTTTCCGGGTTATTCACCATAGGCTTGTGTGGACCATGTACCACTGATGTCCAACAACCTGAGCTTTAACAGACAGGTGATGGAGCATTCGTCGTTGCCATATGTTATACTCACTCCTAACCAGCATTGGAGGCTTGGTTGAGGAACAGTATTGTGAGGATCATTGGAAGGAGTAGTCATTTTAGGTCCAAATACAATTTAATTCAAGCTTTAAAAAATTTTACACAGACCACAACAGACTCAATGAAAACCAAGAATAAATCTTAGGATGAATGACCAAAAACACAGAAAATTCAATCTCTATAACCGTTTCTTGCAAAAATGCTAATTCAATCAAACTTGGATCTTGAATAGCAGTTTCAATGATCAATTATTAGATCGATCAATGATTAACCTGCTCTGATACCATTTGACAGGATGAGTGATCTCAAGTTTGATGGATTAGAGTGTAACGCAGTGGAATAAGAACAATAATTAGACAAATTATAGCAAGAATTTGATATTCGTATGCATTAAGAACAAATACGGTTGTAACGAGAGAATATATTTCTGTGAAAAGGAATGTTTCAATTATATCAAATGTTTCTGCTCAATTATTCACCGATTACAATTAGGTTGACACTTCTTATATAGAGTGCAATCACTGCTGATATCTCGGGATAGTGACATCTGGCAGATTTGTTACAAAAATAACTAACACTTAACAAACTATTGAAATGTTCACAACTACTGAGAACATATCAGAGAGTGCTAAGTACAAAATATAAAACTACTAAAACTAAACTACTGAAACTAAACTACTGATTACAAAACTACTGAAAAGGGAAAATATAAAACTACTGAAAGAAAACCGTCACAACTACTGAAGAAGACCTCTTCAGCTGTTGTGATAACGTCTGATACTTGGTCTTTAGTACTTGTCTTCAGCACTTGTGTCTTCAGACTATCTTCAGCACTTGTGTCTTCAGACTTTGTCTTCAGCACTTGTGTCTTCAGACTTTGTCTTCAGCACTTGTGTCTTCAAACTGTCTTCAGTACTTGTGTCTTCAGACTTTGTCTTCAGCACTTGTGTCTTCAGACTTGTCTTCAGCACTTGTGTTCAGACTTTGTCTTCAGCACTTGTGTCTTCAGACTTTGTCTTCAGCACTTGTGTTCAGACTTTGTAATCAGTTGTTGTCTTCAGCTGTTGTGGACTTCAGCAGTTGTTGTGACGTCTGTGGTACTTAAAGGTTTTTCTGATCTGGCTTATTCTCGTCAACACGTGGGAACTTATGCTTATGCTTATGATTTGAATCTTAGACTTATGTCTAATCTATGTTAAATCTCATCAAGGTTTTGATTACATGAACCTAAGAAATTTGTGTGACACATAGACACATGTATTCTGGATTTCCTGGCAAAAGGCCCTCGGGCTAAGGCAAGCATATCGCATAAATCCTACGGGACTAGTTATGCTTACCTGGGGATTTCTGGAATGAGTGATAAACTATGGTCAACATACACAAATTTCTAAGGCGAGTGGGTCAACTTACCTTGACGTGTCAACGTTTCCAAATGGTAATGCGTTACCAATGGAACCATTCCATGTGTCTTACAACTTTTGCCTTATCCTTGTTGAACATTAATCCTTGTTGTTCCAATTCTCATATCTAACTCGTTTTGTATATTCCAGCATGTCTCGTCATCATGGAAAACGTGGAATTTCCGATCGTAAGTTAGCCGCCATGATTGCTCGACAAATGGCTGCTGTCATCCCGACCATGGTTGCTGAACTTAATAGCACCTTAATGACCAACGCTAGCAAAAATAGTCATGGGGAAAATAGTGCTAACCAAGGGCGCAACAACCAAACTTGCACTTTCAAGCACTTTAGCTCATGTAAACCCACTAGTTTTAGTGGTAAGGAAGGAGCCACTGGTCTTCTTGAGTGGTTCAAGAGCATGGAGAACACCTTCGTCAACTGTGAGTGTCCCGAGGCACTCAAAGTTCGTTATGCCACTAGCATGTTCCAACAAAGGCTCTCACCTGGTGGAATAGCGAGAAAAGAAATCGTGGCCCGATGCTATTCTGGCACTTACTTGGGAGGAGTTCAAGAACATCGCTATCGCGAAGTTCTGCCCGAGAAGCGAACTGCAAAAGTTGGAGGAAGAATTTTGGAATTTAAAGCAAAACGATGGTGATCATTTGGCCTACTCAACTAGGCATCATGAGTTGAGTATATTGTTGCCTCACATGGTCGACATTGTCCCCCGCAACATCGAGAAGTTCATTAAGGGTGTACCACCCCAAATTCAAGATGGTGTGGTGGGTAGCCGGCCCACAACCTTGGAAGAAGCCATTACTATCAACGCTCAACTCACCGAGAACCATATACGAGCGGGCACCATGTCTATGAAGGGTGCAAAGAAAGTAGAGAAGACGGCTACCGAGACTGTTAAGGAGACCAAAGCTAAACCTTCTTACAACAACAACAACAACAACAACAAAAAGCGCAAGTTCACACCAGCACGCAACTATGCCGTGGCTGCACCCAAACAACCCCAAAGACAACTGGTACCTGCGTCTGTACCTGTGGCACAAGTGCCTGGGGCTAGGGCTTATGCTGGTCCTCAGCCTATGTGCAACACGTGTAGGTATCACCATTCGGGGAATCAACCATGCCGCATTTGCACCTTATGCGGTAAATATGGTCATTTGGTGGCGACTTGCCACCGTGCACCTAACAATGCCGCTGTGGTCACAAACCGTGTTTGCTACAACTATGGGGAACCTGGTCAATTTCGCCCACAATGCCCTCGTCTTGTGGGTAATGTTCCACAAGCCCGAGGATGTGCTTTCAACATCAACGCTAACCAAGCACAAGCAAACAACGATGTGGTGAATGGTACGTTAACTCACATTTAACTTTTGTGATCTGATTCATTTCATACTTTACCTGTATCATTAAATACCTTAAAAATTGAACAGGTATGTTCCTTATTATAAACTTATGCCTATGTCCTATTCGATTCTGGAGCCGATAAGAGTTTTGTTTCGTTAGAGTTTGAACCCATACTTGCTAAACCACATACGAGACTAGAAAGACCCCTCACGTTGAAGTTGCCGATGGGGAACCGATCACCGTTGACGTCATTATTCGGGATTGCATCTTAAGTCTTGACACGCATGATTTCTTATCGATCTTATCCCTATGAAACTTGGAAGCTTCGACGTCATCATTGGTATGGATTGTTTAGCCAAACACCATGCTGAGATCATTTGTTTCGAGAAGTGCATCCGTATACCGTTACCTTCTGGTGATACCTTGAAGGTGTTCGGTGAAAAATCTTCCAAAGGACTTAAACTCATGTCTTGCACTCAAGCCCGAAAATGCTTAAGCAAGAAGTATATGGCTTTCTTAGCTTGTGTGGTCAACACGAAGTCAAGGGAAAGAACTTAAGGATGTCCCTATCGTACGAGACTTTCCTGAAGTATTTCCCGATGACCTTAGTGGTTTACCTCCCGTGCGTGAAGTTGAGTTAAAATCGACTTGATACGGGAGCAAACCCCGTGGCTAAGTCACCATATCGGCTTGCACCATCGGAAATGCAAGAACTCTCTAGTCAACTTCAAGAGCTATCCGAGAAGGGCTTCATCCGTCCTAGTTCTTCGCCTTGGGGTGCACCTGTTCTTTTCGTGAAGAAGAAAGATGGATCGTTTCGTATGTGCATCGATTATCGTGAGCTTAACAAACTTACCATCAAGAACCGTTATCCTCTTCCTCGTATTGATGATTTGTTTGACCAACTTCACAGAGCTGCTATTTTCTCGAAGATTGATTTACGTTCTGGCTATCATCAATTGCGAGTCCATGATGATGATATCCCAAAGACCACTTTTCGTACTCGTTATGGACACTATGAGTTTATGGTGATGCCTTTTGGTTTAACCAATGCTCCTGCTGTCTTCATGGATCTCATGAACCGAGTATGCAAGCCTTATCTAGATAAGTTTGTGATCGTCTTCATTGATGACATACTTATCTATTCCAAGTCCAACACCGATCATGAACTGCATTTGAGATTGGTTCTTGAGTTGTTAAAGAAAGAGAAATTGTACACGAAGTTCTCGAAGTGTGATTTCTAGCTCGAGGAAGTTCAATTTCTAGGACACGTGGTGAATAGCCAAGGAATTCACGTTGATCCTGCAAAGGTGGAAGCTGTGAAGAATGGTGTGTTCCTACAACTCCTACCGAAGTTCGTTCTTTTCTTGGTCTTGCTGGTTATTATCGGCGATTCATTGCCAATTTCTCGAGGATCGCGAACCACTCACTACTTTGACACAAATGAATAAACCATTCGAGTGGGGTTCCGAGCAAGAAGAAGCTTTTGAAGCGTTAAAGCATAAGTTGTGCAATGCTCCTATATTGACCCTACCCGATGGAAACGACGATTTCACCGTGTATTGTGATGCATCTAAACAAGGCCTTGGTTGTGTTCTCATGCAACGAGGGAAGGTCATAGCTTATGCATCGAGACAATTGAAGGTTCACGAGGTGAATTATACAACACACGATCTCGAGCTTGGTGCTGTTGTATTTGCTTTGAAGATTTGGAGGCACTACCTGTAGGGTACGCAATGTATAGTCTACACCGATCACAAAAGCCTTCAACACGTTTTCAATAAAAAAGATCTCAACATGAGACAACGTCGTTGGGTGGACTTGATTAGTGACTATGATTGTGACATTCGTTACCATCCTGGTAAAGCAAACATTGTAGCCGATGCACTAAGCCGAAAGATTCACAACAAGATGATCTCATTCCAAGAAATTCACGATCGACGTCAATGGTTTGACACTTTGGGTGAGTTCGATACTAAGATCCGACTAGATGTCAACGAGACCACCGTACTACTACAAAACCTGAGAATAGATAGTGACATCGAGTCTAGCATCCTGGAGGCTCAACAAATGGTTCAACGAGAAGGAAGAATGAAGGATGAAATGGAGCATAATCTTCTAACCCAATTGGAAACGAAACCCAATGGGTTGATGTACTTCGCCAATCGCATTTGGATTCCAAATCGCGATAACATTCATACCTTTATTATGAACGAAGCTCATCAAACTCGTTATTCTATTCATCCTGGTTCCGATAAGATGTACATGGACCTACGTGGTCAATATTGGTGGCCTGGAATGAAGAAAGACATAGCGACTTATGTAGCTAAGTGCCTCACATGTACGAAGGTTAAAGCCGAACATCAACGTCCAAGTGGATTACTTGAGTAACCCGAGATTCCTATGTGGAAATGGAACACATATCCATGGACTTCATAACAAAGCTACCCCGAACCTCGCGAGGACATGATAGCATATGGGTGATCGTTGACCGATTGACCAAGTCGGCACATTTTATACCTATACGTGACACTTACAAGACATCAAGTTAGCTCGCATATACGTTGATGAGATTGTAAGTCGTCATGGGGTACCTCTGCACATCATATCCGACCGAGACGCTCGTTTCACTTCGCATTTTTGGTCTTCTATGCAAGAACTCTTGGGTACATAATTGGACCTAAGCACGGCTTACCATCCTCAAACTGATGGTCAAACCGAGCGAACGATCCAAACCTTGGAGGATTTGCTACACCTTTGTGTTCTTGACTTTGGTGGCGATTGGATACGCATCTACCGCTTGCGGAATTTTCATATAACAATAGTTACCACTCGAGTATCAAGATGGCACCGTTTGAAGCACTTTATGGTCGAAAATGTCGTTCACCGATCTGTTGGACCGACATTGGTGAAAACTTCATCACTGGTCCTGAACTTATACAAGAGATGACCGATAAAGTTTCTATTATTCGCAAGAACCTTGAAGTGGCGAGAAGTCGTCAAAAGAGCTATGCCGACAGCGACGTAAGCCATTGGAATTCCAAGTTGGGGAGATGGTTCTTCTTAAGGTTTCACCGTGGAAAGGTGTGGTTCGCTTTGGAAAGAAGGGCAAACTGGCTCCAAGATTTGTAGGACCTTTCAAGATCCTGAAAAGGATTGGAAAGTGGCTTATAAACTGGAGTTACCTTCCGACCTTAGTGGAATTCATCCTGTGTTCCACGTCTCAAATTTGAGAAAGTGTTTGGCCGACGAAAGTCTGTATGTTCCGCTGGAAGATATTCAGATCGACGAGTCCTTGCATTTCGTCGAGAAACCTGTTGAAATCATGGATCGCATAATGAAGAAGACTAGAACTACAACAACCCCAATTGTCAAGGTTCGTTGGGAAAATAAACGTGGCGCTGAATTTACTTGGGAACGCGAGGAGCACATGAAGAAGAGATACCCATTCTTATTTGTATAGTTTCATTTTTCTTAATTTCGGGACGAAATTCTTTTAAGTTGGGGAGACTGTAACATATCGTATTTTTGTTAATTATAAAAGTTAGTTTTGTTCATTCTTTCAAGGGCTATTGTTGTCAAACTTGAAATTTAGGGGAGATTTAAGCTTATTTCTTAGTTGTTTTAAAAATGAAGCTAACAATTTAAGATATTAAGTTGTGTAAAAAAATAATTATGATAATATTAACAATAGTAACAATAATAATAAGGCATAGTAATGATAATAATACTAGTTATATTAATTAAAATAATAATAACAATAAAAATAATAATATTAATAAATGAAAAAAAAAACAACTAAAATACTAGTAGTATAAACCATAACAATTAATAACTTATAACGTTTTTTATAAAGAATAATGATTAAAACTTAAAGTCAAGGGGGAGGTTTTGTTAATTTTTGAAACTTTAAATAAGAGTTTGAAGTATAAAATGATTCCAAAATAAACTACAGGGACCATTTGTGTAATTATTAAAAACCCACCCAACACCCTTTTCTCTCTCCCCGTGAATCCGGCGGCCGCCGCGGCCACCTCCGGCCGAGGTCCGGCGAGCCCGAAATCGCCTATAACCGCCAAATTTGATGCCAAATCGATTTCCATTCGCATCCTAAAACCGATTCGAACACTTTATGAGCCATAAATCATAATTAAAGGGGGTCGATTCGGCTTGAAGACGTTCGACATCAACACGTTAACCGTTCGTTCATTAAACATTAATAATAACCACATTAACTCAATCTAATCGAACGCTTATCTAACTCTAATCGAATTCAATCACCAATTTCACCTGGAATCAACACCAACATCCCCTCCAATTCCTTTTTTTTCGCGACCTGCAACCCTTCCAGAACCTAATCTCCGAACGAATTGAACCAAAAATCGACATAGGGCTTTGCATTGAGGGCATCACGCGAAGCTATCCACAAAATCAATTGGATTATCATCAACGATTGCCACTGGAATTGGTTCTTGTATAGCCGCGACTGTTGTTCGAGTGTTCATTATCAATTCGTTATCAATCGGGTAAGTTAATTACATCAATGAAATCGGTTTGATGAGGGGAACAAAAGCCCCAAACTTAATTGGGTTCACAATGTTGTTTTGATCTTCGATTTGGGGGTAAACAATTCTAGGGTTCATAAGAATCGGGTGGGATCTTGTGTCAGTGTTTTTAAGGATTAAGAACCTAATCTAAACGCGGCTAAGGCCTTTGGTTCACTGGTAAAACACACGACCACTAAACAAGAGGTCCCGGTTCGAATCCGGGGAACCTCAAGTATTTTTTTAGGCCTTTTTGGCCTTCAATTTAATGTTAAAAATTTCTAAAAATTATGAAAAATCATTTCATAAACTTTGTTTCTTTTAAAACTATTTAATCATTTTTCTGTAATTTATTTATAAAAATACCTTTATATTTTTATTTAATATCCTAAAGTTTAAATATAGTTAGCATATTTTTATAAAAATTTAGACTTTAAATAGTAGTTTAATTTACACGAACTATTATTTCAAACATTGCCTTTAAATTATTGTTTAATTTGTGTTCATTTTTATTTAATTATAAAATTATCTAAACTTATAACATTACAAAATTATTATAAAAGTTATTCTTAATCCATATATTTATAAAATATAAATAAAATCGTTCCCACGAAAATATAATTGAGTTCTTATTTGGCAAATATAATCAACAAACCCCCACATCAAGTTGATTCCTAGTCCTGTTAATTCATTAAACTTATTGTAAAGCTTTAATCTTGTAAGCATTTATATTTAGGTGTCTTGTGACGATACATCTTGGAGCGACGTTTGTTATATTCTTATTAATCTCCATTCTTGCACTTATTTTAACAAGTGAGTTTTCCTTGCTCCTTTTTCATATTTTCACACTAATTTGGGGTGAAACATGATAGCTTATACATGATACACTTATACACATTTGAGACTTGTAAATCACATGCAATTCAACTTATTATTTTGTCATGGTTATTTGTGTATTGTAAGTGATTATATGAGATACATAGTTTGTTTACAATCATTAACTATTGTTAGCCTGGCGACGTCTTAGATCTTTGGGCCTGACAAGCCTATTTGGTGCTAAAGTCGAGGTATTGCCGGCTCCTGATGACGTATGCTTGTTCATCATGGGAACCAAATACACTTAGCCAATCTTTTATACTTGCAATCAAGTCGAGGTTGGTTGTAAGGATATGTGTTCTATAACCTTACTTGCTTATGACCTATGACATGAATTGCTACTTGTAACCTTTTTCATATTATGTATGAAAACCTTGGAAACTCACCAACTATTTTTAGTTGACTTTTATTTTTATCATGTTTCAGGTCAACCTCAAGTTTAAAATGATCCTTTTGAAGCATGCTATAATCTAGGACTTGGACCTAGTTAATGAAATAAAAAAGTTTACATTATGTTATGTTATGATTGAACTTATTACTTGTTTGAGACTTATGATTGTATTTTATTTCAAGACTTATGATAATAATATTTACATTTTAATATAGCGTTATGTGGCTGTGAACAATCTTAACCCTCACATCTCGACGTTTCCGCCGTCAAGGTTGGGGTGTGACAGATGGCTTCTCTGGTAGACATGTGGTTTTATGTCTAAAAGACCTTGTAGCGACATGTTAGTGACATCAAGGCTGACATTCGCTTAGGGAAAAGGACGGAGATGTATAGAAGGGGACAAGGGATGATCTTCAAGCCAACACCTCAACCTCAACCACTACCTGAACCAACCCTTTTCCTATTTCCTATTAAAACTGAACCTACCTCTGAACCTTACACCCCTGAACCTACACCATCCTCCATTCTCACACCATCACCATAATCATTTCAACTACCCATCCTCAAGCCCAAAACACTTCTCAGAACCCAAACACCAGGGGCTACCTAACAACCATTAAAACCATCCCCTCAGCCTTCCAAACATCACTCCTTAGAGAGTTTAAGGAGATCAAGATGAATTTCACCAAGAATACAACCTTGAGCGACATCTTTTGTGAGGAGGAGTCTGTCAAATTTGACTTATGTTGATGGATCCTCATGTTCCCTCACAAGAGATCAATTCCTTGATTTGCTAAAGGAACACTAACCAAGCTGTAAAACTCCTTGGCCTCAACTCTGATTCCTTAAATGATGAAAAGAAGAAGCTGAGAAGAAGGATGGTGACTCTACTAGATTCCAAGAAAAGGGATAGAGTGCTAATTAATTCCCCTGTGCCAAGAAAGAAGATCATCCAGTGGAGGTTCGAAGACTCTTCTCACAACTTTGTTGTTGAGAGAGAGAATAGAGAAATAAATAGGCTAAATGCCTTATCTCTGCTACACTTAAGCATATTTGATATTGCTAAGCTAGCAGAGAAGCCATTCTCTAGCCCCTCCAACTCCGAGATAGCTTCTCATATCAAGAATCATTTAAGCAGCCTTCATTTGGCCGAGCTAATTGCAAGGACCAAGATTGAAGAGGAGCTGAAACTGAGAGAGGAGGAGAAAAAAGGATTAACAACCAAAGGCAAAGCCTCCCTTCAAATGGTTGAGGTCCCAACCTTGAATCAATAATTAGATGAGAGTATGACTATAACTCTCGTCAACTAACTCTCTTCAGGAGGCACAACAAAGGGTGCATGACATTCAAAGTGACAGACTGGATCTCCTATCCATTACTGACTTGTAAAAACTTCTCAGCACAACTTTAGGGAAGAACAAAGAAACATAAACATCTTCTATCCCTAGTGCTAAAGGTTTTGAGAAGCAGAAAAAAGTGAGGTTTTGGTAGCATCAGCCTAGGGGGTTTGTTGGATCAAGAAAGGCTAGTTCAACCAAAACCAAACACTTAAAAAATTTTTGTGCTGCTAATAAAGGACTTCTGAACCTAAGTGTGGAACTTTCGAAGACAAATGGAGTTCTTCTAAAGACAAGTTCAAGAACAACTTCCGAAGGAAAACTCCAACTTTCAAAGACAAAGTCTTCTCTTCCGAATTTCAAGACTTAGAAGATTTCAAGATGATGACTTCCGAAGTAGAAGTTCCCAAGCCTCGAAAGAAGTAAGTCTCTTCCGAAGTATAATTGGCATTGGAAGAACTTGTTCTTCCAAAGCGAATTAACCTTCGAAAGACACTGCTATGAACCAGTAGATATAAGTATGGTTCTTCTTTCACTCCGCTACAAACATCTGATATACTGCATGGCGCTTTCTCAAAAGACCATGTAGTTGATCATACTTTATTTCACTATTCACCTTTATCAGTTAGTACAGTTATTAACTTTAGTTGGTGACAAAAGGTAAGTCATGGACATGTCATGACTATCTAATCTTAGATAAGACATTATCTAAGATCCTTTAACTTTAGTTTTGTAGTATTTGCTTTAGTTATAAGTTTAACTGGTATCAAAGTATATCTGGTTGTAGGTGATAGTATATATAGTTTCTCATTGTAACTCTTGAAACATGCTTGTAGAGTCTTGTAATACTTTGAGTTGAAAAGTATATCTACAGGTACCTTGAAAATTATTTCCTTATGTTCTTTGTTACTTAATATATTATTATCAACTCTAAGAAGAGATCTGCTTCATCCTAAACCATGTGTGAGCAAGTGAGTTTGAGAATAAAAAAACGTTAGTGACAAATATCGATCCTGCAAACCCACTATTCCATAACATCATCCTGAAGGTTTTGAAGGGTTAGAAGCAAGTTTTGATGGCTAAACAACATTAAGAAAGGATCAAAAGGCATCTACATCATATTCCACTTGATTTTTGGTTTGATTTCTTTTTCTTATCATGAATTTTACTACTTTACCAAGTGTATATGTTGTTCTTGAGCCTTATGTGCTAATAGCTTATTATGATTTGGATTTAGATGAGAGTTAACTCATCTTAACAGTTTTAGGGATTTAATGGTGATGATTATACAAGTGTTATAATGATTTTATCATTATTTTTCAATGAATATGCATGCTTCTCATGTTTGATTTGCCATATTGATATTATGAATGTTGATTTATATTGGTTAAAAGACTTGCATTTGTTGAACTTTTATTCATATCTTGTATGGTTCCATGCAACTATATCATTTTACTAGGAATGGTGGATGAATATTATACGGTTTTGATAGTACGATAAGTGTGCATCCTTGCATATATGTTTGGAAAAACTAGTGTGCATACTGAGAATAGTTTATGTTATTGTTATGTTGATATAAAATTTGTTAGCGTGAATCTCTAGTTGATATTTCCATGGTATGATAATTTTAGGTTGAAGAAGTGCATAAGATCTATCTACCTATTATAACTTAGGGTGGTTAGTGTGTTCATATCATATATAGCTTTCTCAAAAGTTGTAGAATTAGATAACCTTGATTGGAGTCTAATTAATATTTATGTTATTTACTTAGTTATGTCTCTTGATATTATTGCATGTTCTTAGGTGGTTAAAGTACAACTTATCATTTTAGCTTTCCAAAGGATCATAGGATTATGAAACCTTGACGGGAGTTTTAATCTATGATTATGTTAAATGAGACCTCATCATAGTTCCATCCTTATTGAGTAATTATAGTTAAATGGATTCGAAGATCTAAATGATATTTCCTTTGCTTGATTAATTTTATTATTTGGATTCTTGTTTATTATTATTTAAATGTTAACTTAGTTTAAGACCAATCTCAAATCATTCGGCTAAACAATTATAAAGGTTAACTATCAGGAGTTACTTTGTTCACGGATTGATATCTGGTTCTTATCAAAAGCTATACTACTATACGATAGGTACACCTGCCTATCGTGTATAGTTTTAGTGCTAAAGTAAAAACCATTTTTTAAACTTATATTGTGTAATTTTCTTAGCTTTATACATACCATTTTGAAAATAATGCTTTGGTAAATAAGTCTGCAATTTGATCTGAAGAAGTATTAGAGACAATTTTAAAAGCCACGCAACTCAAATAAAACATTTAAAAGCCACACAATCTTGAAAGTTGCAGGACCCTTAGATTTATACTCTCTACTTTCGCAAGTGATCGTGATACTATGGATTGTTTTTACCTTTCCATAATATTATGAAGTTTTCTTAAAATGTATAATACATTGTTACAGACCTATGCTTGTTCCAACATTTATCCCAATGTGAATCAACATATTCAACTATATAAATGGACTACATTTATTACTTTTTAAACCATTATCAGAACATTTTTAAGGTATTATCATTGGCGGAATCAATCGCATACGTGGCACCGGTGATTGCATGTGTGTATTTAAACCAGATCCACATCAAATTTCTAGCCAACTTTCGACAACCCCCAAATAGCCTGATCTATGTCTACACGACATTCTTATGACCCACTTCATAAGGTATGAGTTCAATGTGTGGTTACAACATTGTTTATACTACAGATGGGGCTTTATCGATCAAGACAATCATCTTTAACTATGGAGAATGATAGAAGGTATTTGGTGGGCTTTCATGGTTGTCCGTACGGATCAGGTGGTATGTGGCTATACTGGTTGTTGGCGGAGTCAACTAGCCCTAGTGGATAATGGTGGTTGTGTAACGGGAGGAGAAGACCTCATAAAGCATTACAATTTTTTATGGAGTTGACTTGAGCCTAGGTCAACAAAAGGCAAACTAAGTTAACTAACCATAAGGCAGGAAACTCTAGTCAAACAAGCATTTAATGATGAAAACAAAAGGGGTAGGATTCATTTGTGAGTAGGCTCGAATATGCGAACTAAGCACAAGAAAGGATAATTTGTGTGCCTAACTTGTTTAAAATCTATTATTAATATGCGCATATGTGATATTTATGTTGAGCTCGAAACACGATAACAACACGAAACATTAAGCCAGACCAAGTAATATTCATGGTTATTAATCAACTAAAATGACAATAAGAATGATTCTCATGATTGATATATGTTACTCATACTAATAGCTAGGAACTTCACAAGAGTAAACTTAAACTTGTAATTCATATGTTTTTCGAAAGCCTCGCTAAAGTCCATCCATAAGTCACTTTCATTGAATCTAACAACCCTTATTGAATTACCAATAAATAAGAGAGACCAAAGCTATAGATAAAGTAATCAAGACTCAATCTGATGTACATAAAAACACTTGAAAATATTTTTGATATTAAGTTGTGTGAACTCCTATCAATCTGGTGATAAGCTATTGTTAGAGAAATTCTTTTCACAAACTTGTAAACAAAACATAGTAAGATAAATAGAATCAAAAGATCTGCTCCAACTCCTTGTATAATACGTATTGGACTCCTCGATGATCTAGGACTTCTTAAATGCTTTTAATTGTCTGCTTGAGCGTCCATATATATTTTTTTTAACTGCAAAATCTATGTACTCATACTCTTATATTTTTTAAAAATCATATTATACCTGAGTTTTGACTTCATTTTTTTAAAAGATAAAATCTCAATCAAATGATTTAGTGTCACATTAATATTTTTTGTTTTTCAGTTAATTTATAAAGTTAGAAATATAATGAATGGGGTGCTATTAGTTTTAGTAATTATCGATATGTTTGACTGATTTGCAAAACATTACAACGGACGAGAAAATGAATTCATTGTAAATTTAAATTTGAAACGAAGCCGGACTCCAAATACCTTATAAAATCGGACATAATTATTTGCTCCAATCGTTTCTTTATTTTACGTTTACGCCCATTCTTCTCTGTTTCGATCTCTCTCTCTCTCTCTCTCTCTCTCTCTCTCTCATTCCCTTATTTTAGAGAGAGAATCAGAAGTTTTGTATGTATACACAGATTTAGGGCACGAATTAGACAACAAATTCAAATCTTGTATATCAATTGCTTCAGTTTGGGCAGATAATTAAAAGCCCTAATAACATCTTCAAAGGGTCTTGAGATTTAGGGTTTTTTTTTCGCTCAAAATGGTGTATTTATGCTGTAATTAAGTGTTGAATGTGCTTGTTTCGAGCACAAGGACAAAGGGGATGTGTAAATGCAAGTTTTTTAGCGTTTTGATTTGTGTTGTTGCGAGATAGAGGGGTGGTGAAAGGGGAGACGATGGACGGAAGGAGGATAATGGCGAGAGCACGTCTTTCCACTGGGCGGAGGGTGGTGGCGAAGAAGCGGCAGCGTGGTGGCGCTGATGGGTTTTTGAATAGTGTTAAGAAGCTTCAGAGGAGGGAGATTTGCTCCAAACGAGATCGTTCTTTCAGTGTGTGTGATGCTCAAGAGAGATTCAGAAACATACGCTTACAGGTTCTTGTTTTGATTCTGCCTCGTTTGCTTTGTTGAAGTTATCTGGTTTTTGATTTTACTATGGGGAGTATTAGTGGATTAGTTGTGTAAGGGGTGCATTTTTGTCTGACTTGTAGTAGAGCACTAGAACAAATAGTATGTTGAGATGATTGTGTAGATTGGCATACTGTTTCATGTGTATTGTATTCCAAGAGTGGTTATTATGCTAAAAGTAGTGTTGATTGATTTTAGTATGGTGCTCAAGTAGAATCAGAAGAGGTAATCGCAACGCTTTTGAGGGTTCGCTCCCGTTTTGGATTTGTTCTTAGTTGTGTTTCTTTAATGGATATCCATATTTTTTTTCCTTCAAGGTTTTGATTCGCTGCAAGATGGAATTGACATATTATGCAATCTCTTGACCTTTGGCCCAAGTTGAATCTATATAAGTAGAAATAGTGGGTTCGAGAGTCTGTACTAATCTTGGTTTTAATAATAGCGCCTGAGGCGCGCTTAACGCGTGACGCTCTAGAGGCGATCAGGAAAATGCCTCAAGGCTTTGAGGCGGCGCCTCATGCACATCTAGGCCAAATTTGGTCAACATTGGTCAATATTTGGGTTCGTAAAAAGATGATAAGTAGAAATAACCAAAGGGATGATGAGATTATGAATGATTTACATGGTAAAAAAAGTCAATATGTAAAAAAGCTTAGACAAATTCAACTTAAACGCCTCGGAGCGCCCAACGCCCCTGTTGTCAATAGCGGCTATAGCGACCGCTATAGCGCGCTATGTAGCGTGGCGCCAATCGGTCGCTATTTGTATATAGCGACTGCATAGCGGTATTTTTATTTTTTTATTTTTATTTTTTTATTTGGTAAATATGAATCAAGTATTTTAGCTATTTTGGGGGTCTTCTTGGTTTAAAAAAGCGCTATGAGGCACCGTTTAAAGCGTGAAGCGCTGGACAAATCGCCTCACTTCAGTTGAGGCGCCAGAATACATGATGCGTCTGAAGCGGCGCTTCAGGCTTGGAGCGCTAGGCGAGGCGAGGCGGCGCTTTATGTATGCTGGTCAATTTTCGGTAACAATTTAAGGCAATTCTCAAGAGAAGAGTTCACTTTGGTTCTTTTTTAGAGGCTAGGGCATGTGCTTTTGTGTAAAATCGAACAAGAAGATGAGATGAAGACATAGAAGTTGAATAGAGGTGCAATAGAGAGAGGTCATATCAGACTTACAAGAGATTACATTGAAGGAAATTTTAATGGAGAAATCTGTTGATGTAGGAGAGCTGCTAGGAGGAGAGGAGTCGAATGTGCTGCTTTAAGTTTTAGGGTTAACCCACCTCTTATTTCATTTTTAGAAAATTACATTCTTCACCCTTAAAGTTATAATTTTTGCTGAATTTTACCTTAAACTTTTTCTTATTTGTTTATTTGTTTTCTTTTCTTCTTTATGAAGTTATAGTTCTTGTACACAAAGCTTAGTTTGTTGTACATTGGGCTTAACAACTGATCTTGTGGTTCTTTAGTTTTTTTATAGTTCTTTTAAGTTGTACATAAATAATATTTATATTTTTGTTTACTTTTTTTTAGTTTAGCGCTTCACATACGTGAAGCCCTCGCCTCGCGCTTGAGGCGTGGCGCCTCGGATTTTGGTACCGAAACGCTTCGCCTCGCCTCGCGCTTTTTTAAACCAAGGGGGTCTTTGTTTAGATTTCCTACTACTTTATTACTAAACATGCTTATCTATTGAATGTAAAACAATCTTACATATTATTCTACTTAATCGCTAAACACGAAATAGCGGTCACTATTTACCACTATTCGCTACGTAGCATATAAGTGGCTTGTCGCTATTTACCGCTATTCGCTATTGACAACTATGCCCAACGCTTTTTAAAACCAAGGTACTAATATGGTGTGTGAGAATAGTTGCCATCTGGCCCATTTATAAAATCATTTGACCTTGTTTGCTTTTGTGAACACGTAATTGATAGTGCTCATAGCATGTGAGAATTCAGTCTTGGTTATGTCCAGTATTCTTACTTTTTAGTTGGTTCAACGTTGAGCTTTCATTGAGAAATAATTGTTTTCTTTTTAACTTATATTTAATGATGTGTTATCAGGAAGAGTATGATACCCACGATCCAAAGGGACATTGCTCTACGGTGTTGCCATTTCTTAAGAAAAGGTCAAAAATTGTTGAGATTGTAGCTGCTCGTGACATAGTATTTGCTCTTGCACAATCTGGAATCTGTGCTGCATATAGCCGAGGTATTATTAGGAGGAAAACAAAAAACTTTCTTGAAATGTAACTAATGATGGATGTAGTGATTTGAAATTATATTGTTTAATGCAGAGACTAGCCAAAGGATATGTTTTTTGAATGTCAGTCTGATGAAGTTATAAGAAGTTTGTTTTACAATAAAAACAATGATTCACTCATCACCGTTTCAGTCTATGCATCAGACAGTTTCAGCTCCTTGAAATGTAGAACTACTGGAATTGAGTATGTGGGAAACTCGTTAATCATGTGCCCATTATTGATTTCATAGAATTTATTACCAAGTATATTCTGCTTATTATGCTGTCAGATACATACGAAGGGGCAAGCCGGATGCAGGTTTTCCCCTTTTTGAGTCGGAGTCTTTAAAATGGCCTGGTTTTGTGGAGTTTGATGATGTTAATGGCAAAGTACTTACATTTTCTGCACAAGATAGGTAATTTTTTAACTGTGTGATTGGTATCTCTTGTCACAATCTCGTCAATTTGTCGGGCTGACTAAATTTGTGTTCTTTGTTATTTATTTCAGCATCTACAAGGTGTTTGATTTGAAAAATTACATGATGTTATATTCCATATCGGATAAAAATGTCCAAGAGATTAAAATAAGGTAAATATCTTGATGTGCAAAATATATGGGAAATATTGATATGATGATGACAATTCCTCTTTCATTTTTTTAAAACAGCCCTGGAATCATGTTGTTGATTTTTAATAAAGCTAGTGGTCATGTCCCTCTCAAGATTCTTTCCATTGAAGATGGAACTGTTCTGAAAACTTTTAATCATCTCCTTCATCGAAATAAGAAGGTGGATTTCATTGAACAGTTTAATGAAAAGCTTCTTGTCAAGCAAGAGAATGAAAATCTTCAGATTCTTGATGTAAGAATCTTTCCTTTTTCTTGCTGTTTATTAATATGCCAGTTAGGCAATTCTGACACTTTCACTTATAAATGTGTTTATTCGGGTGATGCATCATCTCTATGAGGTCAAATGGGATATAAAAAAATTGAGTTTAAAAGTAAACTGGCCAAACGGCCAGAAAGTCAGTTGAAGAGAAATTTTAATTTATGGAAAAAATAAATAATAAATGAAGTAACATAATTTCTGTGTCATATTTGAGACACTATTATTTGCTCAATAAATATCTATTTGGTTAAAAGGTGTTTTTGGTCAACCCATCCTGTTTCAACCTGGATCAAAGTAACCTGTTTTTACCAGCCCATTTTTTGCAACCTTCAACTGGATCAAAGTAACCTGTTTTTACCAGCCCATTTTTTGCAACCTTCAACGTCTATTATTTCTAATCTAAGGACCATTTTTATGTAGGTACGTAATTCTGAATTAACAGAAATTAACAGGACAGAATTTATGACACCATCAGCCTTCATATTTCTCTATGAGAACCAGTTGTTCTTGACATTCAGAAACAGAACAGTGGCTGTCTGGAACTTCCGTGGCGAGCTTGTGACTTCATTTGAAGATCATTTGCTATGGCATCCAGACTGCAACACTAACAACATTTATATCACAAGTGATCAAGATCTTATCATTTCTTATTGCAAAGCTGATTCAGATGATTCTGTAGCAGAAGGAAATGGTAACTTGATGATAACCTTTTTAGTGGTAGATTCTGGATTTTGTATGGTCTCACCATATTCTTTTAATGAATGCAGCAGCAGGTTCCATCAATATCAGCAATATTCTAACAGGAAAATGCCTTGCTAAAGTAAAGGCAATGGATGGTGCAGCAGTCAATGAATGCATTTGCAGTGAGATTATCAAATCTAGTGGTAGAAGATGCAGGTGTAACTCAAAGCAGCGGGCCCAGGGTAGGAGGATCACAAGCTCTGTTTCAGAAGCCCTGGAGGACATCACTGCCCTCTTCTATGATGAGGAGCGTAATGAGATTTATACTGGAAATAGGCTCGGTTTAGTCCATGTCTGGTCCAACTAAGGCAGCGTCTGGTTTGAGAGATGGGTTGATGCCCATGAAATTGGGAATCATGCATATATAACCTTCTAAACAGGTTGGTTTAGAGATTCATGTCCATTCCCATTATACCCTTGTATTAAATTAAGCCTTGTAAACCAAAAGCCACCTAACTGTTGTTTGATGCCCTGTTGTTTCCCTTTTGGCATGTCCATTCCCATTATACCCTTGTTTTAAACAGCGTCTGGTTTGAGAGATAGGCTCGGTTTAGTCCATCTCTGTTTCCCTTTTGGCATGCTCAGCGCTCTAACATCACATGGATGAATTGTCCAGTGGTTTAGTTGCATGGGCATCAAGTAATGTATCATCAAGCTCTCTTTGAGTAGTTCAAGTTTTTTTTATCCTCTTGTAGTCTATATATGGTAGTTAATTTATTTGTTTGACCCATATGACCTGCTAATTGTTAACTGTTTCAATTTCTGTTGGGTTTATTTGTACAATCTTTTGGACCGACTGGTTAATGAAATGAAACCTGTGCCATCTAATTACGAGTATAAAGTTGCTTTTTATGTATGGCTGTGTGTAACTTTGAACCAACAAAAGTCTGATTTTAAGGTAAAATCAAATGTTAATGAGCCTTTAGACCTTGGTGGTAGGGATGGAGTATAAAGGTTAAATTTTTCATGTTGGTTGAAGTTGCATTTCACTTGGAGTTTGCTGATGAATGCAGTTGTGTTGGTGTTGCCAAAAGGTCATGAAAACAACTGAAGTTTGCTGTAACATGTTTGGTTTTGGTCGTTGAAAAACTACACCAAAACAGGTAGAATTAGGATTTGATAGATAACTTTAAAACTTTGCTTGGAAGTAAGAAATGGTTTACGGTAGCCAATTGCGTTGGCGCTTTGAATTGAAAAATGAAAGATTGCTCTCATCTTCATCTTTTGCTTTCTTGACAATCAAAAGAAGTAAATATTATTAGTGAACTGAACCACTAGCAAGATGCTAGGGACACAAAAGACGTCTAACATTACAATGGAAATATATAAAACGAGGTTCGGGAAACCATAAATGAGCCGGCTCGAGTTTATAATTTATATACCTAGATAGTCTAGTAAAACATACCTACCATATACAAAGAAACCAAAGAAACCATGAAGCTAATTTCTAAGGACTGAAACCCTTTTTTCTTGCATCTATATTGGAACTATATATAGTAAAATTATAAACCAATTAGAATGTTTGATAATTAGACCATGGTATTTAATTTGGCAAATACATTATTATTACTATTGTATATTCTAGAGTCGCACATGAAAACAGATAATTGAAATGCAATCTGAATAACCGACACAACCTAACCAAAAAAACTGAATCCGAACAAAAACCGACAACTTGGGTTAAAGTTTTTCCAAAAACTGAATTTTAGGTTTGGTTTTGATTTTTATTAAAACATAAAACAAATAAAAACCAAACAAACAATATGAAGACCAAACCGAACAACATGCTTAACAGAACCATACCAAAAAAACATTTAAAACCAACCAGAGCGTCTATATATGATATTATATTAGTAATGTAATAATTACGATTCTTTTAATACAACTAGCTAACTAAAAAGTAAAATAAATCATTTTGTTTTAGTTTGAACGTATTGTTTTTTTTTCATCACACGATTCATTTTTATTTGAAATGATATTAAACAATTAATAAGAACATATAGGTTACTTTTTAAAATTAATAAAATTTCAGTTTATAAATCAAAACCGAAATCAAAACCATAAACCAAATCCAAACGGTTTTAAAAACCTTAAAACTAAACTAACCTATACAGTATATTCTTTCTTATATAGGTGCAAATTCAATTCTTTTTTTCTTTAATCAAAACCAGGGGTGAAAAGCTGCATTTTGTGCTTCCACAGTTATCATGATTCAAAAATAATACAACACGAGGAATGTAATGTGTTAGAAAGTTTAACTATTTATTTGTCATTTTGGCTTTAAGGTTTATGATAGTGCCGATCAATGTTTCCATTGATATTAAGTTTTACGTTCGTCTAAAACCTAAAACAACCACATAGTTTAACTAAATAATTGAAGCTTAGAGTAGGTTAATCGATGTGGCTACAAACCAAAGACCTTGTGTAAAAACAACTACCCACACCAAAACAATGATTGTTGAATTATTTTTCGGATAGACTCTAAGGTTTAAAAATGAACTAACACGAAACAGCAACATTACCAAATTAATTATCCATCAGCGTATATGTTGCATAGTTCGCCGTCTTCTCAGCGCCATCTCTATGTATTCCTCTTTCTCTCTAAAATGACACACACACACACACACACACACACACACACGCACACACACACCACACACACAACACACACACACACCACACACATAATATATATATATATATAATATATATATATATATATATATTGTAGAGATTAATGAAGAGGCTGATGCAACCTAAACATCTTTAGTCTTTCCAGCATGCTGCACAAGTGCATTGAAGTGGAATGCTTTGGAAGTTTCACATGTGCAACAGAAATACTCTAAGTGTGAAATCTTTCGAAGCCAAGACCAACATCTTCCGAAGCCAAAGATAAAGTCTTCCGAAGCCTCAGAGACAAAGTCTTCCGAAGCTTCAAGTTCATAAAGACAGATTTCTTCCGAAGACTTTTAGTAACATGCTTTATCTGATGTACTGTTCCATAAAGCTGGACACCTTTCTGCTGCAACTCTGCAAGTCACCAACTAACATGGTTTGGTGCAAAGGTTCATGCTTTTGGTAACTGTACATTGAGGTCTTGAGTATGTAACTTTCTACTTTATGCACTTTATCCTTTTTGTAATAGATAAGGATGTGAGCTATGGCATGTCATAGTCACTAGTTAAAAGGAAATCTGCCTTTTGACTCTACAATTGATTTTGGGTGTGTCTAGTCAATCGTATCCAGCTGGCTTTCAAAGTATAGCCGGCTGTAGGATGTTGTATAAGTATCTCATGTTCTTGTATATTTCGAATATGCTTTTGTAACACTTGTAATAGAACATAGAGAATGCAATATACTGCATTCTTGAAAACCAAACACTTGTGTTCTTTGTGTTCTGTCTCATATATTACTTGTGTTCTTAGTGTCACCACTTGGTTAATCCAGTTTACTGTTTGATCTAAGTTTAGTTTATCTCCTCTTTGTGTTGTTGTGTTGTAACCCTACACCCTTCAACGATCCTGTATTTGGTATCAGAGCTTCCAGGCTCTTGATATAAGATCTCACCATCTTTAGATCCCTCACACACACAAATACTAAACTTTTCAAATGGCAGCCATTTCCAACTAATATGGAAACTGGAACCATGAAGAAGTCCCCACTGACCACTCTTGATGAGTTTGACACCTGGTGTTTAAGAATGGAAGGTTTCATCAGGTCTCTTGATTCAAGAATGTGGGAGTCTATTGAGAATGGACCTTTCATACCCAGCACACCTTCTGCTACTGGTGCTGGTATGATCCCCAAAGATGTGGCTAACTACTCTGATGAAGATAGAAAGAGAGTAGAGATAGACAGAAAAGCCATGACAGCTCTTCAAACTGCCTTTCCAATCTGTGTACAAAGGTTTCAAGAAGTGCAAAACAACCAAACAGCTGTGGGATGCACTGAAATTGATGTATGAGGGTTCTTCTGAAGCCAAGGAGAACAAGAAGGATCTCCTGAAGCAGCAGTTTGAAAACTTCACCTTCAAAACAGGTGAAACCATGACTCAGCAGTACTTCAGGTATGTTGAGATTGTGGATACCCTAGTGGATGGAGGAGTTTCTTTTGAAAACAGAGATATTGTAAGGAAGTTCATGTCCTCACTTCCTAAGCAGTGGACACACTACTGTGTGGTGATCAAGAGAACTGAAAATCTCAAAACTCTTACTCTGACAGAGTTATATGGGATTCTCAGTGGCTACCAGATGGAGATGAACATGCAAGGTTTATCTGGAAACTCCACAATCAAATGGGTTCAGCCCTACATGTGGTTGAAAGGGATAGCATAGAACCCAAACATCATCTCTTATGCTACCTGACAACTCACCCAGGGTCCTTTCATCACCTTCCCAGAGACACCAAAGGAACTATACTCAAGGAAGCCCATTCTAAGAGACAAGCTCTTCTCAAGCTTTTGTGCTTCTAATGAAATCTGTGGCAACTCTCTTTTCACTCTTGAAGACCTGACTGTATCCATCCAGATGATCTGGAATACATGGAAATAGTCTAGCAGATGGCTCTTCTCACTCACAGAGCCAAGATGTTCTACAAGAGGACTGGAAGGAAGTTTCCAAGTAATGCAACCAGTGGAAAGTTTGGACTGGACAAAGGCAAAGTCAATGTTACAACTGTAACCTGATGGGCCACTTTGCTAGAGAGTGTAAGGCACCTAGAACAAATGGTGGCCAAACACAATCCAGACCAAACTACACTGACAAAGCTCTCCATAATAGAAGTCAAAGCAGCAAGCTGTTGTTGCTGTTGAAGAAGGAGGCTTTGACTGGAGCTTTCAGGTTGAAGATGCCTCTCCAAACCAAGCACTGATGGCAGATCATGATGAAGCCAAGGTATTGGAACATCTCTGTACTCCTGAATGCATTGCTAAAGTTAACAGGTACAGGTCCTATAACTTTGAACTGAGATCTGATATTGAGTCCTTAAAATTTTAAAATCTGATTTTAGGAAGTCTGAAAATGATTATAAGCTGAAAATAGAGGACTTAGAGAAAACCATTTCAGTTCTAAACATGAACACACAGATTTTAGGACTCAAATTAAAGATCTCATAACCAAGTTAACTGAGTGTCAGGCTGAGCTTGTGATCAGCAAAGCCAGGGCAGAAAAGAGTGTTCTTGAAGAAGAGACCTACAAGAACATGATATCCTCATCCCTGCACAACAAAGTGTGCTATCAGAACAGACAGGGACTGGGATCCAATGAGATAGCTCCTCCACACACAATCTTGTCAGTAAGATCTCCTAGGTATGGAACTTGTGAAGATGAGCTTCCTCTCATAGATCCTATGAGTGAGGAGGATGAAGAAGAGATAATGAAGAATCCCTCTACAAAGAGTGAAGAGGAAGATTCCAAGAAGGGCCACTATCCTTCTGAGGAGAAAGTGAAGACTGTGATGACCAAGTCCATGAGAAAGAACTTGATTAGAAAGAGAGCAAAAAGGCAAGGAAGGCTCAAGAGATCAAGGCTACTTTTGACTCTAAGCAGAAACAAGTTTTTATTTCTGCAGGGTTTAAAGTGGTAGGGACTGAAGACATCAACCAAAACTCCTCTGCCAAGAGTTCTGGTTCTTGTTCAACTCATCTCAGCAGCAAGAAGAAGACTGATCTGCTGTGTACCATTGCTGCACAGCCTGGTCCATCAAACTCCAAGCACAATTCTCAGCCCAAGAGGACTGTCTCAGCATCTGCAAAGATAAAGGTGGAGAAGGGAAGTGACCAAAGACAGTCTTACTCTCAAGATAAGGCTCTTGTGAAGAAGAAAATGAATTGTGTTATGTGTGACAGCACCACTCACATTGCAAAGGATTGTCCCTTCAATCCTAAAGGTATTGTCCATATGGCCAAAACAAAGGCTTCAAAGAGTTCTAAGAAGATTCCGGCTTCGGAAGGAAAACCAGTTTCCTTCGGAAGTTCCAAATCTAACAAGAGGGGAAGTGGAAAATTCTCTTTGGAAGAATATTTGGTCTCGGAAGAAAGGAGTTCTTCCGATGCACTGAAGTCTGCTGCAGTGTTTGCAGAATCTTCCGAAGGTTCAGTCATCAAAACTTCTGAAGCTCCAAAAGCTTCTAAAGTTTTGAAGGTCAAGTCCAAGACTCCAAAGGTGGTGTGGACGTCTAAGAAAGACCAAGTGACTGAAATTTCTCCATCAAAAACAACTCAAGATCCTCTTAGTACAACCATAGGATCTATTACTGTTGAATTACCTTCTGTAAATGAGCCCAAGACAAGCAAGGCTTGGGCTTCCAGATGTAACTAATCATTCTCTTTTGTGCAGGGACAGCTGAAGACAGACAGAAATATTTGGATCATAGACAGTGGCTGCTCCAGGCACATGACTGGTAAAAGGTCACTACTCCAGAACTTTGAAAGGATTGATGGAGGACCTGTTGCTTTTGGAGGAGATGAAGGTGGTTATATTTCTAGAAGGGGTAAGGTCACAAATGGTAAGTTCAGCATAGAAAAGGTAAACTTTGTAAAGGAGCTTGGATACAATCTTCTGAGTGTATCTCAATTTTGTGATCAGAGTCATAACATGCTCTTTACTGAGCATGAGTGCATTTTTCTTAAGCATGGTGTGGTCATTCCTTATGAGCATATCCTGCTTAGAGCCCCCATGAAAGGAAACAGTACAAGATGGATTTGCAAGAAACCTCTCCCTCTGGAGAAGTTTCATGCTTTCTGTCTAAAGCCAATAGTGATGAGTCTTTCCTATGGCATAAAAGAATGTGCCATGTAAACTTTAAGAACATGAATAAGGTAATTAAGCATGACTTGGTAAGTGGAATGCCAAAGAAAGAGTTTACAAGTGATGACCACTGTGTTACATGCCTGAAAGGGAAGCAACATAAGGTATCTCACAAGCCTAAGGAAAAGAACTCAATCACTACTCCCCTACACTTGTTACATATGGATCTCTTTGGCCCCACCAGTGTAACGAGTTTAGGAAGGACCTTATACTGTCTAGTGATGACAGATGACTTTACAAGATTCACTTGGGTTTTCTTCCTTAGAACTAAGGATGAGACTCCTGAGATTCTGAAGAATTTCATCTTAAAGATTGAGAATCAATCTGATCACAAGGTCAAGACCATAAGATGTGATCAAGGAACCGAATTTAAGAACCATATCCTTGACACATTCTGTGATGAAAAGGGTATTACAAGACAATTTAGTGCTCGCAGGACTCCTCAGCAAAATGGTGTTGCTGAGAGGAGAAACATGACATTGATTGAAGCTGCAAGAACCATGTTGTCTGACTCTAAAATGCCCATCACCTTCTGGGCAGAGGCAGTTAACACTGCCTGCTATGTGCAGAACAGAGTTTTAGTAGTTAAGACTCATGGCAAGACTCCTTATGAACTTTGGCACAAGAGGAGACCTTTCATTGGTTTTCTCAGGTCATTTGGATATCCTTGCACCATCTTGAATACCAAAGATCAAATTGCCAAGTTTGTTGAGAAATCAGATGATGGACACTTTATTGGATACTCTTCCCAAGCTAAGGCTTATAGAGTGTACAATCTCAGAACTAGAATTGTTGAGGAGTCAGCAAATGTGACTTTCAATGAACACACACCTTGTGTTACTGGTTCTGGTCCGGATTGGTTGTTTGATCTTGATTTGGTTACCAACTGTTTTAACAAATCTTGTGAGAATTTCAGGATTTGCAGAAAATTTGAATACAGATGATCCTGATCCAAGATTTGAGCTAGGAAGATCTTCAAGACATATATCTTCAGCTCCATGGAACCACTTCTGCAAATGAGGTTTCTATCAGCCAACAATGACAAATTCAGCTGATACATCTGGTATGCCTTCAAATTCCAGCTCAGAGGTTCTACAACCAGATAAGAACACCTCAACTGTGGAAGACAACAATGGTGATGGTGACAGTGACCAAGAATTTCTTGATGCCACTAACCACACCGGGATAAGAACATCAATGATGTCACACACTGCTTGGATCAAGTTTCACTTGAAAAGTGTGCTGATATGGTGGGAGAAACATCTATGCCAGATCTAAATTTCTCAAATTTAGATCTTTCTCAATAACTTGCTTGATCCCTCAACTTAGGATCCACAAGTCTCACCTACCACAAACATCATTGGAGATGTTATCTCAGGGTGTAAAGACAAGATGACAAACCCATGAAGCAAATGTTTGTCTTCACTCTTGTTTTCTATCCCAATAGAGCCAAAGAAAGTTGATGAAGCTCTAAAGGATGGAAGTTGGATTGAAGCTATGCAACAAGAGCTGCTTCAATTCAAAAGGCAGAAAGTTTGGAACCTTTGTCCTCTTCCTTCTGGGAAGACTACCATTGGAACCAAATGGGTGTTTAGGAACAAGAAAGATGATAAGGCATCATCATCAATAACAAAGCTAGACTGGTTGTTCAAGGATACACACAAGAAGAAGGGATTGACTACACTGATGTCTTTGCTCCAGTGGCAAGATTAGAAGCTGTTAGGATATTCCTAGCATTTGCTGCATCCAAGAACTTCAAGGTTTTTCAACTTGATGTGAAGTGTGCCTTTTTGTATGGAGTGATAGATGAAGAGGTTTATGTCAAACAGCCACCTGGTTTTGTAGATCATGATCATGTCTGCAAGCTTGACAAAGCTCTCTATGGGCTGCATCAGTCACCTAGGAAGTGGTATGAGACACTGTCTGAGTATCTCTGTAACATGGATATAGGAGGGGTACTATAGATGGAACTCTCTTCATCAAAGGACAAGGGGAAGACATATTGCTAGTTCAAGTATATGTGGATGACATCATCTTTGGTTCAACTAATCCAAAGCTCTGCAAAGACTTTGAGAAGCTGATGAAAGACAGATTTGAAATGAGTGCCATGGGGGAACTCAATTTCTTTCTAGGAATTCAAGTGAAGCAAGTTGAAGATGACATCTTCATAAGTCAGTCAAAGTATGTTCAGGACATACTCAAGAGGTTTAATATGACTGAATGTAAGATTGCTAAGACACCCATAGCCAGAAACCACTCTCTTGGTCCTGATCTTGAGGGGGAGTGTGTAGATGAGCATTTATACAGGGCTATGATTGGGTCTCTTATGTATCTTACTGCTAGCAGGCCTGATATCATGTTGCTACATGTATTTGTGCAAGATATCAAGCCAACCCTAAGATGTCTCACCTTATCACTGTCAAGAGGATTCTAAGATACCTCAAGGTGCATCAACACTTGGCCTATGGTATCCTAAGAATTATGACTTAATCTGTATGCCTATACAGATAGTGATTATGGTGGTTGCAACATGACTGCAAAGTCTACATCTGGGGGATGTCAATTTCTTGGTGGAAGGGTTGTCTCATGGCAATGCAAGAAACAATCCTGTGTATCTGCATCAACTGCTGAAGCTGAATACATTGCTGCTGCAAGCTGCTGTGCTCAAGTACTTTGGATTCAAAATCAGATGCTGGACTATGGGTTAAACTTCAAGGAGACTCCCATTCACATAGACAACATCAGTGCTATCTCAATCACAAAGAACCCTGTGCAGCACTCAAGGACAAAGCACATCAATATCAGGTATCATTTAATAAAAGATAACTATGAAAAGGGATTAATTAAACTAGTCAAGGTTCACACAGATGAACAATATGCTGATCTATTTACAAAGGCTTTTGATGAACAGAGATTTAAATATCTTATATCAGCTATCGGGATGATAAACCTTGAGTAAGCTTTTCTTAAAACTAATTCTTATTATTTCTTAAAATATGTGTGTCCTAAGTTGTCTAGTTCATCACTTTCATAAGCTCATGTTTTCTTTGGATGAAAATTTTTTTTTAAAGACTTTCCTTAGATTTTTGAAAATTTTTGATACATTAGAAGTTTTGTCTTTAACTTGGAAGTAAATCATGCCTTCAAATTAAATAACTGTCTGAGAAGTTTACCTTCAGAAGAGTTTTCAAATTTATCTTCCGAAGCTTAAATATTTGTCTAGACACTTACTAAATTTTAAGGACCATTTACTTCCGAAGCAAAATTAACTCTCGGAAGCTTTGTCTGTTTACACACAAAGCACTCAAGCTTTAATTTTTCTTCCGAAGCAAAATTTTCAAATCTCTCAGGAAATTCTTCCGAAGTCATTTTAGCTTCGGAAGCTTTTTAATTAAAACTTCCGAAGATAATTAACCTTCGAAGCTTTTTGACTTACAAGAAAACTACTTTTGAGCAAAAAGTAAACTACTTTTTCAGAGGTGGGACCGACATCCAGATTTCAAAGTTTATCTCTTTCATTAAACTTTATCTGAAATCCCTCTCACATATAAAACAAATGGTTTCCCCCTCTTTCTATCATCTGTTCTTCCTCCAAACCTAAAAACCCAAATTTCTCTCTGAAATTTCTTTCTTTTCTTCCTTCGTCCTTAGCTACTTCAAAATGGCCAACCTTGCTCACAGAAATGATCCCAACTTTACCATGCAGCTACACAGACAACACAATCAAGTTGCTCTGTTACGCTCTAGGAAGATCCTCATTTCTCAGAGGTATGCTGTTTCTTGTCTCTGTCGAACTACTTCACCTCCCTCACCATTGATCCTCCACTCTATGAGGATCAGTTGCTTGAATTCTGGAAGACCTGCCAAGAGGTCATTATGGAGGGGGAAAGGCACTGCCTGCCACGTGCAGGGGAGAACAATCTTCATCACTCGGCCATCATCAACAGACATCTTCAGCTGGATGATGAAGAAGGTGAGGTGTTCTTCCCAAAGGAAGCTGTTAATCATTTTGAGCAGATGGGGTATGAGGGAGATTTCTCTGTAAAGACCTTCAGGAAATGGGAGGTCTCATCCCAATGGAGATTCTCCACCCATGTGGTCATCAACAACTTATCAAACATGCATGGTGGATGGGACCAGATTCCTAAAGATCTCTCCTTCATAGTCCATGGAATGGTTCAAGTGGTCAAGTTCAGGTACTCTCAGTTTGTTTATACAAATTTGCTTGCTAATTTAGACTCCTTAGAATATTACATGTTTCCTAGATATGTCCAGTACATTCTTAACTGTGAACTGGGATCAAAGTTAAGGGAAACAGGTAACATTCCTAAATTGGGACAGATGAGCCCAGCATCTTCAAAATATTGAGAAAGTCCACAGTTGGATTCTCTGGGGTAGAAACAGCCCTAGTCCCAAAAATGTTAGAGCTCATTGCTCAAGGTGACAACCTAGCAGCACAAGCTAGTGTTGAACCCACACCTGCTACTTCCAACTACCCACACAGCCTCAAATCTCCATCACCTACCAAAGAAAATACAAACGAACCCCTGCTCAGACTATTCAGTCTGTGGAGGTCCCCATACACTCACCCATACAGGAAGAAGTGGACACTGGAGCTCCCATTTCTCCTGAGGAGCAGACCACTCCATCTCTTCAAGAATCAGTGCTGAGGTTCCTCATGCTCAGCCTGATGAGCTCATTAGCCCTAATGCCTTAAGCCATCACTCCGAGTCTCAACACTCAAGTGATAACCTTCAGGGGACAGTTACCATCCCCAGCCTATAGATCTTAAGCAACCCATTCCCAACCTTGACTTCTATACTGATGAAGATATAGGTTTCAGTGAGTATAATGAATCTCTTTTCTTTCCCTCTACTCAAAGAGAGATGAGTACTACTGAGTCTCCTACATCCATCCCACATCTTTCACCTACAACTGAGGTGGACACTACTGAACCTGTTCAGGATGTCCATATGGAAGAGGCTCTCACTTTTGAAAGTGACTACATCATTAAGACCTCAAGCATGACAACTCAGCCCACTAACATCTCAACTGAGACTGCTAGTGAGCAGAGGAAATCCAGTAGCCAAGAACTTAGAACTGGTCATGAGAGAAAGAACTAGGTCCAATCTTCTCCACCCCTAGTGATTATTTGATGAAGATGAGGGGGATCTGAGACTAAAAGTGCAAAAACTGTCTAAAACATGCACTTACCTAGCCTCAAAGGTCAGTCACCTTGAATCTTAGGTGACTACCTTACAAAACAGGATCAATGATCAGCAACTTGAGATTTCATATCTTAAGGAAAAACTAGCTGAGAGACCCTTAAGTAGAGCTTAACCAGGAACACAAGAACCTGTGGATGTGATTGACCTATCCTCCAGCTCACCTATGCAAGTGGGTGATGCTACCAAAAAGGGGGAGAAAGTCATTCCAGCCACAGAACCTAGGAGTTCCTCCGAGAGAATGGACATTGAGGACTCACCATCCTCACTTGCAACTGTGCATTCTCAGCAACCTCCCTAGTTCACATTGATGTGGACTACACAGACTCCTTCATACAGAGTCTGTTTGAGGATGGGATACCAGGGCTATGTCACCTTCATCATCCTTCAATCACATTATTGGGTGGAGGTATGACAACAACAGGAAGGCCCTCATTATCATAAGAGTTCAAGGACAGCAAGAAGTCTTAAATTTTCAGAACTTGGACTACTATGAAGGCCTGGATCTAGTCAACATCCACTGGATCTGGTGAAGGTGCTTCTCAAACCTCTTCTCTGCCTGAGCTCAGATGCTGCAAGAGCATTGAAGGCCAAAGCTCTCTCCACCCTGAGTCACAAAGGTCTGTGAGTGACAAAGGAAAAAGAAAGATGACATCTGAGGAGATTGAGGGGGGAGGAGAGAGAGAGAGGAAAATAAGGCTAAGGGGAGAAAGTTCCTCTACTGAGTCTTAAGACTCATGGAGTTTGCAATCAAGGCTGTCCCCATATCAGATACTCAGAATGATGAGTTAAGGGCAGTCAGGATCAACTATCTGCAGACTAGGAACTATGACATAGATAATATCATTTCTCTCCCCTTGGATGAATTGAATGAGCTGGTTGATCTGGAAAGGTCAAGAGAGAAGAAGGAGGCAGAAGATGCAGAACTCCTAGTACAAGTCAAAGAAGAAAGAAGAGAAAAAGACTGTACAAAGGTATGCCTACCCTCTCACCAGTTCAAGAAAGTCTTGAAGAAGAGGATGTGGTTCAATAAGAACCTCAGGTAGATAAGGAAGAAGACAGAATCAAGATGATTAACTACCTGAGTGCCACAGGCCTTTATCAGGCATATGCACTCCTTCCCTTACCTTATGACTATATTGAGTTTGAGTACTTAAAACAACTCGAGCTTGAGTTAGTCAGGAAGAAAGACAACAAAGAAGAAGCTGAGGGAAGAAGCTGCAAAGCCAAGAGCCATCATCCAAAAGAGCATGAAGAAGTCTGCTGATAGGCAAAGGATGATGAGCTTCTTGAAGCTGTATGGATTCTCCGGAAGGAGACTTGGACCCATGTCTCTATCCACTATGGATGAGCATATCAGGGTAATCAAGCAGAAGATTAAGAGTGGAGAGCTCACTGACTTACACTCCACTCCAAGTCAGGCCCCACCTGAAGTGGAGGTTAAGGTTGAACAACAGACACAACACAACCTAGACCTCCTGCTAATGCTCAGCAAGCTTCATCTTCTGATCCACAGCAGGGTTAACCTCCTTCTCCATCTGAACCTGAGAGAGAGGAAGTCCTAACTAAGAAAGACAATGAAGATTAATATGGTGCTGCAGGCTAGTCTTCTCAGTTAAAATTTGGAAAGAGAAGGAAAAGGATGGCTTCTAAACCAAAGTCTAAGAAGAAGAAGAAGCCTGCATCTCCTTCTGAACCTCAGGATGAATCAGAACAGCCTGAGGATGTGCAGCCAGAGGAAGCTCAATCAACTCCAACTTCAGTAGCTCCTCTAGCATCAAGAAGATCCATCTTGTCTTGGACATACACCACAAATCCAGAAAGGTGGCATGTTATTAGAGATCAAGGCATTGAAGACATCTATACATGGCAAGATATGTTTCAGTTGCCTCTACATGATCTCTTTGACATGAGAAGACACTTTGACAGCCTGAAGGATCCTGATCATCTTATGAAGAAAGGAATAGTGATCATCCTAATGAGGACTGTTAATATCTAAAGTTCTCTAAATGTTTTGGTAGCATCAGCCTAGGGGGAGTTTGTAGAGATTAATGAAGAGGCTGATGCAACCTAAACATCTTTAGTCTTTTCTGCATGCTGCACAAGTGCATTGAAGTGGAATGCTTCGGAAGTTTCACATGTGCAACATAAATACTCTAAGTGTGAAATCTTCCGAAGCCAAGACCAACATCTTCCGAAGCCAAAGATGAAGTCTTCCGAAGCCTCAGAGACAAAGTCCCGAAGCTTCAAGTTCATGAGACAGATTTCTTTTGAAGACTTTTAGTAACATGCTTTATCTGATGTACTGTTCCATAAAGCTAGACACCTTTCCGCTACAACTCTACAAGTCACCAACTAACATGGTTTGGTGAAAAGGTTCATGCTTTTAGTAACTGTACATTGAGGTCTTGAGTCTGTAACTTTCTACTTTATGTACTTTATCCTTTTTGTAATAGATAAGGATATGAGCTATGGCATGTCATAGTCACTAGTCAAAAGGCAATATGCCTTTGACTCTACAATTGATTTTGTGTGTATCTAGTCAATTGTATCCAGTTGGCTTTCAAAGTATAGCCGGCTGTAGGATGTTGTATAAGTATCTCATGTTCTTGTATCTTTCGAATATGCTTTGTAACACTTGTAATAGAACATAGAAAAGGCAATATACTGCATTCTTGAAAACCAAACACTTGTGTTCTTTGTGTTCTGTCTCATATATTACTTGTGTTCTTAGTGTCACCACTTAGTTAATCCAGTTTACTATTTGATCTAAGTTTAGTTTATCTCCTTTTATGTTGTTGGTTGTAACTCTACACCCTTCAACGATCCTGCATACATATACATACATATATATATATATATATATATATATATATATATATATATAGAGGGATCAATAAGAACTAGCTTTTTTTGTGAGTACTCTAGGAACCAATCTCAACCACTAGTTCTCAATGGCAAAAATGTAATTAACAAAAACATATTTAAAAAATTTATAAATAAAAAAATAACATAAAAATAAAAATAATTCCCCTTTTTTTAACGAAATTCGTTTTACACATGTGTAATATCGGATTTACACATGTGTAAATCCAGTATTACACATGTGTATAACTAGATTTCCACATATGTAAACAACGGATGTACGATTTTTAGAAAAAAGTATTCAATATGGTAGGCGTTGGAAAGATAAAAAAAATACTGAATTTTATGGTGAATTTTTTTAAAAAATAATGTCGTGAAAAAAAGTTACGAACGTTTAAAAAAAAGGGAAATGGCATGTGATTTGCATGTGATAAAAAATAAGTGGCTGAGATTGGTTCTTAGAGTTCTTACAAAAAGGTTTGAACCCTCCCCTATATATATATATGTATGTATATATATATATATAGAGAGAGAGACACACAAAAAGAACGACGAATGAGCGTAATTGGCGGCACATGGACAAGTACGTAGGCGGCTGCTGGGTGTTGTACTAAGACAACCAGTGATTTCTTAGAGCAACAACATCTCTATGACTATTCATATTCCTATCTTTTTAAAAGATAAATATATAAAGTAATGATTATTGGCTAAACATAAGAAATCAAAAGTTAATGGCCAAAAACATGAATAGAGAAAAATTCTCTATTATTTACCATAACCATTAATTATAGACTAATAATAGCTAAAAAAATTCTCTCTATTATCTACCATAACCATTGATTATAGACTAATAATAGCTAAAAAAAACACTCAAACACTATGTAATCTAGTTTTGTTATAAATGATTATTATTTTACATAAATAGAGAATTCAATGAAACCAGCCTTTTGGTAACTCGTAAGCCATCAATCCTACTTTCACAAAGTTTATAGGCAATTGATATTTCATGTTTCTATGAATAGGATGTAATATGTATAAAGTGAATCTCTTGGACATGTGGGGGTGGTGGTGGATTGGAACTTTCCACAATAAAAGCTCTTTTGGTTATAAAGCAAAAGTAGATGAACATGTTGTGATAACATAAAAGTTATACCTTTATCCTTTGGTGAGAACTTCATTAAGCTCCACACTAAAATTGTTTCTTTAAGATTCACCAATTACCACTTTCGGTTTGGTGGTAGTGGACAACGAAGATGATCGAATATGATTAAAGCAATCTCTTCTAATGTTGTTTTGTATGGTTTTATGTTGTGGTCTCAGGTTCAGAACTAATGGGGACGAGTAGATGTTGAGCTTCTTTTTGGGGACATAAGGTACCTACTCGAGTAATTAAGATGATCGAGTGAACAGGTGACCCGCTAATAATCCAAAAAACTGTTCAATAAAATAAGTGTTATATAATCGGCTATCACTTCTCTTATTTCTCAGATAATCATCGAAGTTGAAATCAACTAGATTTAATGCCCATGATTAAAGGATTATTAGACAACTGATATACACTACAATATTAAAAGAGTCTTAAAATCTAAAGTTGGTGAATTTAAAGTCGTTACATCTAACTATAAGAACTGGATTATGACAGGTGTGTGAAGTATAACATTAAAAATTAAGTCATGAAAAAAGGTAGGTAAACCCTATGTACCAAGGTGTAGGAAGCCTTAGCCGGTTCTAGGTATAGAATCTGGGTATTTTCAAATCAGGAAGGATAGAAACCATGTAGGATGCGATTTTGATTCCAGGTTAGTTAGGGCACATCTAAACCATATCCTTCTATAACCGGTTAGGGTCTAGTAGGGTTGAAGAACCGGGTCAGACATGTTTTAAATGAATATAATAACAAACAAAGATAACAAAAAAAGTTATTAAATTGTAATGTTTTACAAACAAAAGAAAACAAATTCACTAAAATAAAACAAGTTTATAGATTAATATATCTCTCAGTTATTAACAAAACAACACATCATAATTAATTAGGCTACTTAAATCTCTAGATAAGACTTTTGAACAAACATTGTCACATGCTCTTTATCTACATTTACATAAACTATTAGTGCGCAAAAACCATATTCTCTATATGTTTTTTTTCCTTTGAACCGGTTTTTAAACTGGTTATGGATTTCAGATTACCAAACCGATATACAAACTCATGGTTTGAATCAGATTGAGAACCGGTTTGGCTAAAACTGGCTTTTTATGCAAAATCGTGTATTTCCCTGTTTTTTTCCAAACAATTATTTTAGTACACGTCTGGTTGGACATATTAAGTGTATTAATGTTTGTTTGGGTCATTTTGATCAATTTAAATTATTAATTGGATATAATAAATGTACTAAAGTGGGTTCATCATTTTGACCCATTTGACTAGAAGCTACTTGGCTAAGGACTAACATGTGATGAAGAATATTATTGTTGGTATGGCTTTTATTCAAACCGGTTTGTTAGGTCAAAATGAACCCAACTAACTTTAATACACTTAATATATCAAACCGTTTAAATGTTTAAATCTCTATATATGTGTGTTTATATATATGTATGTATATATATATACATATATATATATTATATAATATGTATATATATACATATATATATATATCTATATATATATATAGATATACATATATACATATATGTATATATATATATATATAATATATATATATATAATATATATATATATATATATATATATATATGTATGTATATATACATATACTGCAGGACCGGTGAAGGGGTCACTTACAACACAACAACACAAAGAGGAGATTAACCAAACTTAATCAAACAGTAAGACTGGATTAACCACAATAAGACACTAAGAACACAAGTAATATAAGAGACAGAACACAAGAGCAAAATACACAGTGAGATAGTTTTCAAGATTGTAGTATATTACTTTCTCAAGTTCTATTACCAGTGTTACAAAGCATAATAGAAAGATACAAGAACAAGGAATACTTATACTACAACCTACAGCCGGCTATACTTTGAAAGCCAGCTGGATACAATTGACTAGACACAAACAAAATCAATTGTAGAGTCAAAAGGCAGATTGCCTTTTGACTAGTAACCATGACATGTCATAGTTCACATCCTTATCTATTACAAAAAGGATGAAGTACATGAAGTAGAAAGTTACAGACTCAAAACCTCAATGTACAGTTACCAAAAGCATGGACCTTTTCACCAACTCAAGTAAGTTGGTGACTTTACAGAGATGTAGCAAAAAAGTGTCCAACTTTATAGAACAGTACATCAGATAAAGCATGTGTCAAAAGTCTTCGGAAGAAATCTGTCTTCATAAGTTGAAGCTTCGGAAGACTTTGTCTTTGAGGCTTCGGAAGACTTCATATTTGGCTTCGGAAGATATTGGTCTTGGCTTCGGAAGATATTGGTCTTGGCTTCGAAAGATTTCACACTTAGAATATTTCTGTTGTATGTGTGAAACTTCCTAAGCATTCTTCTTCATTGAACTTGTGCAACATGCAGGATAGACTTTGGATGTTTAGGTTGCATCAGCCTCTTCATTAATCTCTACAAACTCTCCCTAGGCTGATGCTACCAAAACATTTAGTAGACTTCTGATATCAACAGTCCTCATTAGGATGATCACCATTCTTTTCTTCATAAGGTGATCAGGATCCTTCAGACTGTCAAAATGTCTTCTTATATCAAAGAGATCATGCAGAGGCAACTGAAACATATCTTGCCATGTGTAAATGTCTTCAGTTCCTTGATTTCTAATGACATGCCATCTTTCTGGATTTGTGGTGTATGTCCAAGACAAGATGGGTCTTCCTGATGCTAGAGGAGCTGTTTGAATTGGAGTTGATGTAGCATCCTCCATCTGCACATCCTCAAGATGTTCTGACTCATCCTGGGGTTTAGAAAAGGGTGCAGTCTTCTTCTTCTTTGGCTTTGGTTTAGAAGCCATCCTCTTCTATCTCTTAACAGGTTTTAACCGAGAAGACTGGCCTGCAGTACCAGATTGATCTTCATTGTCTTTCTCAGTTGGGACTTCTCTCTCTCAGGCTCAGAAGAAGAGGGAGGTTGAACTTGCTGTGGATTGAAAGATGAAGCTTGCCGAGTTCAACAGGAGGTCCAAGTTATGTTGTCTTTGGTTGTTCAACCTTAACCTCCACTTCAGGTGGGGCTTGACATGGAGTGGAGTGTAAGTAAATGAGCTCTCCACTTTTGATCTTCTGCTTGATCACCCTAATATGATCATCCATAGTGGATAAAGACATGGGGCCAAGTCTCCTTCCGGAGGATCCATATATCTTTAAGAAGCTCATCATCCTCTGCCTGTCAGCAGACTTCTTCATTCTCTTTTGGATGATGGCTCTTGATTTTGCAGCTTCTTCCCTTAGCTTTTTCTTAGTTGCCTTTATGTCCTTGACTATCTCAAGTTCAAGTTGTTTTAAGTACTCAAACTCAACATAGTCATAGGACAAGGGAAGAAGTGCTTCAGCCTGATAGAGGCCTGTGGCACAAGGTAGTTGATCATCTTGATCCTATCTTCTTCTTTGTTTACATGAGGTTCTTGTTGAACCACATCCTCCTGTGCAGGACTTTCTTAAGCTGGGAAGAGGGTAGGCATATCCTTGTACAGTCTTTTCCTTTTTCTCTCTTCTTTGACTTGTACTAGAAGCTCTATATCTTCTGCCTCCTTTTTCTCCTTTGACCTTTCCAGGTCAACCAGTTCATTCAACTCGTCAAAGGGGAAAGAAATGACACTATTAATGTCATAGTTCCTTGTCTGTAGATAATTTATCCTGACTACCCTTAACTCATCATTCTGAGTATCTGGTCTGGGGGAAACCCTGATAGCAGACTCCATGAGTCTTGAAGACTCAGCAGAGGAATGTTCTCCCCTTAGCCTCCTTTTCCTCTCTCTCTCCTCCTCCTCTATCTTCTTAGATGTCATCTTTCTTTTCCCTTTTGTCACTCACAGACCTTTGTGACTCAGGGTGGAGAGAGCTTTGGCATTCATTGCTTGATGCAGCTTTTGAGCTCTAGCAAGAGAGAGATTAAGAATCACCTTCACCAGTAGGTGTCTTAAAAAGGGTATTAATCACAATAGCAGTTGTTGGTGATAAGACTGGGCTCTCAAGTTCTTTCACTGGGCCTTCAGCCAAGGTTTCCCCTATGAAGCTAATCTTAATGTCTGCCTCAACATCCAGTTGACCGATGACATTACCTGATTCCCACAGTCATCGGTTAACTAGATGTTGAGGCAGACCCTAAGATTAGCTTCATAGGGGAAACCTTGGCTAAAGGCCCAGTGACAGAACCAGAGAGCCCAGTCTTATCACCAACAACTGCTGCGATCAATGCCCTTTTTGAGACACCTGCTCGTGAAGGTGATTCTCAACCTCTCTCTGGCCAGAGCTCAGAAGCTGCATCAAGCAATGAAAGCCAAAGCTCTCTCCACCCTGAGTCACAAAGGTCTGTGAGTGACAAAGGGAAAAGAAAGATGACATCCAAGGAGATTGAGGAGGAGGAGAGAGAGAGAGAGAGGAAAAGGAGGCTGAGGGGAGAAAGTTCCTCTGTTGAGTCTTCAACATTCATGGAGTCTGCTATCAGGGCTACCCCCAGACCAGATACTCAGAATGATGAGTTAAGGGTAGTCAGGATAAATTATTTGCAGACAAGGAACTATGACATTGACAGTGTCATTTCTCTCCACTTAGATGAGTTGAATGAACTGGTTAACCTGGAAAGGTCAAGGGAGAAGAAGGAGGCAGAAGATGCAGAGCTTCTAGTAAAAGTCAAAGAAGAGAGAAGAAGGAAAAGATTGTACAAGGATATGCCTACCCTCTCCCCAGATCAAGAGAGTCTGCACAGGAGGATGTGATTCAACAAGAACCTCAGGTAGACAAAGAAGAAGATAGGATCAAGATGATCAACTACCTGAGTGCCACATGCCTCTATCAGGCAGAAACACTTCTTCCCTTGTCCTATGACTATGTTAAGTTTGAGTACTTAAATCACTTGAACTTGGATAGTCAAGGATAGAAAGACAACTAAGAAAAAGCTAAGGGAAGAAGCTGCAAAATCAAGAGCCATCATCCAAAAGAGCATGAAGAAGTCTATTGATAGGCAGAGGATGATGAGCTTCTTGAAGCTATATGGATTCTCTGGAAGGAGACTTGGCCCCATGTCTCTATCCACTATGGATGAGCATATTAGGGTGATCTAGCAGAAGATCAAAAGTGGAGAGCTCATTGACTTACACTCCACTCCATGTCAAGCCCCACCTGAAATGGAGGTTAAGGTTGAACAATCAAAGACAGCACAACCTGGACCTCCTGCTGAACCTCAGCAAGCTTCATCTTCTGATCCACAGCAAGGTCAACCTCCCTCTCCTTCTGAGCCTAAGAGAGAAGAAGTCCCAACTGAGAAAGACAATGAAGATCAATCTGGTATTGCAGGCCAGTCTTCTCTAGTTAAAACCTGAAAAGAGAAAGAAGAGGATGGCTTCTAAACCAGAGCCAAAATAGAAGAAGACTGCACCCTCTTCTAAACCCATGATGAGTTAGAACATCCTGAGGATGTGCAACCAGAAGATGCTACATCAACTCCAATTCAAATAGTTCCTCTAGCATAGGGACCCATCTTGTCTTAGACATACACCATAAATCTAGAAAGATGGCATGCCATTAGAAATCAAGGCATTGAAGACATTTACACATGGCAAGATATGTTTCAGTTGCCTCTACATGATCTCTTTTATATAAGAAGGCATTTTGACAGTCTGAAGGATCCTGATCACCTTCTGAAGAAAGGAATGGTGATTTTCCTAATGAGCACTGTTGATATCTGAAGTCTACTAAGTGTTTTGGTAGCATCAGCCTAGGGGGAGTTTGTAGAGATTAATGAAGAGGCTGATGCAACCTAAACATCCAAAGTCTATCCTGCATGCTGCACAAGTGCAATGAAGAAGAATGCTTAGGAAGTTTCACACATACAACAGAAATATTCTAAGTGTGAAATCTTCCGAAGCCAGGACCAATATCTTCCAAAGCCAAATATGAAGTCTTCCGAAGCCTTAGAGACAAAGTCTTCTGAAGCTTCAACTTATGAAGACAGATTTCTTCCGAAGACTTTTGACACATGCTTTATCTGATGTATTGTTCCATACAGCTGGACACCTTTCCGCTGCATCTCTGTAAAGTCACCAACTTACATGAGTTGGTGAAAAGGTCCATGCTTTTGGTAGCTGTACATTGGATAAAGCATGTGTCAAAAGTCTTCGGAAGAAATCTGTCTTCATAAGTTGAAGCTACAAAAGACTTTGTCTCTGAGGCTTCGGAAGACTTCATATTTGGATTCGGAAGATATTGGTCTTGGCTTCGGAATATTTCACACTTAGAATATTTCTGTTGTATGTGTGAAACTTCCTAAGCATTCTTCTTCATTGCATGTGCAACATGCAGGATAGACTTTGGATGTTTAGGTTGCATCAGCTCTTCATTAATCTCTACATACACATACATACATATATATATATGTATATATATATATATATATATGTATACATATATATATACATATATGTATATATATATATATACATATATACACATATATACATATATATACATACATATGTATATATACATATATATATACATACATATATGTATATATATACATATATACATATATATATACATATATATGTATATATGTATATATATATATATATATATATATATATATATATATATATATATTTTTTTTATGTATATATATGTATATATGTATATATATTTATATACCTATATGTATGTATATACATATATAGGGGAGGGATCAAATGAAATTCATATTTATAATTCAAAACTATAAAACCCACTTTCAACTAATCTAGATTTTTCGTTTTAAATTTTGCATTTTTATTTAAAAGGTTAATAAGGTAATTTTAAGATCCTTTTAATTTTAGTATCTTTTGAAATTCTGATTTATCTCCTTATTTAACTTATTTCATACATGAATATCTCATCATCTCCTTCAACTCTTGTTGTTAGGACCTGGTATTTGAACGAAATACCTAGTGATTAGCATGTGAACTATATCAAATAGTGCGAAATCCTATTTGATTGGCGATCCAATCAGTGAGAACACACGAAGAATCAATAAAGAATTGAAACTAATGTTAGAAATCGACTGGGAATCATTATGTTAAGTTTGAATGTATTAATTAATAAACATAATGTGTAACCATTCAAACAATCACTAACCTAATTAACCAATTCAATATCGACTCATTAATGAAATATTAGACATTACAAATCACAAACAATCAATATCATTTCATTAATCATATCAAATTACATCCAAATCAGATAAACAAGATCTATTACATTTCATATCATGATCTAGGGACATACATGTATCAACAAACTCCCCCTTGGACTTAGATCTCTCTAATGTCTTGTTTTCTGCATCACCTCCTCATATTTCTTGTACTTGTCCTCTTTTGTGACTCTCGCATGAATCTCAAATGCGAAGCAGAGTCTTATGACATTTTGGAACTGGAGGGCTTGTACAATATCTTGCGTATCATAGAACAGTGGCCACTTGTATAGCATGTAGACATCATTTGCTGACAAGTTGGTAAGCCACATTGGGTCAAATACCCTGATCGTATCCATTTGGCCCTCTTTGTTTAGGACTATGACTACTTCAGCTGTTCTCCAATCGTAGTACCACCACTTAAAGTGTGGAGTGAAGTCCTGTGGCATTTCCTTGAGTGGGATTCTTGACATCGTGTGCGGAGGACTCCACTTCAACACTATCTTTGGCTTTCCAGTAATGGCATCAACCTCAGACCTTCTGATATATCTTGTAGGCTATTGGGGTCTGAAGTTAACCCACCTGGTGTGGTACTCCTTCTTTAGGGCAGCCTCGAACCAGCCTGACATCTTTCTCGTGTCAGCATACAACAGCTTCAGTTTGGCCAGTTGGTTGAGCTCAAAACTTGGTAGAGTCTTCAGATCATGTGGGAATCTGAAGTACTCTATGCCCTTTCCCTCTTAACTGCATATACGTTAAGATCCTCAAAATACACCCACGCTATGATCCTGCCAGTCACCTTATGATGTTTCTTGACTCTGTAGAGTTTGGTGTAGGCATCCTGTTTCGGTGCAGTGCGTTGGGCTCTAACTTCTTCAAAACACGCAGCCCACTCAGCCTTTTGGATATCGACATCATCATTGAGGCTTGGGCCGTTTCCTCTACTTTCTCCGACTCTTGCTCCATCTTGTCTAACACCTCAAAAGTATCGCTGACGAGGGATTCACCCAGATTGGGGACCACATTTCCCTCATTGTCAGCGTACTGAGGGTAGTGCTCGGCAGTGACATCTTCAATCTCGATTTCATCAACTTTGTTGAGCTCTTCGTCACTGGTCGAGTCGCATGTCGGAGCATCCTTCACTATCTCATCTGGATTGAGCTTGAAGATCTCTGCGAGTTGCTCGTTTGATAAGTCGTGAATTATTTCCCCTTCTTCAGGGGTATAACTCACCGAACTTCTGACGATCCCTTGCAGATCAAGAATCATAGTTAGCTGAGTCTTGATCTGCTGAAGGGGAGCAACATCGAACTCATCCCTCTAATAGTTTGGATCTGTTTATTTAAACATGTAGCACAACAACCATTAGTTATAATCAAAACAGAAATACATTAATCTTAATATGACCATTAAATACATAAGTTTAAATACATGATTCAAATACAAAAGTAATCAAATACATAGACATCTAATCATTACTTTTGTCTTGGATCACTGGGTCATCACTTGGTGGAGCAGAGGATGAAGCTTGTTGGTCTTGATACTTCTTAGACCTCCTTTCTTGACCTTGAGCAGAGGTAGATGCAGCTGCATCCCCTCCTTCTTCATCATCATCCTCATTCTTCTCCTCTGTCCTCTCGTCCTCAATCCCCTCAGCATCCTCAGTCTCATCATCATCATCTTCATCATCATCATCTTCATCATCATCGTCACCATCATCACCATCATCTCCGTCTCCCTCTTTGATCTTCATAGGCTCCTCCTTAGATCCTTTTAGCTTTAACATGATCATCTTCTTCGCCTCCTCCAACTCCTCTATCTTCTTGTTTGATGTGACACTATGTGCTTGGAGTTGGGCTATCTCATGGCTCTGAGCAGCCATCTGTTGGGCCTGCTCCTCTATCACTCGAGCCTGATCTTCTATCTGGTGAGACTGAGCAGCAGTAAGAACAGCAAGCTGGCGGATCTGAGCCGCCTTCTCCTCATCTGTAGCTAATAGGCACATCACCATCCTGTTGAGCGCAGACAGCTGTTCCTCTACCCCAATTGGAGGTAGAGGTGATCCATAAGTATGAGATGGATGGGCTAAGGATCCAGCTTGGTGGGTAGTGGTGGTGGTGGTGGCTGTAGTGAAGATGGGCCTGTGAAATAGTGGAGGTGATGTAGGAGTGAAAGATATGGTGGTAGATGGAATCTGTACAGTGGTGGGAGGTGTGGTGGTGGTAGTAGTAGCTGTGGTGGCTGTGGTGGTGGATGGTGTGGCTGTGGAAGTAGTAGTGGTGGTGGCAGATGTGGTGGCTATGATGGTAACGAAGGTGAGTCGTCTTTTCTTCTTCTTCTGACCATGGGGCTGAGCCATCCTTTTCCTCCTCGTTCCCGTTGAGGTGGATGCTCCCCCTACAACCCTGCTAGCTGACTCCGGTGCATAACTCGGATCAGTGGCTGTCTCTCCTGAGTCTCTTGGGCATTCACCAACCGCCCTTAGCCCATGTTTTGTGGTAACAATCTTGCTTCCCACAGTACGTGTCAAGGGCTCCTCTTCCGAATCCTCTTCCTCCTCACCAGGAACAAAATCCTGATGGAAACCAACAGACTCGGCTATGTCTCCAGCTGGGGCAGACACTGGAGGTATAACATCAGAAACTGAGCCTCTCGGTGGAGTAGGCATATCATCCCCAGCGTCCCCACTGTCGTCATCATCAGAGTCATGCTCTGGGAGCAGTAGCCTCTCGTCATCAGAATCACTGTCATCATGACGCCATTTGCATCTCCCCGGCGCCACATATCTCTCGTTGGCCAAATGGCCAATCAACCTCTTCACCTGGGGCTTCACTTGCTTGCCCCTATACACCCTCATCCGACCCAAGGTCGTGTCATCCATAATCTCCAAAGCAACTGCATCATGACTCTCCTTGGGAAGAAGTGGCAGCTTCTCGTTGAAGATCAGCTGTAGAAACCTGGGGTACATACCAAATCCTTCCTTCCCATTTGCCTCCAGGTTCTCCACCAAATAAGAGAAGATCATACTCGAAAAGCTGAAAGGGTGGTTCAGCACCAGTGCCACGTAGGCATTCTGAATCTGGTCTGATAGATCATCGAACCACCCCTCCTTGAAGCAATGCACTTTAGGATCACATGCGCCAAGTACTTGTACTGGGGGCACAGGTTGCTCTTGTTGAGCACACCCGAGTTTATGTCCCCAGCGTACTTGATCCTGAGGAAGCAGCCTCTCACAGTCAGTGGATGTAATCTGGTGGGGTGATTCGTATCGTCCCCAAACTCAAGAACTCTCTGGATATCAGCAACAGTAACCTCGATATCATGACCCAGAATGGAGCTCGTATACTGTACGGCTCACTAGAGCGATCAACTGAGGCATTCTCCCATAATGCCTGGTGTAATGACCTGTAGGGCGTGCAAGGTGTAGATATAGCCTTATGTATCCGGGAACATCTAAGGAAAGCTATAATCTCTGTGAACTCGGCCCCGTTCCGAGTAGTATGATCCAAGTGAGCACATATGTTGTGCTTTGGATTAATGGACCATCTATCAGCCATTTTCCTGAAACACAAGACACAGAACCATTAGTACATAATACATCAAAATTCAGTTCTAAGTGTAATGTTTAAATTCATTCTGATTCATTCGTGCGAATGAACCATGCGACTGAAGTCAGTCGGTTGTTCTTTCATGCGACTAAGCTCGTTCGGGTGAATGAGACATGCGACTGAGTTCAATCTGCGATTGGTTCAGTCGGTCGATTGAGCTCATTCGCATGGTTCATTCAGCGATTGATCCAATCGCAAGTTTCAATCGTGCGGTTAGAGTTCATCCGGACGACCAGTCACCTGTCCCACTGTTTAGTCGCCTGCTGTTCGAATCTTGACCAAAACAAGTGATTTAACATGGGTTACCGGTTCAATAGACTCGCCATTTAGACACTAATAACCTATTAAACTTAATTTTAACATTTTGCATAGTTTAGTTGGTTATTAGGTCATTTATAGTCCATTTCTTGTTTTCATTCGAATATCACCAAATTGGGGTTCTATTCCTTCTGTTTTCGGTGCGATATCAATGCCATCTACCTGTTTATAAGTCAACCAACGTCAGAAGATCAACAGCAATGTGAAAACAAGGTCTAGAGAAATTTTGGCAGAGTAACGCGAAGAAATGTGATTTGGGAGCGATTGGGAGTGATGAGTAAAATGCAATCGACTGTGGCCCTTTAAATACTGAAACTGAGCTCAATCATCCGACTGGCCTCATTAGCTCAATTCATTCGGGTGACTGAGTCTCAATCGTGCGATTGGCCCCGTCAGTCGCATGCAGTTGACCGACTGAGGTTCAGTCGGTTGACTGACTCAATCATGCCTTTTCATTCGCACCTTCAGTTAACCGACTGAGTCTCAGTCGGTCGACTGATTCATTCGCCCTCTTCCATTTGGTCGAATGGAACATTCTGATAAGCCATTCGGATGAATGGCTCAATCTCATGTCCAGTCGTGCGAATGGGAGCCATTCGCATGGTTGGTCCATACTCATGGTCCAATCGTGCGAATGGGTCACACTTAGTAAATTTTCTGCCATTTTGAACATTTTACTTTTAAGACCCTTTTAACTTTTGAAATTAACATTATGAGCTTTTGATCATCTCAGACATGATCATTTTAACTTTAAATTTTTTTTAATCACCTCAGACGTAATCCTTTTAAAACAATTTAGTCACCTCAGACGTGATCCTTTTAAAACAATTTAGTCACCTCAGACGTGACTGTTTTAAACTTTGAAAACACATGTGGTCATCTCAGACATGACCCTTTTAGTGAGTTGTTCCCTTACCGATTTTCATGATGTAGTCCGGCAAACAAACAAAACTAAAAGACTAAGTGAATTGAAAAAAAACTAAACTAACGTACAAAAAATAAAACTTGTTTTTGGCTTTTTGTGAGAGATAAATCCTAAGATGGAAATCTACGGGATTTGGTTCCGGAATAGGCAGCTTCAACTTAGATTGACCACACCTGGACCAATTCAATTTTGGAATCATACAGGCAAGTCAAATCATCTGGGACTTGTTATCAAAATCTTTTTGATGCTCCATTCTTGGTTTTCATCCAGAGTCGTTAGCAACTTTTTGGAAATCATACTGGAACTATTAGATTACCACATTGATTTGAACTTTCAAGAATTGCAGCCACAATGATTGTCAATATGTTTGTCCTCTTAAATCCATACACAGACTTTTGACATAGACTGGTGATAGATTTAGGTTTAATTATTTCAACTAACATTTGTGGATCCCACACTTATATGGTAATCAACATTCCTTAGGAGCTTTTGAGCGGTCTACGGGTATTTTTACAAGAAGAGACTATTCTTAGAGCTTTCAAAGAGAAGCCAATCCTCAGGTCAGTGCCATCGCACAGCAGAGAGGCGGCAAACAACAATGAATTCTAGAATATCTAGGTTATGCTTATCCTCAGGTCAGTGCCATCGCACAGCAGAGAGACACACAACCTATCTCCTTGTTAGAGCAGCTTAATTTTATTTTGCACAAAATGCACCAACTACATAAGTCATTAGCTTGATAGCATTTTTCTTTCATTTTTTTCGTGCTTTGCTCTATTTATGGTCATCCGCACACATTTGTGGCGTTTACATGCTCATTACCCTTATTGGAATATTGTTGATTGTGTAAACCAGCGATAAGATGGAAGCCCACAGTCAGTTAAACAACTTAGTTTAATCTTGAGATCACTAGTCAGGTCTAATCATCTATTGTGTTGAATCTACCGAATATCAATTGTGGTCTAGCAACCTCTAGGTCTACTCTCGTTGTGTTACCTTAGGAGTTACCATTTTTCTATCATCTTCCCTTTTATATTGCTTAGACTACACAGACTTATACTTTGAATTTTTGCATCTTTTCTAAATTAAATTTTAAAGTCCCTCTTGATTTGTTCCTGTGTACTATCATATTCCAAAGGTTTGAATCGGTATCACAGATACGATCTACCTTATATCAGCTTTCCACTCCTTCTCCCTCGTTTTTTAATGTTACTTGCTGACTTATTCTCCCTAATATACTAAAATCAAAACTGGTTAATTATTTTAGGATTTTAATAAACAGCAAAATAAGATGAGTTTAATTTAAACAGACTAAAATAAACAAATAAAATAAAATAAAAAGAAAAAAATTAACTAAACTACATCGGACTACACATGATCATCATCAGGAATAACATCAATTTCTTTTAACGCCGTTGACCTCTAGCAATATTGAAAACGTGGTTTATCAAAGGCTTAGTATAGAGGTCAGCGCGTTGAAAATCAGTATTAATTTACCACATCAATTAAGTTCTTTGTAGGATTCTGTGTGCCCAAGACACTTAGAATATTGATGTGGTTAGTATGTTATGATCCAAGTCGGGTTATACCCAATGACAAGCTTAGCAAACACCAATTAATATTTAATTGATGATATGATCATACAATTAAATATTTACACCAATTTAGAAAAGGGTTTTCTAAACAAGTTGCATATGAGATGGAACAATTTATTATGATATTTTGTTCAATAATATTATTTGTAATGTTATTTAAAAAGGTTAGATAACATTACAAATTAAATGGGAATGCATAGATTGTACAATTAAAAGGTTAGTTGTATATATCTAGTAAAAGGATAGTTAACACATATAATGTGTGATAAAATTTAAGGGGGAAACTTTTTTTAAAAAAAGGCTTGGCTGCCCTCCCCTTAATTCTCATTGGACCTTTGTGTCCTTGAAAACACACAAGTCTTGACTACCCTTGCACACAACTAAATCATCATTCATTACATGCAAGAACACCAAAAGAAAGTGCTCTCTCTCTCTCTCAATAGCTACGGCCACAAGCAGCAGATTTTGGAGTTTTGAGAGCGGTTTTTGGTGAGTTTTGGTGTTGATTCTTCCTAACAAGAAGGTGCTTTGCAAGGAGGCTTGGGGTATACAGCTTGAGTCCTTCCTTGGAGTTTTGGCCGAGATTTTGAGCTTTGATCATCCTTCTTCCCTTGGTCGTTTTAGCTGCTGGAAGGAGGTAGTTTGGCAGCTTGTTTGGTTGTCACATTATGAATGTTTTATGTGTTTATATAGCTTGCTTATTCACATATTAAAGATCCTTTTGATTTGGGTTTGTTTTTCATCTTAAAACACCATTAAGAACATGAAAATTTCAGCTTATAAACATGTTATAATTCTATACTTCCGCTGTGTTTTTCAGAAAGTTTAAAAGGTTAAACTTGTTTACTTTGTTTCTATCAACCCATCAATGGCATCAAGAGCCGGTTATGTGGATAACTTGCTTGTTCTTAGTATTTAAAATCGGTTTTAAAGATGTATTATCACTTATTGGAGGTTGATTTTGGGCTGCTGTTTTGTATGAATGATTCCCCAAACTTTCAAGGTCATATCACACATGCTAGTGATTAGACCTTGAAAGATATATATTATGAAATGTTGATTGTTTGGACAATGTTAAAACCCAAAATTTCAGTTTATGTTGGCTGAAATTTGGTGGTTTTAAGGGGGTTTCATTATATGTTTGGTTAATATGATCATTGGATGTTAGTGTGCATAACCTAGCCTTTGCCCCTTTGATTTGGATGATTGGAATGGTTGGTTTTATTCATTCAATTGGGTTGTAATATTTATGTTTATTATTTGGGTTGTAATTATTTGTTCATTGGTTATGTAATTATAGATTAGGTGCATTTTTTATTAGAAAAATGTATTAGGATACAATTTTGTAAAAGGAAGATGCACAAGATCAAGACCCAAAGATGGACATCGAAGACATGGAACTTGAAGCATATGGATGCAAGTTTAAGTGGGGGTCTAAGATGACCTCAATTTTGTGTTGAGTTCAACCTTAGGAAAGACCTTATGATGACACTTGTGATGGCAAACAAGTGTTGTCAACTTAGTGGCTATGGTTATGCACTCATGTTTGTATGCTTGTGCTTGTTGGAATGTTTATTATTGATTGTATGGTTGATATTTTGACATGCATTACAAACTAATTAACAAACCTAACAAGCTGAAAATTAATAGTTCTTATCACTAAAAATTAATAAAAGGTTATTAAATTGATTTAATGATTTTAAAGATTAAAAATTGGTTTTAATCAAAGGACCATAGGGTACCTTGTATTTGAAAGCATGCAAATACAAGTACATAGAGTTTTCTAAAACTTGTATTATGAAATCTCTAATTTTTAAACAAGATCAACACGTCCTTTTACACAACACTTGAGTCAGGGGAACTCTTAGTGGGATAAAGGCCACCTAACCATTTTGAGGGAACTTGCGACTTGAGGTGAGAATGCCTTATTTGTGGGATAAAGATCACCTAACCACTTATTGGCAAACTCACACGTAGGTGTAAGTAGGGTATCTTGATTTGCAAACCATGTCAAATGGATCACCTACGGTTTGGTTTCCAAATGGTGTTGATGGGATTAACATGCCGACTTTACATATGATGTTTCAAGTCGATCCCATATTTCTAGAAGTTGCAAAAGGTTGCAATCGTCAAACGTTGACCACCTGTAATTTAAATCGGGGGATAAAGTCACCTAACCACAATTTAAATGTAATGTGGTTCTTGATTTTAATATAAAAAAATGACCTTAAAAGGCATTTATTATAAAATAACAATATCGAAAATACTAAAATAGATCTTTGTTAAATTTGTAGATGGCCACCAATAATGATAATCACGATAACTCATCCGCGTCAAACCAATCATTACGATCGATCCTCCAAAAGGAACGTCTAAATCATAACAACTTTATTGATTGGTATCGAAACTTGAGAATCGTTCTCAAGCAAGAGAGAAGATCATATGTTTTAGACAACCCTATCCCCGATCAACCTACTGAGGATGATGAGGAGGCCTACAACGATTGGCTCAAGTACACTGAAGACTCTTTCCAAGTGTCTTGTCTCATGCTAGCGAGCATGACTCCGGATCTCCAAAAGGAGTATGAACATCACGGAGCATATGACATGATAACCCAGCTGAAGGAAACGTTCCAAACGCAAGAAAGGGTTGAGCGCTTCGAAACGGTTCGAGCACTCCATGCATGTCGTATGGACGACAACCAATCTGTTTCATCTTATGTACTTAAGATGAAAAGTCATATTGACCGCCTCGAGAGGCTTAATTGTCCTGTCTCGAAGGAATTGGCCACGGATTTGATCCTTAATGGCCTTACCAAGAAGTTCGAGACATTCGTGTTGAACTACAACATGAATGCTTGGACAAAAGCATTGGTGAGCTTCACTCAATGCTGAAAACGGCCGAGGCAGCCATGGGTAAAAGGGTTTTACCCGTTCTCACCATCAATGAAGGTGGGAACAAGAAAAGGCCTCATCCCGCACCCAAGGCAAAGGTTGCCAAGGGTAAGGGACCCGTATGGGGAAAAGGGAAAGGGGTGGCAAGGGTGCCACCCAAACTGCAAGAGAAAGCAAAGGTTGCTACCAATGACCCATGCTTCAAGTAGGGGAGATTGGACATTGGGCAAGAAATTGTCCTGTCCATCTCCAAGAGTTGAAAGCCAAGAGGGATGCCGGCAGACCTCAGGTACAATATACATGATTCATATTGATCTTAATGTTACATCTTCAACACATGGGTATTAGATACCGGATGTGGAACTCATATTTGCAATTTGTTGCAGGGGTTCAAAAGAAGTAGGGACTTCAATCAAGGGGATGTTAGCCTCTTCATGGGCAATGGAACCAAAGTCCAAGTTGAAGCTCGTGGGGACTACATCTTAACACTTCCAAGTGGCTTGGATGTTATTTTGAAGAATGTTTTGTATGCTCCTAGTTTGACTAGGAACATTATTTCTGTATCCCAATTAAGACTTTATGATTATGTATTATCTTTTATTGAAAATGATATTCATGTTTCTTTAAATAATATGTTCTATTTTAAAGCTATACCTATTAATGGTATTTATGAATTGGTTCATGAAAATGATTTAAATAGTTCATTGTACCATACTAACACCAAGAAACTCAAGTTAGATTTGAGTGATACCTATCTTTGGCATTGTCGTCTTGGTCATATAAACAAGAAACGTATACAAACACTTCAAAAGAATGGTCTTTTAAAAACGAATGAATGTGATTCATTTGATGTTTGTGAATCTTGTTTACAAGGTAAAATGACTAAGGCACCCTTTAGTGGAACTAACGAAAGGGCAAAAGATATATTAGGAATCATACATTCGGATGTATGTGGTCCTTTTAAACCAATGACTAGGAATAGTGAAAGATACTTCATTACCTTTACCGACGATTATAGTCGCTATGGGTATGTGTACTTATTAAGGCACAAAGATGAAGCTTTTGAAATGTTCAAAATCTTCAAGAATGAGTAGAAAATCAACTCAACAAGTCAATTAAAGTTCTCCACCCGATAGAGGAGGTGAATACCTGAGTGATGCTTTTCAAGACCATCTTAGGAGTTGTGGGATTGTCTCACAAATCACTCCACCTGGAACACCACAACACAATGGTGTGTCTGAGAGGAGGAATCGAACCTTATTGGATATGGTCCGATATATGATGGCTAGAAGCACATTACCTCTATCATTTTGGGGTTTCGCTTGCTCTCTGCGGCCCGTATTCTAATATGGCCCCAACCAAAAAGGTGGAAAGGACACCTTTTGAAATATGGCATGGAAGAGTTCCATCCCTATCATACTTAAGGGTCTGGGGTTGTGAGGCTTATGTTAAGACTCCCACCCCAAACAAATTGGAAGTCCGTTCCACAAGTGTATCTTTGTTGGATACCCTAGAGATTCTATGGGATATTATTTTTATGATCCACTGGAACAAAAGGTGTTTGTTGCAAGAAAGGGTGAGTTCTTAGAAGAAAAGTTCCTCATGGAAGGAACTAGCAGTAGAACAGTGGATCTTGAGGAGCTCAAGAACCACAACCTGATGCACGTTTGGTTGAAACTAGCATCAACATGAGGATGTTGAAGATGATCAAATGGTTGATCATACACACAAAATGTTCGCAAAAGTGGTAGAACTAGTAATCCACCTGAAAGATACGGATTTTTCATGGATGGATGCTATGTGTAGATTCAGATGAACCGACCACATACCATGATGCATGTCCAATTCGGATTGTGACAAATGGCTCGAGGCCATGAGCGTTGAGATGCAATCCATGCATGACAATCAAGTATGGGACTTGGTTGTACCCCTCTTAATTCCAAAGTAGTTGGAAGCAAGTGGTTTTCAAGAAAAAAACGATATGCATGGAAACTTGGATACTTATAAAGCTAGACTTGTAGCAAAGGGTTTCACTCAAACTCAAGGGGTGATATGATGAAACTTCTCACCTGTTGTAATGCTAAAGTCTATAAGGATATTGTTTGCCATAGCTGCTCATTATGATTATGAGATTTGGCAAATGGATGTCAAAACCGCTTTCCTAAATGGATATCTTGAGGAAGATGTCTATATGGTTCAGCCTGAAGGCTTTGTCGATCCAAAACATCCTATAAAGTATGCAAGTTAAAGAAATCAATCTATGGATTGAAGCAAGCGTCGAGAAGCTGGAATCATCGTTTTGATGAGGAGGTAAAGAAATTTGGCTTCATCAAAAACGCTGACGAGGCTTGTGTGTATAAGAAGGCTAGTGGGAGCATAGTAACTTTCCTAGTATTGTATGTTGATGACATACTACTATTTGAAATGACATTCCAACCTTGGAAGGTGTAAAAACCTGGCTTGGAAGTTGTTTTTCCATTAAGGATCTTGGAAAGCCGCCTATATTCTGGGAATAAAGATCTATAAGGATAGATCAAGGCGGTTGATTGGTTTAAATCAAAGTGCGTATATTGATAAAATCTTGAAAAGGTTCAAGATGAGAACTCTAAGAAAGGTACCGTACCTATTCAAAGAGGAACGATATTAAGTACGACTCAATGTCCTAGCTCAAAGGATGAGCAAGATAAAATGAAGGCAATCCCATACGCATCTGCTATTGGATCCATCATGTATGCAATGATATGCACTCGACCGGACGTGTCATGCGCCTTAAGCATGACAAGTCGTTACCAGCAAAATCCTGGAAATAGTCATTGGATGGCTGTTAAGAACATACTTAAGTACCTAAGGAGGACAAGAGATATGTTCCTAATCTATGGATCTGGTGATGAGTAACTCGTTGTAAAAGGTTACACGGATGCGAGTTTCCAAACGGATCATGATGATTCTCAGTCACAATCGGGATATATTTTCATTCTGAATGGAGGAGCGGTCTCTTGGAAGAGCTCCAAGCAGGATGTGGTGGCTCTATCAACTACAGAATCAGAATACGTTGCCGCCTCATTGGCAGCTCAAGAAGCTGCATGGTTGAAGAAATTCATTGCCGATCTGGGGTTGTCCCTTCCATTCAGGACCCCCTAGAGATCTTTTGTGATAACGAGGGTGCGATTGCTCAAATCAAGGAACCTTGTGCTCATCAAAAGACAAGGCACATTGAGCGGAGATTCAACTACATACAGATGAAGTTGAAAAGGGAAAGATATGTATTCGCAAAGTTCACACGGATCAGAACATTGCGATCCTCTCACGAAGCTCCTTGAAAAGGCAAAGCATGAAGGTCATACTTGTGCCATGGGACTTCGATATTCTAGTGATTGGATTTGATCTGTAAATTTTGTATTTGGATATGTGGAACTCTTTATTATTTGAATAAAATTATTTGGTTATAATGTTTCAATTAATGTTCCAATTTAGCATGTTTAATCCATGAGTAAATTGTTTACTCTAAATGTCTGTAGTCTTCATACTTGTGGGAAAGTGTGAGGGTAAGATTATTATGAACTTGGATTGGTTGATATTCATAAGGATGAAATAGAGCAATAGTTGCTACCAAGGTTCATAGATATTTGTGGGATACAAATATTGGACTAACCCGCATCTCAATTTTACTACATGGAATCTTATTGATTGATCATAAGTAAATTTGAGTAAAGCGAATATCATTTGGTATCCTCTGACCTGAGATACATATTGGGTTTTGATATTCACCAAGTATTATACCTTGAGCTAATTCTTCACTGTCCTGAAATAATGGACAACACATAAGGGTATGTCCAGGTATGACATGAGGTGTTTGTAAGAAACGTATGTAGTCAAGATGGAATTTGTTCCTCTTATTCGTTGAGAGTTAGATGTCTAAGGCCTGATTAAGTTAAATCAACAAGGAATGATCATTCTGTGTCCTTGGATTTAACATGACATCTGTAACAAAGGATAGATGATTGATTCACCTAAATCATTTCAAGTAGGGTACTTGAAAGGGATGATGTTAATGAATGGCTATAAGTCATGCGTATTAAGGGTAGTAAACCGTTGTTAGGCGGTATTTACTACTTGCATCAATCTTCTATGAATCTTGGGCAAGTGGGAGATTGTAGGATTCTGTGTGCCCAAGACACTTAGAATATTGATGTGGTTAGTACGTTATGATCCAAGTCGGGTTATACCCAATGACAAGCTTAGCAAACACCAATTAATATTTAATTGATGATATGATCATGCAATTAATATTTACACTAATTTAGAAAATGGGTTTTCTAAACAAGTTGCATATGAGATGGAACAATTTATTAGGATATTTTGTTCAATAATATTATTTGTAATGTTATTTAAAAAGGTTAGATAACATTACAATTAATAATGGGAGTGCATAGATTGTACAATTAAAAGGTTAGTTGTATATATCTAGTAAAAGGACTAGTTAACACATATAATGTGTGATAAATTTAAGGGGAAACTTTTTTTAAAAAAAGGCTTAGCTGCCCTCCCCTAATTCTCATTGGACCTTTGTGTCCTTGAAAACACACAAGTCTTGACTACCCTTGCACACAACTAAATCATCATTCATTACATGCAAGAACACCAAAAGAAAGTGCTCTCTCTCTCTCTCAATAGCTACGGCCACAAGCAGCAGATTTGAGTTTTGAGAGCGTTTTTGGTGATTTTGGTGTTGATTCTTCCAAACAAGAAGGTGCTTTGCAAGGAGGCTTGGGGTATACAAGCTTGAGGGCTCCTTCCTTGGAGTTTTGGCCGAGATTTTGAGCATTGATCATCCTTCTTCCCTTGGTCGTTTAGCTGCTGGAAGGAGGTAGTTTGGCAGCTTGTTTGGTTGTCACATTATGAATGTTTTATGTGTTTATATAGCTTGCTTATTCACATATTAAAGATCCTTTTGATTTGGGTTTGTTTTTCATCTTAAAACACCATTAAGAACATGAAAATTTCAGCTTATAAACATGTTATAATTCTATACTTCCGCTGCGTTTTTCAGAAGTTTAAAAGGTTAAACTTGTTTACTTTGTGTTCTATCAAACCCATCATTCTTTTCAAGACAATCTCTTATGTGGTATTTATACCACATTTTGGTCTTTGGATGTTGGACCGGATTTTTAGTTACTGCAATTGCAGTAGAGTTATCAACAAAAATAGAAGTAGAAGAAAACTTTAAACCGTAATCCGCATATGCTATTGAATCCAGATGATTTGTGAACAGCAACTTGCAGCAGCAACGTATTCGGCTTCACAGGTTGACAATGCAACCAATGTCTACTTCTTACACTGCCTGGTAACTAATCTTCTCCCAAAGAATTGACACCCTGCTGATGTAGACTCGTAATTCATCTTGCAGCCCCCGTAATCCGAGTCACTATACGCCGTGAGCTCAAAGTCATCATCATGAGGATACCACAACCCAAGTGTGGGTGTACCCTTCAGATAACGAAATATCCTCTTGACCCCGATCAGATGGTTGACCTTAGGCTTAGCTTGATATCTAGAACATAAACATGTAGCATACATGATATCAGGTCTTGAGGTAGTGAGATACATGAGGGATCCAATCATTCCTCGGTACATTGTGGCATCTACAAGATCTCCATTTTAATCAGATGCTATATCGTGATTCATAGCAAGTGGAGTCCCAGCAGCAGAAGCATTCTCCATGTCAAAATGACTGAGAATGTCTCCTACATACTTGGTCTGATGTAGAAATATCCCATTTGGAGTCTGATCCACCTATAACCCGAGAAAGAACTTCATCTCCCCCATAGCACTCATCTCAAATTCTTTCTTCATAACTGCTTCAAACTCTTTGCATAATTCTTCATTCTTTGAACCGAAGATTATGTCATCGACATAGATTTGTACTAGCAGTAGGTCTCCATCTTTTTTTTATGAACAGTGTGCAGTCAATAACTCCCCTGCGAAAGCCGTGTTTCACAAGATGAGTGAGAGTTTCTCATACCAGGCCCTAGGAGCTTGATGAAGCCTGTATAAGGCCTTGTCGAGTTTGTAAACTCTGTCCCAATGATAAGGATCTTCAAATCCCTCAGGTTGACTGACATACACTGTCTCTCGAATTTCCCTATGAAGGAATGCACTCTTCATATCTAATTGATAGACTTTAATCTTCATATACGATGCATAGGCAAGGAAGATACGGATGGCTTCCATCCTTGCCACTGGTGCAAACACTTCATTGTAGTCAATCCCCTTGACTTGGCAAAATCCCTGAACAACCAGTCGAGCCTTGTTCCTGATAATGACCCCTTGGTCATCCTTCTTGCATTTCAATACCCATTTGGTGCTAATGACTTTAGCACCTTTAGGTCTATCTACCAGAGTCCATACTCCTAACTTCTTGAATTGAAGAAGTTCTTCTTGCATGGCACTCACCCATGCCTCATCGTTTAATGCATCACTTATGTATTTTGGTTCAAACTGCGAGACAAAACACCGATAAGCACCATCATGAATATAACCCTTTTCCATAACAGAGGCATAATTAGCTGAGTACAACTGATTTCGGGTTTGTACTCTTGATCTGATATCCCTAATGACATTGTCAAAGGGATGATAGACGTTTAGACGTGATCCTGGAGTTGTAGGAACAACTACCTCAGAGCCAAGATTATGAACATTTATTTCTGCATCTGAGGTAGAAGGAGTTTGAGGTTCCGAAGTCGAAGGTGCATCACCGTTAGATGCTTGTGGACTTTCAGGAACTGAAACTGTTGCTCCTGACTGTTCTGGTCATCTTTTTCAGCCTCATCTTCAGAGGAGGAGTCACTGTCGTCGACTACTTCCCCTGACTGAGTAGATGATCCTCCCTGTGAAGTCGATGATGTTGAATCAAGAGTTGGTGTATTCAAGATATCATCCATCATCCGAGTAGCCAACTCATCATCAGAAGGAGAGATAGGGATGTTGAAGGACTTAAAGAATCCATCATAGTCGAAAAAGTAGGCAGGTCCTTTGCCAGTAGGTGGTGTGGTATATCTCTGAACATCAACATTACACCACACTTCTACTAGACCTGTTGAGTTGTTGTAAACTCTTTTGTTCGGTATGTTGTATCCTAGGAAGATTCCTTCATCAGCCTTCTCGCTGAATTTACCTTCTTGAGTCTTCTTCAGGAGTATACACGGCGCGCCAAATGGTTCGAGATACTCTAGATTTGGTTTACGTCGTTGTAGTATCTCGTAACATGTCTTTCTGTGGCGCTTGACTATAAGAACTCGATTCAGTGTATAACACGCATTAGCCACTGCCTCATTCCAGAATTGGATAGGCAGTTTTGAGTCTGCCAGCATTGTCCGTGCTGTTTCTATCAAGCTTATGTTCTTTCTCTCAGTAACACCATTCATCTGAGGCGTGTATGCAGAAGTGAATTGATGCACAATTCCCTTTTCCTTGCAGTAATCCGCCATCCACTGATTCTTGAATTCAGTTCCGTTGTCTGAGCGTACTTGTCTCACCTTTAGCTTGTAGAGAGATTCCAGTGTGGTCACTAACTCCTTGAATGACTCAAATGTTTCTGATTTGGACTTTAGAAACATTACCCAAGAGAATCTTGAGTAGTCATCAGTAACCACAAAACAGTACAAGTCGCCTACAATGCTCTTTGTACTGACTGGGCCAAACAGATCCATGTGAGAAGGTCAAGAGGAAGTTCTATTGAACGAACTTTCTTTTCCTTATGAGACTTCTTCGTCTGTTTGCCTTTCTTGCAAGCTACACAAAAATCAGGAAGTTGGAAATTCTTGACATTAACTCCTCTCACAAGATCCTTCTGGATTAAGTGATTCATCTTCCGTTGATTGATGTGACCCATTCTCCTATGCCAGGAGATGGAGTCCTTCTCAGTGGCTTTTGATAGAAAGCACTGAACTTCATGATCCGTTGTAGAAATTGTTGAGAGATCCAAAACATAAAGGTCTTTATATCTTGAAGTTGTCATCAGCACTTGGTCCTCCGGAATCACGTAATCTTTCTTTAGGACGTAACACTTCTTGTTGTCGAATACGACTTTAAAACCTTTATCACAGATTTGGGAAACAGAAAGTAAGTTGTTTTGAAGTTGCTGGACGTAGTTCACCCTATCAAACTTAACTTTCTGATTTCCAACTTCTCCCTGAGCTGTGATATAGCCTCCCTTGTTTCCCGCAAACGAAACATGCCCTCCTTTTATTTGCCTTACGTTTGATAAAAGAGCCCTGTTTCCTGTCATGTGCCTGGATGCTCCGCTGTCTACAATCCACGTGTTGGTTTCAGCACTGTAGTGAACACCCTGCACATACCAAGTAAAACCGTTAGTTTAGGTTAGGAACCCAAGCCTTTACTGGATTGGGTTTCCCAGAGGCATCACACATCATGAATTCCACCCATTGACCCTTAGAGAGTGAGGGTAGCTCAGGTTCCTTCTTGTCATCATTACCAGACACAGAGGATGACTTTTCTTTCCATAATCCAGATTTGTGCAATGCCTGTTTGTGATAAACATTCGACTGGCTAACGGTTGAACTTATGTTCACTAGTTCTTCTAGGTGGAGTTAAAGAACTCCTCTTAGAAGACCTAGGTTTTGAGTCCTGAAGTTCAATCTTCTTCCTAGGTGTCTGATAATAAGGACAATAGGAAGCAATGTGTCCACATTCTCCACAGTTGTAGCACGACCTGCTATCAACTTTATGATTAAACTTTCTTTGTGGAGACGTGTGTGACACTCTAGTAACATCACTCACTTTAGGTTTTGACTCTGGTTCTTTTGATGTTTTCTCTTGTTTAACAAAGTTAAATTTTTAGCATGTTTAACATCTTTTTCCTTTTGGTTAACTGGTTTTTGACTTAAAACATGTGAAAGATTAACATTAGAAGTCTTTTAGGTTCTGATTTGACTCTGTTTGACCCTGACTTTAAGTTAACCTTTTGAAATTCTTTTTCCAGATTAACACAAGGCATTTATCCTTTGCCTTTGAAGTGGCCTCCTTTTGTTTGTTTCCAGATTCAATAGATGAACATGAGGAATCTGGATCACTAACAAGAGGAGTAGACACCACATGATCCTTGATGGGGTTATTATTTACTGGTCTACTCTTAGTGTTCATCAAGGTCTCAGGTGGTGGTGGAACCACTTTGTAACCCAACCCTCCCGGTTGTTTCTTTCTCTCACTAAGTGTTGGACTATGTGTGATGAACTTGTCCAACTGTGCAGTTTCTGTTTTAATGAGTTTACTTCTACTTCTAGAACTGACTTTTGCTTCTTAGTGTCTTCTAGGGAGTTTAGATAGTACCTAATGTCATTAGCTTGGTTAAATGCAACTACTTCGGTTTCCCTAAGCTGTTTAGTCAAAAGTTCTATCTTATCTTTGTAACTATGCACATTTTGTTTTAATACTCTATTAGCCTTAGTGCACAGTTGCAAATCTTTTACTAAGTTATCATTATGATCTAATAACCTAGCAAATTTCTCATCTATGCTATTTCTAAACGTATTACAATCAGAACAGCATGATTATCAAACATTTGGTCAGTGTACTTACCTGAGTTGGTTCAGAAGAGTTAGCCATCAATGCAGCATCAGATGTCTCTGGTTCTGGTGATTCTGTCTTTTCTGTCTTTGCTGGTAGTCTCCTCTTTAGGCTTGTAGCTGACCTCAGTTGCAGTTGTCTCTTCAATATTTGACATCACTATCTCAACTGCTAGATCTCCTTCACTCGCGGAATCATCGTCAATGTCTTCTACACTTGCAATGTTTGATTCCCCTGGAGAGACAAACCTAAAGCTCCAGTCCTGTCCTTCATCATCATGAGCAGTCAAGGCTTTTGGATCCTTGCTTGATGAAGTAGAACTAGTAGCTTGCTTGTCTTGACGAGTGAAGGACGAGAATGGGTTCCCGTTACCCGTCTTCTTTGGCTTAAAACATTCTCTCTTGAAGTGGCCCTTCTCTCCACAGTTAAAGCAGGTCACTTTGCTCTTGTCAAAGCCAAATGTGGTATCCTTAGTAGCTACCAAGTTCTGTCCTGTCTTTTTCACAAACTTCTTCGCCCTCCGGATAGCACTAGCTAAGGCCCACATTATGTCCATTCTCTCAAGCTCCATTTCGTCCACCTGCTCGTAGTCCTCATCTGCCAGATGGTAGTTTCCAATCTTCCCAGCAACAAGTCCATCATAAGAATGAACCACTGCAGCCAAAAGATCCATGTGTTCTCGAGCTACTTCTACAGTCACATTACCGAGGTTCTCGGTCTTCAGTCTAGTAGCATTTGTTTCAGATCCAATATGATGGGTACAAGAAGACCCCGACGTGTCTGATCCTGAAGGAGAAGCATGTGAAGGACCCGATGAGCTAGACACAAATGCAGTCTGGAGAGGTGCTCCAGATGTCTTAGCTTGAGGCGTGGCATTGTACAAAGCTGGATTCTGAGTATATGAAGACTTCTGAGCTCTGTACTTCATCCTAAGTGCTTCTTCTCGCATCTTTAGAATGAAGTCATTTATATCCAGCTTTGCCAGCATTCCATTCTGTCTCAGTTAGACACAAATGAAGCCCACTTTTCCGGCAATCCGTCTGCAAAGTTAGTAACTTTCTCTTCCATGGTAGTAGCCACCCCATGTGTATGCAGTTCACTCATCAGATGGTAGAATCTATCTATAACATCGTCCAAACTCTTGTTTCCCATCAATGAGAAGTTATCGAATTCCTTCTTTAACTCCTTAGCCTTGATTGCCTTCAACGAAGCATTCCCGTCATACCTCTTTTCCAGCTCATCCCATAGTTTCTTGGACTGCTTATTCTCTGAGTACTAGTGGAAAATGTCTTTAGGGATAGACTGTGTAATCAATGCATAAACCGTCTTCTCTGCATTATATTTAACTTTCTGCGCGTCTGTCATCCCTCCTAAGGTTAGCTTTACTCCATCGGCTCCCACCGGCGTACTATACCCAATCTCGATAGCTTCCCACAGATTGGATCCACTCCATTGAGGTAGATCTCAAAACGTTGTTTCCAGTGGGGAAACTCATCTAACGTTAAGAGCTTTGGTGGTTTATTATGATTACCCACCTCACTCTCAAGTAACAGTAGGTTCTGGATCCTAGAGTCCTTCCCAGCAGTAAATGCTGGCATTTGATCTTCCATGGCGAATAACTTTAAGTCTACTAAAACAAACTGTCAACTGGTGTGACTGAAGGATGCGATTGGGCTATCCGTGCGAATGAACTATGCGAATGGTTCAATCGTGCGACTGAACTAAGCGATCGGTTCAGTCGTGCGAATGAAGATGATGCGTATGAACACTGTGAACGAATGGTTCAATCGTACGAATGGAGATGCGACTAGGTCCAATCGTGCGTCTGAGCAATGCGAATGAGGTCCAGTCGTGCGAATGGCTCACTCGTGCGACTGAAGCTGCTGTTTTGCGAAAATTTCTAGGTTAAACGTGTTTTAGCCGTAAAAATTCGAAATTTCACAAGATCTAATCGCCTAAGTCCGTAGAAACCATACTTTGATGAGCAGGGAACGTCCAAGATCACTTTTGACACAAAAGATTGCGTTTTTAGTGCAAAAACACAAACCTTTTATCAATCTTGATTGAATCACACGTAATCAAGAGCCAAGGCTCTGATACCAATTGTTAGGACCTAGTATTTGAACGAAATACCTAGTGATTAGCATGTAAACCAGATCAAATAGTGCGGAATCCTATTTGATTGGCGATCCAATCAGTGAGAACACACGAAGAATCAATAAAGAATTGAAACTAACGTTAGAAATCGATTGGGAATCGATCTAATGTGTTCTATGAACTTGGAGAACGAATTGGGAGGCTTCTGGACAGCAAGGGTACGTCTGGAGTCATAATAGAATGAATATTTTTTTCCACGAATTGGGTTGTATTTATAGGTTAGTATTGTTCATTCGTGCGACTGAACCATTAGTATGATTCAGTCGTACGATTGAACCATACGGTTGATCCATCTGCACGACTGAGTGTTCAGTCGTGCGACTGAGCCAATCTTATGTGTCAATCATACGACTGATCCAGTCTCCTGGTTCAGTCGTGTGACTGAGTCAATCGTATGAAGTTATTCATGCGTGTGGTTCATTCGCATGGGCCATTCGCATGAGAACTTCATTATGTTAAGTTTGAATGTATTAATTAATAAACATTATGTGTAACCATTCAAACAATCACTAACCTAATTAACCAATTCAATATCGACTCATTAATGAAATATTAGACATTACAAATCACAAACAATCAATGTCATTTCATAATCATATCAAATTACATCCAAATCAGATAAACAAGATCTATTACATTTCATATCATGATCTAGGGACATACATGTATCAACACTTGTCTCTAATACAAACCGACCACCACCATCCACCACAGAAACTTTTGTTCAATAAATCATGTATAAAAATTGTTTGAGGTGACATATCCGATTTATATGTGAAATCGATTTATATGATCAAACTATCGTCAAAGAACAATACTACCATCGAAGAACATGTGCAGGATTGGGTTTGTCACAGAAACACTTGGATTTCTCTCAAACTCACTTATAGACACACTCAATTCAGATGAAGTAAAGTCTTTCACAAGAGTTGATAATAATATAATAAGTAGTGAATGAACACACAGAAATAAATTTTCAAGGCACTTGTATATATTATTTCTCAACTCAAGATAATACAAGACTCTTACAAGCATGATACATGAGTTACAATGAGAGACTATTATACTAGATCCAACAGCCGGATATACTTTGATACCAGCTGGAAACCTAGGACTAAAGCATATACTACAATGCTAAAGTTAAGGTATCTTAGATAAAGTATTATCTAAGATATGGTAGTCATGACATGTCCATGACTTACTTTTGTCACCAACTAAAGATGGAAACTGTACTAACAAAAAAAGGTAAACAGTGGATTAAAGTATGGTCAACTGCATGGCTTTTGAGAAAACGCCATGCAGTATCTCAAAGATTTGCAGCGGAGTGTCAGGAAGGCCATACTTATGTCCACTGGATAATAGCAGTGTTTTCCGAAGGTAAGTTGCCTTCGGAAGAACAAGTTCTTCCGAACTCACTTATACTTCGAAAAAGGCTTCTATACTTCTGAGGCTTGAGGACTTCTGTACTTCGGAAGTTGACTTCAGATCTTTCTTTCTAAGTATTAAACTTCAGAAGTAGGTTCTTTGTCTTTGGAAGTGGGAACTTTTCCTTCGGAAGTAAGCTTTACACTTTGTCTTCGGAAGAGCTCCTTTTTCCTTCGAAAGTTCCACAATTAGCTTCAGAAGTCCTTTGCTTGTAGTACCAAAATCTTCTAAGTGACTTGGTTTTGGTTGCACCAGCCTTTCTAGATCCAACAAACTCCCCCTAGGCTGATGCTACCAAAACCTCGCTTATTCCTGCTTCTCAAAACTTTCAGCACCAGGGACAAAAGATATTTGTCTGTCTTTTTGTTTTTCCCTGAAGTGGTGCTGAGAAGCTTGTAAAAGTCATTGGTGGATAGGAGATCCAGTCTATCACTTTGAATGACATGTACCCTTTGTTGTGCCCCCCTGAAAAGAGTTAGTTGACGGGAGTTATAGTCATACTCCCATCTAACTATGGATTCTAGTTCAGGACCTTCAACCATTTGTAAAAAGGCTTTGCCTTGGGTTGCTGATCCCTTCCTTTCCTCCCCTCTCTCAGTTTCAGCTCTGCTTTAACCTTGCTTCTAGCAGTTAGCTCGGCCATATGAAGGCTGCCTAGATGATTTCTGACATGGGCAGCTACATCAGAGTTTGAAGGGTTGGAGAATGTCTTCTCTGCTAACTCAACAATATCAAATCTGCTTAAGTGTAGCAGAGATGAGGCACTCAGCCTGTTGAGCTCTCCATTCTCTCTTTCAACAACAAAGTTGTGAGAAGAGTCTTCGAACCTCCACCGGATGATTTCTTTCTGGTGCAAGAGGTTGTCTTGGCACCCTGCCGCTTTTCTTGGTATCTAGTAGAGTCACCAGCCTTCTCCTTAACTTCTTGTCTTCCTCATTCAAAGTGTCTGAATTGAGGCCAAGGAGATTTGCAGCTTGGTCCAATGCTCCTCTGGGCAAATTAGAAATTGATCTTTAGTGAGGAAATTGAGGATCCGTCAACATAGGTCAAATTGACAGAATCCTTCACACAGGAGATATCGCTCAGAGTTGTGCATTTTATGAGCTTTGTCTTGACTGCTTTGAATTCTTCTAAGGAGAGATGTTTAGAAGGCTGAGGGGATGGTTTAATGGGTTGATGGGTAGGTTGATGTGTTTGGGTTCTGGCTAGAGTTATGGGTTGAAGGATGGGAATTTGGTGGTTGAGGTGAAGGAGTTGGTAGGAGTGATGGTGTAGGTTCAGGGGTGTATGGTTTAGTGGTTGGTTCGGCTTTGATGGGGAGTGAAAAAGATATGGTTTTAGGTTGTGGTTGGGTTTGGAGTTTGGGTTGAGTGGTTGATTTCAAGGTCATCCCCTGTCCCCTTCTATACATCTCCTTCCTCTTCCCCACTGCCTGCCAGAGAATCCATAAGCTTTGAGATAGCTCTTCATCCAGGCCTTCTCACCTATTTTCTTGGCAGTAGTCAGTCCTGCTTCCTCTTCCTTCTTCTTCTTCTGCAATAGCTTTTCCCTTTCAGCTCTCTTTCTCTCTTTCTCCATTTGATCTTGCTCTTTGTTAAAGAGCCATAAGATCGTATCATTGTTATGTGGAGATAATTCTTCTTGAGAGAAACCTCTGGAGGTTAGGAAAGTTATCCTTTCCCTCCTAAGCTATAGATCAGCTTCTTTTTCCTTTCTCTCCCTTTCTTCTTCCAAGGCCAACCTTGGAGCTTCTTCTTTTTGTTGTTTTAGGAGAAAGGTTGCCTTTTCCAGCTCTATTAACTCCTCTAATGGTAGCAGGAGTACATCCTCATTTGCAGCTTCTAGACTGACAAGTCTATTGATAATCTCTACCCTTTTTCGGTTGTTGACCGCCTCCTGGTTGGCTGTAACTGCTTTGGTACTTGCAGCTAACAGTTTTCCAGTTGTCAGCCCACCTTTTCTTTTGAGTTTCTTCAACCTTTCTTCCTTTTGAAGCTCTTCCGAGGTCATGTTCCTTTTTTCCTTTGATGTCTTCGGAAGTACTAGACTTTGGACGTTCTTGGATAGAAGATTCAGGTTGAGTAGTAGAGATGGGAGCTGAAGTTAATGCCGATGTTGGAGCTAAAGATTGAGTGAGAAAATCCTCCCTATTAACCTCAGATGCGAGTTCCAGGATTGCATCTGTGACTATTAGATCATCGGATAATGAGAAAAGTCCTTCCGCAGCAGCAATCTCAGCTTCGGAAGTTTGAACTTGTTCTTCCGAGGCTTTGAATTGTGCTTCGGAAGTCTGTGAAAATGCACTATCTGTCCCAACAGTTTCGGTTGCTGGGCCATCAGTCCTTTTTTCCCCTTCGAAGTTAATCTTAGGTTCCACTTGGACCTTAGGTTGACCAACTTCCTCAATAGTGGTAGAAGGTGCGTTTAACCTCCGAAGCTCTTGAGCTCCAAAGTAGATCACAGACATATCAGGACTTGGTTGTCTATGAGAGATTCCAACAGGAACTTGTTAAGAACCTATTGAGATCATGGAGCATCCTTTGATCCACTTGAATAACAACTGGAGGAGGCTCAGGGAAGATTGAAGCTTGTTGCACATGATATTTGGATCTCAAGGAAGTGAGAGCTTGACTTTGGGTTTCCTCTTGTCTTTGACTTTGTGCTTCGGAAGTCTGTGAAAATGCACTATCTGTCCCAACAGTTTCAGTTGCTGGGCCATTGGTCCTTGTTTCCCCTTCGAAGTTAATCTTAGGTTCCACTTGGAACTTAGGTTGACCAACTTCCTCAATAGTGGTAGAAGGTGCATTTAACCTCCAAAGCTCTTGAGCTCCAAAGTAGATCACAGACATATCAGGACTTGACTGTTCTATGAGAGATTCTAATAGGAACTTGTTAAAGAACCTATTGAGATCTTGGAGCATCCTTTGATCCACTTGAATAACAATTGGAGGAGGCTCAGGGAAGATTGAATCTTGTTGCACAGGATATTTTGGTCTTAAGGAAGTGAGAGCTTGACTTTGGGTTTCCTCTTGTCTTTGACTTTGTCTCTGAACACTCTCCCCCTTTTTGGTAGCATCATCCTGAGAGCTTGATGAGCTAGAGGAAGAGGTCAAGGAGACCTGAATTGGTACATGCCTAACAGACCTCTCAATCTGTTTCTCAGCTAGTTTGGCCTTGAGAGTTTCAATCTGAAGTTACTGAGTGGCAGACCTATCCTCTAAAGTCTTAACCTTGGATTCAAGATTTGAGACTTTAGAAAGTAGGTCTTGAATGGTAAGTTGCATTCTTCCCTCATCTTCTTTTGAACAATCACGGGGAGATGAGGTAACATACCTTGTATGTTCATCCTCACCACCAGATATGGTTTCTGGGCACCCTAGTTTCCCTTGCTCAAAGATGTCTCTTTCAGAGTCATCAAAGGGCATGGTTGCCGTAGATCAGTCTCAGTGATGTTACCACTGTCCTGAAGATCCATTGAGAATCCTTTAGTAGTGGCAGCTGAACCTACATGAGTCCCCTCCACATCAGTGGGACTCACCTCAGTAAAGCTTTGCTGATGGGGGCTAGAGATAAGAGGTCCGTCTAGGCTCTGTTGATCCTTGAGAGGGTGTTGTGGATCAACTTCATTGCCCTTAAGAGACATAATCTCTTCATCAGTTCCAATTAAAAGGTCAGTAAAGGATATGGAAGTGAAACCTAATGACTCGGGGCTTTGATCAATATCTAAAGGCATTGAGCCTGTGATAGGGCTGTCCCTTTTTGGCTGCTCAAGGGAGTATAGAGACTCACCCTGAGAGCTTTCAGCTTGGGTTGTGGGCTCATGGGTCTGAGACTGAGGAGACTCAAGACCCATATTGAGGTCAATTGTGAAGGATGGTTGGACCTCAGGCTGAGTGGGAGCCCTTTGTTCCACTCTATCCTTTTTGGATAGAACATGAGGAGCTTGTTCAATCAGAGAAGATTGAACAAGGGTTCGTTTGGGACGTCTCTGATAAGTAAAGGTAATGGTTGGAGAAGGTAGATCTGGCAAAGTGGGGGTAGTTGCTGGTGTGGGTTCATCACCTGTGGGGTTAACAGGGATGTCACCAGGAGCCGTTGGCTCAATCATACCTGGAAGAAGTGCAGTATTTCTTCCGATGAAGTTGGTGGACACTCGCTTCAAAGTCTTGAAGATGGTCGGCCTTATTTGAGGAGCATTCAGAGCAGCTGCACAGACAAGCTTGCTCTGGTCCAGCTCGCAGTTGATTATGTGCTAGAGAAACCTGGGATACATGAAGAATATGTCCTTTTGAAGATTTCCCATGAGGTTAATCAGCATGAATCTTGAATAGTTGAAGCGGAGGCTTTTCACCAACCCATGAACTAGGCACCCAAGTTCATATGGGATTTGATCCCATCCCCCAGATTTATTCGACAAGCAGTGAAGGACCACGTGTAGCAGGAACTTCCATTTGTACGAGAAGTTAAATTTGTAGACACTTGACCTGCTAACGTCTCCACCATATCCTATTTGGAGATAAGAATTGTCCATATCTGCTTTGGGGAATTCCGTTGGAGCTCCCTCATCATGAAGCTCTAGATGCTCCCTGATGATTTGTTCAGAAATGACCAACTCCTAGCCACAGATGCTCGATCGAATGACATGAACCCCATTTAGGGCTTCAATCTGACTATTTGCCCAAAATTCAGACATATGGTTTGAGTAAATTGTGGGGTTTATAGTCAAGCGGTGTAGTAAGCAGATTGGGTTAGAAAGAAGATGATATCTGAGAAGTCAGCATCTCTTGAAGAATCAAGAAGTGCGACTTGGTTGTGCTGAGGGTTGAAGGCCATTTGGAAAGGTGAATGGGGATGATTTGAGCTGGGGTAAAGTTGAGTAGTCGAGAGGAGAAATTTCTAGGGCAGTAAAATTTGCAAGTAAGAAAATGAAATTGAATAATCGAGATTATTTAAAAGATTATGGAAAGGTGGTAATGGGGGGAAGGAAGGTGATGTGATGGTTTAGTAGATGAAATGACAGTGGCGGTAAGGTTAAAATCAGTTAAATAATCCGACATCATTAACAAAATCTTTGCTTTTTACAGTGTGGGGCCCAAGAAATTTACATTACATAGTGAAATCTCTCTTCCGAGTGTAAAACATTTCCGAAGGTAACTTGTCTTCCGAAGGAAATTCTTACTTCCGAAGGCAATTCTTACTTCCGAAGCCAAAACTTTGCTTCTGAAGGTTAGAGTTGCTTCCGAATAGAGAATTTGTAAGTTTCGGAAGTAGATCTGATATACAATCAATCGCTTCTTCTGAGGCAAAAAATTCTTCCAAGAAGAAAGTTATCCTTTGAGAAATTTTGCTTCGAAAGATATGAGAATGTCTTCCGAAGGTTAATTTCTATTCGGAAGGAATTTACACTTAGGAAATTTAAGAGAGAATTTCTTGTAACAGGGCTTAAATTGTATTAACACAAGAGTTACATATTAAAAAGGTTTTCAAAAGAGATCAAATTAATTAATGTTTATCATCCCAATAGCTGTTATGAGATACTTGAACCTTTGTTCATCAAAAGCTTTGGTAAACAGATTAGCATATTGTTCATTTAAATCAACTTTGATTAGCTTGATTAGATTTTTCTCATGAATATCTCTAATGAAATGATACCTGATGTCAATGTGCTTAGTCTTGGAGTGCTTCACTGGATTTTCAGCAATGGAGATAGCACTATTGTTGTCAATATAGATAGGAGTACTCATAAAGTTAAATCTAAATCTAACATCTAATTTTGAATTCATAGCAGTTGAGCACAGCAGCTAGCAGCAACAATGTATTCAGCTTCAGCAGTTGATGTAGAAACACAGGATTGTTTCTTGCATTGCCATTAGATGATCCTTCCACCAAGAAATTAACATCCTCCTGATGTTGATTTCTTGTCAATATTGCAGCCTCCATAGTCACTGTCAGAGTATCCATAAAGATTGAAATCCTTGTTTCTAGGATACTAGAGACCTAGTTTAGGTGCTCCTTTGAGGTATCTGAGGATTCTCTTAACAGCAGCTAAGCGAGACACCTTTGGAGCAGCCTGATATCTTGCACAAATGCAAGTAGCAAACATGATATCAGGTCTATGGCTGTTAGATACATCAGAGAACCAATAATTTCCCTATACTGATGTTGATCAGTATCCTCCCCCTCAAGGTCAGGACAAAGATTATGGTTTCTGGGTATGGGTGTCTTGGCAGGCTTGCAATCCTTTATCTCAAATTTTTGTAAGATGTCAAAGACATATTTAGATTGATTAATGAAGAACCCTTCCTTCTGTTGCTTTACCTGAATTCCAAGGAAAAAGTCCATTTTTCCCATGGAGCTCATCTCAAACTTCTTCTTTATAATGCTCTCAAAGTCCTTGCACATTTGGTCATTTGAGGAACAAAATATGATGTCATCAACATAGACTTGTACGAGCAAAATGTCCTTTCCAGACTTTCTGATGAAGAGAGTCTTATCAATGGTACCACTAGTGTAGCCATTCTTCAGAAGAAACTGAGACAAAGTCTCATACCATAGCCTAGGTGCTTGGTGCAGCCCATATAGAGCTTTATCCAATTTGCACACATAGTTGGGGTGTTGTGGATCTTCAAATCCTGGAGGTTGGCATACATAGACTTCCCTATCTATATCCCCATATAGAAATGCACACTTGACATCCAGTTGGTATACCGTGAAGTCCTTGGATGCAGCATAAGCAAGGAAGATCCTAACTGCCTCAAGTCTTGCAACTGGTGTAAGGACATCAGTATAATCGATTCCTTCCTCTTGTGTGTATCCTGAACCACAAGTCTTGCCTTATTCTTGATGATCAAGCCTCTATCATCTCTCTTGTTTCTAAAAACCCATTTGGTGCCTATAGGTACTTGACAGATGGTGGCGGACATAGGTTCCATACCTTCTGTCTCTTGAATTGAAGCAGCTCCTCTTGCATCGATTCAATCCAGCTACTATATTTCAAGGCATCTTCTACCTTCTTGAGTTCCATCTGAGATAGAAACCATGAGTACAAGCAGACATTCCCTTGATGAGTCTGTCCTCTTGATCTCACACCCTCAGAGACATTCCCTATGATGTTCTCAGTTGGATGAGTGTTGTGAATCCTAAGACGAGGAATCACTTCCAGTTGTAGAGATAGATCCAGGTTAGACATATTCTGCTTAGGAACTGGAACACTCTATCTAGCTGTTGTTTCAAAGTCATTCAATGAGGACTGATTGAATGAATGAGAAACATCATCAATAGTTGGCTGTGAAGTAGTATTAACAGTTGTTTGTTCCTTCAAAATACTACCTCCTGTTGCCTGGTGTTGTGGCGGATCACCTGATGAGTTTTGAGGCTCAGTAGGTGATTCACTTGTTGAAGCTTCATTATTCCTTGATATAGTTAAACTATCGGATCTGTGAATAGTGGAAGCTTGGTGTATTATAGCACTTGGAGAATTTGGTCTAGGCCTGGGAAGCTCAAACAGTTGATCATTAGCAGCAGCATCAGCATCATTTTGAGCACCTATTCCAACTGAAACATTCTTACAAGAGGATTTAGAATAGTTTGGGAATAATTCTAAATCAAAGATGTGATCAGGTCCATTCCCCCTAACATAAGGAGTGTGCTCATTAACAACTATATTGGATGACTCCTCAAATTGTTGATTCTTAATGTTGTATACTCTATAAGCTTTGGAGCTAGAAGAGTATCCAACAAAGATAGCATCATCCGACTTTTCAGCAAATTTTGCCAAATTGTCCTTTGTGTTAAGTATGGTACACCTGCTGCCAAAGGACCTTGAAAGCCAATGAATGGTATACTTTCGAGGCTTGAGGACTTCTGTACTTCGGAAGTTGACTTCAGATCTTTCTTTCTAAGTATTGAACTTCGGAAGTAGGTTCTTTGTCTTCGGAAGTTGGAACTTTTCCTTCGTAAGTAAGCTTTACACTTTGTCTTCGGAAGAGCTCCTTTTTCCTTCGGAAGTTCCACAATTAGCTTCGGAAGTCCTTTACTTGTAGTACCAAAATCTTCTAAGTGACTTGGTTTTGGTTGCAGCAGCCTTTCTAGATCCAACAAACTCCCCCTAGGCTGATGCTACCAAAACCTCACTTATTCCTACTTCTCAAAACTTTCAGCACCAGGGACAAAAGATATTTGTCTGTCTTTTTGTTTTTCCCTGAAGTGGTGCTGAGAAGCTTGTAAAAGTCATTGGTGGATAGGAGATCCAGTCTATCACTTTGAATGACATGTACCCTTTGTTGTGCCCTCCCTGAAAAGAGTTAGTTGACGGGAGTTATAGTCATACTCCCATCTAACTATGGATTCTAGTTCAGGACCTTCAACCATTTGTAAAAAGGCTTTGCCTTGGGTTGCTAATCCCTTCCTTTCCTCCCCTCTCTCAGTTTCAGCTTTGCTTTAACCTTGCTTCTAGCAGTTAGCTCGGCCATATGAAGGCTGCCTAGATTATTTCTGACATGGGCAGCTACATCAGAGTTTGAAGGGTTGGAGAATGTCTTCTCTGCTAACTCAGCAATATCAAATCTGCTTAAGTGTAGCAGAGATGAGGGACTTAGCCTGTTGAGCTCTCCATTCTCTCTTTCAACAACAAAGTTGTGAGAAGAGTCTTCGAACCTCCACCGGATGATCTTCTTTCTAGGTGCAAGAGGTTGTCTTGGCACCCTGTCGATTTTCTTGGTATCTAGTAGAGTCACCAGCCTTCTCCTTAACTTCTTGTCTTCCTTATTCAAAGTGTCTGAATTGAGGCCAAGGAGATTTGCAGCTTGGTCCAATGCTCCTCTGGGCAAATCAAGAAATTGATCTTTAGTGAGGGAACTTGAGGATCCATCAACATAGGTCAAATTGACAGAATCCTTCACACAGGAGATATCGCTCAGAGTTGTGCATTTTATGAGCTTTGTCTTGACTGCTTGAATTCTTCTTAGGAGAGATGTTTAGAAGGCTGAGGGGATGGTTTAATGGGTTGATGGGTAGGTTGATGCGTTTGGGTTCTGGCTAGAGTTTTGGGTTGAAGGATGGGAAGTTTGGGTGGTTGAGGTGAAGGAGTTGGTACGAGTGATGGTGTAGGTTCAGGGGTGTATGGTTCAGTGGTTGGTTCGGTTTTGATGGGGAGTGAAAAAGGTATGGTTTCAGGTTGTGGTTGGGTTTGGAGTTTGGGTTGAGTGGTTGATTTGAAGGTCATCCCCTGTCCCCTTCTATACATCTCCTTCCTCTTCCCCGCGCGAATGTCAGCCTTAATCTCACTGACATGTCGCTGGAGAGTCTTTTCTAACATAGGACCCACCTGCCTGCCAGAGAATCCATGAGCTTTGAGATAGCTCTTCATCCAGGCCTTCTTACCTATTTTCTTGGCAATAGTCAGTCCTGCTTCCTCTTCCTTCTTCTTCTGCAATAGCTTTTCCCTTTCAGCTCTCTTTCTCTCTTTCTCCATTTGATCTTGCTCTTTGTTAAAGAGCCATAAGATCGTATCATTGTTATGTGGAGATAATTCTTCTTGAGAGAAACCTCTGGAGGTTAGGAAAGTTATCCTTTCCCTCCTGAGCTGTACATCAGCTTCTTTTTCCTTTCTATCCTTTCTTCTTCCAAGGCCAACCTTGCAGCTTCTTCTTTTTGCTGTTTTAGGAGCAAGGTTGTCTTTCTAGCTCTATTAACTCCTCTAATGGTAGCAGGAGTACTTTTTGAGTCATGGTTATAACAAATATATTCTCAAAAAGTTGTAACTAATAAGAAAAAATATATTATCATTAAAAAAAATTTTATTGATTTTATTACCATTACCTAATAAAATATATATTTGATTTTTTGATTTTCTTTTTTTAAATAAATATGCATATATTTTTTTAAATGGGCTATTACCAAAAGATAATGATTTTTAAAATTTAGTTATCGAGTTTTCTAATGCTTAGTATAATAACTAAATAAATATTTATCGAGTGGCGCAGGTAATCAAATCTTGAGTTTGATCATGCTACAAGAAAAACAATGATTTTTTAAAAATCAAAATAATTTACCCTGTAAAAAGAGAAAATTACAATACCATAATGCGTTCAAAACCTTAGGTTGCCTCCCGGAAGCGCTTAGTTTAATAACAAGGATTAGCTTGAGTCAACCCCGCATTAATTGTTCTTAGGGTGAAGATTCACAACCTCAAATTCCACATCTATCGGGCCTTTGTGTAATTTTTCAATCGATGGTTCACTTTGAAAACTCTTCCGTCTGGATGTTCTATTTCAACACTACCATATGAATATACTTGTTTCACAAGATAAGGACCTGTCCATCATGATTTTAATTATCGTGGGAACAATCGAAGTCTTGAATTGTAAAGCAAGACACGCTCCCCCACTTGGATTTTTTTGTTATCCTTCAAGTGGTTGTTTGTCCATTCCTTATAAAATTTAGAGTTCTCGTAAGCTTGATTTCTTACTTCTTCAAGCTCATGAACCTGCAAAAGGTTAACTGATTTTAAAGCCCATATGCTTTGTGTTCAAGTTCAAATGGTAGATGACAAGTTTTTCCATAAACCAACTTAAATGGTGTTGTGACTATTGGTGTTTTGTAAGCAGCTCAAAAAGCCCATAAAGCATCATCTAACTTATCTGACCAAATCTTTCGGTTTTGCCCCGCTGTTCGCTTGAGAATGCGTTTGAGGCCTAGATTAGTGACTTCCACTTGTCCACTCGTTTGTGTATGATCCGAAGTTGAAAATCTATGGTGAACACCATAGTGTGATAAAGTTTTTTCAAGTAGAGAGTTACAAAAATGAGTGCCTCGGTCAATAGTTAAGGCCTTGGAGGTTCCAAACCGTGTGAACAACTTTCTTAAAACTTCATGAAAACCATAACATCGTTTATGAACAAAGCATGTACTTCCACCCATTTTGAGACATAATCAACAACAACAAGGATGTATTTGTGCCCTCATGAACATGGAAATGGTCTCATGAAATCAATGCCCCAAATGTCAAATACCTCACACACCTAAATGTCGTTTTGGGGCATCTCATCAGATGAGATGTTACCTGCTCATGGCAAGCATCACAAGCTTTAACCAACGCATGCGCATCCTTAAAAATGGTGGGCCAATAGGATCCAAAATCATAAACCTTCTTGGCAGTGTAATTAGCTCCATGATGCCCACCAGTGGGTCCTTCATGACAATGACAAATAATACTCATTGCCTCACTCCCATGCACATATCTTCTCACCACTTGATCTGCAAAAACCTTAAACAGATGTGGGTCTTCCCAAAAGTAATGCTTTAGGTTAGTAAAAAACTTCTTTTTCTATTGATAAGTCATTCCTTTAACAAGAACCCCACCAGCAAGGTAGTTTTCAAAATCCGCAAACAAAAGATGATCATCAATCTCTTGAACCTGTAAAAAACTCATGTGGAAATTATCATTTATGTTGGATTCCCGAAGGGTCTCTAAATATGGGTTCTCGAGTCGAGAAAGGTGGTCAGGTGCAACATTCTCAGCCCCTTTTTTGTCTTGTATCTCTATGTAAAACTCTTGCAAAAGCAAGATCCATCTAATTAATCTTGGTTTTGCATCTTGTTTTCCAAAAAGATACTTAAGGGTTGTATGATCAGTGAACACAATGGTATTGGATAAGATAAGGTAAGAGCAAGATTTATTAAAAGCAAACACCACAACAAGCAACTCCTTTTCAGTAGTTGTGTAATTCTCTTGAGCATCATTGACAGTCTTGCTTGCGTAGTAGATTGGGTGAAAATGTTTCTCCTTCCATTGTCCTAAAACCGCTCCAACTGCATAGTTGCTACCATCACACATTAATCCGGGGCTACCATTATGGGTGCATTTATTAATTTCTTTTAATATTAATTCAACCAAGAATTCATCATTAAAATCAAAAAGTGCATCTCTTTCAAGAAGTTGGGTCATAGGTCTTGCAATTTTTGAGAAATTTTTGATAAAATGTCTATAAAAGCCAACATGACCTAAGAAACTTCTTATTGCTTTAACCAAGTTAGGTGGTGGTAGTTTTGAAATGGTTTCTACTTTGGCCCTATCTACCTCTAGCCCTGCATTGGAAATCTTATAATCTAAGACAATGCCTTCCTTCACCATGAAGTGGCATTTCTCCCAATTCAAAACAAGATTTGATTGCCCGTATCTTGAGAGAATCCTTTCCAAATTACTTAAACAATGATCAAATGAATTTCCAAAAACTGAGAAATCATCCATGAACACCTCCATCGAGTCTTCGATCATGTCATGGAATATGGCAACTATGCATCTTTGAAATATGGACGGTGCATTACACAATCCAAATGGCATCCTTCTATATGAGAAAGTGCCATAAGGACATGTAAATATCATCTTTTCTTAGTCCTCAGGTGTAATTGGAATTTGAAAATATCCTGAACAACCATCAAGAAAACAATAAAACATGTTCCCAGATAAATTTTCTAACATTTGATCAATGAAAGCTAAAGGAAATGATCTTTTCTTGTTGCATCATTGAGCTTGTGGTAATAGATACAAACTCTCCAACCCATGACGGTTCTTGTAGGTATAAGCTCATTCTTGTCATATGTCACCACCATCATGCCTCCTTTCTTTGGTACCACTTGAACCGAACTAACCAATAGGGAATTGGAAATCGGGTAGATTAAACCCGCGTCAAGTAGCTTGATTACTTCCTTCTTCACGACTTCTTTCATGTTAGGGTTAAGACGACTTTGATGTTATACCACCGGCTTGTAATCATCTTCCATTAGTATATTATGGGTACAAAAAGAAGGATGTATTCATTTTATATCCATGATCTTCCAATCCATAGCTTTCTTGTGCGTCTTCAACACCTATAAAATTTTCACCTTTTCATCATTTGTTAAATCAGATTATGGTATCTTTTGGGTGGTGATGAGAAACCATAGTCTTATCAGTTGCTTAGGCTTGGTTGTCAAATTTGGCTAGTAGTCGTAACCAAACACTCTTTCTGAGCCCGAGCTTAGAGTTTCAAATTGTTTTGAATAGATTGTTTATTACACGTGCAACACGTGTCTAGGAATTTAACTAGTTACCATACTATTAATAATGAAACAAAATGAACAATGGTTGTACAGATACTATTGCATGATGTACACATCATGCTTCTTTATCACCGCCACTACTTGGGGTTATTATTGGTATTTCATGATGGTTTTGGGTATTTCTCAGTGCTCCTCTTTTAAATGGTTTCGTATTCCGAGGTGCTCTTGGTGGTGGTTGGCGATTGTTTTAGAGAGAGAAAGAGAGAGAGAGGGTGTGTCGCAGCCATCATCTTTGGCTTTCTGGTCAACGGCCTCAGACAGAAGAAAGAGGGAGTGTGTGACATCTGTGGTTTAGGTGCATTTGTGTCTCCATCACCAACCACGGCTTGCCCTACAATTGTCTTTGTCTATCTTTCTCTTTTACTCGTCTAAGGTTGGCTGATCTGTTGATGGCGGTGATGCTGGTGGTTTTCCCTTTCTTATTTTCTATTTGATACCCTTTTAGGGTTTTCAGATTCGGATGCCGCTGTTGACCATCTTCGGTGGTCTCCGAGTTTAGCAAGTTTCCTTTTGGTCCTCCCTCCGTTTTAACACTACCGCCAAGGTGCCACTCGAGGTTGGTTTCTTTTGGGGCGATGATGATGAATGATTCATCTAAGATTGTTCGATTTTAAGCAAAGGTTAGTGATAGGGATGCATGTTGGGTTTAGAGCATCGGTTATGTTTGGGTGTTTTGTATCGAGACCGGTGCGGGTTTACTGGTACATCTACTTGGATGTCATCTGTGGTTCCTATGGAGTGCCTTCAGTGGTGTCCGAGTGTAGCTGGTTGCCTCTTAGTCAGCACTCTGTTTCCATCGACACCAAGGTGGAGGCCATACAAGGTTGATCTCTTTTAGGTCGATGATGATGAATGATTCGTCTGATATTGTTATGTTTTGAAACCGATGTCGGTGATGAGGATAGATCTTGGCTTGAATCCATCGGTTTTGTTTGTTTGTTGTTTACCACCAAACATGAAGATGTCTCAATAATTACTGAAACTATTTTGTTATGATTGTGTACATCTTATTTTAGAATCTTTTGAGCGGTGATGAGAAACTGTAGTGTTATCGGTTGCTTAGGCATGGCTATCGAATTTGGCTAGCAACCGTAACCAAACACTCTTTCTGATCCCAAGCCTAGAGTTTCAAATTGTTTTGAATGGTTTTTTTATCACACGTGTAACGCGCGTCTGGGAATTCAACTAGTTATATATATGTTAATAAAGGAAGTGAAGGAATAGTGGGGTTTTGTGGTGTTTTATTTTGGCCTCATAACTTTTTAAGTTTGCCTTTGTGTCTCTGTTGTTGTGCATGTATTTAAATATCTTCTTCCCCATATATTTTTTTAGAAAAAGGCATAGAATGGTGGCTAGAGAGAGAGGCGCGGTTGTTCTGTGGTCACCATTGTCTCTGGTACCTTTTCTAGTGTCTGAATGCCTCTAATTTTGCTCTGTTCTTGGTGCTCCGACTACTGCTCTCTACCTCCACCAAACACCGCCCTATCAAACGGATTTTTGATAGTTTCAGGTGGTGTGAACCACATACATCCACTACCTCTAGTGCCTTGGTTGCTAGTTCAAGGGCTTTCAACTTGTTCTGTACCATGTGCTTTGATAGCCACCACCTACCTCCGGCCAACGTCACCTACTTCCAGCGAATGCCTCCACGCTCCAGTGAATGCGTGGATGTGTGTCTTTGATTCCGTGTGTTCCTGGGAACCTGTGTGCCCAGGTGAGCTCGGTGGGTTTTCTAAGTTCTGATATGGTCGGTGGAGGTGCGCATGGTGGTTGGTGGCAAAGGCATGCAGTTGTTTTCACACACTAACCATATTCTTTTGACAAACTTGCTGTGTGTTTTGGTATATATAAATATTTTGGTAATGGTTTTTACACGATTAAGCTTTAAATTTATAAAAATGATTTTTACCTTTTTACTAACTACACATATAATAGGCAAGTGTACCTATCGGATAGTAGTATAACTTTTGGTAAGAACCAAGTATCGATCTGTGGACACAAAATCTCCTAATACTAAGTCTTTGTCATTATCTAGCCGATAAAATATGATTTGTGAATAAAATGACCAACTAATTTAGCTAATAATTAAATTAATAAAAGAAGTAGACGAAGATGAAGATAATCAATTAGAGGAAGATATCACTTAGACTTTTAAACCTCTTATCAAAACAATGACAACATACAAGAACCTATGGTGGGATCATCTTCTACACATGTAACATGGATATAAACTAGACTCCTGTCAAGGTTAACTAATTTTTTAACTCGTTGGAAAGCTAATATGATAAACACATAATATCCACCTAAAGTTATGCCATGAAGACCCAATGATATTATTAAGGCAAAGTTGAAGATGGTTGGGACTCCCGTTAGGGATACCAACCCACAAATATTTGGAAAGTAATCATGATAAACACATGATAACCACCTTAATTCACGTAATGTAACAATAGCTATGTAAATCTTCCACTTTATGAATTCCCTAACATGAATACACAAATCATAAATATGCATATTATATATGGTTACATATACACAATGTTAGGAGATAATCATAACAAAAATAATGGTTTTCACAAACATATGTCTTCAGATGCGCACTTGTTTAACTTGACTAGATAATCAATCATCATTTACAATTCCTAGTCAATGCCATAAACCATACACTAATGTATGCATTTCATGAATAGATGTTCTAAAACACAAAGTTTTCCAACAATATGTGATTATAACACCCACAAGATTTATTATTTCACCAATTTCAACAAGCATATACAATTATTGAAAAGCATTCATAGCCTTGTAATAAACATTGACCTTATCATCACCAAAAGTTACAAGTAATATGTCAAAGTATGTTAAGCTTCATCTAATCTATGTGATAAAAAGTGTCTAGCCATGAGGTTTACAAAAACCACAACCAAGCTCATGACAATGGAAGAAAACATATAGATCTAGAGATTTTCAAACCAAAGATAAGTAGAGGTGGGTTGTATGGAGTTGAATCTTCCTTTGAAATGCTTGATCTTCAACCTAGCTTGAACTCTTGAAAGAACTCCTTCAAAGTTGCCACAAGAATGGAGAAAAACTAGGGTTTCTACTCCAAAATTCATCTCCCCCAAAATGAGAAGAAGCGCTTAAAAGGAGCCTTGATGCTGTTATGCCCATGACAGAATCAGTCATGACCATAATGCGTAGGAAATAGGGGCCTGATACATGTTATGGCCCTGACAAAATCAGTCATGACCATAACAGCCTATAAACTTCCAAAATCTTGATGTATTTCTTGTCTTTTTCTTTTGAAATTATCAAGTAACCATCCAAAACTACAAAATTCAAATTAATCATAATTAAGTATAGATAAAAATGAATTGGTAACAAAAAACACTTAAGATGGATAAAGATATGCATTATTAAAATGTATATTTATTTACATATCAATGATGGTGGGTTGGCACTCGTCCGCGATGCTGCTTTGATCTGTTGTAGTTTTAAACCCTAACCTGATGCGACGAGTTGATGATGATAGGGGTTTCTCGTCTGAGATCTAATGTCTATGATAACATGGTTTATCTTGTTTGAGACGGTTATGCATGATAATGGTCACTGTTATGTGCTTGCTATTACGATTTGTTAGGTCAATGATGATGATGACCCAATCATCTGAGATCAGTTTAAACATGTAAACTTTGGGTATTGGTTGTTATTGCTTTCATCGCTTTTCATATCTGATTTTGTAGTTCATTTTGGTTTTCTATTAGTTGGAGGTCTATGATTATAGGGGTTGCCCATTTGAGACAATTTGGTACCATTCTATTCTAGGGATTTAAGCTGATAATGCTGAGGTTTTTGCTGGCATCATAATTTAGAATTTAATTGATGTTCTTTCTATGCCTTTGTTGATAAGTGTGTTGTCCATAGATGAAATCTTTCTTGTGTTTTTTAGATCTTTTTTTGTTAGAACCTGGTCTCTTATGGAAATGGTTTGGCTCTTTATGGTTGTTGTAGTCCTTTTTAGGTGTGTATTTTTAGGGTTTTAAGTTGGGTTGTTTCTTGATTGTTAACCCTAAAATATGCATTTGAGATGGGTTTTCATTACTTTTATGGATAGCAAGAGCAGGTACTGGTTTTTATGTGTTCCTATTTTGTAATGTTGAATCACAGTTATGTTTCCCATGTTGGGTCTATCTTTGTGGGTTCATATTGCAATACGTACTCTATGAATATTTGTTATCATTGCATTTCTGTTTATTTTGTTGGACTGATGATGGTGGGTACAAACCGCCTAAGGCATCACTCGGATTGCAGGGAGATTGGTAACCCCTAATGTCGTTTCAAGGAACCTTTGATTATCCGCCTCTTTGGTTTGGTTGGCTCGCCTATGTTGCATGGCTTTGATAAGCCTAAATGTAGGTTATTTACTTTGAATCAAGTGCACCTTTGGTGTGGCAGATCTCAAGGATGGTGGGTTGTCACTCGTAACCCTCTTCAGCCATGATGCCTTGATTCAGTCGCGGTGATGAGAAACCGTAGTGTTATCAGATGCTTAGGCTAGGCTGTTGAATTTGGCTAGCAGCCATAACCAAATGCTCTTTTTGAGCCCGAGCCTAGAGTTTAAATGTTTTTGAATCAGTGATCTTGGTGATGGTTTGTTTATCACACGTGCAACGCGTGTCTGGGAATTTAACTAGTACTAATAATAGAAAAATGAAAGAAGCGATGAGGTTTCATTATTTTCGAATTTGGCCACTGAAGTTTTTGGTATTTTGAGGTTTTTACCTAATTTGCGAGGTTTAAGTATGTGGGTAGAGAGAGAAAGATGTTGATTGCTTTCACCCTCCTCCCTTTGTTGTCAGTTGAGGCGTCGCCTCCTTCTCTTTGTTGTCGACTAGGTGTTCATCTCCATCACTGCTATGTTGTGATGGTGCCATGCTCTGTTTCTGTTTCGTCTGTTGATGGGTGATGTTGGTGACTCCCCTGTTTTTTCCAATATGATTATGACAATGACACGGCGGTAGGGGTTGTTGCCGGTCTGCCGCCCTTCTGTCGTTTGGTTGGACCAGGCGGTGACCCTTTGGGTGTGAATGGTGGTGATAATGGTGGTCCAATTGCCTTTGTCTCCCTATGATCTCCGACGAGTTTGGTGCTGACATAGTGCATCCGGGTTTGCGATTTGAGGCCTTTAATTTGGGTTTTGCCTTCGTGGTCGCCAATCTTCGCTCTATGGATAGTCGTACCAGTCGTTGTTGGTCTCCGACCCTTCCACTAGTTGCTAATCTTTGGCAATTTTGGTGGCGTCCTGATGCATATAGGTTGGCGATATGTTTTTATTAAGGCCTTTGATTTGGGGCTTTTGACTTTAATAGTCATCGACCTCCATTCTGGGTGGTCATCGGCTCAGCTTCCCTACTTCTTCGTCGCTGATGGTTGTTGCATGCCCATGGATTTGCTCCCTTTCTGCATCTCTCACCACCATAGGTCTTCATCGACACTCACCAACATGGTCTGGTGAGTGTCTGGATGGTGGTGTGCCTCGGCTATTGTCGCCTCTGATGGACCCGTTGGACCTTCGAGGTGGATGTCGCGTTCCAGGTTCAATGGGTGAATAGATGGTGATGGTATTTGTTTTAGCTAGAGTTTTATGTCTATGATGATCGTAGAGTCTCGTATTTGAGACGAGTTATGTAAGTGATTGTCTTGGGCGATAATGATGTTTGTATACACATCTAAGCCCACTTGATGTTTCCATTTTTTGTCTGATTTCATTATTCTAGCTATTTCACGCTTGCTTACATTTGCTTTGGCGTGGTGATGATGTTTGTTTGATCTAGAATCTTTTGTTAATGATGATCAGATAGACACGATCTCAGGCAATATATTTGACGATTATGGTCGATGACAATGATTGTACACATCTGAGACCACTCAATGTTATAGTTTATGCCTGGTTTCATTGTTCTAGCTGTTTCTTAGTCGTCTAGGCTTGTTTTGGTGTAAATGTGTGTCGATGATGATGAACTGCCTCATCCGAGACCGCCTATATCGTTGTTTGACACCCCACCCGTGACCCTGACGGCGTCTACAATTGATACAACTTACAACGAAAGCTAACTGAGGTTTCATTAGAAACTATAATATCATCAACTTGTTATATCACAATTTTACAACAATATTTTGAAACAAACTAAAATAAAACTTCTTGGTCTTCTAGATCCTTTTTTTCTTTATGCAGCTTCTAAGTATTTCCTTAGGAGTTACCTTTGATACATATTGTAGAGATTAATGAAGAGGCTGATGCAACCCAAACATCCAAAGTCTATCCTGCATGCTGCAAAAGGGCATTGAAGAAGAATGCTTAGGAAGTTTCACACTTGCAACAGAAATATTCTAAGTGTGAAATCTTCCAAAGCCAAAGATGAAGTCTTCCGAAGCCTCAGAGACAAAGTCTTCCGAAGCTTCAACTCATGAAGACAGATTTCTTCCGAAGACTTTTGACACATGCTTTATTTGATGTACTGTTCCATAAAGGTGGACACCTTTCCGCTGCATCTCTGTAAAGTCACCAACTTACATGAGTTGGTGAAAAGGTCCATACTTTTGGTGACTGTACCTTGAGATCTTGAGTCTGTAACTTTCTACTTCATGTACTTTATCCTTTTTGTAATACATAAGGATGTGAGCTATGGCATGTTATAGTCATTAGTCAAAAGGCAATCTGCCTTTTGACTCTACAATTGATTTTGTTTGTGTCTAGCCAAGTGTATCCAGCTGGCTTTCAAAGTATAGCCGGTTGTAGGTTGTAGTATAAGTATTCCTTGTTCTTGTATCTTTCCATTATGCTTTGTAACACTTGTAATAAAACATAGAGAAAGCAATATACTACAATCTTGAAAACCATCCCACTATGTATCTTGCTCTTGTGTTCTGTCTCTTACATTACTTGTGTTCTTAGTGTCTTATTGTGGTTAATCCAGTTCACTATTTGATTTAGTTTGGCTAATCTCCTCTTTGTGTAGTCGTGTTGTAAGTGACCCCCTTCATCAATCCTGCATTTGGTATCAGAGCTTTCCAGGCTCTTGATATAAGATCTCACCATCTTAAGATCCCTCACACACACAAATACCAAACTTTTCAAATGGCAGCCATTTCCAAGACTGATATGGAAACTAGAACCATGAACAAGTCCCCACTGATCACTCTTGATGAGTTTGATACCTGGTGTTTGAGAATGGAAGGTTTCATCAGGTCTCTAGATTCAAAAATAAGGGAGTCTATTGAAAATGGAACTTACATACCTAGCACCCCCTCTACTACCGTGCTGGTATGATCCCCAAGGATATGGCTAACTACTCTGATGAAGATTGGAAGAGAGTAGAGATTGACAGAAAAGCCATGACAGCCCCTCAAACTGCTCTTCCAAACTCTTTGTACAGAGGTTTCAAGAAGTGCAAAACAGCTAAGCAGTTGTGGGATGCACTAAAACTGATGTATGTGGGCTCATCTGAAGCCAAGAGAACAAGAAGGATCTCCTGAAGAAGCAGTTTGAAAACTTCACCTTCAAAACAGGTGAAACCATGACTCAGCAATACTTCAGGTATGTTGAGATTGTGGATACCCTTGTGGATGGAGGAGTCTCTCTAGAGAACAGAGACATTGTAAGGAAGTTCATGTCCTCACTTCCTAGGAAGTGGACACACTACTGTGTGGTGATCAAGAGAACTGAAAATCTCAAAACTCTTACTCTGACAGAGTTATATGGGATTCTTAGTGGCTACCAGATGGAGATAAACATGCAAGGTTCATCTGGAAACTCCAACAATCAAATGGGTTCATCCCTACATGTGGTTGAAAGGGATAGCATAGAACCCCAACATCATCTCATATGCTACCCTGACAACTCACCAAAGGGTCCTTTCATCACCTTCCCAGAGACACCAAGCGAGAACTACACTCAAGGAAGCCCATTCCAAGAGACAAGCTCTTCTCAAGCTTTTTTGTCTTCTGATGAAAGCCGTGGTAACTCTCTTTTCACTCTTGAAGACCTGGACTGTATTCATCCAAATGATTTGGAATACATAGAATTATTCCAGCAGATGGCTCTTCTCACTCACAGAGCCAAGAAATTCTATAAGAGGACTGGAAAGAAGTTTTCAGGCAATGCAACCAGCAGACAGTTTGGCCTGGACAAAGGCAAAGTCAAGTGTTACAACTGTAACTTGATGGGCCACTTTGCCAGAGAGTGTAAGGCACCTAAAACAAGTGGTGGCCAAACACAGTCCAGACCTAACTACACTAACAAAGCTCTCCAGAATGAGAAGTCAAAGCAACAGGTTGCTGTTGCTGTTGAAGAAGGAGGCTTTGACTGGAGCTTTCAGGTGGAAGATGCTTCTCCAAATCAAGCATTGATGGCAGATCATGATGAAGCCAAGGTATTGGAACATCTCTGTACTCCTGAATGCATTGCTAAAGTCAATAGATACAGGTCCTATAACTTGGAGATGAGATCTGATCTTAAGTCCTTAAACATTTTAAAATTTGATTTTAGAAAGTCTGAAAATGATTATAAACAGAAGATAGAGGACTTAGAGAAAGCCATTTTAGTTCTAAAACATGAACACACAGATTTTAGGACTCAAATCAAAGATCTCATAACCAAGCTGACTGAGTGTCAGGCTGAGCTTGTGATCAGCAAAGCCAGGGAAGAAAAGAGTGTTCTTGAAGAAGAGACCTTCAAGAACATGATATCCTCATCCCTACACAACAAGGTGTGCTATCAAAATAGGCAGGGACTAGGATCTAATGAGATAGCTCCTCCACACATAATCTTGTAAATAAGACCTCCTAGGTGTGGAACTTATGAAGATGAGCTTCCTCTCATAGATCCTATGAGTGAAGAGGATGAAGAAGAGATAGTGAAGAATTCCGCTGAGAAGAGTGAAGAGGAGGATTCTAAGAAGGGCCAGTTGTTGGACCAAAAGAACCAATGAGTCGGATCAGAAAAACCTTTAAGTCCCACAGACGTCACAACAACTACTGAAGACCACAACAGTTGAAGACAACAGCTGACTACAAAGTCTGAACACAAGTACTGAAGACAAAGTCTGAAGACACAAGTGCTGAAGACAAAGTCTGAAGACACAAGTCCTGAAGACAAAGTCTGAAGACACAAGTGCTGAAGACAAAGTCTGAAGACACAAGTGCTGAAGACAAAGTCTGAAGACACAAGTGCTGAAGACAAAGTCTGAAGACACAAGTGCTGAAGACAAAGTCTGAAGACACAAGTGCTGAAGACAAAGTATCAGACGTTGTCACAACAGCTGAAGAGGTCTTCTTCAGTAGTTGTGATGGTTTACCTTTCAGTAGTTTTCTTTGTTTCAGTATTGTAAAACAACTGAAGAGTATGTTCTTCAGTTGTTATTGTTTCAGTAGTTTCTTTTCAGTAGTTGTAATAATATTTAACACTTAGCATTTTTGTAAGAAGATGTCAGCTGTTTGACATCTTCAGTAGTTGTGTTAACTATCAGTAGTTGTAATAAATTCTGTTAGATGTCACTATCAAGTGACATCAGCAGACGTCACATCTCTTATATAAGAGGTGTCAACTTAATTGTAATTGTGACATTCCGTTACCACGAAAGCAAATATTGAGAATATATCTGCAGAATTCTCCCTATCTATAACCGTTTTTGTTCTTACATTGAATATCTTTTTGTTCTTGTGAATTGGCTAATTCATTGTTAGAATTCCGCTGCTATACTCTCTAATCAATCAAACGTAGATCACTGATCCTAACAAGTGGATCAGAGCTGGTTAATCATTGATTGATCTAACAATTGATCATTGAAACTGCTAATTGATATCTATGTTTGATTGAATTAGCATATTTGCAAGAACTGGTTATAGATTATTGAATTTCTGACGCTTTCGTTCATTATTTTGAGATCTCTCTTGGTTCAATTGGTTGTTGTGTTTTTGTTCTAAATCTGTTATAGCTTAATTGAATTTGATTGAATCTGAGATGACTACTCTCCTTCTAATGATCCTCACAATACTGGTTCCTCAACCAAGCCCCCGATGCTGGTTAGGACCGAGTATAACATATGGCAGCGAAGAATGCTTCATCACCTGTCTGTTAACAGTTCAGGTTGTTGGACATCTGTGGTACATGGACCACATAAGCCTATGGTGAACAATCAGGAAACCAATCAAATGGTTCCGAAGAAGAAGGAACAATACTCTGATGAAGATCGGAAACTGTTTGAGATTGATGCTAAAGCCCATGAATTCTGGCCATGGCACTGCCTAATGAAATCTATTCAGGGCTTATGCATCATGAAACTGCTCATGATCTCTGGAATGCCCTGAAGGAACAATTCGGTGGCACAGATGAGGTCTTAGCAAACAACAGAGAAATCCTTGCCCAACAATATGAAACATTCTCTCATAGAAGGGTGAGACACTGACTCAACAGTTTGAGCGTTTTTCCTGCTTGATCTCTGAGCTAAAAATGGTGAAACAGGAATACACCATAGCCAGATGAATAACAGGTTCCTCAGATCACTGCCTGAGAGATGGGACACATACACTATTGTCCTACGCTCCAGTGCAAATCTGGATAGCCTATCTCTCACCCAACTTCATGGGAAACTGCTTACATTCGAAAGAGAGATAGAGCAGAAGGAAACTGTCCTCATCAGGAAAGCTCACTGATGACTTTGTACCAGGGAATACTGCCTTGGTTGGTCATGAGTCAAAATATGCTGCATCTGAAAGCAATTATGATGAGCATATTGATTTCTCTTCAAATAGTTCTGATCATGCATTTGTTGGTATTGAGAGTCATTCTGGCAGTAATAATGACAATCTATGCTTCATCATGGATGATTTGAAAGGAATAGCTGATGATGATCTAGAAGAGATGGATATTCTGAGCCAAATGGCATTGATTAATATCAGATCTCAGAAGTTCTATAAGAGAACTGGCAGGAAATTCCTGGACTCTCTGGCAAAACCAAAGTTGGTTTTGACAAGAGTAAGTTGAGGTGTCACAAATGCCAAAGGCTAGGACACTTTGCAAGAGAGTGTAGATCAACTGGATCTAACTTTTCTACACCCTTTGTGACTTTTCCTAGTACTAGTCCACAAAACAGAGGGCAACATCTTGCTGGTTCTGGTCATCATTCATATCCTAGGTCTCCTGCATACTTTGTCCCCCAGGGTCCAATGTCATATCCTTATCCCTGCTATTATATGCCTCAACCAAATCCTGTTCAAGCTCCAATTGCACAACAACCACAAGCATTGCCTGAACCATAACCTTCCCAATCTCATCAACAAACTCAACCTCAACAACACAGCTTCTTCACCCCGGGAGTTGTTGACTGGAGCAGTTTACCAGATGATTTGTCTGGTCATGAACAACTGTTCACTGGTGCTGGTCAACATGGTGGTGACAGTCCCTTTGGAAATCTAGCTCTTATGGCTTTGGATTCTGCGGATACTTCATCTACTAATGCCTCTACACCAAAGGTATCACAGGTATCCTCTGAGGCAAAAGCCAAATATGTTCTGAAACATGCATAGCAGCATTTGCATCTATTAGAGAAGCAAATGTAGCTTTGATTAACAAGAACATTGAGCTAGAACAAACAATTTCCAAAAGAAAAGCTGAATTTGAGTCTGTGCTTAATGAAAAGAATGATGAGATTTACAAACTTAAATGCCAAATCACAGATTATAAGGCTAGAGAAGAGTACTTCTAGAGAAGTACAAAGATCTCAAAGAAACCCTTGCAGTCACCCAAGTAGAGTGTGATCGATGGGTACAATCATGCAAGGTTTTGAAATGCTTCTTAGTAAGCAATCTGCTTCCAATGTAAAGTTTGGCATTGGTTACAATCACACTGCTCCACCTACAGATTTTACTCCCAGAGCAGAGGTAGAATCTGATGGTGAGAGCAATAACCAATCCATTTCATCATGTGATCTACTTTCTGATTCAGCACCATCAGAAGTAGAAGTCAGCACTAAGCCCTCTCAGAACCTATCAGCTGATGTTGATGGTTCCACTGCTGACACTCACATGATCAAAGAGTTGATCAACTCAAGAGTTAATTCTGAAAGTCCTGAAAGGACTGGAGAGCAAGATTTAACACCTGAAGTTCAAACTCCAACTACTGTCAGTACTGAAAAGAAGAAAACTGTCAGTAGAAAGAGTTTGAAGACTACTAAAGAGGAAGTCAAGAAAGCAAATAATACTTTCAAAGCATTGAAGAGCAAGTCTTCAGTAGTTTCATCCTCTTTAGTTGATGATCAACATAAGATGAAGAAGAAACCATGTGAAGTATGTGGTTTGTTCAATCATCTTACAAATGATTGTTGGTACAAAAGAGGATCCAAACTCAAACATAAAGAAGAAATTAAAGAGAAAATGGTTAAAATGAAAACTGGTTTGAGGCCACATTTGTATCAGCAACATCAAATCCTGTAACCCTTAAGTCCATAAAGAAATCCAAAAAGGAAGGGGTTAAACAGGTAACAGCTGAGATTGCTAAAAGAAGAAGGTGCAACATAGGAACTTATCAAACTCCAATGGCAATGTGTCTGATGAGCTGAAAGCTTATCACAAAATCAGACACAGCTGGTTATGATGGTTCAACATCTATTGGGAAGAGTTAACCAATTAGATGTTCCTATGTTGAAACCACAGAAAAGGAGGTCCAAGCCAAAGGATTCCTCTTCTACACCATCTTCTTCTCTCAGGCTGTTGTTTCCATCAAACCTGTTAGTTTACCATCTGTTGATGAGAACAGGCCCAAAACCAAAAAGGTTTGGGTCTCCAAAACTAACTGATTGTTTATAATTACAGGGTTCTTCAACATGCCAAAGTAGCATCTGGTATGTAGACAGTGGGGGATCTATGCACATGACTGGGAACAGCTCTCTTCTTCATGACTACTCTCAAGGAAAGAAGGGGTTTGTTTCTTTTGGCAATGATGCTAGGGGTTACATCATTGGAAACGGCTTTGTCTCCAATGGAGAAATAAAGTTTGATGATGTTAATCATGTGGAAAATCTCAAGTACAATCTCTTGAGTGTCAGTCAAATGTGTGATAAAGGCCATGTTGCTCTTTTCACCAGTCAGAACTGTAGGATTCTGTCATCCAAAGTTCTGCATTTGATTGATAAGGTGTTGGATGATCACACTCTCCTGAGAGCCAACAGGACAGGAAGAGTGTATGCCTTAGATCTTTCCAAGAAAATAGATCTTAGAGGCAATCCTTGCCTATTTTCCAAAGCCTCTTCTCAAGAATCTAAACTGTGGCACAGAAGGCTGGGTCATGTTAATTTCAACAATATGAATCAGCTGATCCACAATAGTTTAGTCAGAGGCTTACCAATAAAGGAGTTCCACTGTGATGAAACCTGCACTGCTTGTTTAAAAGGAAAACAGCACAAAGTCTCATTCCCTCCTATTGAAGAGCCTAAGTCCACTGCCTGCTTGCAATTACTGCATATGGATCTATTTGGTCCTATGAGAGTGATGAGCATGGCAAAGAAGAAATACTGTCTGGTAATTGTGGATGATTACTCCAGATTTGTATGGACTTTCTTTCTACATTCAAAGGATGAGGTTGCTCAGAAGATTATTCACTTTGTGTTGTATGTTGAGAAGCAGTATTCCCTTCCAGTCAAGTGTATCAGGACTTCTATCTTTCAAAGGGAATCAAAAGGCAGTTTAGCATACCACGGACTCCAGAACAAAATGGAGTAGTGGAGAGGAAGAACAGGACCCTAATTGAAGCTGCAAGGTCCATGCTGGCTGACTCTGGTTTGCCACTAACTTTTGGGCTGAAGCTGTTAACACAGCTTGCTATGTGCAGAATAGAGCCTTAGTAAATCAGAGGTTGATGAAGACTCCATATGAAGTTCTCCATCACTTGGCTCCTCTAATTTCATTTTTCAAAGCACTTGGGTGTCCCTGTTTTATTCTCAACACAAAGGATCAACTCCAAAATTTTGATCCTAAGGTGGATGCAGCGTATTTTGTTGGTTATTCATCTACTTGCAAGGCATACAGAGTCTTCAACTGCAGAACAAAGATAGTTGAAGAGACTTTGCATGTGAAGTTTAATGAATCTCCTATGGACAAGATTCCACAAAACCCTGTGGAGTTGTTTGATTTGGACAACTGCAATATGTTCCTTATCAACCTCCAGCTGTTGCAGATCATGTGGATAAATCATCTTCTACAGCATGTCTTCCACCTGGTGGTATTGATGATGATGATGATAATATCAATACTCACCTATTCAAGTTTAGTGACCAACTGCCTGTGTCTGCTAAATTTGAGGTTCCTGTAGCTTCAGCAGTTCCATCCACAACAAATGCTGATGAGATCTCTGATTCCTCTACATCTTTGGGTTACCATCTAATTCTTGGTTTCAAGAGTCTGCATCAACATCTGCTGCTGCTGAAGGTCCTACAACACTTGCACAGATCTCATTGTTTATCAAGAACTGAAGAATCACCCAATGTCTCAGATTATTGGTGATATCAATGCTGGTGTTTCAACAAGAAGTCAATTGTCTAACTTCTGCTTCTATGCTCTCTTCATCAGTCAGCTAGAGCCAAAGAACTACCATGTTGCTTTGAGAGACAATGGATGGGTTGAAGCCATGCAGCTTGAGCTACTTCAGTTCAAGAAACAGCAAGTGTGGGAACTGGTTCCTCTTCCCCCAGGTAAATGTACAATAGGCACTAAATGGGTGTTTAGGAATAAAACTGATGAAAATGGGCTTATTGTTAAGAACAAGGCTAGATTGGTATACAGGGGTTTTCACAAGAAGAAGGTATTGACTATGATGAAACCTTTGCCCCTGTAGCCAGACTAGAGGCAATCAGATTGTTTTTAGCCTATGCTGCATTCCACAATCTTAAAGTTTTTCAAATGGATGTCAAAAGTGCATTTCTATATGGTAAAATAAAGGAAGAAGTTTATGTGTGTCAACCACCAGGTTTTGAGGATAATAAACATCCTGAATGGGTGTATAAACTTGATAAGGCTCTTTATGGGTTGAAACAAGCTCCTAGAGCCTGGTATGAGACACTTTCCACTTTTCTTCTTAAGAATAATTTCACTAGAGGCTCCATTGATAAAACTTTGTTTATTAAGAAGGTGGATCAGCATAAGCTACTTGTTCAGATTTATGTTGATGATATCATTTTTGCATCCTCTGATCCCCAGTTGTGTGATGATTTTACAACATTAATGAAAAAGAGGTTTGAAATGAGTGCAATGGGAGAATTACAGTTCTTTCTAGGCTTGCAAATTAAACAAAAGGCTGATGGAACCTTTATTCATCAGTCAAAATATACAAAAGATCTTTTGAATAAGTTTGATTTACAAAACTGTAAGCCTTGTTCTACTCCCATATGCAACACCACACAACTGGATGCAGATCAGAAAGGTAAAGCTGTTGATGAAACACTTTACAGATGTATGATTGGGTCCTTGATGTATTTAACAGCTTCTAGACCAGATATTATGTTTGCTACATGTGTTTGTGCTAGATTTCAGGCTGCTCCTAAAGAGTCTCATTTGATTGCAGTCAAGAGAATCTTTAGATATTTGCAAGGTACACAATCTCTAGGTTTATGGTATTCCACTGGACACTCTTGCAAATTAGTTGCTTTTTCAGATAGTGACTATGCAGGGTGCAAGTTAACTAGGAAGTCAACTTCTGGTGGTTGTCAATTCCTAGGCAACTGTTTGATTTCTTGGCAGAGTAAGAAACAAACATCTGTTGCTACATCAACTGCTGAAGCCGAGTACATTGCTGCTGCAAGTTGCACTTCTCAGGTACTCTGGCTTCAGAACCAACTTCTGGATTATGGCATTACAGAGACGAAGACTCCATTATTAATGGATAGTGCTTCAGCTCTGTGTATTGTCAAAAATCCAGTCTAGCACTCTAGGACCAAACATATAGAGATCAGACATCACTTTATTCGGGATTGTTTTGAAAAAGGTCTGATTGATCCTAAGTTTGTGCCTAGTGCTGATGAGCTTGCAAATATTTTTACTAAGCCTTTGGATAGTTCTACTTTCCAAAACCTTGTGTTAAGGCTTGGTATGCTGCAGCTAGAATAAGTGACAACTACTGATGATTTTAGTAAAAGTACTGGTGATCATTGGTAACCATGTCACATATAAGTACCGATGATGACTATGATGACTAAGTCCATGAGAAAGAACTTGATCAGAAAGAGCAAAAGAAAAGCAAGGAAGGCTCAAGAGATCAAGGCTACTTTTGACTCTAAGAAGAAACAAGTTTTCATCTCTGCAGGGTTTGAAGTAGTAAGGACTGAAGACATCAACCAAAACTCTTCTACTAAGGGTTCTAGTTCTTGTTCAAATCATCTCAATAACAAGAAGAAGACTGATCTGCTGTGTACCACTGTTGCATAGCCTGGACTATCAAACTCCAAGAACAGTTCCCAGGCTAAAAGGACTGTCTCAACATCTGCAAAGAAGAAGGTGGAGAAGGGATGTGACCTAAGACAGTCTTGTTCCTAGCAGAAGACTCTTGTGAAGAAGAAAATAATGTGTGTCATGTGTGAAAGTACCATTCACATTGCTAAGGATTGTCCCTACAATCCTAAAGGTATTGTCCATATGACCAAGACAAAGACTTCAAAGGGTCTCAAGAAGATTCAAGCTTTGGAAGGAAAATCTGTTTCCTTCGGAATCTCCAAGTCTAAGAAGAAGGCAAGTGGAAAATTAACCTCGGAAGAGAAGTTGGTCTCGAAAGAAAGAAATTCTTCTGAAGCACTGAAGTTTGTTGCAGTTTCTGTAGAATCTTCCGAAGGTTCAGTAATCAAAACTTCCGAAGTTCCAAAAGCTTCCGAAGTTTTGAAGGTCAAGTCCAAGTCTCCAAAGGTGGTGTGGAAGTCTAAGAAAGACCAAGTGACTGAGAACTCTCCATCAACAATAGCTCAAGATCCTCTTAGCACAACCATAGGATCTATTTCTGTTGCATTACCTTCTATTTCTCTTAATGAGCCCAAGACAAGCAAGGCTAGGGTTTCCAACTGTAACTAATCATTTTCTTTATGCAGGGACAGCTGAAGATAAAATAAAATGTCTGCATCATAGACAGTGGCTGTTCCAGGCACATGACAGGCAATAGGTCACTACTCCAGAACTTTGAAAGGATTGATGGAGGACTAGTTGCTTTTGGAGGAGATGAAGGTGGTTACATTTCAAGAAGGAGCAAGGTCATAAATGGTAAGCTCAACATTGAAAAGGTAAACTTTGTCAAGGAGCTTGGGTACAATCTTCTGAGTGTATCCTAATTTTGTGATCAGAGTCATAACATGCTCTTTACTAAGCATGAGTGCATTGTTCTCAAGCCTGGTGTGGTCATTCCTCATGAGCACATCCTGCTTGGAGCCCCTAAGAAAGGAAACATGTACAAGAAAAGAGCATAGGTGAATCATCGATTGTGAGATCGATCAATTTAGAGCCTAGCTCTGATACCAATTGTTAGGATCAGAAAAACCATATTTGATAAAATCAATTAGATATGAACATTCAAAGGGTAGGAGATGTATAATCATTGAGTAAACAAAGGGAAATTTATTGAAGAAACAAGAGAAACAGGAAGAAAGAAGAAATTGCAATAATCAAAATACAACCTCCATGGATGACAACTCCATGGAGGCTGCACACAACTCAAGCTCACCAAATGATTACATTGTGAAAATTCTCATTGAGATGGGGGCTATCCTATCTATTTATAGTACATGACCCAAAACCCTAGGATGATGATAGCAAAACTAAATATTACATCATAAATACAATGAAATAATAAAATAGTTCCTATTTCTATAACTTGGGTCTTGAGTCTTCACAAATGGTGAACTTGAATCAGGTGGGCGTTTGCAAGGAAATATTTATCTTTTGCTCCCCCTCAGAAGATGCTTTGCACTTCTTTTATGATCAATATTAGAATATATTTCATCTTTTCAAATCCTTGTTGTTTAGGTAAAAACACACCCCAACACTACATCTAGGGGATATCAGTTCCTTGGTGGAAGGGTTGTCTCATGGCAATGCAAGAAACAATTCTGTGTCTCTGCATCAACTGCTGAAGCTGAATACATTTCTGCTGCAAGCTGCTGTGCTCAAGTGCTTTGGATTCTGAATCAGATGCTGGACTATGGGTTAAACTTCAAGGAAACTCCTATTCACATAGACAACAACAGTGCTATCTCAATCACAAAGAACCCTGTGCAGCACTCAAGGACCAAACATATCAATATAAGGTATCATTTAATAAGAGATAACTATGAAAAGGGGTTAATTAAACTGGTTAAAGTTCACACAGATGAACAATATGCTGATCTGTTTACAAAGACTTTTGATGAACAGAGATTTAAATATCTAATATCAGCTATTGGGATGATTAACATTGAGTAGGTTTTTCTTAAAACTAATTCTTATTATTTCTTAAAATATGTGTGTCCTAAGTTGTCTAGTTTATCACTTTCATAAGCTCCTATTTTCTTTGGATGAAAATATCTTTTTGAAGATTTCCTTTATATTTTTGACAATTTTTGATCTTCAGAAGTTATGCCTTTAACTTCGGAAGAAAATCATGCTTTCAAAATAAATAATTGTCAAAGAAATTTACCTTCGGAAGAGGTTTCCAATCTATCTTCTGAAGCTTAAATACTTGTCTCAGACACTTATTCATTTTTAAAGACTATTTTCTTCCGAAACAAAATTAACTCTCAGAAGCTTAGTGTTTTATATACAAAGCAATCAAGTTTTAATTTCTCTTCCGAAGGAAAATTTTCAAAATTCTCAGGAAATTCTTCCGAAATCATTTTAGCTTCGGAAGCTTTTTTAATTAAAACTTCCGAAGATAATTTACCTTCGGAAGCTTTTTGACTTTCAAAAAAACTACTTTTTGAGCAAAAGTAAACTACTTTTTCAGAGATGGGACCAACATCTGAATTTCAAAGTGTATCCTCTTTCATTAAACTTTATCTGAAATCCTTTTCACATATAAACCCAATGGTTTCCCCCTCTTTCTATCATTTGTTCTTCCTCCAAACCTAAAACCCTAAATTTCTCTCTGAAATTTCTTTCTTCCTTCTTCATCTCTAAGCTACCTCACAATGGCCAACCTTGCTCATAGAAATGACCCAAACTTACCATGCAGCTACACAGGCAACATAACCAAGTTGCTCTGTTAAACTCTAAGAATGATCCTCATTTCTCAGAGGTTTGTCAATTCTTAGATTTGTCAAATTACTTCACCTCCCTAACCATTGATCCTTCACTCTATGAGGATCATTTGCTTGAATTTTGGAAAACCTGCCAAGAGGTTGTCATGGATAGGGAGAAAGCACTGTCTACCACAGTGCAGGGGAGAATAGTCTTCATCACTCCGGCCATCATCAACATGCATCTTCAGCTAGATGATGAAGAAGGTGAGGTGTTCTTCCCAAAGGAAGCTGTTAATCATTCCTTTGAGCAGATAGGATATGAGGGAGATTTCTCTATAAAGACCTTTAGGAAAGAGAAGGTCTAATCCCAATGTAGATTCCTGCTCCATGTGGTCATCCATAACTTATCAAACAAGCATGGTGGATGGGACCAGATTCCTGAGGATCTCTCCTTCATCATCCATGGGATGATTCCGGGAGTCAAGTTCAGGTATTCTTAGTTTGTTTATACTAACTTGCTTGCTAACTTAGACTCCTTAGAATATTACATGTTTCCTAGATATGTCCAGTACATTCTTAACTGTGAACTGGGCTCACAGTTAAGGGAAACAGGTAACATTCTTAAACTGAGACAGATGAAGTCCGGCATCTTTAAAATACTGAGAAACCCACTGTTGGCTTCTCTAGGGTAGAAACAGCCCTAGTCCTAAAAATGTTAGAGCTCATTTCTCAAGGTGACAACCTAGCAACACAAGCTAGTGTTGAACCCACACCTACTACATCTCAACCACCCACACAGCCTCAAATCACCCTCACTAACCAAAGAAAATCCAAACGAACCCCTGCTCAGACTATTTAGTCTGTGGAGGCCCCCGTATACTTACCTACGTAAGAGGAAGTGGACACTAGAGCTCCCACTTCTCCTGAGGAGCAGACCACTCCCATCTCTTCAAGGATCAGTGCTGAGGTTCCTCAAGCTTAGCCTGATGAGCTCATTAGCCAAACTACCTTAAGCCATCACTCTGAGTCTCAACCTCAAGTGATCAACCTTCAGGGGACAGTTACCATCCTCAGCCTATAGATCTCAACCAACCAATTCCCAACCTTGATTTCTACACTGATGAAGATCTAGGTTTCAGTGAGTACCATGATTCTCTCTTATTTTCCCCTACTCAAAGAGAGATGAGTGCTTCTGAGGCTCCTATTTCTAGCCCTCATCAGTCATCTACTACTAAGGTGGACACTTTTGAACCTATTCAGGATGTCCATATGGAAGAGGCTCTCACTTTTGAAAGTGATTACATAATTAAGACCTCAACCATGGCAACTCAGCCCACTGACATCTTAATTGAGATTGCCAATGAGTAGAGGAAATCCAGCAGCCAAGAACCTGAAGCTGGTGGTGAGAGTGAGGATTTTGGTCCAATCATCTCATCCCCCAATGAGTCTTCTGATGAAGATGAGGGAAACTAAGACTAAAAGTGCAACAACTATCTACAACGTGCACCTATTTAGTCTCCAAGGTTAGTCACCTTGAATCTTAAGTGATTACCTTGCAGAACAGGGTCAATGATCAACAACTTGAGATTTCATATCTTAAGGAAAACTAGCTGGGAGACCTTTAAGAAGACCTTAACCAGGAACACAAGAACCCTGTGGAGGTGATTGACCTAACTCCTAGCTTACCTATGCAAGTGGGTGATGCTACCAAAAAGGGGGAGAAAGTCATTACTACCACAGAACCTGGGAGTTCTTCAGAGAGTATGGACACTAAGGACTCACCATCCTCACTTGCAATTGTGCCTGCTCAACAACTTCCTCAAGTTCACATTTATGTAAAATCTATAGACTCCCTGTTACAGAGTCTGTTTGAGGAAAGGATACCAAGGGAAATGTCATCTCCATCAACTTCCAATCATATCATTGGATGGAGGTATGACAGCAACAGGAGAGCCCTAATCATCATGAAAGTTCAAGGGCAGCAAGAGATCTTCACCTTTCAGACCTTGAACTATTATGCCAGTCTGGATCTAGTCAGCAAGCCACTTGTCAATCCAAGCAAATCAAGACAAGCTGACAAGTTGGTTCAAAGAATCCAAGATAGGATCACTACAGAGTTCAGCCTTAGAAGGAGACTATGGGAATTAGGTAATGTCATCGGTCAACTGGATGTTGAGGCAGACCCTAAGATTAGCTTCATAGGGGAAAGCTTGACTGAAGGCCTAGTGACAAAACTTGAGAGCCCAGTCTTATCACCAACAACTGCTATTGTGATCAATGCCTTTTTGAGACACCTGCTGGTGAAGGTGATTCTCAACCTCTCTCTGGCCAGAGCTTAGAAGCTGTATCAAGCAATAAAGGCCAAAGCTCTCTCCACCCTGAGTCACAGAGGTCTGTGAGTGACAAAGGGAAAAGAAAGATGACATCTGAAGAGATTGAGGAGGAGGAGAGAGAGAGAGAGAAAAAGGAGGCTAAAGGGAGAAAGTTCCTCTGTTGGGTCTTCAAGACTCATGGAGTCTGCTATCAGGGCTGCCCCCAGACCAGACACTCAGAATGATGAGTTGAGGGCAGCCAGGATAAACTATCTGCAGACAAGGAACTATGACATAGACAATGTCATTTCTCTCCCCTTAGAAAAGTTAAATGAACTGGTTGACCTAGAAAGGTCAAAGGAGAAGAAGGAGGCAGAAGATGCAGAGCTTCTAGTACAAATCAAAAAAGAGAGAAGAAAGAAAATACTGTACAAGCATATGCCTACCCTCTCCCCAGTTCAAGAAAGTCCTGCACAGAACAATGTGGTTCAACAAGAACCTCAGGTAGACAAAGAAGAAGATAGGATCAAGATGATCAACTACTTGAGTGCCACAGGCCTCTATCAGGCAGAAGCACTTCTTCCCTTGTCCTATGACTATGTTGAGTTGAGTACTTAAAACAACTTAAACTTGAGATAGTCAAGGGCAGAAAGACAACTAAGAGAAAGCTAAGGGAAGAAGCTGCAAAATCAAGAGCCATCATTCAAAAGAGCATGAAGAAGTCTGCTGACAAGTAGAGGATGATGAGCTTCTTGAAGGTATATGGATTCTCCAAAAGGGGACTTGGCCCCATGTCTCTATCCACATGGATGAGCATATCAGGGTGATCAAGCAGAAGAGCAAAAGTGGAGAGCTCATTGACTTACACTCCCCTCCAAGTCAAGACCCACCTAAAGTGGAGGTTAAGGTTGAACAACCAGAGACAACACAACCTGGACCTCCTACTGAATCTCAGCAAGCTTTATCTTCTGATCCACAGTAGGGTCAACCTCCCTCTCCTTTTGAGCTTGAGAGAGAGGAAGTCCCAACCGAGAAAGATAATGAAGATCTATCTGGTACTGCAGGCCAGTCTTCTCAGTTAAAACCTGTAAAGAGAAAGAAGAGGATGGCTTCTAAACCAAAGCCAAAGAAGAAGAAGACTGCACCCTCTTCTAAACCCCAGGATAAGTCAGAACATCCTGAGGATGTGCAGCAAGAGGATGCTACATCAACTCCAATTCAAACAGCTCCTCTAGCATCAGAAAGAGCCACTTGTCTTGAACATACACCACAAATCCAGAAAAGATGGCATGTCATTAGAGATCAAGGCACTGAAGACATTTTCACTTGGCAAGATATGTTTTAGTTGCCTCTACATGATCTCTTTGACATGAGAAGATATTTTGACAGTCTGAAGGATCCTGATCATCTTATGAAGAAAGGAATGGTGATTATCCTAATGAGGACTATTGAAATCTGAAGTCTACTAAGTATTTTGGTAGTATCAGCCTAGGGGGAGTTTGTAAAGATTAATGAAGAGGCTGATGCAACCCAAACATCCAAAGTCTATCATGCATGATGCACAAGTGCATTGAAGAAGAATGCTTAGGAAGTTTCACACTTGCAACATAAATATTCTAAGTGTGAAATCTTCCGAAGCCAAGACCAATATCTTCCGAAGCCAAAGATGAAGTCTTTCGAAGCCTCAGAGACAAAGTCTTTCGAAGCTTCAACTCATGAAGACAGATTTTTTCCGAAGACTTTTGACACATGCTTTATCTAATGTATTGTTCCATAAAGCTGGACACCTTTTCGCTGCATCTCTGTAAAGTCACCAACTTACATGAGTTGGTGAAAAGGTCCATGCTTTTGGTAACTGTACATTGAGGTCTTGAGTCCGTAACTTTCTACTTCATGTACTTTATCCTTTTGTAATAAATAAGGATGTGAGCTATGGCATGTCATAGTCACTAGTCAAAAGGCAATCTGTCTTTTGACTCTACAATTGATTTTGTTTGTGTCTAGTCAATTGTATCCAGCTGGCTCTCAAAGTATAGCTGGCTGTAGGTTGTAGTATAAGTATTCCTTGTTCTTGTATCTTTCCATTATGCTTTGTAACACTTGTAATAGAACATAGAGAAAGCAATATATTGCAATCTTGAAAACCATCTCACTGTGTATCTTGCTCTTGTGTTCTATCTCTTACATTACTTGTGTTCTTAGTATCTTATTGTGGTTAATCCAGTTCACTGTTTGATTTAGTTTGGCTAATCTCCTCTTTGTGTAGTTGTGTTGTAAGTGACCCCCTTCATCGATCCTACACATATACTTAAAAAGACATCAGCTAATGCTGGTAAGCTCATGCTATACATTTTATTATAAAATTAACTTTGACATGCAAACAATACGGGTTGTGATATTTGGGTCCATAGGCATAGTGCCTTCCCTGGTTTTACCACAACCACTGGCAATGGGTTTGTCAAACCCTCCCACCGTCAAATAGGTATGAGCATGTGCCTAATGCATACGAGGAACCCTATCCTCATTTCAGCCAGTTTGACACACCCCTTTAAATATATCAGGATCCTGTATACCCATACCAACCCGTGCATATATGTAAGCATTATAATTATTACCAGTACAGACAGGACGAGTATATTATCACAGTTTTGAAAACAGTCATGATAACTCACCTTGGTCCTTAAGTATTACCGAAACATGTATACAATTTCAGAGTTGTATTCCTGATTAGGATTGAAACACGTCTTAGCAACTAGTTAGGTAAGAAAATACTACCTAGTAATAATTATGATTGGTTTTGAATAACATTTACCTTGTGTAAGCATGGTTGATCGGTCCATGCCTAATCAAGGTTAGGCTATCCAACACCCACCACGATCCCACCATGATCTTGACTCTAAATTCTACTCTTAATAATATACTAAACCTTAAAATTTATAATTAAACTTAAAATACTAGAAACTAAAATACGTACCTGAGTGAAGTGAATAGAGTAAAAGATGCTTGAAATTTTGTATAACAAAATCGAATGGTGCATATATATACTTAAAGATGAGTTTGAAAAACAATCTTCGGAACACAAAAAAAAAGATTCATACAAATACAACACGTATAAATTTGCTTGCATACACATTTATATACACATTACTGGCTAGGTTTTAATAAGAGTGATATTCTTACTGAGAATCGAATATGATAATCAATTCAACGATTGAGTGGCGGAAACAAACAATCGAAGAACAATCAAGCAAGAAAATTACTCATAAATTCTATTTGTATTGATATATGAATGTTGACAAATTACATAGAATAATTATAACAAAAATCCTCTATCTATCAACCGTCACCTCAGTACGAGGTTAACTATTCTATTTATAGACAAGACAAGATGCCTTTACAAAATGACTAAACTACCCCTGACCTATTACATCAGAAACTAGTCTAAGTCTTGATCCGCATCTCTGATTGTTCATCCGCTTTGAAAAATGCAGATGAGATAATCTTGATCAGCATTTCCACTTGATCATCAGCATTAGTAAGTTGGTCATCCGCATTGGTTAATGCGGATGAACAAATACTTGTGCGCATTTGGTTGGTCATCCGCATTTGTCAATGCGGATGATCAAGGTCTTGTCCGTATCTTCTTTTGTTCTTCCACATTAGTCAATGCAGAAGAGTAACTACTTTACCATAAGTATTGTGTCTTCCGCATTAGTTAATGCGGAAGAGTAAACACTTGTCTGCATCAGATTTTCGTCTTCCGCATTGACTAATGCGGAAGCTAATACTTTTTATTTTTCTTACATATCTTCATCCGCATTGCATCTTGGACTTATGAGATTCCAGTTGAACAATCATCAATTCACCCATTGAGTTGGCGTGTATGATCCTTTCAGGGTGCAACAATACTCCCCCTAAGGATTATACAGCCTAGTTTTCCTCAATGTTTAGGAGGTGATTGATGTTATGAAGATTCAGCTGGGTCTTCAGGAGGTAGTATGAATGCTGCTTTGGAGGGATCCAGAATGACCTTGATCATGTTTACAAAATCAGTTGCTTCGGACATCCTGTCTCTACTCAGTACATGTATTTTCATTCTGCTCATGTTGTAGATGGCTTCCATTGGTAACTTTTTCAGAGAAATCGGTTCCCATATGGAGATTGTTGAAAGACCATCTCTATGAATCAATAAACTCCCTCCCACATCCACTTCAAGCTTAACAATGTTTCCAAGTTACAGTGGTGTTTTCTTTTTCTTTCTTTTGTCTCTTTTAATCTTTATTCTGCCATAGGCTAGTTTCAACAACTTGATGCATTTCAAAAAGAAGTGCATGTCTTGTTCACCCAATTTGTTGTTTAATTCCCTGAAGTGTCTGGTATAAATGTAATGGATATATGATTCATCAAGTAGTCTTACTTCATATCCACTAAAAATTCTAATGTCAGCTCCTTCTTTTCCTCCCCACTTCCTTTCTATCACCAGCTCATATGTTTTCTCATCATAGTACACATTTGAGATAGGAGTGGTAGAATGAGTACCAGACACTACTTTCCTCTTTAAAGACTCAGTTAGCTTTACCTTTAACTCAGGGAATACTATTTCTTCTGCTGCCACCTTTTTCTTCTTATCCAGGGGATTGACAAATGTTTTATCCTTTCTTAAGCAAATTGTCTTTAATGAATTGAAGTTGTTTGTCCTTCTGAACATCTTAAGTATATTCTCAAATTCATATCCCCTTAACATAGCTGCATGATTGATCAGTTCAAGTTGAGCTAGTTCCTTCAAATCATGAATCTTAAGGGCATTTACTAGAGTTGAGTACTCTGTGAAGAATTGTACTAGCCCTGAGATTCTCTTCACCATGAACATGTTCCAGGTGCTATCATACTTCCATGCTATTATCTTCTGATCTATCTTCCCCTTGGGAGTAGATACCCCTCTGATCAGTTCAGCAGTGGTCAGTCCTTCTTGCAGCTTCAACTGAGATGGTTCTGCAAACCATTCAGGATATTTATGGAGTACCAAGGCAAGTAGTTCTTGATCTTTTATGTTCAGCAGCATGTCTTCAGCTGACATTCTATTTCTAGGTTTGGTCTTTGTCAATTCTTCTTCTAGTTTCTTTAGTTTATCTTTCTTTTCATTGATCAATTGAAGTGTTGCAGCCCTTAATGAATTTGTCTTCATGTTGGCAATCTTTCTTTTTGTGAATCCCTGACTTGAAAGATATTCCTTCATTTCCTTATCAGACATGTTATAAGGATCAGGAAATAATGATTCATAAGATGAGGTTGATTTCTTCATTGTGAAAGCTTTTGTAGAGGATCCCTTCTTGGTAGTGGAACTTCATACCTTGTGGGTTTCTTCAAGGATAGTCTTTGTGCTTTGGAGTGTCCTTTGACATTGTCTTCTCATAGTCAGTGTCTATGTTGGATCAAGCAACAACTTCACTTTCTCTTCCTCCTCTTTCATTTTCTCATAAGTCATTGCAAACACTTCATCAGGATCATAGCCTTGATTGATCAAGAACATGGCTTTAATCATCAAGTCATCAGTTTGAGCTTTGGTTACCATGTCTTCTACTGACTGTTCTTCTTTAAGAGGGTTGTCCATGAGAACATCCTTTAAAACTTTATCTTCATCAGCAATTTCTCCTTCTTCTAAATCAATTGCTCTGGCCAATTGTTTCAACTGAGCTTCTGCCTGCTCATGTTCTTCCAAAAATTCAGCAATTGCAGCTAAACTTCTTTGGTCATCTTTTTGTTTCTTTTATGGTTCTTCTTCAGTTATTGGTCTCTTGCCTTTAGCCTTTTCAGCCAGATACTTCCTCTTTCATGAGTAAGTTTGAAGTTGAGGGCTAGAGGTTTCAGTTTGATCTTCTGGTTCATGGACCTTTTCAGGTGTACTTGGCTCTTGATCCTTCATTTCACTTTGTTCAGGTACAGTTTCTTCTTTCCTTTCTTGTTCATATCTTTCTTATAGTTCTTCTTTTGGTTCTTTAGTTAATGATATGGCAGAGACAATTTGCAGAAACAATTCCTTTTCCAATGGCACTGGTGATTTAGGAATAAATACAATAGGTTCTCCCTCAGTTCTTTGATTGTTTATGAACTCCCAAAAATCATCATCAATGCTGAATTGTTCAGAAGCAAAACTATCCAAAGCACTGAAGAGTTCTTCAAATTCACCTTTTCTGAGTCTGAATGGCCAGTGTTTCCAGAATACACTACCATGTCTAAGCTCTGGTCTTTGATCTCAATTTCACTTTCATCATCCACTTGTTCTTTATTCTCATCATCATTCTTTTGTTCTTCTTTCTCATCATCATCCTTCACATTAGTTCTTTTAATCATCATTTCAAGCTCAGATATTCTTTTGTTCTTGCTCTCAATTCCTCTTCCAGTTTTGAGATGATATCAGCTTGTTCCTCTATGATGTTTTCTTGTTCCTCCATGGCAATAGTTTGTATTTCAAGAGTGTCTATATGTCCACTCACTTCTTCTCTTGAGTGTTTCAGTGCAGCTTTTAGATTTTCAATCTCTTTTGCTTGTTCCATTCTTTCAACTGCATATTTTTCTTTAAGATCTTTCAATTCTCTTTCTTTCTCATCAAGTTCCAGGATTCTGTCATTTATAATTCCTGTTCTCCTGTTTAGTGTTCTTTCTATCCTTTCTACTTTGAGTAACAACTCAGTTATTAATTCATCTTTCTCATCAGGCCTATTGATGTTTGATTCAGCATAGCTCTCAGAAGGAGCAGCCTTAGAAGGTTCATTCACAGCTTTGGTTTGATCATGATGATCCTCCTCATCAGAAGATGATTTGGATGATTTGGATGCACTTGTTGATCCTTCTGGTTCAGCAGGGTGATCAATTGATGATGGTAATGGTTGGTAAGGAGGAATAGGAGATTGGTGGAAGTCACCCATCTATTACTTTTTGCCACCTAAGTACGCTTTCGCTGAAGTATAGAATTCTCCTCTCATCCACAGCCAATACGCCCAAAACACATTAGTGATATTAGAGCCCGAACATTACTTTTGAACCCAACATCTCTCCTGTTCATGATCAATGTGGGATTTATGGAGGGTGTCATAATCATCGCCCCCTTAGACTCATTGTTCTCGATGAGCCCAATACCTGAACATCGTTAGTAAGGTTTACCTCGTCATCCCAAACGGCATAGGAATGGCTATGATACCATTATGTAACATCTGGTCCCTTACACCACCAATATTATCTGTTTTGCCCACGAGGAGCCATGGATTTCCTTCTAGTTGCCCTAGTGAAAACTTCTCTAGTAGGTCACGCATCTCTAGATTGTGCCATCTAAACACGTTTAACTATAGAGTTATCCTCTCATCCACAACTAGTACGCCAAAAACAATTGGTGATATTAGAGGTAAGACATTACTTATGATCCAACATCTCTCCTATACAAGGCTAATGTGGGATTTGCGTAGGGAGTCACAGTGGTAGGTGTTATTGCCCATGTTATCCCTATTAGATAGTGCTTACTTTTTGCCCGCCCATTGTTTTACATGTCAATCACTTTTTATGCCCTTCAATGTTGCATTATGAAGAGAGAGAAAGTGAAGTTGGACATGTAGAGAGAGAAAGTGAAGTTGGACATGTAGAGAAGAGAAAAAGCTACTACTTCTCGTTGCTGATGTCTTGACACTCTGGCCACTATGATTATTAGTCGATCCCTCTCTTCCTTTGATTTACTTCTTTCTTTGTGCCTCCATGTCTTGACTTTTGGTATTTTTTTTTGTCAGTCATGGTTATGTTGTTGAGTCTGGTCGATTATCTAATAACCCTAATTGCGATGATGTTTTGTCGGTTCGCTAAATTGTTTTGTTGTTTTAAGTTCTTTCTATTATTGGCTTGGTGCCCTAATTTCCTTTTCTGTTGTTTACTTCCCGATGAAAATGAAGGTTTTTGGTATGTTATGGTGAGGCTTGGATCATCTAAGACTCCTTTGGCTATTAGTTTCTTTCTAATTCTGATGTTGGGTTGAGGTAGATGAAACCTGTAATCTAGTGTGTATGAATGCAACGTCTGATTAATTTTGTGTTTAGTCCATGTTGGTGGTGATGGTATTGATGATGATAATTATTGGTTTATCTGATGCTTATGTGTTTTATGTAAACCCTATTGTTTTATGTTGTTGTGGTTGGGTTGATGATTATCATAGATGTTGATGATATGTGGTTTGTGATGACGAGGCTTGCTTCGTTTGAGATGTATTGAGATTAAACTCAAGTATCTTATCGACGTGTATTCTAATGTGTATGGATCTCGACCTTGGTTAGGGTGGGTGTATGTTTGTCATCGTGTTGATAGGTCAATGATAATAAGCCATTACTAATATGAGTCCTTGAATTTGTAGCCTTAGGTTGAAGATTTTGAGTCCTTATTTTTCTATTGTCAAACCTTGGGTAATTATATAACTCCATGAGACTCGGTCATGACTATTCCTCATCGTTTAGAAATTAAACACACTTAAAACCATATGGAGTTAATTCATAGTTCTATGGTGTTGAGTATAGCTTCATATGATATGTTATTTATTATCAACTAAGAATGGGTTAAAGTGTTAGTGTTTTGCCTGATGGCCCATGCAAGCATTGATCACGGAAAAACCTCGACAATTTTCATTGTTTTGGCATGACAGTGTTATGTGCAGCCATAATGAGATTGTATTTCTGAGTCTTTGCTAACGCATGTAAATTAACCAATTAACATTAACTCTAAATGATTTTCAAATTGTAAGGAATAGTGAAGTCTTCAGCTATTTTTTATAATCACAATTTCATTTTGTTTCCATTTTGACAACTAATCTAATTATTTCTTTCATCAAAGCAATCGGTTTGTGGTGGCGACATATCTGGGTTCAATGTGGCTCTTTTCATGTGTAATTTCAGAGTCTGTTTGAGCTATGAAATGTTAAAGAACAATGAAGTTTTCATTAATAAACTTATACATCAAGGCTATGATGATGTTAGCAGACAGTCTATACGTTGTTTAACGTGGCAACTTTTTATAGTTTGCAGTCATATCAAGTTACCTATTCTAAGCCTCAATCACTTACTTTGTTTTATCATGTAACAACCGAATTGTTATATAATTGTGTTGTTAGTGTGTTTGTATCAATAGCGTACATAATTTAGTAAGAAAATCAACTATTTGAATGTATTCGTATTTTAAAGTATTTATGTCACATCTCACGTAACAAAGTGCACTTCACAGCGAAACGCAGGGAATACCCCTAGTTTAATTTATTTTTCTTTTTTACTTTTATGAGGTGGGACATATATTCTTATTATTTTTATTAGATGTATTTTACTCACTAAAAGACAATAAAAAGAGTAAATGTTTGTTTAACTCAATTACCATTAAATTACTGTTATGTTGATGTAATGTTTTGGTCCAATTCTAAAGTTCTGGACCAAAAATATAAATGAGCATAGTAGAGGGTGAAGTTAACTCCATATATATATCCACTAATAAATGCATATTTATAAATGTATTTTACTTTACTTTAGATACCGAAGTAGATGGCCGATGAGAAGCCCCGACTTTTGGTATATTTAAATATGTTGTTTGTAGAAGTTTGTGCTAAAGTGAGTGTTAGTAGAACGAGTTAACACTTTTGTTTTTGTACCAACTACCTTGGGTTTGAATCGCGGATCCGTTTTATGTTTCTTGATTTATTTATATTTTTTATTTCATTTACTTTTTCATATTTAAAAAAAAATTCTCTAATGTGTTTTTGTCATTTTAATGTTACGTCATGTTTATATCACATTGTTATAGAAATAATACTCATATATACCCATACTGAATCACAACAACCTCAAACGTTTTTCTTTCGTGATGTGCGTGTCATGATATCTTTTTTCTATCTTTGCCGAACCGCCGCAACTTTATAATATCTCTTATGTACTTTATCCATGCTAATGTTAGGGCCATAACACGCCTAACCAAGATTGTAAAAACGTCACATCACACATGTTTAATTTCTAGTCGTAAACAATAGATAAAAGCAAAAAAAATTTAAAAAAAATAAACACCGAGAACAATTCGGATATATTAAATATGCGAAATTATCATTATGATTTATGAACAAGCATAGTAGATTAATATTGGCGGTGGTAATGCAGGTAATAGAGATATATATCGACCGAACGAAAGCATCGACCAGTACCCTTTATATGTTATTTTATATATAGTTTATAATAATATAATAATAATTGTGAGATCGATCTGAGTGCCTGTCACTGCGGATCATCTATTTGGAATATAGTGATTATATTCGAGTAATTAAAGTGAGAGTATAGCAGTCTCCCATGTGACCAAATATTCATAAATAATATTATTTCTGCATCTACCAAAACTTATCCTCCATCGTAAATAGATTGTTATTTAACTTAATTATAGTATAGATTAATTATAACTAAACATGATTATGCGTGGCTTTGTTAAATGATCTTATTAAATGACGTGTGTATGGCCGTTTAGTTCTCATGCGTATGGATTGACAAACAGATACGTTAAAACCAGTGACGAAACCAGAAATTATTTTCTAGGGGTTGATTTTTTTTTCTGTCATTAGATTTCTAACAAAACAACATTCACTTTTTAGGGTCATCCAATCGGATTGGGTCGGGTCGGTATAGATTGAACCAATTTTCAAATCATTATTACTCCACTAAATATGATCAAATTTCAACTAATACCACTAGGATTAATAACCAAACTTAACGTCTATAATCATCATAGTTTCTATCAAAATCACTACAATTAAAGACCGAACAAATTAAAGCAAATATGTTAGAATCACATCTTTTAGACGTAGCCATATGTGAGGACGAGAAACCTTTTAAAACTTGAAACAAATAAAGGCGAATATCTTTTAATTATTTTTACACCCATCATATCTAAGTACCTAACCCTAATCACATCATGTAATAATAAAGAAAATCACACTTAGCTAAGAATCAAAACCAATAATAAAATGTAAAGTGGTGGAATGTAACATTTGCATATCTAGTGCAGTAGTGCTAACAAAATCGATAAAATGATGCTCAGGTTCTAACAAAATCGATAAAATGATGATCAAGTTCTTTTCCAATAAGAAACACCTAAAGATTAACTAAGAATTAAAACAAATAAAACATAGAAAAGTATAAAAGAACAATTCTCATTTAAAATCACAGTTCTGATCAAAATTTTCAAGGAAAAAAGGCCCAAAAGACAACCATTTGAATTTTTATTAATCGCTTTTCACAAAAGCATACACATTTTATTATTATGATAAGCTAATAAACACAAAATCTAGGTACCAAAATCACTAAGACAATCTAATTAACAAGAAAGAAAACAACCATATTTGTAGAATCAAAATTTAGGGCTTGAATCTTCTAATTTTAAAAAAAGTGTAGAAAATAAACAAAGAAACAAATTAACTTAGGAGTCAAGAAATTTAGAAATCTAACCTTGAAGGGTTGTCGGAGCTCAGAGGGTCGAGGGATGGTCGTCGGCTAGTGGATCAATGGAGGCTGGATTATGGAGGACTATAGGGTGCAACAATGGGGGGCTGAGTTTCATCCGAACAGAGAGATGATCGATGAGGGAGAAAGATTTTGGGTTTAAAAGGAGTGTTAAAAAAACATCTGCAAGACTCAGACATGCGAGCAAACAAGGAAAACCAGTTAACCAAAGTCATAGAATTTGTTATATTTAAAACTTAATAGTACTATAGGTTCACCTTCTGAAAAACTATGGTCTCACTCGATTTTACGATACTATACGATCCGCTACTAGCTCAAAAATCGATGGGGTCACTTGACCCCGTATCCCTGGGTGTATTTTCGCCCTTTTCCAAGACAACAAAAACGTTAATCCTCCTACTTGTTCTTAGAGGGAGTTGTTTAATCATAATAACTACAAGAAAAATAAGTGTAATTGATTGTGAAAGATTGTGGTAAATTTTGTAAAAGAAAAGGTTCTTATCAAAATAGTTGCAAAATCAACAATCACGACTACTTTAGTCCTAAAATATTAAAAAAGTGATTAATTAAATTTAAATTATACGTACCTAGAATCACATCTTCTCCTTCTTTAGCAAACAAAGCAAATTAGCTCCTCAGAAGGGAAAATAATCTAAACCTGGTTTGGAGTCTTATGAGAAGGTGGATGAGAATAATGTTCCAGAAGATTTACAAATAGAGATAATTGACCAAGAGTTTCATCTAAAATTGGAGAGCTTCTATGTTAAACAAAGAAATGGTTCAAAAACATTTGATGCTAATTAACTTAAAGATCTGAATCTTAGTTATTTTTATAATTAGAAAAGGTGTTCTTTCTAATCAAATTCTTAAGACGATTGCCCTAGATATATATAACAATATCAGTTGTTGGTGAATAGAAGGAAGTAGAATCTAAAAAACAAAATGGAGATGAGTAAAATGTGTCACGCATAGTACCATTGGATGTCTATGATCCCATCACCTCTTAGAGCTTTGATCCCAACACCAACATGTATACCTTAACTTATGTAGCTGCTAGAAATGACAGAGTTAATGAATTCAATCTACTTAGACTTTCTCAACGAAATATAAGAGATACGCTAACGTTTCACTTCATAATCCAGCATGTAATGTTAAGGGTTAGATGAATAAAGCCTTAATCAAGAAAATGATAGTGCCATCCTAAGGGAAATTTGTTAAGATATACAAGGATGAAGCTAGTCAAAATTAGAAATTAACTCAACTACCAAAAAGTATTGTATGTTGATCCTTTCATCTATTGAAAGAATCTTGTTCCTATTAAAGTACAAGATCTATTGAATACTCTGCTTAACTACTAACTACTGATCAACAATCTTTTATTGTAATATGCTAAGTAACAATATATCTAGTGTAGTAAACAACATATCAATGCTAATAAGTAGTTGAGCAATCTTAAGTCTTCATCTACTAAAGTTCTACTGCATATAAACATTGTATAAGTTTTGTTTGCTTGTTTCATACTTTATGTATCTAATTAGAGCTTGTATTTGTGAAATGCCCCAAGATCAATGGTTGTAGTTTGAAATTAGTTGAGTTTTATTCTATATTTACATACTTCATTGTAATTTCTATTTTTTTAATAAACACTTAACATAGATTCTGCATCTATTAGGTATGGTTGTAGGAACTTGTTGATTAGTCTATTCCTTATTGATCTAACGACTTTCATCAACAAAAAGGTTGGATAAAACGAATGAGAGATAGGGGAGGGTTAGAGCGATGGTTTATAGGGGTAAGTCTTGCTAGTAAAATGTAAAGAAAGAATCTAGAGGAAAAGACAGTAGGAGGATGGAAAGGAGGGAACTTTGGGTTTTACCTTTTTTTATTATCTTTTTAGTAAAAAAATAATTCGCATAACTAAAAGAATATAGTTAATTACATAAATGGTTCTTATAGAAATAAAATACTCATCTATATAAACTTAACAAATTTTTTTAAGTTAATGTTAAAACTTAAACATTTTATAAAATAAAACCACCTTACCTAAATACGTAAAATTTTAAACTTAACCCTAAACATGTTATTGGCTACCTTAACCCTAAACATATTTGGCTACCTTATCACACAAGGAACAACCCCCCCCCCCCCCCAAAGATAATAGCGACATGATTGGTTGGCAATGTGAGGGTGATCACGACCAAAGGGTTGTTGACTAAATTTAATTTTTTGCCTCGTTTTGCACACCTTCTAGTCAACAACCATAACATTTAAAAACAATCATTACATTAATTAACACATTACACACACACGTGTGTATATATATTATACACATACATATACACACACTAAGTTTTTTTCTAAAATAGTATAGATGTAAGGATTACACTTAGAGACTGATGCAACCAAAGAAGTCGCAGCACGCACATGTGAAGTACAAGGAAGTTACTTTGGAAGATTTGATACAATTCAATAAATTATACTAACTATCAAATCTTTCGAAGCCAAAAGACCAAATCTTTCGAAGTCAAAGATAAAGTCTTCCGAAGTCAAATATAAAGTCTTCCGAAGCTTTAAAGACAAAGTCTTTCGAAACCAGAAGACTGATTTTTTCAAAAGACAGAGAAGACATGTTTTTTTTAATCACCTTTTAACAAAAGTTGAATCACTTTGTGTTGGCAACTCTAAAGACCCACCAACTTATATGAGTTGGTGAAAAGTCCATACTTTTGTCAAATTGTAAATTATGGTCTTGAGTTTGTAACTTTTTACTTTATACTTTTATCATTTTTGTATTAGATGAGGATGTGAGCTATAGCATGTCATAGTCACTTGTCAAAAGGCAATCTGCCTTTTGACTTTACATTGATTTTATCATCCAGATTAGTGTTTAGTTGTCCTTTAAAGTATGGCCGATCGTAGGATATAATATAACATGTCTTAAGTACTTGTCATTTCATTTTAAGCTTTGTAACACTTTGTAAGAACTTGAGAGCAATATACATCATTTTTTTTAAAATCATATTATCATGTTCTTTTTCTGTTCTTTACTTGTGTTCTATGTTTCATCATAAGCTGGTTTCCTATTTGATTTGTTAAGTATTCTAACATCCTAACATTGTGAAATTGTTGCATTGACCCCCTTCATCGGTTTTGCAATAGGTGAAAATTTAGTTCACCGAAATAGTATTGGTGAAAAACTTATTTACCAAAATTTTATTGTTAGAAAGCTTTTATTGTTTTTAGCTCTTAATCTTATTGGATATTTTTTGAAAAGAACTATTTCTTTAAAGGAAATAAAAAGCATTTCTATTTAAAAAAATAAAAGAATTCAAAAAGAATTTCTTCTTTAATATCATGATTTTTTAGAAAAGGTTAAATATACTGGAAACGATGCAAATAAAAAATATTTGAAATTTAAAAAGTGTATAAGTAATCTCAACAATCAATCTTATTAATCAATGGTTGATATTAAATTGTGCGAAAAAATTTGTTAGATAAGTACTTCAGGCATTGACCACTTTTGTTGACTTTTTTTCAAGTTTCCCCCAAATTTTTAACGTTCATAACTTTTATATACAATACTCGCTTTAGTAAATTCGTGTATTAGATGAGTTGAATAAATAAAATAATATAATAAAATTTTACTTAATTATAAAATAATATTCTAAGATATAATATGATTAAATTTAGGAGAAGTAAAAACTATAAGTAATAAAACAATAATATCAACTTATTAATTTCTTTTACAAAAAATCAAACTTTTTGAATAAAAATTGCCATTTATATAATGTCATTATTATAACTCATATTTAATTATTTTTGGTTAGTAAAAAAATTACTTTTTAACACACACTAAAGTTAAAATATTTCATATTCTAAATAAGTTTGATGTTTTAAAAATATTTTATTTTATGAAAATTTGTTTCTTTTGGTATAACATTAATAAAAGGATATTTTTTAAATTATTAGAAAACTATTTTTAATCTAAAAAGAAATAAATAATATTATTTGTAATTAAGATCATTACTTCATAGGAGAGAAAAATAGAAAAAGTTTTATGCGAATGAATGTGGTGTTGTCATGTGTCCTTCATAGTTACCCTTTTATTGTAGAAGGACTATTTTTAAAAAAGAAACTACATAATAAAAATTTAGCGTTATTTGTCTATTAAAAAGTACAACATTGTTATATAATAACATAACTATTTTATGTTCAAATGATTTATGCTAATCATTATGTTTTTAATGTAGTTCTTTGTGTCTCTTTGTTAGTTACTGTGTTTCTGAATAATATTATGTTTTTTAAATGGCAAAATACAATGATTAATAACACTGATAAATAACATCCTTGTCACTTCTAATTATAAAACGCAATGATAAGATAACAACAATTTATATATTATTTAAAAATAATAACAAATTGGTTCATTGTGTTTTTTTGTTCGTCATTATATTATTCAGAACATTATGAGTTTCGAAAAACACATTGATAAATAACATCACTGGAAAAACAATTACAAACAAAATGAAATGATCTAAAAAGTAAAACATAAAGGTGAAATTTATATGACACAATGAATTGATATTTAACTCTAACACCCGGTTATTTTAAAACAAAGACAAGAATGAATAATAAAAGAAAGAAAAAGTAATAAAGCCCAAGTGGAGGGACTAAAAGTGTCCAAAAGAACAAAATCTTTGAAAAGTTGGAGTAAAGGTGGGCATGGCCGCCCACCCTCTTTTCATATCACTTTCACTTCGGTTTTAGAGAGAGAGTGAAAGGAAGAGAGCAGAACTCTCGGTTGAAGAAAAGAAGAATAAGAGAAAGTGAATTCAAGGTAAGAATTCAAGGTTTTTAAGTGTTATGACGGGTTTTATCCCGGTTATGTGTTTATGTGCTTATGTGTTTGTGTATGTGCTCGGGTGTCTGTGTTTGGTGGGGTTTTTAGGTGTTTGAACTCAGTTGCAAAAGGGTTAGAAGGAAGATACACCCAAGTTGCACCAGGTGAGCCCAAGTGGCCCATGCGCCTAAGTTTCCATACGCACGAATAAGCCCATGCGTCTAAGTGTCCATGCGTCCGAATGGGTCATACACCCAAATAGTGCCCATGCGCCTGAATTGTTCATGCGCCTAAGTGTTAAAAACAGCTAAGTGTTGGCTGATGCGCCTATATAGTGATGAAACGCCCATACAGGGCTCATGCGCCAAATAGTGTCTAAGCGCCCAACACTTAGAATTTATTACAGAATTCTTGGGAGTTTGTGCTCTTTGGGTTTTGACCGAGACTTGACTAGGGCTTATTAATGATGGGTTTCATGCATGATTATGATTGCCTTATGATTGTTCCTTATTATTATTATTGCTATTATTATTATTACATATAGTATGTGACTTTACATGGTATGTTATTATCGTAACGTAAAGTGTATTTTAATAATAAAGAGAAATAAAGAAGAGAATAGGAACATTAATAAAATGTTAACAAGTCTTGCAAGCTTACAGGAGGTACACGACCATGTTGTCGTTAGCTCAACTGTGTTGCGGGTTAGCTACCCTATTATGCACACAGAGTCAGTCGATTAAGATTGGTAGGACCTTTGTAGCGTGTCCTGGGTGATTGGGTCGGCCTTGTATACAGTAACAGAACCCTTTTGAGGGATATAGATGACCCTTTTGAGGGATATAGATGATCCTTTTGAAGGATATATATGGCCTATCACCAGTTTTCACCGCGCATACAGTTTAGGGTATTACTCATTGGTCCATACAGAAAGTGAAAGATAAAGATAAAAGATTACAGAACATACAAGACATACAGTAAAGAGAACGAATAGTATCTGTTCATATCGTTAATGCGTGCTCACATACAAAGTAAAGAGTTGTATTTCATAAAAAGAGTATTTTCATATACAACATACAGAAAGTATTGTATTACTTTTAAAAATAGAACTCACTCAGCAACGCTGACTTTATACATTTTCAGTTGGCAGGTAATTATTGTTGAGGATGGCACGAGGGTGAAGTTACTCGGCAAAGAAAGACTGACATCCATTCATACTTGTTATTGTTGTTGCTTTGTAATGCAGACAATTCTTTTGTAATCGATTAAACCATTGTGTATTGCTCAAAAACAGCATTTTAATGAAAGGAATGGCTTTTGTTAATATAATTCTGCTGCTTAAGTTGGTATAATTATAATGTTTAATGTTTTAACTGCTGTGGTTGGCCAACTGTGAGGTCTCCGGGAACGGGGCCTTACAAGTTGGTATCAGAGCCAAAGTTTAAGAGAATTGGGCTAAATAAAATTTTCAAAACCTAAACTTATACTGAAAACGGGACAGATGGAGGGATGTCAGTCCGAGTAGCTACGTGCCATCAGGTATTTTCGTAATGATAACCAGTATTATGTGCGCATTCTATTTGATTTATGTGCTCTTAGTAGATTTAGATACTGATTAGGTCAGGATAGGAAACGCTTGGGGTATGAAGAGTAAAGTAAGTGGTTAATCACAACTGGCCATTATAATTAGGGACTTACTGTACTTGACATAAACTGAGCTATTACCTTGAATGACCACGTTAGTGTTTGAATCTTATAGTGTGCGTTTAGAGGATGGCTGGCGGTAGATCTTCGAAAGCCTCTTATGGTGGAGGTCACGGTGCTGCTCCGCGACCCAAGAGAGGGAGGCCCAGAGTCAAGAAAGTGGTTCATGAAGAACCAGAGACCCCTCATCCGAAGGGTGGCGACGAGAGCGCCAATCTGAGAGCCTCAGTAAAGGAGGCTGTTGTGGAAGAAGTTCATCAGGTCATGCAGACAATCTTACTGTCTGTAGTGACCGAAGTTATCAAGGCAATACGGGAAGGGGAAAGAAAGGAGAGAAATAGGTCTTCGGGAGGACGGGAGCAACCAGAGCCAGAAACGGTTCTCTCTGATGAGGAGGAGGAAGAAGAAGAGCCTGCGTCGGAGGCGGCACGAGGCTGTAACTACGGGGTGTTATAAGATGCAAGCCCCCTACTTTCAATGGAAACGGCACTGTTGCAGCTGCTCACTAGTGGGTAAGAGAAATGGAGGTTGTTCTCGATATCAGTGAGTGCCGTGAAGATCAGAAGGTGAAATTCGCTACCCACTCTTTTGTGGACTCGGCTTTGTGCTGGTGGGAAAACATTGTCCAAGCCGAGGGTAGCAGGGCCATTGGGAGAACGAGATGGCCTGAACTGAAGAAGTTAGTGATTGAGGAATTCTGTCCCCATAGAGAGATGGATAAGGTAGAAAGAGAGTTCCTGCAGCTGGAGGCGGGAACGATGACACACCAACAGTATACCACAAAATTTAATGAAATGGCGCGGCTGATGCCTGATCAAGTGACACCACTGTCACGAAAGATTAAGAGATACATCCAGGGGCTGTCGGCGGATATCCGTAGGCATATGATCGTCGTCCGGCCGAGCACTTTTAGGTTGCCAGTTGATTTGGCTGGTAAATTATATGATGAGCGCGAGGAGGTGGTGGCTGAGGTGAACAAGAAGGGTGGTGGTGACCGGAACTGGAATGGGAAATGGTTTGGACGTGGTGGAGCCACTCCAAACAATAAGGTGGCGAAGGTGGGTGACCGACGTGTGGTCACATCTGGTGTAGGGTTGAATAAGTGTGGCAAATGTGGAAGGGAGCACACTAGTGAGTGCAGGATGGGAATGAATGTATGATTTAGGTGTGGCAAGCCTGGCCACATCGCTAGAGACTGTAAGAAGCCGAGGGCGGAGAGCTCTGGAGTGAAGAATAAGAAGCCGGAGAAAGGAGGGCAGAGGGCAAGTGCTAAAGCTTACACCATGACCCGGGAGGAAGCCAGAGCTGATCCTGATGTTGTGTCAGGTATGTTTCTAGTAAACCAAATTTATGCTCTGTATTGTTTGATTCCGGTGCTAGCAGGAGTTTTATTTCCACTACTTTCTGTTCTAAGTTGCCAGTTAGTAGTAGAAAGGTCAGTGAACCATTCGATGTAGAAACTGCCATTGGTAAGTCCACTAGCATTACTGATGTGATAGAGGACTGTGCCATAGAACTAGAAGGTCATAGGTTTGCTGCTAGGTTACACATGATGCCCCTAGGTGGATTTGATGTAGTACTAGGGATGGACTGGTTAGCAACCTATGAAGCAAACATTGTATGTCGCAAGAAGATGATTCGATTAGTTGCGTCCGATGGGAGTTTGGTTACGATTTATGGAGACCGCGTTACTACGATCCCGAAGATGATTTCGATGGCGGTGGCGGGGAAGTGCATGAGACGTGGATGTAGTGCCTACTTGGCATACGTAAAAGATGTGGACGAGTCAGTACCGCAATTATCTGAGGTGCCAGTGGTGTGCGACTTTCCGGAATATTCCCGGAAGACATACCGGCGTGCCACTGGATCGCGAGATTGAGTTCCAAATTGATTTGATACCTCGTGCTCAACCCGTTGCCAAAGCACCATATCGATTAGCTCCGACTGAGATGAAGGAACTCATGAGCCAATTATAGGAGTTAATGGATAAGGGATTCATTCGACCGAGTATCTCTTCATGGGGTGCTCCGGTATTGTTGTAAAGAAAAAGGACGGGAGTATGCGAATGTGCATCGACTACCGCGAGCTGAACAAGTTGACGGTGAAGAATCGGTACCCGTTACCAAGGATTGATGACTTGTTTGACCAGCTCCAAGGTGCTAGTTGGTTCTCGAGGATAGATCTACGATCTAGCTACCATCAACTGAAGGTGAAGGAACAAGACATTCCTAAGACCGCTTTCCGCACGCGTTATGGTCACTACGAGTTTCTCGTCATGTCCTTTGGTTTGACCAATGCGCCGGCTGCTTTTATGGACTTGATGAATAGAGTGTGTCGGCCGATGTTGGATAGATCAGTGATTGTGTTCATGATGATATCCTGATCTACTCGAAGAGCAAATAAGAGCATGTTGGACACATCCGAGAGGTGTTGGAGACCTTAAGAAGGGAGAAGTTGTATGCCAAATTCTCCAAGTGCGCGTTCTGGTTGCGCGAAGTTCAATTCTTAGGTCACATGGTAAATCCCAAGGGGATTATGGTAGACCCTGCTAAGGTGGAGGCAGTGATGCAATGGAAGTCTCTAAGGATGCCATTCGAGATTCGTAGTTTCTTGGGGTTGGCGGGATATTATCGAAGGTTCATTCAGGACTTTTCCAAGATCGCTTATCCACTAACCAAGTTGACCCGAAAGGATGTAAAGTTTATATGGGGTCAGGCTCAGAGAAAGCGTTTGAAGAATTGAAGGTGAGATTGACTCAAGCTCCTATTCTGTCATTACCCAATGGAAGTGAGGATCTAGTGGTTATTCAGATGCTTCCTACTTAGGGTTGGGGTGTGTGTTAATGCAGAGAGGGAAGGTTATAGCCTATGCCTCCCGACATTTGAAAGTTCATGAGGTCAATTATCCCACTCATGACTTGGAGCTAGCAGCCGTGGTCTTTGCACTAAAGATTTGGAGGCACTATCTGTACGCGACGAAGTGCACCATTTTCACTAACCACAAGAGCTTGAAGTACTTCTTCGAGCAGAAGGACCTGAATATGAGGCGGAGACGATGGTTGGAGCTTATAAAGGATTATGATTACAAGATCCATTACCATCCGGGCAAAGCTAACGTGGTGGCTGATGCCCTTAGCCGAAAGGAGAGGCCCAAGCCGATTCGGGTGAAAGCATACCAACTGATCATGACCTCTGATGTAATGAAGCAAGTCAAGGAGTTTCAAGATGAGGCATTAAAAGAAGATCATCTAAACTCTGAAAGAATGAGAGGTTTGGTTGGGGAATTGGGTGAAAACACACTCGGTGATAAAACCCGATTTGGACGAGTGTGGATTCCTCGTTTTGGGGATCTACATGTGAAGATTATGGATGAAGCTCACAAGACTCGATACTCCATTCATCCTGGTGCCACGAAGATGTATAAAGATATAAAGAAAGATTATTGGTGGTCGGGTATGAAGCGCGACGTGGTGGGGTTTGTGAGTAAGTGCCTTACTTGCTTACAGGTGAAGACCGAACATCAAAAGCCGTATGGGAAGATTCAACCTTTAGATATACCAGAATGGAAGTGGGAGCACATCACCATGGATTTCATAACGAAGTTGCCACGTACGCCGAAAGGGTACGATGCCATATGGGTGATTGTCGACTGTCTGACGAAAAGTGCTCACTTCCTACCGATCCGCGAGACGTATTCATCCGAGAGGTTGGCGGATCTATTCATCAAGGAAATTGTAACTCGTCACGATGTGCCGGTATCTATTGTGTCTGATCGTGACACCCGGTTTACATCTAAATTTCAGAAGAAATTCCACGACGCCATGGGGACGAGGTTACATATTAGCACGGCATATCATCCCCAAACTGATGGTCAGTCATAAAGGACCATTCAGACACTAGAAGTCATGCTTCGGGCATGTGTGATTGATTTTGGGGGAAGTTGGGATGACTACTTACCGTTAGTTGAATTCTCGTACAACAACAGCTATCATGCCAGCATTGGCATGCCACCATATGAAATGCTATATGGTAGGAGATGAAGAACACCCGTTTGTTAGGGTGATATTGGTCAGAAGGAATTAGGGAGCGTCGAGGTAATCGAGGCTACGACCGAGAAGCTTGAGAAGATTAAAGCCTTCATGAAGGCAGCTAAAGATAGGCAGGAGTCGTATACCGATGAACAACGCCGATCGATCGAGTTCCAGGTGGGTGACCGGGTTATGTTGAAGGTCTCACCTTGGAAGGGTATCATCCCATTAAGGAAACGAGGTAAGCTAAGCCCGACATACATAGGACCCTTCCGAATCATTGCTCGAGTAGGAGAGGTGGCCTATAGATTAGAGTTACCAGATGAGTTAAGTGGAATTCACCTGACATTCCATGTATCTCATTTGAGAAAGTGCTTAGCCGATGAAGACGTGATTGTTCCACTGGAAGACATCAAAGTAGATGAAAGGCTCAATTATGTAGAGCAACCAGTGGCAATCATCGATCGTAAAGAGAAGAGACTGAGGAATAAAGTGGTTCCTCTTGTGGGGGTACAATGTAGGCACAGGAAAAGATCCGAATCTACATGGGAAACTGAGGAGGTGATGAGGCAGCATTACCCTCGTCTGTTTGAGGAATAACAGGTTTCGGGGACGAAACCTATATAAGGGGGTGGACTTGTAACACCCGGTTATTTTAAAACAAAGACAAGAATTAAGAATAAAGAAAGAAAAAGCAATAAAGCCCAAGTGGAGGGACTAAAAGTGTCCAAAAGGACAAAATCTTTGAAAAGTTGGTGTAAAGGTGGGCAAGGCCGCCCACCCTCTTTTCACATCACTTTCACTTCGGTTTTAGAGAGAGAGTGAAACGAAGAGAGCTGAACTCTCGGTTGAAGAAAAGAAGAAGAAGAGAAAGTGAATTCAAGGTAAGAATTCAAGGTTTTTAAGTGTTTATGACGGGTTTTATCCCGGTTATGTGTTTATGTGCTTATGTGTTTGTGTATGTGCTCGGGTGTCTGTGTTTGATGGGGTTTTTAGGTGTTTGAACTCAGTTTCAAAAGGGTTAGAAGGAAGATACACCCAAGTTGCACCAGGTGAGTTTCTAGACCCCAGTTTCTACTTGTTTTAAACATCTTTGGGGCTGAAAATGTATTAAAATGATTTTACAATGTTTATGTATGTTTACTTGTATGTATTATGCATGTTGGATGTTGATTCTTGGATGCTTATAGGTTGTTCATGTTTAGAATAGCCATATTAAGCTTAGAACAGATGGGTTTGATGATTGGGTTTGAAAACATACTAGAAACATGTTGAACATAAGGTTCATGCGGCTAGAAAAGGCTCGTGCACCTAAATTTGCCTTAGAAATGATAAGTGTATCCCATGCACCTGAACAATAGTCCATGCGCCTAGAAATGTTAGTCGGACGACTAAGTATAAGGCCATGCACCCCAATAGTGCCCATGTGCCCAAGTGGCCCATGCGCCTTAGTTTCCATACGCCCGAATAAGCCCATGCGTCTGAATGGGTCATACGCCCGAATAGTGCCCATGCGCCTGAATTGTTCATGTGTCTAAGTGTTAAAAACAGCTAAGTGTCGGCTAATGCGCCTATATAGTTGTGATGAAATGCCCATACAGGGCTCATGCGCCCAAATAGTGTCTAAGCGCCCAACACTTAGAATTTATTACAGAATTCTTGGGAGTTTGTGCTCTTAGGGTTTTGACCGAGGTTTGACTAGGGCTTATTAATGATAGGTTTCATGCATGATTATGATTTCCTTATGATTGTTCCTTATTATTATTATTGCTATTATTATTATTACTTATAGTATGTGACTTTACGTGGTATGTTTATTATCGTAACGTAAAGTGTATTGTAATAATAAAGAGCAATAAAGAAGAGAAGAGGAACATTAATAAAATGTTAACAAGTCTTGCAAGCTTACAGGAGGTACACGACCATGTTGTCGTTAGCTCAACTGTGCTGCGGGTTAGCTACCCTATTATGCACACAGGGTCAATCGATTAAGATTGGCAGGACCTTTGCAGCGTGTCCTGGGTGACTGGGTCAACCTTGTATACGGTAAACAGAACCCTTTTGAGGGATATAGATGACCCTTTTGAGGGATATAGATGGCCCATCACCAGTTTTCACCGCGCATACAGTTTAGGGTATTGCTCATTGGTCCATACAGAAAGTGAAAGATAAAGATAAAAGATTACAGAACATACAAGGCATACAGTAAAGAGAACGAACAATATTTTTTCATATAGTTAATGCGTGCTCGCATACAAAGTAAAGAGTTGTATTTCACAAAAAGAGTATTTTCATATACAACATATAGAAAGTATTTTATAACTTTTAAAACTAAAACTCACTGAACAACACTGACTTTATACATTTTCAGTTGGCAGGTAATTATTGCTGAGGATGGCACGAGGATGAAGTTACTCGGCAGGAAAAGACTGACATCCATTCATACTTGTTATTGTTGTTGCTTTGTAATGCAGTTAAATAGTTCTTTTGTAATCGATTAAACCATTATGTATTGCTCAACAACAATGTTTTAATGTAATAAATGGCTTTTGTTAATATAATTCCGCTGCTTAAGTTGGTATAATTATAATGTTTAATGTTTTAACCACTGTGATTGGCCAACTGTGAGGTTTCCAGGAACGGGGCCTTACATTAACACAGTGATATGATATATTAAACACAATAACCTAACGTATTTAACATAATTATCAAAATAACATTCCCTTTAAAATAATATAATGACATATGTAAGGCTCAGAATCTTTCTTAGCTTTTTAGATTAAATATTAGTTTTAGTATAACCCTGTCTAAATATATATTTGGAAAACTAAAAAGAGTTTATTTAAAAGCATTTCAAAAAGTTTAAAGTCATAAGTTTTGACAAAACTAAAATAATAGTAATATAATTTTTCATAAACTATCTAATGAGAATTGTAGTAAAAAAACAAAAATACTTAAAAATAATATATTAATAAAAGTGAATTGTTGTTCTCCTATTTATGGGTTAATCACATTTGTTATTTTCATTCAAAATGATGTTTTTTCAATCTATCTCCCCAAGGCTTTAAAAAGTTGCCACTATTATCCAAAAAATGTTATCTTCATTAATTTAACATGTTAAACATGTAAATTTACTAAATTACCCTTTAAAACACAAAACAAAATCCCTAAAATACATACCATAATCAAGTGAAGCCGAATCATGATGTAGGGGTGATGAAAACTGTTGGACCAAAAGAACCAATGAGCCAGATCAGAAAAACCTTTAAGTCCCACAGACATCATAACAACTGAAGTGGTCTACAACAGCTGAAGACAACAGCTGAAGACAAAGTCTGAAGACAATAGCTGAAGACAAAGTCTGAAGACAACTGCTGAAGACAAAGTCTGAAGACAACAGCTGAAGACAAAGTCTAAAGACAACAGCTGATGACAAAGTCTGAAGACAACTGCTGAAGACAAAGTCTGAAGACCAAGTTCTCAGAAGTTGTCACAACAGCTGAAGTAGTTCTTTTCAGTAGTTGTGATGGTTTACTTTTCAGTAGTTTGTAATTAGTAGTTTTATTTTATGTAAAACATATGAAGTACTTACACTTCAGATGTTATAACTTCAGTAGTTGTAATTTTAGCTTGTACTTAGCTTTTTGTGAAGGTGTCTTCAGTTGTTGTGGACATCTTCAGTAGTTTAGTCTACTTTCAGTTGTTTGTATAAATCAGTTAGATGTCACTATCAAGTGACATCAGCTGATGTCACATTCCTTTATAAAAGGAATGTTGACCTAATTTCTTTGCAGCCGAAGCTTGTGCATGAATGAAAATATTCTCTTTGCAAAAAACTGTCTCTCTTTATAACCGTCACTGTTTGATTAAATATTCATATTATTCTTGCTTAAATTTCGTCTATTTCTTGTTCTATTCCGCTGCAAATCTTAATCTAATTGATCAAACTAGATCCCGATCCTTTCAAATGGTATCAGAGCAGATTAATCATTGATCGATTTAACAATTGATCATTGAAACTGCCCTTTTGATATCTAAGTTTGATCGAATTAGCAAATTTGCAAGAATTGGTTATAGAGTTTGATTTTCTGTTGCTTTCGGTGAATTAATTTGAGATTCGTCTTGTTTCAAACTGGGTTGTTGAGTTTTTGAGCTAGATCTGTTAAAATTTCATTGAACCTGTTTGAATCGGTGAAGATGGCTACATCAATCAATGATCCTCACAATACTGGCTCTTCAACAAAGCCTCCGATGCTTGTTAGGAGTGAGTATAACATATGGCAACGCCGAATGCTCCATCACCTGTCTGTCAATAGTTCAGGTTGTTGGAAATCTGTGGTTCATGGACCATATAAGCCTATGTTGAGTAATCCGGAAACCAATGAGATGGTTCTGAAGAAGAAAGAGCAATACTCAGATGAAGATCTGAAACTGTTTGAAATTGATACTAAAGCTCATGGAATTCTGGCCATGGCACTACCTAATGAAATCTATTTTGGACTTATGCATCATGAAACTGCTCATGACCTCTGGGTTGCTCTGAAAGAACAATTTGGAGGAACTGATGAGGTCTTGGCAAACAATAGAGAGATCCTTGCCCAGCAATATGAGACATTCTCTCATAGAAAGGGTGAGTCACTGACTCAACAGTTTGAGCGATTTTCCTATTTGATATCTAAGCTGAAAATGGTAAACATGAATATACAAATAGTCAGATGAACAATAGATTCCTCAAATCCCTGCTTGAGAGATGGGACACATATACTATTGTCCTACGCTCTAGTGCAAATCTAGACAATCTATCTCTCACCCAACTTCATGGAAACTGTTAACATTTGAAAGAGAGATAGGACAAAAAAGGAAACTGGCTTCATCTGGGAAGCTCACTGATGATTTTGTACCAGGGAATACTACTCTGGTTGGTCATGAGTCAGAATATGCTGCATCAGAAAGTTCTTATGATGAGCATATAGATTTCTCTTCAAATAGTGGAGATCCTGCTTTTATTGGTGTTGATAGTAATTCAGGGTGTAGTAGTGATAATTTGTGCTTTTTGATGGATGATTTGAAAGAAATTACTGATGATGATCTGGAAGAGATGGATATTTTGAGCCAAATGGCATTAATCAATATCAGATCTTAAAAATTTTACAAAAGGACAGGTAGAAAATTTCCTGGTCTCTCTGGAAAAACCAAAGTTGGTTTTGACAAGAGCAAGTTGAGGCGTCACAAGTGTCATAGACTTGGACATTTTGCAAGAGAGTGTAGATCATCTGGATCTAACTCTTCTGCACCCTTTGTGACCTTTCCATGCAATAGCTCACAAAACAAAGGGCAACATTCTACAATTCTGGTCATCATTCACAAATTCAATCATCTCCTGCCTATTTTGTCCCTCAAGGTCCAATGCCATATCCTATCCCTGTTTTTACATGCCTCAGTCCAGTCAGGTTCCAGTACCCATAGCTCAACAACCACATGCCCTACCTGAGCCTCAACCATCTCAATCAAATCAACAATCTCAATCTCAATCACATTAAAGCTTTTTCACACCTGGAGTTGTTGACTGGAGTAGATTACCAGATGATCTTTCTGGTTATCCTGAATAATTGTTTTCTGGTGCTAGTCAACATGGTGGTGAAAATCCTTTTGGAAATCTTGCTCTTATGGCCCTGGAGTCTACTGATGGTTCATGCTCAAATGCTTCATCATCACAGGTACCACAGGGTTCTTCAGCATGCCATAGAAGCATCTGGTATGTGGACAGTGGAGGATCTATGCATATGACAGGGAGCAGTTCTCTTCTTCATGACTACTCTCAAGGAAAGAAGGATTTGTATCTTTTGGTAATGATGCTAAGGGTTACATCATCGGTAAAGCTTTGTGTCAAATGGTGAGATAAGATTTGATGATGTTAACCATGTGGAGAATCTCAAGTACAACTTGTTGAGTGTTAGTCAAATGTGTGATAAAGGCCATGTTGCACTTTTCACCAGCTAGAACTGTCGGATTCTGTCGTCCAATGTTTTGAGAATGATTGACAAGATATTGGATGAATATACACTCTTGAAGACCAACAGGATTGGAAGAGTATATGCCTTAGACTTATTAAAGAAAATTGATTTAAAAGGCCATCCATGTCTGTTCTCCAAGGCCTCTCCTCAGGAATCTAAACTATGGCACAGAAGGCTTGGTCATGTGAATCTTAAAAACATGAACCAGCTTATCCATCATGGTTTAGTGAGAGGTCTGCCATTAAAGGAGTTCAAATGTGATGACCACTGTTCTGCTTGTTTAAAAGGAAAGCAACACAAAGTATCATTCCCTCCAATAGAAGAACCAAAGTCCACTGCCTGCTTGCAATTACTGCATATGGATCTTTTTGGTCCAGTAAGAGTGATGAGTATGGCAAAGAAAAAATATTGTCTGGTAATTGTGGATGATTATTCCAGATTTGTATGGACCTTCTTCTTACATTCAAAAGATGAGGCTGTTCAGATCATCATCTACTTGTGTTGTATGTGGAAAAGCAGTACTCCCTTCCAGTCAAGTGTGTGAGGAGTGATAATGGCACAGAATTTAGAAACCACACACTTGATGAATTCTATTTATCTAAGGGAATCAAGAGGCAGTATAGCATTCCAAGAACTCCTGAATAAAATGGAGTGGTGGAAAGAAAGAACAGGACCCTTATTGAAGCCGCAAGGTCAATGTTGGCTGATTCTTGTTTGCCACTAACCTTTTGGGCTGAAGCTGTCAACACAGCTTGCTATGTGCAAAATAGAGTGTTAGTAAATCGGAGATTGATGAAGACTCCTTATGAAATGTTACATCATTTGGCCCCTCTGATTTCCTTTTTAGAGCATTGGGTGTCCCTGTTACATTCTTAACACAAAGAATCCACTTCAGAAGTTTGAATCAAAGGTGGATGCAGGGTACTTTGTTGGGTATTCATCTACTTGCAAGACATACAGAGTTTTTAATTGCAGAAAAAAGATAGTTGAAGAAACCTTGCATGTAAAGTTTAATGAATCTCCAAAGGACAAAATCCCATAAAACCCTGTGGAGTTATTTGATTTGGACCTACTACAATATGTTTCTTATCAGTCTCCAGCTGTTGTAGATTATGTGAATCCATCATCTCCTACAACTAGTCATCCATCTGGTGGTACAAATGCAAGGTTTAGTGATCACCTGCCTGAGTCTACTAAACTTGATGTTCCTGTAGCTTCAGCAGTTCTATTCACAACAAATGCTGATGAGATCTCTGAATCCTCCCTCTACTTCATTTGAATTGCCATCTCATTCTAGGTTTCAAGAGTCTGGATCAACATCTGTTGCTGCTGAATCTCCTACAAACACTTGCACAGATCTTATTGAGTACCAAGAACTGAAGAATCACCCCATGTCTCAAATCATTGGTGACATCAATGCTGGTGTTTCAACTAGACGTCAATTTTCCAATTTCTGCTTTTATGCTCTCTTCATCGGTCAGCAAGAGCCAAAGAACTATCATATTGCATTAAGAGACAATGGATGGGTTGAAGCCATGCAACTTGAGCTTCTTCAGTTTTAAAAGCAGCAAGTGTGGGAACTGGTTCCTCTACCCCAAGGTAAGTGTGCAATAGGCACTAAATGGGTGTTTAGGAATAAAACTGATGAAAAAGATCAAATTGTCAAGAACAAGGCCAGACTGGTTGTACAGGGGTTTTCACAAGAAGAAGGTATTGATTATGATGAAACATTTGCCCCTGTAGCCAGACTGGAGGCAATCAGATTGTTCTTAGCTTATGCTGCTTTCCATAATCTTAAAGTTTTTCAAATGGATGTCAAAAGTGCATTCTTATATGGTAAAATAAAATAAGAAGTTTATGTGTGTCAACCACCAGGTTTTGAAGATCATAAAAATCCAAATTGGGTGTATAAGCTTGATAAGGCTCTTTATGGGTTAAAACAAGCTCCCAGTGCCTGGTATGAAACACTGTCTAACTTTCTTCTTCAAAACAATTTCACTAGAGGCTCCATAGATAAAACTTTGTTTATTAAGAAAGTAGGCATGCATAAGCTCTTGTTCAAATTTATGTAGATGATATTATTTTAGCATACTCTGATCCACAGTTGTGTGATGCCTTTACTAAGTTGATGCAACAAAAGTTTGAAATGAGTGCCATGGGAGAATTACAGTTCTTTCTGGGTTTGCAAATCAAACAAATGGCTGATTGCACTTCATTCATCAGTCAAAATATACAAGGATCTGTTGAAAAAGTTTGATTACAAAATTGTAAGCCCTGTTCTACTCCATGTGCAGCACCACACAACTGGATGCTGATCAGAAAGGTAAAGCAGTTGATGAAACTCTTTACAGATGTATGATTGGTTCCTTGATGTAACTTACAGCTTCTAGACTAGACATTTGTTTGCAACTTGTGTCTGTGCTAGATTTCAGGCTGCACCTAAAGTATCCCATATGATTGCAGTCAAAAGGATCTTTAGATACTTGCAAGGAACTCAATCTCTAGGACTTTGGTATTCCACTGGGCACTCTTGCAAATTAGTTGCTTTCTCTGATAGTGACTATGCAGGGTGTAAATTAACCAGAAAATCAACCTCTGGTGGATGCCAATTTCTAGGCAATTGTTTAGTTTCTTGGCAGAGTAAGAAACAAACTTCAGTTGCTACATCCACTGCTGAAGCAGAGTACATTGCTGCTGCAAGTTGTACATCTCAGGTACTCTGGCTTCAGAATCAATTACTGGATTATGACATTACAGAGACTAAGACTCCTTTTGACAGGATCAGCGATCACAAGTTTGATGTATTAGAGTTTAAAGCAGCGGAATACGAACAAGAATTAGACAAATTGTAGCAAGTAATCGATACTTATATGCATTAAGAGCACATATGGTTATAGTGAGAGAATATATATTTCTGTTTCAAGGAATGTTTATAGATGTAGAATATTTCTAATCAAATCGTTCATATCATTCCCGTCATTCACACCAATATTACAATAGGTTGTCACTCCTTATATAGAGTGCAACAATCACTGCTGTTATCACGGAAAGTGACAACTGGCAAATCTAATACAAAAATAACTAACTCTTAACAAACTACTGAAATGTTCACAACTACTGAGAACATATCAGAGTGTTAAGTACAAAATATAAAACTACTGAAACTACAACGACTGAAGAACAAGCTCTTCAGTCGTTTTACAAAACTACTGAAACACAAAACTACTGAAACTAGAAATATAAAACTACTGATATCACAACTACTGAAGAAGTACTCTTCAGCAGTTGTGACAAACTACTGAGGCTTCAGTACTTGATCTTCAGACTTTGACCTTCAGGTGTTTCATCAGCTGATGACTTCAGTAGATATCATCAGCTGATGTCTTCAGTCTTTGTCTTCAGACTTTGTACGTCAGTTGTTGATCTTCAGCACTTGTAAACTCTTCAGCTGTTGTACATCAGTACTTTGGTCTTTCAGCTTCAGCACTTGTGTTCTTCAGCTGTTGTACTTCAGCACTTTAGTTCTTCAGCTGTTAAGTCTTCAGCACTTGATCTTCAGCTGTTGAAGTCTTCAGCACTTGTCAAACTGCTGATGAGGCTTTCAGCAGTTGTTGTGATACCATGTAGGACTTAGAGGTTTTCTGATCTTGGCTCATTGGTTCTTTTGGTCCAACAAACTCCCCCTGAACCAATGCAGCCAAAACCTCTAAATTATTTAGTGTCCCACTTATTGTTGGCAAAGTGTTGGTCTTTTTCCTTCTTATCAGTAGAGAAGATGACCCATGTAAGCTCCGGCCTGGGAAGAAATCTCAGATATTGTTTGGCAGGGTATGAATGGGAACTCTGTTTTGGGGAACTGGATACAGAGTTGTTATCCCATTCATGAGATTTACTTCCCTATAATGAGTCTGTATGACTCTCGAACATAGGCCTCAAGGAGAACAACTTGTCCTCATGAGAGAGTTCTTCTACTCCTCCTTCGAAGAAGAACTCTGGACCATAGTACTCTGATAAGTACTTCATGGTCCTGCCATTTTTCAGCTCCACCGTAGTTACCTCCCTATATACAAATTCATCAGGATGGTTGCCTTCAAGGAGTAACTGGAGCTCATTCTTCTGGATGTCTTCAAGCTTTTTATATAGCAACCCCTTCTTTATCATCTTGTTTTCTAGTAAAGCTTGAGGGGTCTTCTTTGCTTGGTGAGCTTTCTTGAATTCATCAATGATTTCCCAAGGTGAGACTACAACGGCCAACATGATGGTAGAACTCTATTGTTTTTCGTACCTGGCCATTGTATCTGTGTGGAATAGTTCTTTTATGGATTCTAGAACTCACCCTGGGGTCTGGCCATACTCTCACTCTCTCCTTTTGATACTGAAAAGTATGCCTGAGAGTGTACAGCCTTTGAGCATGCCCTTTCATGGCTTGAATGGATGATGACTGAGGAAATTCCTTGTCAACCATCTTCAACAGTTGCTCATCGTGCTGTTTCTGCTGTTCTTCTCTTCTATCTTGACTCTGACCATTTCCCTTTGAGAGTCAGGTGTGATCATGGGTTGACTTCGGGGTTTTGGTAGCTTTAGAACAGCAGAGAGTGGCAGACTATCATCTTCATCCTCCTCTTCTTCTTCTTCTTCCATCCTCAGCACCCTTCTCCTCCTTATGGTGCATCACTGGATGATGGTTGGGTGGTGAGGGAATTGGTTTTGAAGAATGAGGATGTTTGGATTTTGGCTTAGAGATTGGTTGGGAGAGTTGAGGGATAGGCTCTGTTTGAGTGGGTGGAAGGGAAGGTTGATCCAGCATCTTTGTAGTTAGTTTCGCCTTTGTGAGTTTAGCCATCTCTAACCTTTTACTAGCCCCAGCCTCATCAAGGGCTTCCACAATAATCCCTTTGTTGAATTGCTCAGAAAGACAGATTCTGGTGGCTATAGCCAGAATGCTGTCCCTGGTCCATGCGCGAATCTCCACTAACGATCTTCCTAAGTATTTTGCAATGAAGCGGATCATTATTTCCAATCTCTCTTTTTCAAGAGCATCATACCCTGCCCATCGGGTTTGTATCTCTTGCACTTCTAACCTTCTGATCTCACTATCCAGTGTGGCTGTGTCAAACCCCTGCCTGAAGAGTTGTTCAATTATTTTATCCATGGATCGGCTGTGTGTAGTGTCAGCTTCTTTTACCAGCTCCTCCAAGGATTTGTCTTCAGCAGTGTGATCATCAGCACTTCTTTTCGCTTGTAAGTGAGCAGAGGTTGCTTTTCTTTTCCCCCTTGGGCTTGTTTCTCTTCTTTCTTTTCCTCTGTTCTTTTCCTCTTCTTTTCTTTCACTGCAGTACTCTCCCCCTTTTGGATGCATTGGAGGAAGGGGTTTGTACCGCAGAAAGAGTCTTTTGTACAGCAGCATCAACCAAGGGCTGTAAAGTTGAGGAAAGCCTCTCATCAATGGCTTTAGTCACAATATCAGTGATTATGGGTGTGATGAGAGGTAGGGAATTTTGAAGTACAGCACCTATTTGCTCAGGAGGGTTTTGTTTCTGAGAAATAGGGCCTGAAGCAGAGGCAGGTGGTTGAGTTTGGAGTGGCTTAGTGTTTGGGGAACCTTCAAGTGAAGGTGCCATCTGTGGTGGGTGGAGGCAGATGGTCTTTCTCCTTGAGAGTTGATCAAGTAGGTTTTGCAGCCTACTGACTTTCTCTTCAAGGATTGTGTTCTGGGCAAGAACATCATAGAAAAAGCCCAGGTCATCATCAGCCGAAGCTGAATCATCTGACCTCCTGCTTAGAGCAGGATTTACATGCACTGGGTGTAGACCAGTTGGTGCATGTGCCCCTTATGCTTGGTACTGGGGACTTCCAGCCTCATGACAGTGTCCATCATCAGCTGTTGCCTCTAGTGAGGTCTTAGCAATGTTACCAGCCTCATTCTGATCATGTGCTGAGTCAGAGGAGGTGGCAGCCTCACTAGATATACTAAGCTCCTTGTCTACACCAGGAGATAGAAGTGGTAAACCCCTGTGCTGTGGGTTCTCAAGGGCACTGTGTTCCTCCCCCTCAATTGTAGAGGTATTCCCAGTAGTAAGTGGCTTCTGGGGAGGGGGTGAGGAGTGCAGTTGAGTCAGCACTTGTGCAACTATTAAAGTTGGGCTGTGAGGGACGGTTGTTTGGGGTGAAGGGATAGAAGCAGTGTGCACCTGGGGAGGTTGGTGCTCTTCAATGGCAATCCCCTCAAGTGAGGAAGATCCCAGATATGTAGGTACCCCTTGTGTGGTTGCTGCAGGCTCTTGTTGAGAGGAAGCCTGAGCGGCTATGGCTGGAAGAGTCATTGTATCCACTAGGGGGTTTGGACTAGTGGATATCCTGCGTTTGTGTTGCAGGGGCATCCTCAGGGGACTCAATTCCCTGAGTAGCCGTTTTGGGTTTCTTTTGGTGGGTTTGGTGGGGACTTTTGATTTGGAGGTGGTGGCTGTGGGTTCCAGCTGCGTGGGTTTTCGCAGCTTGGCAGCCATTTTGAGTGTCTGGTCAGAGTTGTGCCGGGAGTATACTTCCGGCAGAACAGCCGTAGCAGGGACTCCCAAGCCAACAAGTCCCTCAGCATTAAGCTGGTTTGTAATGATGGCCATTTGAACCGTGGATATAGTATCCAACGGTTGGCAGTTAGTTTTTGAGCCATGTCCTTGAGCTCCAAAAATATTATTTCTGAAAAGTTTAGTGGTTGTTGCTCAAGAAGAGAATACATTACCTGCTGCCATTTTGTTGACATTTGATCCCAAGACAACGTCTTAGGGGCCAAACATACATTCACCATGTGAAAAATCAGGCGCTCAGCGTCATTAAAGTGTTTCTTCATGATAGTGGAGGCACTGAGATCGCCTTGATATCCATGTTGAGCAAAGGATAGATCTATGGTGCCCTTCGGATATCCAGCAGGAGACTAGCATCATCCAGATGAAGAATTTGGCGATAACAGCAGGAGTGATGACTACTTCTTTGTTGTTGACGACGACTGGAGAGATGGTGTGTTGTTCTCCCAGTGGTAATAGTAACGTTCATCCAAAATTGTTGAGGGATTCGGCATGTAGTATGGGATTCAGAAGAAATGCCGTATGGTATTGGGACTGAACCATAAGATCGATAGCAGTATCGAACTTAGTCCGATAGGCGATTTAGTAAGGTAGGCACACAGTTGTCGCGGTTTAATTTGCATGGACGCCATTGAGAGAGAGGGAAGTTTTGGAGAGGAACGTTAAGTTTGAAGAAGATGATGCATTGAAGGATTAGGTCAGGGATATATATAGGGTACGGGTAAGGAAACGACTGAAGGATGTGGTGTTAGTCATTAGTAGTTTTAAACGACCGTTGACATGGTATTATCCTTTCAGACGTTGAACAGCTGAAGTCGTGGTGTTAGGCATCAGAAGTTAGAAAACTACTGAAGACCGTGGTTTTGACTTCAGATGATGAAACAACTGAGACATGGTGTTTTGCATCAGTAGTTATGAAACTACTGAAGACAGTGGTTTTGTCGGCAGCTGTTGTAAACAACTGAAGACTTGGTATTAGTCATCAGTAGTTATAAAACTACTGAAGACATGGTTTTGCTTCAGTTGTTAGAATGACACAGCAGTTGTACAAACGACTGAAGTGAAATTTCTCATCAGCTGTTTTCGTCAATTCTTAGCTTTTCAGCTGTTTCATACTGTCCTCAACACATTCATCAGCCTTTTTGGCGATTTTCAGTTGTTTCATAGGACATCAGTACTTATCTTTTTATACTGATTTCAGTAGTTGTAACTACATCAGTAGTTTTAACTACACATCAGTAGTTTGGAACAGATAAGTACTTCAGTACTTATGAGGCTTTAGCCATCAGTAGTTATAAAAACTACTGAGGAAAAGGAATCATCAGTACTTATATGTGACATAGTTACTATGATCATCAGTACTTATTACTAAGATCATCAGTAGTTGTCACTTATTCTAGCTGCAGCATACCAAGCCTTAACACCAGGTTTTGGAAAGTTGAACTATCCAAAGGCTTAGTAAAAATGTCTGCAAGCTCATCAGCACTAGGCACAAACTTAGGATCAATCAACCTTTTTCAAAACAATCCCTTATAAAATGATGTCTGATCTCTATATGTTTGGTCCTAGAGTGTTGGACTGGATTTTTGACAATGCAAAGAGCTGAAGCACTATCCATTAACAATGGAGTCTTAGTCTCTGTAATGCCATAATCCAAAAGTTGGTTTTGAAGCCAGAGTACCTGAGATGTACTACTTGCAGCAGCAATGTACTCTGCTTCAGCAGTTGATGTAGCAACTGAGGTGTCTGTTTCTTGCTCTGCCAAGAAATCAAGCAGTTGCCTAGGAATTGACATCCACCAAAGTTGATTTCCTGGTCAACTTACACCCTGCATAGTCACTGTCAGAAAAAGCAACTAATTTACCAGAATGTCCAGTAGAATACATAAACCTAGAGATGGAGTGCCTTGCAGATATCTAAAGATCCTCTTGACTGCAATCAGATGAGATTCTTTAGGGTAGCCTGAAATCTACACAAACACATGTAGCAAACATAATATCTGGTCTAGAAGCTGTTAAATACATCAAGGACCCAATCATACATCTGTAAAGTGTTTCATCAACCACTTTACCTTCTGATCTGTATCCAGTTGTGTGGTGCTGCACATGGGAGTAGAACAGGGCTTACAGTTTTGTAAATCAACTTTTGCAAAAGATCTTTTGTGTATTTGGACTGATGAATGAAAATTCCATCAGCCTTTTGTTGATTTGCAACCCCAGAAAGAACTGTAATTCTCCCATGGCCATCATTTCAAACTTCTGTTGCATCAACTTTGTAAAGGCATCACACAACTTTGGATCAGAGGATGCAAAAATGATATCATCTACATAAATTTGAACAAGTAGGTTATGCTGCCCAGCTTTCTTAATGAATAAAGTCTTATCTATGGAGCCTCTAGTGAAATTATTTTCCAAAAAAGTTTGATAATGTCTCATACCAGGCTCTAGGAGCTTGTTTTAACCATAAAGATCTTATCAAGCTTATACACCCAATTAGGATGTTTATTGTCCTCAAAGCCTGGAGGTTGACATACATAAACTTCTTCTTTAATTTTCCATACAAAAATGCACTTTTGACATCCATTTGAAAAACTTTAAGGTTTTGATAAGCAGCATAAGCTAAAAACAATCGAATTGCTTCCAGTCTGGCTACAGGGGCAAAGTTTCATCATAATCAATACCTTCTTCTTGTGCAAACCCCTGAACAACCAGTCTGGCCTTGTTTTAACAATAAGCCCATTTTCATCAGTTTTGTTCCTAAACACCCATTTAGTGCCTATTGCACACTTACCTGGAGGTAGAGGAACCAGTTCCCACACTTGCTGTTCTTGAACTGAATAAGCTCAAGCTGCATGGCATCAACCCATCCATTGTCCTTTAAAGCAATGTGATAATTCTTTGGCTCTTGCTGACTGATGAAGAGAGCATAGAAGCAGAAATTTGACAATTGACTTCTTGTTGATACTCCAGCAGTGATATCACCAATGATTTGAGACATAGGGTGATTCTTTAGATTTTGATACACATGAGATCTGTGCAAGTGTTTGTAGCAGGCTCAGCAGTAACAGATGGTGATGGTGAATCATTTCCTTGAAACCAATCAGTGGATGGTAATTCAAAGGAAGTTGAATTCGAAGAGATCTCATCAGCATTTGTTGTGGATGGTGCTACTGGAGCTACAGGAACATCAGGTCTAGCTGAATCAGGCAGCTGATCACTAAACCTGAAGAGGTGAGTACTGCATCATCATCATCATCAGCAGTACCACCAGGTGGTGAACTGTTGACAGGAGCAACAGCAGGAGTTTGATAAGGAACATATTACAGTATGTCCAAATCAAATAACTCCACAGGGCTTTGTGGAATCTTGTCCTTTGGAGATTCATTGAACTTAACATGTAGAGTTTTTCTTCAACCATCTTTGTTCTGCAGTTGAAGACTCTGTATGCTTGCAAGTAGATGAATAACCAACAAAATACCCTGCATCCACCTTAGGATCAAATTTAGTTTGATCCTTTGTGTTGAGAATAAAACAGGGACACCCAAATGCTTTGAAAAATGAAATCAGAGGAGCCAAATGATGGAGAACTTCATATGGAGTCTTCATCAACCTCTGATTTACTAAAACTCTATTTTGCACATAGCAAGCTGTGTTGACAGCTTCAGCCCAAAAGGTCAGTGGCAAACCTGAGTCAGCCAGCATGGACCTTGCAGCTTCAATGAGGGTCCTGTTCTTTCTCTCCACTACTCCATTTTGTTCTGGAGTCCTTGGAATGCTAAACCTGCCTTTTGATTCCCTTTGAAAGATAGAAGTCATCAAGTGTATGATTTCTGAATCAGTTCCATTGTCACTCCTAATACACTTGACTGGAAGGAAACTGCTTCTCAATATACAACACAAAGTGAATAATCTTCTGAGCAGCCTCATCCTTTGAATGTAGAAAGAAAGTCCATACAAATCTAGAGTAATCAATCCACAATTACCATACAGTATTTCTTCTTTGCCATGCTCATTACTCTCACAGGACCAAATAGATCCATATGCAGTAATTGCAAGCAGGCAGTGGACTTAGGCACTTCAATAGGAGGGAATGAGACTTGTGTTGTTTTCCTTTTAAACAAGCAGTGCAGGTTTCATCACAGTGGAACTCCTTTATTGGTAAGCCTCTGACTAAACTATTGTGGGTAAGCTGATTCATGTTTTTGAGATTAACATGACCAGCCTTCTGTGCCACAGTTTAGATTCTTGAGAAGAGGCTTTGGAAAATAGGCAAGATTGCTTTTGAGATCTATTTCTTGAAGATCTAAGGCATACACTCTTCCTGTCCTGTTGGCTCTCAGGAGAGTGTGATCATCCAACACCTTGTCAATCAAGTGCAAAACTTTGGATGACAGAATCCTACAGTTTTGACTGGTGAAAAGAGCAACATGGCCTTTATCACACATTTGACTGACACTCAAGAGATTGTACTTGAGATTTTCCACATGATTAACATCATCAAATTTGATTTCTCCATTGGAGACAAACCCTTACAATGATGTAACCCCTAGCATCATTGCCAAAAGAAACAAATCCCTTCTTTCCTTGAGAGTATTCATGAAGAAGAGAGCTGTTCCCAGTCATGTGCATAGATCCCCCACTGTCTACATACCATACTACTTTGGCATGTTGAAGAACCCTGCAAAAATAAACAATTAGTTAGTTTTAGAGACCCAAACCTTTTTGTTTTAGGCCTGGTCTCATCAATAGATGGTAAACTAACAGGTTTATCTGAACAACAGCCTGAGAGGAAGAAGATGGTGTAGAAGAGGAGTCCTTTGGCTTGGACCTCCTTTTCTGTGGTTTCAACATAGGAGCATGTAGTTGGTTAACTCTACCCAACAGATGTTGAACCATCATAACCAGCTGTGTCAATTTTGTGATAAAGCTTCAGCTCATCAGACACATTGCTAGTGGAGTTTGATAAGTTCCTATGTTGCACCTTCTTCTTCTGAGCACCCTCAGCTGTCACCTGTTTAACCCCTTCCTTTTTGGATTTCTTTGAATTAAGGGTTACAGGATTTGATGTTGCTGATACAAATGTGGTCTCAAACTCAGTTTTCATTTTTACCATTTTCTCTTTAATTTCTTCTTTTGTTTGAGTTTGGAACCTCTTTTGTACCAACAATCATCTGTAAGATGATTGAACAAACCACATACTTCACATGGTTTCTTCTTCATCTTAGGTTGATCATCAACTAAAGAGGGTGAAGCAACTGAAGACTGTTCTTCAATGCTTTGGAAGCATTGTTTGCTTTCTTGACAGCCTCTTTAGTAGTCTTCAAACTCTTTCTACTACCAGTTTTCTTCTCTTCAGTACTGACAACAGTTGAAGTTTGAACTTCAGGTGTTAAATCCTGCTCTCTAGTCCTTTCAGGACCTTCAGATTAACTCCTGAGTTGATCAACTCATTAATTATGTGAGTGTCAGCATTTGAACCATCAACATCAGCTGATAGGTTCAAAGAGGGCTTGATGCTGACTGCTACTTCTGATTGTGCTGTATCAGAAGGTAGATCACATGATGTGATGGATTGGTTATCACTCTCACCCTCAGATTCTACTTCTGCTCTTGGAGTAAAGTCTGTAGGTGGAGCAGTGTGATTGTACCAATTCCAAACTTCACATTTGAAGCAGATTGCTTACTAAGAAGCATTTCAAAACCTTTGCATGATTGTACCCATCTATCACACTCTACCTGGGTAACTGCAAGGGTTTCTTTGAGATCTTTGTACTTCTCTAAAAGTACCTCTTCTCTAGCCTTATCATCAATTATTTGGCAATTCAGTTTATAAATCTCATCATTTTTATCTTTAAGCACAGACTCAAACTCAGCTTTGTTTTTGGAAATTATTTGTTCTAGCTCAATGTTCTTATTAATTAAAGCTACATTTGCTTCTCTAATGGAAGCAAATGCTGCTATGCATGGTTCAGAACATAATTTGGCTTTTGCCTCAGAGGATACCTGTGATACCTGAGGTGTAGAGGCATTAGAAAATGAAGTATCAGCAGACTCCAAAGCCATAAGAGCTAGATTCCAAAAGGACTGTCACCACTATGTTGACCAGCACCTGAGAACAGTTGTTCATGACCAGACATGTCATCTGGTAAACTGCTCCAGTCAACAACTCCTGGGGTGAAGAAGCTGTGTTGTTGAGGTTGAGTTTGTTGATGAGATTGGGATGGCTGAGGTTCTGGTAGTGCATGAGGTTGTGTGCCATAGGAACTTGAACTTGATTTGACTGTGGCATGTAATAACAAGGGTACGGATATGGCATTTGACCCCGAGGAACAAATATGCCGGAGATTGTTGTTGAGGATGATGACTAGAAGTGACAGGATGTTGCCCTCTGTGTTGTTGACTATTGCCAGGAAAAGTCACAAAGGGTGCAGTGGAGTTAGATCCAGTTGATCTACACTCTCTTGCAAAGTGTCCAAGCCTTTGGCATTTGTGACCCTCAACTTGCTCTTGTCAAAACCAACTTGGTTTTGCCAGAGAGTCCTGGAATTTTCTTCCAGTTCTTTTATAGAACTTCTGAGATCTGATATTTATCAGGGCCATTTGGCTCAAAATATCCATCTCTTCTAAGTCATCATCAGTAATCCCCTTGAGATCATCCATAATGAAGCATAGATTGTCATTATTACACCCAGTAAACTGACCATCAACACTCACAAATGCAGAATCAGAAGTGCTTGAAGAGAAATTAATATGCTCATCATACTGGCATTCAGATGAAGCATATTCTGACTCATGACCCACCAAGGCAGTGTTGCCTGGTACAAAGTCTTCAGTGAGCTTTCCAGATGAAGACAACTTTCTCTTCTGTTCTATCTCTCGCTCAAACGTGAGCAGTTTCCCATGGAGTTGGGTGAGAGATAGTTTGTCCAAACTTGCACTGGAGCGTAGGACAATAGTATATGTGTCCCATCTCTCAGGCAGTGATCTTAGAAATCTGTTATTCATCTAAATATTTGTGTACTCAAGTTTGACCATTTTTAGTTCAGATCAAACAAGAGAACCACTCATATTGTTGAGTCAGTGTCTCACCCTTTCTATGAGAGAATGTCTCATATTGTTGGGCAAGAATTTCTCTATTATTTGCCAAGACCTCATCTGTTCCTCCAAATTGTTCTTTCAAGGCATTCCAGAGGTCATGGGCAGTTTCATGATGCATTAGCCCAGAATAGATTCATTTGGCAAAGCCATGGCCAGAATTCCATGGGCTTTTGCATCAATTCAAGCAACTTCTTATCCTCATCTGAGTATTGCTCCCTCCTCTTCGGAACCATTTGATTGGTTTCCGGGTTATTCACCATAGGCTTGTGTGGACCATGTACCACTGATGTCCAACAACCTGCGCTGTTAACAGACAGGTGATGGAGCATTCGTCTTTGCCATATGTTATACTCATTCTTAACCAGCATTGGTGGCTTGGTTGAGGAACCAGTATTGAGGATCATTGGAGGGAGTAGTCATTTTCAGTTCAAAAACAATTTAATTCAAGCTTTTAAAAGTTTTACACAGACCACAACAAACTCAATGAAAACCAAGAAAAGATCTCAGGATGAATGACCAGAAATACAGAAAATTCAATCTCTATAACCGTTTCTTGCAAAAACAAAAGCTAATTCAATCAAACTTAGATCTTGAATAGCAGTTTCAATGATCAATTATTAGATCGATCAATGATTAACCTGCTCTGATACCATTTGACAGGATCAGCGATCACAGTTTGATGTATTAGAGTTTAAAGCAGCGAATACGAACAGAATTAGACAAATTGTAGCAAGTAATCGATACTTGTATGCATTAAGAGCACATACGGTTATAGTGAGAGAATATATATTTCTGTTTCAAGGAATGTTTATAGATGTAGAATATTTCTAATCAAATCGTTCATATCATTCCCGTCATTCACACCAATATTACAATAGGTTGTCACTCCTTATATAGAGTGCAACAATCACTGCTGTTATCATGAAAAGTGACAACTGGCAGATCTAATACAAAAATAACTACTCTTAACAAACTACTGAAATGTTCACAACTACTGAGAAATATCAGAGTGTTAAGTACAAAATATAAAACTACTAAACTACAACGACTGAAGAACAAGCTCTTCAGTCGTTTTACAAAACTACTGAAACATAAAACTACTGAAACTAGAAATATAAAACTACTGATATCACAACTACTGAAGAAGTACTCTTCAGCAGTTGTGACAAACTACTGAGGCTTCAGTACTTGATCTTCAGACTTTGACCTTCAGGTGTTTCATCAGCTGATGACTTCAGTAGATATCATCAGCTGATGTCTTCAGTCTTTGTCTTCAGACTTTGTACGTCAGTTGTTGATCTTCAGCACTTGTAAACTCTTCAGCTGTTGTACTTCAGTACTTTGGTCTTTCAGCTTCAGCACTTGTGTTCTTCAGCTGTTGTACTTCAGCACTTTAGTTCTTCAGCTGTTTAAGTCTTCAGCACTTGATCTTCAGCTGTTGAAGTCTTCAGCACTTGTCAAACTGCTGATGAGGCTTTCAGCAGTTGTTGTGATACCATGTAGGACTTAGAGGTTTTCTGATCTGGCTCATTGGTTCTTTTGGTCCAACACCTTTACTGATGGATAGTGCTTCACTCTTGTATGTTAAGAATCTGTCCAGCATTCTAGGACAAACATATTAAGATCAGACATCATTTTATCAGGAATTGTTATGAAAAAGGTCTGATTGATCCAAAGTTGTTCCTAGTGCTGATGAGCTTGCATATTTTACTAAGCCTTTGGACATGCAACTTTCCAAATCTAGTGCTAAGGCTGGTATGTTGCAGCTAGAATGATTTGACAACTACTGATGATCTCAGTTCACAAGTACTGATGAGCATTAGTATACAGCTGTCAAAATAAGTACTGATAAGTTATTTCATCTTCAGCAGTTTTCATAACTACTAAAGACTAATTACTTAAAGTACTGAAGTACTTTATTTGTTGAAAAGTACTGATGTGGTTACAACTACTGATGTCTGTTCTAACAGATAAGTACTGGTGACCATGAAACATCTAAAAATCAGATAGTCTACTGAGTAAGTGTTAAGGTCAATGAAACAACTGAAATTTGTGAATTGACGACAACAACTGATGAGAAATTTACTCTTCATTGTTTCAAACAACTGCTGTTTCATTTCAAACACCTGAAGCCAAAACCAAGTCTTCAGTAGTTTCAAACTACTGATGACTAACACCAAGTCTTCAGTTGTTTACAACATCTGAAAGTTAAAACCATGTCTTCAGTCGTTTTCTAACAACTGATGACTAACACCAAAATTTCAGTTGTTTTCTTTCAAGCCGTTTCTTAACCTTAAATACCTAAACCTAACTTCAAATTTTCATAAGTCGTTTTCAGAACTTTAATCTTCCATTAATGGCGACCATAGCAAATCAAACCACGACACAACTGTGTTGCCTACTTCACAAAATCGCCTTTTAGACTAAGTTTGATGTTGCATTGATCTGATGGTTGATTCCCCGTATCAAACTGCTTTTCTTCTGAATCCAACCATCTATCCCGATACCATTCGCCAATTCTGGAAAAAATGTCACTGTCCATACTGGTGAGAATGATGTCGCGATCACTCTCCAGTCGTTTGTAAACCAGAAGAAGGTGGTCATCACTGCTACTATCATTCGCCAAACCCTAGATCTTAATGATGCCACCTTTGTCACCGAATACCTGAAGAGCACCACTGATCTATCATTCATCAACCATGGGTATGAGGGCGACCTAAGTGCTACCACCATTCTGAAGAAGCATTTCCATGATGTTGAACGCCTAATCTTTCATATGATCAATGTCTGCCTTACCCCCAAATCCTCTTCATGGGATCAAATATCATCCAGGTGGCAGCAGGTATTGTATTCTATCCTTGAACGCCAAAGCTTAAATTTTTCTGAAGTTATAATTTTGGAATTAAAAGATAGCAATGAAACCTGTGGCTAACAGATGGATATTATATCCAAGGTTTCTTATGGCCATAATCATCAATCAATTAAAATCTGATGGCCCTGTTGGCCTTGGAGTCCCTGTTGTGGTAGTTTTGCCTGAGGTATACTCCAGGCACAACTCTGACCCACAACTCAAAGAGGCTGTCAAACTGCTAAAACCCAAGCAGAGGGAACCCACAGCTCATCCTCTAGATCCAAAAGTCCTTCAAACCACAATCCAAACAAACCAAAAAGGCTACTCAGGGAGTTGAGTCCCCTGATGATGCCCCTGCAACACAAAGGCAGGATGAAACTACTGGTAGTAAACCCCCTGTATTTCCAAGACTCTACTAGCTGAAACCGCTCAGGTATCCTCTTAACAGGATCCTGATGCAACCAAAAATGGGGAAACCCATTACTGAATCTTTCACACTTGAGAAGATTTCCATTGAAGAGCACCATTCACCCCAGGTGCAATCTTCTTCACATTTATCTCCCACTGAAGCCACCCGTAAAGCCCAACTGTGGTTATTACACAAGTGCTGACTCAACTACATTCCTCTACCCCTCCCAGAAACCTATTACCACTGGGAAAACCTCAACAGTTGAGGGAGAGGATTATAATGTGGCTGATACCCACAGCACAGGGATTACAGAGTTCAATCTCCTTGTGTAGAGGAGGATTCGAACATTTGGTGAGGCTGCCTCTTCTCCTGTTTCAGCACATGAACAGGATGAAGGTGGTATCATCTCTAAGACCTCACCAGAGGCAACTACCAATGAAGGACATAATCCTGAGGCAGAAGTCCCCAGTTCCAAGAAATAGGGGCACATGTGAATACTAATCTACACTCAGCACATGTTCATCCTGATTTAATCAGGAGGTCAGATGATTCAGCAAAGATTGATGATGACCTGGGCTTTTTCTTTTGATGTTCTAGCCCACAACACCATTCTTGAGGCTGAGGTATGCAGACTACAAGAACTGCTTGCCAATTGTCACAAGAATCAAGTCCATCTGCCAAATTCACCCACAGATGGCAGCTTCTTCTAAAGGTCTCCCAAACACTGAGCCACTCCCAACAACTGTGCCACCAGCCTCTGATTCAAGCACCATTTCTTAGGGACAGAACCCCTCTGAGCAAATGGTTGTTGCCTTTCAATCCTCCTTACCTCTCATCACTTCCACCATCACTAACATTGTGCATCAAACCATTGATGAGAGGCTTTCCTCAAATTTTCAAACCTTAGTTGATGATGATGTTTCTAAGAGACTTTCTGACATTCAAACCCATGAACCCAATGCAACCAAAAAAGGGGAGTCTAAGTCAGTGAAAGCAGACAAAAGAAAGAGAGTTGAAGAGGAAGAGGAAAAAGAGAGAAAGAAAAGGAGATGATCACATACAAGAGAAATAAGAGTGCTGAACAGACTGAAGATGAGAAAAAGTTAGAAGAACTGATCAAAGAAGCTGATGAGCAACATAGCAGATCTATGGATAAGATCATTGATCAACTCTTCAGACAAGGTTTTGACACAGCCAAACTTGATTCTGAAATTAGAAGGCTAGAGATTCAAGAGATTGAGCATAGAGGGCAAGTTATAGTGAGAAAGAAAGGGAAAGGCTGGAAGCTATGATAAGATTCATATCAAAGCATAGGGAAGATCAATTATTGAAGTGAAGTCATGGTCTAGAGACAGTATTTTGGAGATAACCACCAGAATCTGTTCTTCTGAAGTATTCAACAAAGGATTGATCATAGAAGCTCTTGATGAAGCTGGTGCTGGGAAAAGGTCTGATATGGCAAAGTTATCCAAAGCCTCACTCACAACCAAGATGCTAGAGCAGCCTGTACAATCTCCCACACCAAACAACCCTCAAAACCAACTCCTTTACCTAAGAAGCCTACTCAAACCACTACTAATAATACACCCAAGAGGAAGAGAAGGGTGTTGAGGATGGAGAAGAAGAAGAAGATGATAAGGATGATAGTCTGCCGATCTCTACTGTTCTTAAAACAAAGATGCCTAAGCCTAGGAGTCAACCAACAACAATCACACCTGACATCCAAAGGCAAATGGTAAAAGTCAAACTTGAAGAAGAAGAACAGCACAAACAACATGATGAGCAGCTGTTAAGGATGGTTGATAAAGAGTTTCCTAAGTCTTCATCCATATAAGCTATGAAGAAACATGCTCAGAGGTTGTATGCTCTCAGATTCACATTTCAATATCAGAAAGAGAGAGTGAATTTGGCCTGACCCCAGAGTAAGTGACAGAATTCATAAAAAGAATATTCCAAGTCGATACAATGGCCAAGTAAAGAAGACTGTAGATGCTGTGATAATGCTGGCCATTGTAGTATCACCCTAGGAAATCCTTGAAGACTTCAGAGAGCTTACAAGTCTAAGATGACTCCACAAACTTTACTAGAAAACAAAATGGTGAAGAAGGGGTTGATCTACAAGAAGCTTGAAGAAATAAGAAGAAATGAGCTCCAGTTGTTACTTGAAGGTACTCATCCTGATGAGTTTGCATATAGAAAAATAAATACTGTGGAGCTAAAGAATGGAAAGAATGTTAAATACTTATCAGAGTACTATGGGCCTGAGTTCTTATTGAAAGTGAAGCTGAAGAACTCACAATGGAAGAACAAGTTGTATTCCTTGAGGCCTATGTTAGAGAGTCTTACAGACTCATCATTGGGAAGTAGGTCTCATGGATGGGTAACAGCTCTGTGTCCAATTCCCCAAGACAGAGTTCCCATTCATCCTTTGCCAATCAAACTTTTTGAAACCTCTTCCCTGGCCTGAGCTTAATTGGTGATTTCTGAGCTGATCCAGAAAATGTTTCTGCCAATAAGTGGGACTTCAATAATCTTAAAGGTTTTGGCTGTATTGGTTCAGGGGGAGTTTGTTGGACCAAAAGAACCAATGAGCCAGATCAAAAAAACCTTTAAGTCCCACAGACATCATAACAACTGAAGTGGTCTACAACAGCTGAAAACAAAGTCTGAAGACAACAGCTAAAGACAAAGTCTGAAGACAACTGCTGAAGACAAAGTCTGAAGACAAAGTCTGAAGACAAAGTCTGAAGACAACAGCTGAAGACAAAGTCTGAAGACAACAGCTGAAGACAAAGTCTGAAGACAACTGCTGAAGACAAAGTCTGAAGACCAAGTTCTTAGAAGTTGTCACAACAGCTGAAGTAGTTCTTTTCAGTAGTTGTGATAGTTTACTTTTCAGTAGTTTGTAATCAGTAGTTTTATTTTATGTAAAACATCTGAAGTTCTTACACTTCAGATGTTATAACTTCAGTAGTTGTAATTTTAGCTTGTACTTAGCTTTTTGTGAAGGTGTCCTCAGTTGTTGTGGATATCTTCAGTAGTTTAGTCTACTTTTAGTTGTTTGTATAAATCAGTTAGATGTCACATTCCTTTATAAAAGGAATGTTGACCTAATTTCTTTGCAGCCGAAGCTTGTGCGTGAATGAAAATATTCTCTTTGCAGAAAACTGTCTCTCTCTATAACCGTCACTGTTTGATTGAATATTCATATTATTCTTGCTTAAATTTCGTCTAATTCTTGTTCTATTCCGCTGCAAATCTTAATCTAATTGATCAAACTAGATCCCGATCCTTTCAACAACTAAAAACAATAGGTTTCTGACCGCCACCAGGAACCAACTCTATCCTCCTCTCCCACCGATGAAATAGGCAATCTCGTGATTTAATCATAGATGAACCAACTCTATCACCGCCACCACCCCAATACCTTCTCAACCTTAAAACACACACCCAAAATCCAGAAATAACCATTGGCTTCACCCATCGAATCTTCTTATCCCCTTCGTACTAAAACCTAACTCTAAAACCCAAAACAAAAATTCAAAAAATCACACCTCACCACAACATGGATCTAAGGTTTTGGTGGAGGTCAGCGGTGATGGATATGGAGGTCGATGGTGATGGATGTGGAGGTCGGCGGTGATGGATGTGGAGGTCGGCGATGATGGATGTGGAGGTCGGTAGTGATGGATGTGGAGGTGGCGTGATGGATGTGGAGGTGGGCGGTGATGGATGTGGAGGTCGGCGGTGATGGATGTGGAGGTGGGCGGTGATGGATGTGGAGGTGGGCGGTGATGGATGTGGAGGTGGGCGATGATGGATGTGGAGGTGGGCGGTGATGGATGTGGAGGTGGGCGATGATGGATGTGGAGGTCGGTGGTGATGGATGTGAAGGTCAGTGGTGGTGGATGTGTTGGTGTCGAAGGGGGTGGTTCTGCTGGTGTAGGTTGATGGTGGTGGCTCTGTTGTGGAGGTATAGGTCGATGGTGGCGGCAGTGAAAGAGGCAATATTTTTGTTTTTATTTAGTTTGAATATATTACATAAATAGTCCCTTAACTACTTAACTAATAAAGTATTGAAATAATTACCTAATTAGTTTTATATGTAAAAAGATTAAAATACTTTTGATTTTAACAATTTAATTAACGGTGATAGTTGATTGAAATTAATAGAAAAAAATTACAATTCTCAAGAAGTAAAATGACGATTTTAAACCTTTTAACTAAAATCTACCCCAAACTAAAAGGAGTAAAAATGAAGATTACCCTAAACCTTATAAAGAAAGAAAGACGGAGAGAAAAAAACTCCACTGTTTACATAATGCAACGTAGAAATAATATTATATATATTTTTAATTTTTATGAATTTCCAGTAACAAAAGGTGGAGAGTATAGGAATCCACGTCGCTTTCACCCCTTGAAAAGCACAAGTAAAGTCACGCGCTTACAAACCAAAACATCATATTGTTATTAATAAAACAATAATAATAATATTATATAACAAGAGTTCTCATAAACATCATATTGTTATTAATAAAACAATAATAATAATATTATATAACAAGAGTTCTCATAAGCACACTGAGTGCGAGTGCGAGTGCGAGTGTCTCCCTAATAAAATCTGAAGCCCAACGCGCCTCCGTGTGCTCCTCCCTCTCTGCCTCTTTCTCCTTCACTCTTCACCAGACAAATATCCCAACAAAACAAAACAAAACATAACAAGACACCTCAAATTCACATTCACTCACAACATCTGCATCATCTCTCTTCTTCTGATTTCTTCTCTTCTTCTTCTTCTTCTTCTTCTTCTTCTTCAGATTGACTCATAACCTACATTACTCACCACCCGCATTCACTCTCTGTCTGCTGCCTCCCTTAAGGTTTTTTTCTTAATCTTCTCATATGCGTACTGTGATTTCTGCTGGATTGTAGATTTGATGATGTGTCAATCGGTGTGAAATGTTGTTGTGAGCTGTGCCTTTTTTTGTTGTGTTTCCTTCTGTCGGTGAGCTGTCGTTTTCGTCGTTAGGGCTTGTTTTTCGCCAGATCTGTTCTTCCATGGTTGCCATCTGCGCTTTCTTAGATCGCTGATTACTGTTTTGTTGCTAGATTGTTGGGGATTTGTTCTGTAAGAGTTCAGCATGGGATGGTAGATCAGTTGCTTTTTCTAGTATTTTAGTATCTAATAGTTGATCTGTATGAATAGTTGGGGTCAAATGTTAGTATTCAAGAGCTGAATTTGCTTGAATGTTTTCTTTCTTTATTGTTAAAAGTGATGGTATGAAGATGTATTTCAGGAATTGAATTTGAATTCAAGTTGATTTTGGAGTTTTTATATTGATTCAGATTGTTGAAGATGGAGGGAAGAATTGATCCTCATGCACCACTTGATTATGTTGAATTACAGATATTTCCAAGCCATAACAGGTATGATTTCCTTTTCTGAACTTATTTGACTGAGACTTTACTTGCCATACCGGAGTCTAAATGTCTGATCACTTGGTTTAGAATCCTCAAAAGTGCAATGCTAACTTTTATATGAAAGATCACCATGTTGATTTCATTGCATGCATCCAGAACTCTAGATGATATGTAGCAACCAGGACCTTGGAGATAATCCTTTATGTTAATTAAAGAAATCATTTGTATGTTAATTACAATCATGTGCAAGGTGTAATCTTGATTGATCTAGTTAAGTCAATGAAGTATGATGTGCTAAATTATGTCAATTATCAACAAAGTTTTGATTTATTTAGCTGCTCATTTGTGATTTATGCTAATCGCATGGTATTGTTTTATTTTGCACTAATAATTCAAAACACCAGTTGTTAGAAACAGACATAGACCATACCTTGGTGCGGCCTCCACTTGTTTCATTTTGTAATCTTTGCATGTTTATTCAGACTGTTTAATTTCTTTTCTCCTATGCCAGTAATGAAATCAAAATGTTATTGCTGGAAAAATTCTGCACCTCTGCCAAAACTTCAAGGCTAATATTTGGATGTGGATCTATAAGAGCTTCAATGTAAATAGAACAGACACAAAAGATCAATAAATTTTGCTTTTGCAGGGTTTGAACTTGTTTAACTTTGCTATGATTCTATAATTAGAATTAGGTGTGGCTCAGATGGTCATTAACCACAGAATGTTATATAGGAATATACCTCCTAACCACCATTCTTATTCATGCAAACTCATAACACATGACTTTGCAGAAATGTTTTCCAGTTTTGATAGTTCAATGTATTGGGCATTTCTGCTCTGTAGGTACGAGACATCCGTATCAACAAGCAATATAATTGAAAAGGTGGCATCTGGAGACTTGCAACAACTGTTGTTGCATTTACCTCAAGTAAAAGATTTGTCATCCAAAACATCCGACTCAAACTTTAGGATTCTAGCTCCTGATGATGTCAATAATGCTGGCTGGTTTACAATAGCCACATTAACAAGGTTCATATCATATGTAATCTTTGTTACATGTTTCTTCTTTATTTCCATGGATTAGGAGGCTGTGATTCTTTTCTTGCTCACTCTTGAAATTTCATTTTGTCAGATTCTTAAACATTGTTGGTTCACCAGATGTTCTTAGTATTGGAAATGAAATTTCTCAGTTAGAGGAGACCAGAAAATTCCAACTCTCATTGTTTGCAAAGGTAAGTTCCGTCATCAATCTCAAATAATTTCTGCTTTTATATGTATGTTCTTTTTGAAGTGAATATGCCTATTGTGATTCATGTTTTAACAGGCTGAAGTTGATATGACATCATCCTTTGAATCTAAGTATGTTCTTTATTTTGGTATCATCATAAAATTGTTTTTCTTTCATGGAATTCCTCAACAAACTTGTATTCTGTTAGGAATGAACTACTTCGAGCAGTGGATTCAAGGCTCTCCGAATTGAAAGAACAATTAGCTGAAGCCCTCGACCAGGCTACTGGTATTACATGCTCACCTAAAGATATCTCCTGCATAGAAAACTTCGCTCATCATTTTGGAGCAGAAGATATAAGGTATATTTGTATATAAAATAAACTAAGAGGTGGCAAAATGGGTGGGACTGACAAGTTGGGTATGTGGTCAAAACAGGTCAGGTCGAGTTGGCAAAACACACTTTCTTTGCTATTTTCAAATACTCCTATACATATTTAGCATGTTAGATACGATTACAGAACACATTTTTATCACAAAAAATATCTAATTTTTAAATAAAGAGATTTGTAGATTAAGTGCATTAGCAATATAGTGTGGGTCTCTACTAGCTTGACTAGCTTCATATCTACCTAAATTTTAATCTTTACTGATTTGATCTGTTAGAGATGAAACATAGCGGCAAGCAACAGATATTTAGTAAATGAGTTGAATTGCCATCTCTAGTGAACTTTTACTTAAATAAACTTCTTCACATGTTGAGTGTGGTTTTGTGGTAAATCAATAATAAAGTATTTTAATTTTCTCAACTCTTATTCTCATTCCACATCATTTTATCACCAATCACAAAAATCTACCATCAAGATTTACCATTTCAGTTACCTGTTTCAGGGACTCACTACAGAAGTTTCTAGAATTGAGTCATTTCCCATCATCAAAAGACTCTACACCTGAAAAAAGTGTTTTTGTTACTCACACTTCACAGTTAAATCCACCTGTAAAATATGGTGTCTCCCCAGCCAAAGCTGCACAGGTTGAAAGACAAAGTTCAACAGATAGCGACAATTCGTTTTCAAGTGAAGAAGATCAACCATCTGTTGAAAGAAGCCGAACCATGGCAAGATCTGCAACACCTAGAAGGTTAGCATCTCCAATGAGACGGGTCCAAATTGGACGGGCAGGGCCACGCAGGGCTGCTACAATAAGTATAAAAAGTCTCAATTATTTTCCAACTAGAGAGAAATTATCAACTCAGAGAGATACTACCTGTCACACTAGTGATGAGGATGAAGAATCAGAGAAAACTGTGAAGCAAAATGCATTGAGAATGAGTGTGCAAGATAAAATCAGTTTATTTGAGAACAAACAGAAAGAGAAAGCAGTGGAAACCGAGAAGTCAAAGACAGTGTCAACTGCACCTGTTGCAAACAAAGCTGTACTCAGAAGATGGAGCTCGGGAATGAGTGAAAGTGCCACCCAAATTCAAAATGATACAGTTAATAACACTTCTTCTGTAAGCAACCCTGAAGATAGAGCTCCAAGTGACAATGCGGAGTCTTTGACTAAAATATCTCCTAGTCAAATTTCTGAAACTGCAAACGACATTAAATCATCACCACCCAAAAAGGTTGCTGCTGACATATTAAACTTGGAAATGGAGAATTCGGAGGATGAAAATGAGGGAAGTTATGAAAAGCATCCTGCTTCAATTGAATGGAATCAACAAAAGGAAGCAGAATTGAACCAATTGTTCAAAAAAATGATGGAAAGTAAGCCGGTTAGACGTCGTAGTGTAACCAATGATAATAGCAAAAGTAAAAGTAATCCAAAGGAGCAAAGAGGTGGATTTTATGATCATTATAAGCAAAAAAGGGATGAAAAACTTCGAAAAGAAGCTTCTGGAAAGAAAGCTGAGAAAGAATCTCAATTCAAAGAGATGGAAAAATTTCTTGATGAGAAAAAAGCCGAAATGGCATCCAATAACACAAGTGATGGTAGAAAAAAGACCACTGTGAATAAAGTTAAACCTCAAAATTCTCAAAAAAATCCAACTCAATTGCTCAACTCCAAAAGGGAAACCTCAAAAGGTTCCATGGTGAAGAAGGCTACAACTACAACTACGAATAGACTATCTCCTTTGCCTGCTACACGCAAGTCAGGGCCCACGAGCCCTTCGCCAAGACCTACAGGTGCATCACCTGCTAAAACGCCATCTGGACCCACTTCTAATGCTAATTCAACTCGAAAACCTCAATATACATCATCAGTTGGGCGTTCAAGCACAAAAGTTGAAAAGTCAAAACCGCAACAAAAGACTCTGAAGTCAACTCCACCTGATGGTAACAAGAACATTAAAACTGCCAAAGAGAAAAAGCAGCCGTCGGTGACAAAAAGTGCACCAACAGCAAAACCGAAATCCCAAACTCCAGTAAGAACTCCCATTGCTGCCGCCACAACCACTGTGGCTACCACCACTGGCACCACAACTGCTGCTAAACCTAGTTTTTACAACAAAGTTACTAAGAAAGGCAGTGTGGTCCCATTGGAATCAAAACCATTCCTTCGTAAAGGAACTGGGATTGGGCCTGGTGGTGGTGCAGTTGTTGTCAAGAGTAAAGTTGTGGCTCAACCTGAAGAACAACCTCATAGTACTGGAGATATGACCCAAGCTGAAAAAATTCAGACGGTTGAGGTCGAAACTACTGAAATCACAAGTCAAGGTCAAAATCAAGAGACGGAATGTGACCCACCAGAATCCTATACCGGATCAGAAACACAGGTTGTCAGTCCCATTAAATGTGAGGAACCAAAGAGTTTTAATCATAATCGGTTCAATGTTAGCGATGATGATGGGATTAAGAAGACAGAGGCTGAAGAAGAATCAACGATTTCAATTTCACCAACCGCATGGGTGGAAATTGAAGAAAACAATCAGGATGAGATTATGCCATGCAAAGAAAGCCCTGTTCAGGGATCTGGTCCAGCCAATCTTGGTGTGCCAGCTGGAGTTTCAAGTCCACGTGTTCGTCACTCTTTATTTCAAATGCTTCTTGAGGAGACCACGAGTGAAGCTGACAGTTGTGAGTGGGGAAATGCTCAGCACCCTCCTGCTATGGTCAACCAAAAAGATGCACCGAAAGGATTCAAGCGACTGTTAAAGTTTGCTAGAAAAACTAAAGCTGATTTGAATCTAACTGATGGTTCTAGCCCATCAAGCATTTTCAGGAGAGGATGAAGCTGAAGAATATGAAGGTAATAATGTTTAACCCTTTTGCTAAAGGGTCGGGCTGGGTTAGGTGTGTAAAAATCTTGTGTCCTTTTCTCTTGAGTTTTGTATACAATTCTCTATAATTAAGGTATTGAAGTTCAATGGTATTAGATCTCAAGAACAAAACTGTGAATTGTGGAAATCCCTTTACCACGTTACTTTATTAATTGATAGAAAAGAAGAATACATAAAAAGAAAACCTATTCCCCTATTTATAGCAGATTGCTTTTCCCTTCAAGCTTATCTATTCCTATTTAATAGGCATACTTCTTCCTGCCTTATTTGACTCAAATTCAAACTCATAAAACAAGATAAAGCATAAACTTTAATATAAAGACTAAATGACCCCTTAACTATCAAAAGTTGTCAAGATTAGTCCAACAATCACCCCCTTAATCTTGACCTTGAATCTTCTATCTTCTTTACTCCCAAGGATTCTCTCATTTCCATGAATTTGATTCGTGGCAGTGCTTTAGTGAGTATATCCGCTCGTTGTTGATCCCCGCTGATATGTTCGACTTTAATTTGTTCATTCTCTACACATTCTCTTATAAAATGATACCGCGTGTTTATGTGCTTACTCCTTCCATGAAAAACTGGATTTTTCATTAATGCGATAGCCGAACTATTATCTACCTTGATCACAACTTGCTCCTCTTTTCTTCCTGTAATCTCAGCAAGCAGCCCTCTTAACCAGATTGCCTGACATGCTGCACAAGTTGCAGCCATGAATTCAGCCTCGCATGAGGACAAGGCGACCGTTCCTTGTTTTTGTGAATTCCAAGCAATTGGTCCATCATCAAAGTAGAAAAGCAGTCCTGTTGTTCCCTTTCCATCATCCATATCAACAGAATGACTGCTGTCACTAAAACCAAGTAGACTATCACTTCCGTCCCTTCGATAGTGAATTTCCAGATCTGTAGTCCCTTTAACATACCTGAGTATTTGCTTAACAGCCTGTTGATGGACTGTTTTAGGAGCCTGCATGTATCTGCTAACATATCCGACTGCATATGAGAGGTCTGGTCTTGTATGGGTCAAATAACGAAGACATTTGATTGTCTTCCTGTACTTTGTTGCGTCTACACAGTCATCTCCATCATGTTTTGACAGTTTCAGCCCTGGTTCCATAGGGAATTTAGTGGGGTTGCATTCCCACATACCAGCTTGTTGTAGCACTTTTTGTGCATATCCGGTTTGTCTTAATTTAATTCCATCTTGGTCTTGAATTACTTCAATACCAAGATAGTATGAGAGTGGGCCTAAGTCGCTCATTTCAAATTTGTCTTCCATTTGCTTCTTGAACATGGTTATTGTCTCTTTGTTACTTCCGGTTACTATTAGATCATCCACATATATTCCCACTATAATGGAGCCTTCTTTTGTCTTTTTCGTGTAAACCGCCTGTTCAAGTTTGCATCTTTGAAGTCCGTATTCCTTTAAAACACCATTAAGTTTTGTATTCCATGCTCTAGGCGCTTGTCGTAATCCATAGAGTGCCTTTGAAAGCTTGTAAACCTTCTGTTCTTGTCCCTTCTTTATGAACCCTTCTGGTTGGGTCACAAACACTATTTCTTTGAGTTCACCATGAAGAAAAGCGGATTTTACGTCTAGATGATGAACCTCCCAACCCCTTTGTGCGGCTAGTGCTATGATCAACCTAACTGTTTCGAGTCTCGCCACCGGAGCAAATACCTCATCAAAATCCACTCCATGTTGTTGGATGTAGCCTTTTGCAACCAATCTTGCTTTGTGTTTTGTAATTGCCCCTTTTGCATCCCGTTTAATCTTATATAGCCATTTTAAGCCTATAGGTCGATGTCCAGATGGTAAATCAGTTAGCTCCCAAGTTTTGTTCCTTTCAATGGAGGCTATCTCATTCATCATTGCTTGTTCCCATTCCTTATGACCTTTTGCTTCTTTATAAGTAGATGGCTCTCCTTCCATAAGTAGTAAGTTGTGATGATCAACAACCTGATATGGAGCATTGTTGTATACTTCATGGAGTTGTTTTCTTCCTTGGACCGGTGTATCATCATATGTTTCATGTTCAGCCACTGTAGGGTCTGATGGGCCAACCATATCTGTGGGTATTTGGGACAGGGCAGGCCCTCGGCCTTTCACAATTGACTGAGGACCTTCAGACTCAGATTGTGGGGAGTTTTCTTCACCAGATGTAACTCCAATACCTGCTGGATTATACGTGTGCAATGGACTGTTATTTTCAGTGGAGATGCCTTCGGGTGGACTGTTTGCAACTGGGCTTAATGGGCTGCCCAGTTCAGCTGATTTATCACTGTTTTCTTGGGCTTCAGAGGCTAGTCCAGTTGGTTTAAGATGTACTGAAAACTTAGTCCATTCAGGGGTATCATCTCCGACATCCTTCAGATGCTTTTGCCAATCCCACTTCCGATTTTCTTCGAATTTTACATCACGGCTTACTACCACTTTTCCTCTTTCAACATCATACATTCGATAAGCTTTTGTACGAGGTTCTATACCTAAGTGAACCATTGGCACACTCCTGTCATCAAGCTTCTTCAAATGGTTTGGTGGGAGTTTGACATGACCTACACACCGAAGATTCTTAAATGGTCCAATCTTGGTTTTGTTCCCTTCAAAGCCTCATAAGGAGTTTGATTAGTCAAAGCCTTGTGGGAAGTCGGTTTAGGACATAAACTGAATGCCTAACACCTTCTGCCCAGAAACTTTGAGGTAACCCCATGGCATTTAAAATACTCCTTGTTGTGCTTATTACCGTACGATTCCTTCGCTCCACTATTCCATTCTGTTGGGGCGTGTACGGCGCTGTTAGTTGCCTGGTAATTCCCTCCTGTTCACAGTATGAGTTAAACTCTTGGGAAGTAAATTCAGTCCCTCGATTAGTTCGTAATACTTTGATCTTTACACCAAATTCGTTCTCCACAGTATTCTTGAACCTTTTAAAGTACTCAAAGGCTTGATTTTTAGTCTTCAACATGTATGCCCACATGTACCTGCTGTGGTCATCTACAAAGAGCAAAACGTACCTGTTTCCAGCCTGGGTTGTAGGTGTAATGGGCCCACAGAGGTCTGCATAGACCTGCTGCAACGGTCTGGATGCTCTAAAACTTGAGTGATCAGGGAAGGGTTGCTTTGAATGCTTCCCGGCTAGGCATGCTTCGCACATCTGAGTGGGATGGTTGATGTGGGGAACCCCGTAAGCCAGCTCTTTTGTCACAACATGTTTTAGAGCCTCAAAGTTTACATGCCCTAATCGGGCATGCCAAGTCCAGGCTAGGTCATCAATCTTGGCATGTAAACACACAGGTGTTCCAATCCTAAGTTGTATTTTGTACAAACGGTTGGGAGATCTTTTTACTTTCAACAGCAACCTGCCATCAGGCTCATACATCCAGAGATGTTCTTGTCTCATTAGTACCTCACACCCAGCTTCAGTAGCTTGCCCAAGGCTAATTATGTTGCTCTTTAAGTAGGGGATGAAGTATACGTCTGTTAAGAGACGTTGCTCTCCATTCCTACATTCAAGCAAGATGGAGCCTCTTCCTTTGATTTCGACGCATGACCCGTCTCCAAATCGGACTTTTCCTCCAACATTCGTGTCTAGTTTTGAAAAGAGGTTTCCATTACCTGTCATGTGATTTGATGCTCCATTGTCAAGATACCACAAAAGTTCTTCACTGGTAAGTGATGCAAACTTAGAAGGGATTACTTTTTCTTCATTCAAGTATACCAACTCCTTTTGACCTTCAATTGCAACGGTCATCAACAGTCCCGGTTCATCAGCATTGGCCTGTGTCAAGTTGACCTTTTCCTCCTTTTTCTTGTTGGACAATCCGCCGAAAAATGACCAAATGCATCACACCTGAAACATTGGAGTTTAGAACGATCCTTCTTTTGGCTTGTCCAAGTTTGGTTCCCATCTTGTGATCTTTGGCCTTGACCAAGACCTCTGCCTCGACCACCTGATCTGCCACGGCCCCGGGTGTCTTGTCCATTACCTCGTCCACGGCCTACACCCCTATCGTTCCTTTTTTTATTTTGCCATTCTTCATATGAAAGGAGTAGTTGCTCAGGTTTAGACCCTTGCGAGTTGCTCCCCGGCTTAACCCTCTCTTCGAATGCCTTAAGCCTTCCAATTGCTTCTTGTAGTGACATCTTTTTCAAGTCTGCAAACTGTTCTATAGAGGCGACTACAGGTAAAAACCTGTCAGGCATTGATCTAAGGAACTTTCTGACTAGTTTTACCTCTTCAAACACAGCCCCGACATTGTTTGCCTTTGAGACCACCCAGTTAGCCGTCCTGCAAAATCTTCAATTGATTCTCCATCCTTCATCTTCATTGTTTCAAAATCAGCCTGCAAGGATTGAAGTCGAGCTTCCTGGACTCGCTCGACGCCAATAAATCAGTCCTTTAATGCGTCCCAAATCTTCTTGGCTGTGTTGAGTTGCGCGACCTGCAGGACCAGCTCTTCTGGTATTGCTTGATATAATAATGCTACAGCCATATCATCTTTCTTTGAATCAACAATCCCCTCTTTTGGTTCAATAGCTTCCAATATCCCATGGACTTTAATACAGCCTTGATTTTGATTGCCCAGATGTTGTAATTGGAGCTGCTTAGAATCGGGCATTGAAGTGACGTTGTATTGCCTTCCTTGGCAGTGACAATCGCCCTGTTTTCAGTTTGATCGCCCATCTCGCCTTGCTTTGATCTTCTTTTGTATGTTTTCCCTGTTCTTGAATCTGGTGATTGATCCAGCCTTCGAATCAATTGTTGAGTCGTCCCCCCCTTTGAACAAAGCTCTGATACCAATTGAAGTTCAATGGTATTAGATCTCAAGAACAAAACTGTGAATTGTGGAAATCCCTTTACCACGTTACTTTATTAATTGATAGAAAAGAAGAATACATCAAAAGAAAACCTATTCCCCTATTTATAGCAGATTGCTTTTCCCTTCAAGCTTATCTATTCCTATTTAATAGGCATACTTCTTCCTGCCTTATTTGACTCAAATTCAAACTCATAAAACAAGATAAAGCATAAACTTTAATATAAAGACTAAATGACCCCTTAACTATCAAAAGTTGTTAAGATTAGTCCAACAGGTATTAATCTTAACTTTTTTGAATACAACTATTTAAAAGGTTGCAAGCTACCCTCCAGGTCACTATTGACCCGTTACATTTTAACCAAGTTTTAAAATGTGCACATTTAGGTTAGAGGTGATTTATAACACGAATATATCCATTCCTTTTTTGTATTATTGTTATTATTTTCTATCAGATCATGACAAGAAATGCTTATTCATGTTATTTTAAATATTTTTGTGTTATTTGTTAGTGTAAGCATTGTGGAGGAATGAGGTGCAGCTTCTCTATTGCCAAGGTTCATGAAAGTGGCAGATTTGTAAAATATAGTATACAAGTGCATTTGGTTGTAGGCTAAGCTTTATTTTGATGTTCACATTGTTATTTGTTCAGGTAAAGTTAAGAAACAATAACTCTTTTCCGGCATGTTATGTGCTTATGGAATTTTTCAGACACGAAATTGTAAATTCAGTCTTGTAGTTCAAGTGTTTCATATGTTTCAAGTTTTTGTATTGTCCTGTGGAACTATCAATTGTACCACCAGACAGTTAGCCTGGTAAAACAGACAGGATTTTGTTATGTAACAACTCATCTCTATTCATGTTATGTTACAAGTTGTTTTAAATACAGGTATTAATCGGCAAGTGAGGTCCGACAAAATGAGCATAGGTTGGACAGAACAGATTATTGAAATGAATTCACATAATATAATTGTTTACGTATGGTAGTTAGTCAAGTATTATTGTTTGTTGGAGATCAGCCAAAATCATCTCTGGTTCACATGGAAATCGCACAATGGGACTCAACAATTTGCAATAGATTTCAGAACAGGAGTCGGGTTAGGTTTGTCAGCTCAAAACACACTTTATCATCTTTTTGAATTGTACATATGTAATTGTAATATCTATTAAACTCTCTGATAGGTGGGACCACTAGAGTCTTTGATATTTATATATTTGCCACTGTTAGATATTATGGAATCTTCCTTAGTCTTCTTATTAATCAATCAATAGTTTATATAATAAATCATGTCCTACTTTCTAGGAATAACAACCTTGATGATATCTCATCTAACAAACTTATGTTTATCTCATGTGACAATATTTATCAAATATAACAAGATAACTAATGACTGATGTTTATCGGTTAAGATACCCCCGCAGTCAAAACAGGAGGTTGATGGATGTTAAGACTGTCTCGAAAGTCATCAAATAGGATTGAGGGTGGCCTTTTGTAAAGATGTCTGCTATTTGGAACCGTGAGGGAATATAGAGAACTTTGACTTGACCTAGGGCGACCTTCTCTCGAACAAAATGTATGTCCATTTTGATGTGCTTGGTTCGTTGATGTTGCACTGGATTTTCCGAGAGATATATGGCACTGATATTGTCATAGTAGACCAAGGTGGCGCGCGTTGGCGGATTGTGTAACTCAAAGGTTGCGAAGCCAGCAGGTTTCACTGACAACATTTGCCACGCCCCGGTATTCAACTTCGGCACTGGAGCGCGAAAGGATGGGTTGGCGTTTGGATGACCAAGAGAGCAGCGAGTCGCCTAAGTAAACGCAGTAGCCGGATGTTAAGCGTCTCGTGTCGGGGCAGCCGCCCCAGTCGGCATCGGTAAAGGACACGAGAGAGGTGGCTGGAGATTTTTGAAGATGCAGGCCGAAAGATATGGTCCCGCGTATGTAGCGTAGGATGCGTTTTAACGCATTAAGGTGTGTTGATCTGGGGGCATGCATGTGCATGCAAACTTGTTGCACTGCGTATGATATATCCAAACGGGTGAACGTGAGGTATTGGAGAGCCCCAGCTAGCTGGCGATAAAGCGTGCCATCCAGTAAAAAATCGCTCGAAGTGGAGCTTAATTAACTCTTTGTGTCCACGGGAGTTCGAGTGGGGTTACAATTGAGCATGCCTGCCCGTTGAAGAATCTCAGTGGCATACTTAGCTGGCGGTAGGAAAATGGAGGATGGTTGGCGAGTGACGGCGATGTCGAGGAAGTAGCTCAATGGCCCCAAGTCTTTCATGGCGAATTCCGCCGATAGTAGGGACATGAACTTGTGCCTCAAAATGTGAGACGAGGTGACCAAGATAATGTCGTCAACGTAGAGTAAGATGTATGCTGTGTCTCGGCCCTGGTTAAATATAAATAATGAATGGTCACATTTACTATGAGTGAAACCCAACGTTGACACGTAATTGACAAACCGTTGATACCACGCCCGAGGAGCTTGTTTTAGCCCGTAAAGAGACTTCTTTAGCAAGCACATATGGTTTGGATGAGTAGTATCCCGGAATCCCAATGGTTGGTGCATGTAGACCGTTTCGTGTAAGTGGCCGTGTAGAAACGCGTTCTTGACGTCAAGTTGATGTATCGGCCACTCCTTTGAGAGAGCGAGAGTGAGTACGGTCCGGATAGTTGTTGGTTTAACCACGGGGCTAAATGTTTCATCACAGTCGATGCCAACTTGTTGAGACATGCCATCACATACCAAGCGAGCTTTATAGCGCTCGAGAGACCCGTTCGATTTATATTTGTGTTTAAATAACCACATGCTGCGACCTATGTTCATAGATGGGTCTCGCGGGACTAATTCCCACGTGTTATTGTCAATAAGAGCACGGAACTCGTCATGCATGGCCTTGTACCAATGCGGGTCACGTAGGACATCAAGTGGGTTGTGGGGGGGGGAGGTGAGAGGGAGGAGGAAGCATGAAGATTTAAGACGGGTTTGGGCTTGGTGATCCCCGACATTGAGCGGGTATGGATGGTACGATGATGTGGGGGAGGTGTTGGTGCGGGTGTGGTCGGTGGAGGGGAGGCTGCAGGGGCCGAGGGGGTGGGTGTGGGTTGGGTAGAAGCATGGGTGGTGGTTTGTTTGGTTCTGCGAGTATAGATCCGCAGCGTGCGGGGAGAGGCAGGTGATGGCGGTGGTGCATTGTTGTTAGCAGCCGGAGGGGTGGGTGGTGTTGGAGGCGGTGAGGGAGACGTAGGGGATGGCCAAGGTGTGGGTGTAGGTCGGAGGTAAGAAAGTGGTAAGATGGAGGTGGGGAGGTGGTGTTTTGGCAGCCGTGGGGGGGGGGGGGGCTTTTGGGTCGATGTGGTCCGTGACTTGGTAGGCTCGACAGTGGATGCGGAACAATTCTGCCCATGAGTTGTATTGGCCGTTTTCCATCTCCAAAGTGAAGGGGATGAAATTCTTGATGCTGGTGACAACAATGGCAGGATGAAGTTTGGATTCCATGACTAGAGGGTAGATAGAATAGAGGCGAAGAAGCAAGAAGAATGGAAATATGGCAGGATCGATGGTGATGGTAATCAGAGAAGCTCTGATACCATGTTAGATATTATGGAATCTTCCTTGCCTTCTCATTAATCAATCAATAGTTTATATAATACATCATGTCCAACTTTCTAGGAATAATAATAACCTTGATGATATCTCATGTTTATCTCATGTGACAATGTTTATCAAATATAACAAGATAACTAATGACTAATGTTTATCAGTGAAGAGCCATAATACTTTGTGGTGTTGTATATTTGTTACTTTATATAATCACATAACATAATGCGAGGGTGAAATTGGAGAGAGAAAGTAGAGAGAGAGGGTGGCGGAAGACGGTGATTTGTGCTCATTTCTGGCTAGCTCTGTCGCCGAGGGCCGATCGTCTCCCATCTCTATCTATGCATGTGATGATCTCTGTTTTTAGAGAGACAAAAAAAAGTAGAGAGAGAGAGCGGCGGAAACAACATTATGCACTCATCTTACTCATCTTTGGCGGCCTTTGTCGCTGAGAGATGATCGTTCGGTCCTTGGATCATGGTGCATGGTGTCTTGTCTCTATCTCTCTACTAGTCTTGTAGCCTAACATTCACCGACCTTTTCTACTTGGTAGTGTTGGTTGTACATGGGTTTCCAGTCGATAAATGGTCATCCTGCCTTGTGGTCGAGACTTCTGGAGGTTCTTTGTCTCCATCTCTTTGATTTTCTCTATTTATTGTTTTATCAGGGTATTTAGATCTAGCTTGTGACTCTCTTGTGGCTTATCGTTGTCGCTCGCCTATCACCACCCCTTGTGGCGACAGTGTACAAGCAATTTGGTGCTTGATGTGTATTGAGGTTTTTGATTTCTTTAGTCGGTGATGACAGGGGCCTCCTGGTCTGAGACTTGATCACGTTACCGACATCGATAACATTGTTGGTTTTCTATTAAAATCCTAGATCTGGATGCTATGAGACTTTTTAAATCTGGTTATCAATGATGTGGTTCTTCAATATGGCATGTGTTTATGTTGCCGAGCTTTCTATTTTGCATTGTGTTTTTTTGGTTGAGGTTTCTCCTATGGAATATAAATTGGTGGTATGGATCCTAAGTTTTAGTTTCAATTTCTATACATATGCATTATGTTTGCCAATTGCAGTTGGTGAAACCGCATGCAATTGGTTACGATTGTCTGCTATTGTCGCGGTTGTCGAAAGAGATTAAGACTTATATATCGTCTAGACAAGTCTCAATTTATTTGGCTATGATAGACTTTGGTACAAACTAGGTTTTGGCGTGGCATTTCCATGGACAAGGAGTACGCTTTTGCGTTCTTACGACTTGAGTTGTAGCCGATACCCTCCGGATCAAACGTTGAGCCTAATCACAATTGTATTAATCTCCATGGGCCAACGCGCAAGAAAGATACCTAGTTATACGTTAATACATATATAGATAAAAACTATTGATACAATAATAATGTAAACTTTCACATACTCATTTGGAGCATTTAACACCTCTAACTAGAAGTCGTTGCACCCCTTTTTTTAATTATAAATATCTCAGATCAACGTCATAATAAGTAATTTGGAGCTCTAGAAGCCTCTCTTCAAGAACCGAAGATGGGGGAATATGACATCTACATGTGACCCATAATGCCGTGAAAAGATCAAATTGATCTGATTTGTAGTCTCTTCAACGGCATGTTCACCCGAAGACAGTTGAATGGATGCTAATTTCACCATTTCATTACCAATCACGATGTGCTCATGACCATAAAGCTTCTCTAATATCTACACACAAACCGAAAAATATTACACGTAAACACACATCAAGCTTATACATTCAGCATATGATTTGGTAGGCTAGGACAGGTTACCTTGATGGATGCTTGACAATGGTCACGTGACCTCTTTTGTTCTCCGATTAAACAAAATGCCTGTGCTAAGAAATCCTCTGCCTGACAATTGGTTATTTTTTCTACTATAAAATTTAAGTGGAACCATATATTTTCGAGCAATGAAAGAAGTGAGGGGATTTTGAAGTTGTGTTAGGGTTTTAGCCTTTTAACATGACTTGATTATATGATTACCGCTACGTATGTTCCTTGATCATAAAGTAAACATAATTATTAGGATATTAGTTAATTTCAGTGACTCGACTCAACAAAGAGATTTTTTTTCTCGAGCTGACAAGACATCCGATAACCAAAACATGATGCCAGTTATTAGCCTGGTTAAAAAAGGATCTGCCGGTATTATGTTTATATATTGAACAATAGGCGTAAAATTAGGTTAGTTAGAACTCACCTCAGCAATTTTCTTGTTGTATGGATGCAGTGCTGACTTAAGTAGATCTAAAGATTTTAAAGCACTTGAAAGGGTAGTGGTAAGCCATTCACCAGAATCTAATAAACCCTCCAACCTGGTGTACCATATGATGCCAACATGCAAAAGACCAAGTAAACAAAACAGAGATCAATGATATTTAAGTCTACATATGCTAAATGCAGACAAAAACTATCTTTATAATTTCTATGTCAAGTTTTGAATTTTTCATCTGAATTCAATGTAAAAACTCATCTTTGTTTTTGAGTATTCTTCAAGGATGATGAAATTTCACAAAAAAGAGCAGAAGTCCATCAAATTAGGGAACACAGAAAGCCAGACACAAAAACAAATGCCCCTATTGGATTGGTGTCCTTTTGGAACTGGACCTAAGGGGTCTTAGAAGGTCTGAGTTTTAAACATAGGGCATTTTGAGGACGAGCTGATCTTAAGCAGGCCTAAGTCAGACTGTTGCTAACTAGAATAAAGAAACCCGACAACTTATCTAAAACTGGGTATTGATACAAGTTATATCCTTCGATAAGATAAATGGGTAAAATCTAAAAGCCTACCTAAATCGGAACATATCAAACAAGTTAAAAGTCAACCAAAATGTACTTCAAAAAGTTAGATGTTATTTAAAATAATATAGTTTAATAGAGTATTTTATTAATATAATTTAAAAAAATAAAGAGAAAAGCTGGTTGGTGGGCCCAACTCAACCTGTTTGGATCGGTATTTAAAAACTACATGTTTGAACCTGAAATGCTTTTAACCACTAATCAAACTCGCTCAAGATGCTTAATTTGCCACCTCTCATGCGAACCAATCTTTTAGTCTCAGTCTTCCCGATTGTCTTTGGTCAAGTAGTTATTACTCATTAGTCCCCGTGAATTTTGCATACCTCATGAATATTCTCTTTCTAAGCAAACTTAATTATATAAACAGTTTTCTTAATAATATATCAAAAATAAAATCAAGCCGATGACTCGACGAGCATATACAAAATTAAACAAGTTGGTCATACCTCCCAATACAAATCTCCGCCCTTTTTACTACAGCATTTGAAGCTTCCAGGTCACGGAAAGCACCACAGCTCAAACAAAACCCGGGTTTACTCTGATGGGTCGAACCAGTTTCTTCACACAAAAAGCTTGCCGCTCTCTTGACCTCATCATGTTCGAGCCTATCAACCTTTTAATGCCAATCATCAGCTATAAAAGAGGGTTATAGTAATACCATATAAACACAGTGTTAGACAAGATATTATTCTATATTTCAATAAAGTCTAATTGTATAGGGTCTAGATTGTATTATTCTAGTCTATATATATCTTGTAATCTCCTTATTATAATTCACAATAACAATTATCATTCCCTTTGATTAACTTGATATCAGAGCCAGTTATTCCTAACCCTAATCTCTACAGCACAAACCTACCGGCCCTAATCTATGGCCACCCTCACTGTTTTTTATCAAAAAGAAAAAGCAGTCCACAACTCCCACAAGTTTGGTTTTACCCTCAACTCCGAGAACTACAGTTCCTGGTTATTGGTTATTCACCCGTTCTTAGTCACCAATAACCTTTTTGGTTATATTGACGGAACCATACCCTGCCCTCCAACCGCCATAATTGTTCCTGCAGACCCTCCCAAAGATAATGCACCTGCACCACCACTTGAATCCCAACCCAATCCACAGTACCCAATCTGGCTTTCCAACGATGCACACATTCGGATGCTCCTTATCTCCACTATCTCTGAGGGCGCTTTACCTCATGCCAGAGGCACTCTTACTACCCGTGACCTGTGGCTTGCCCTCGAGCAGGCCTTTGCACCTCACACTTCCTCCCGAGAATATACCTTAAAAACAAAACTTTTAAGGATTGAGATGAAGGCTGATGAAACTCCTACAACATACCTCCAAAGTGCACAAGAATATGCCTCTGCCCTAGCTAATATTGGTGAACCCTTGAAGGAAAAAGACCTTGTTATGTTGGTTATTTCTGGCCTACGTGACGAATACCATGGCGTTAAGACCATGGCCCTTACTCGTCAACTTGCTTACAACGAACTTCATGCCGTGATTGCTGATCACGACTACATGCTCAAACATTCCGCCCCCACTATTCCACCTACATAAGCATTCTCTGCCGTGGCTCCCCTTTCGGCTAAACCCACCGGAGGCACCCCTACACCGCCATCAGATGCGGTTGTTCAGGCGGTTCAACAGCTGGCAGCCCAACTTGGTGTGCAACTTCAGTTACCATCTCAGCCCCAAGCCTTCTACACTACCGTTCTGGAAACAATCGCCTCAACAATCGCAGGGTAACCGTCGTGGACGTGGTAGCTTCAATCGCTCTAGTGGCTCTAGTGGTGGAAATCGCAGTCAATTCAGTTGGGCATCAAATTAAAACATAGTTTATGGATCCTGTCATAGGTGTGGCATAGGGCATCTCCCTACTCATTGTCCCAATCGGGACCCTGCCACTGTTCGCCCAAGACAGCAGCCATCAGCTAATTTTGCAGATACTAGGTCATACGCCTCTTCTTCTTGGCTCCCGGACACGGGCTCTAGTCATCATGTTGCCCCAAATCTCTCTAGTTTCGAGCATTCTGATCCATATCATGGCGGTAACAGCTCCATGTTCGCAATGGTAAGGGTCTACCAATTTTACATATTGGCTCATCCACATTTATTCTCCAAACCGTACCTTTAACCTTACCAATATCCTCCATGTTCCTGAAATTAAACAAAACCTCCTTTCTGTCCAACAATTTTGTCTAGATAATTATGTTTATTTTGAGTTTCATGATTCTTTCTTTTCTGTGAAGGACAAGTCTACACACACTACCCTCCTCACGGGTCCAAGTAATGATGGACTCTACTCGCTTCGGCTTCCACGACAACAAGCTATTTCTAAAACTGCCTTTTCTGCTCATCGTGCTTCTTCCAACATTTGGCATCAAAGATTGGGACATCCTCATCCTCAGCTTTTGAAGTCGATGTTATCTTTTTATCATTTACCTTTGAATAACAACAATTGTTCTGTTTCTTTTTGTGAACCTTGTTCTATTGGAAAATCATCAAAATTACATTTGTTACCTTCTTCTTTTAAGAGTACACATATTTTAGATTTGCTTATTTGTGATGTATGGGAACCTGCCCCGATTCCATCTAGTGAGGGTCATAATTACTTTCTTTTGTGTGTAGACCACTTCTCTAAATTCATGTGGATTTTTCCCTTTAAACATAAATCTGATGTCTATAATATTTTTAAACAGTTTATGGTTATGGTGGAACGACAATTTCACACCAAACTTAAACAGGTCCAAACTGATAGGTGTGGAGAATTTCGGTCTCCATCCTCTTTCTTTCAATCATTAGGCATTCATCGCCTTTCCTGTCCACACACTAGCGAGCAAAATGGTGTTGTGGAACGTCGACACCGACACGTGGTTGAAACAGGTCTCACTTTACTGGCTCAATCTCATGTGCCACATCGCTTCTGGCATTTTGCCTTTGAAACCGCTATCTACCTTATTAACCGCATGCCTTCACGCTCCAATTCTTCTCTCTCTCCTTTTCAACATCTTTTTCGTCATCCACCCGATTACTCCTTTTTAAAAGTCTTCGGTTCACAATGTTTTCCCCACCTACGTCCTTACAACAGACACAAAATTGCCTTCTGCTCCACTCCATGTGTTTTTCTCGGATATAGCTCTCATCATCATGGTTATCGGTGCTTTGACCCCGAAACCGAGCGGACATACATTGCCCGACATGTTCGCTTCAATGAACTCTGCTTTCCATTCAAATCTTCTCAACTTACCAATCTTCACTCTTCTTCACCCTCTCCCGACCCCTATGTCTCTATGTATCCTAATTCACCCGACACCGATGACTATACTCCACCTTCCGTCCAACACAATCCCACCTCTACGGCTGCTGGTAACCCACCAGACCAGCCCTCACCAGCTGCTATACCAGCCTCCCCAGTAGCGGGATACCTGTCCCACCTCCCCCACCACCTCCTAGGCCTCCCCTAATCCATACTTACCATCACCGCCACACACAACCCTCCCCAACAGCCACCACCAGCCCCAACCAGCACTCATTCAGCCTCTGAACAGCCCCAAAACAATACCCAGGCAGCCCCAACCCAAGCCAAACCAGTAATCAACCACCTCCTCGTCCTCGCCCCTCTAATCTTCGGCCCAACCCAAAACCTACCACCCTATAACATATCATCCTTTACCTCTTCTACCACCGACCCTAACACCGAACCAACCTCCTTTACTACTGCCAAAACTTTTCCTCAATGGCGTCAAGCTATGGCCAATGAATACTCGGCACTTTTGAAAACTGGCACATGGTCACTAGTTCCTCGTGTTCCTGGTTCTAATATCGTCGATTGCAAATGGGTTTACAAGATTAAACGGGATCCAAAGGGGCCATTCAACGTTATAAGGCTCGGTTAGTGGCTAAGGGGTTTCAACAACAACCGGGTATTGACTACAAGGAAACATTCAGTCCTGTGGTCAAGGCAACCACTATTCGTATTGTGCTTTCCTTGGCGGTCACGCAAAAGTGGGCTCTTCATCAATTAGACGTTCAAAATGCTTTCCTGCATGGAGCTTTAAAAGAGACTGTTTATCTCCGGCAGCCACAAGGCTTTGTGGATCCTCACAAACCGGATCATGTCTGCTTGCTTCACAAGCCTTTGTATGGGCTAAAACAGGCCCCACGTGCTTGGTTTCATCAGTTGTCTTCCACCTTACATCAGCTTGGTTTCCGAGGCTCCAAGACTGATCAGTCTTTGTTTATTTACACCTCCGGGGCCACGGTACTTTATATGTTAGTATATGTTGACGACATCATAATTACAGGTAATGATCCAAAGGCTGTTGATGCCGTATTGGCCACCTCAGTCGAACTTACCCTGTTCAGGATATGGGCAAACTTTCCTATTTTCTGGGTATTGAGATTGTTTCCAAAGGGGCAGACATCGTTTTATCTCAACAAAAGTATATTTTGGAGCTTCTGCAAAAGGCAGGCCCATTGGACTCCAAACCCATCTCCTCTCCGATCTCTACATCAACAACTCTTGCTTTAGAGGACAGTCCACCATTTGCCAATCCGGCACGCTAGAGACAAGTTGTCGGGGCTTTACAATATGCCACGCTTTCCCGTCCGGACATCGCCTATGCAGTCAACAAGGTCTGCCAGTTTATGCAGTCTCCAACGGAGAATCATTGGTCTGCGGTAAAGCGTATTCTGCGGTACTTAAAGGGTACTCTCTCCCACGGCTTGCTTATTCAGCAGCAGTCTACTTCAGTTCTCCATACCTATGCGGATTCAACCTTCAACAATTTGTCCCCTTCCTCAACGCTGACTGGGCCGGGTGTCCAGATGACCGTCGTTCCACGGGGGGATTTCTATCTATTTAGGGTGTAATCTTGTCTCGTGGTGTGCACGAAAACAGAAAACTGCCTCTCGGTCATCTACAGAATCGGAGTATAAAGCTCTAGCTGATGCAGTTTCTGAACTCACTTGGATACAATCTTACAAGAATTACGGGTCCCGGTTCGCTGAACTCCTACATTGTGGTGTGATAATCTCGGAGCCACATACTTATCAGTCAATCCGGTATTTCATGCCCGCACAAAGCATATTGAAGTTGATTTTCATTCAGTTCGTGAAAGAGTCGCTAGAGGTCAACTCTCAATACAATTCATCTCTACAAATGATCAGATTGCCGACATTTTTACAAAGCCTCTGTCTACTCAGCGTTTTCTCTTTCTTCGATCCAAGCTAAGGGTCGCTTCCCGGCCTTCGCTTGAGGGGGGATGTTAGACAAGATATTATTCTATATTTAAATAAAGTCTAATTGTATAGGGTCTAGATTGTATTATTCTAGTCTATATATATCATGTAATCTCCTTATTATAATTCACAATAACAATTATCATTCCCTTTGATTAACTCACAGTAACAGCATAGAAAAGAGTACCTGCAGAGGTAAACCACAAGAAAAGGGGTTGACTTTCTGTTGTTCATAGCTAGTCACTGAACTATCCAAGACTACACCCGGACAGTCATGATTCACACACCGAAAAGAATCTATGACAAGGTCAGATAAGTTTAATTGTGAACAGCCAGTGCATGAACATGAAAATGCATATTGCTCTTTTAAAGACGATTGACGCTTGTTACAACTCCACTGGCCAACCTGTAAAAATGTCACAATCATATTTAATATATTGAGCCATGTGGCTAAACCACACCAAAAGTTTCAGATTATATGGTACCAAAGCAATCATGTGCTAGCAGTTTGTTAAAATCAGAGGTGGGGGCATTAATCTGCAGCACTTTTTTTTATTATGTAAAAATAATGAACTTGTTACTAAAGACTACAAAGGCAGTATTTTTATGAAAAAAAAAGATTCAGGATTGCAGTAAAATAAACGACAACTCACCTATTCGACCTATTGACACATTTGAGAAAAAAAACACAAACCAAATTGACTCATTCAGAAGTAAATGTGTTGAAATTACCAACTCTAGTTAAAAATCAAGATGCTGCCAGAACTTAACAACGTTAACCATAATATTCCAGCAGTTGTTAGCAGGAGTAAATTTACCTGAGGCCCGTAAGAGAGCTCGAGTGGATCACCCGCAGCCACAAAATCTATTGCGCGTATATATAGAGTTCGAGAAAGAAAATATGTGTGGATATTTGGCTTGCAAGAATGGTTGTACAAGCTTCCAGCCAAATAAATAGCTTGACCAATTCTCACCTAGTAGTACACAATCAGGAACATCATAACACATTAAAACAAGTTAACAAAGGTATATTTTCACATGTTTTCTATTATTTTTTATTTTTGTTAAGTTTGAAGGTAAACTTGGTGGTGACCTCATAAAAGCTATGAAAAATGTTGATGGTAGAAAACAAATAAAGTAAGAAAACTTTAATAAGCAAAAAATATTGACGGTATGATTTATGAATAGCCAGCAACTGCTTACATGAAATTGGCATGTGGTGAAAATGGTCCTTAATCATCCTTACCTTGTCATTTATGAAGAAGCACCTTAGTGAAAGATGAAAAAGTAAGATAAAAAGAACAAAATGCTACTAATGTTTAAAAGAAATCTACAAATGTTGACTTGCTACCTGGTTTAAGAAAAGTTCTTGACCAATTATAAGATGTCTAAAATTAACCTTCGGTACATAAATATATTTGTATCGATGTTACAAGCAAATAAGTAAATTTCTTAAAAGCAATGTTGCAATGTTCATGAAGCAAACTAAAGGAAATTTTTGTAATATAGGATGAAGAAAGTACCAGTGCTTTCTACAACAGTAAAACACAATAAGTTGCATATGATATGCTATTAAGACTTGAAAAGAAGAAAAGAAGTATATTAATCCATAGAAGTTTTTCACATGGGATTAGGAGCATATTGGTAGATATTAACCTGTTCCACAGTACTAGTTGTATGATTCCCAGCTGAGCTTGGTGAGCCAATTGAATCAGCAGACCTCATAAGAACAATTGCCATAGAATTCACATTCATTTGTGAGAGAAGCAAGACACACTGCATGGAGAGAAAGACAATGAAAGGTAAATCATTAATAATTGTAAATGAAGATACCAAAATGTCCTAAAAGAAACCTATCATATTCTTCAAACAATGAATCAACCTATGCTTCGGATGGAATAAAATAATAGATTTTATGCTGGAGTGTTTGCGACTGATTTTGATTTGTGAGACAACTCACTGAGGGTGAGAGGGGGAGATAGAGTGTGTGTGCGCATGTGTGTGCATGATGTTGGATCAAGAAGAAGGCTAATGCAACCAAAAACCAAGTCACTTAGATAAACTTGGTGCTGCATACAAAGGCTTCCGAAGCTTAACATAGAACTTCCGAAGGTTGTAGAGCTCTTCCGAAGATAGAGTGAAAGATCAACTTCCGAAGGCGGAACTCTACTTCCGAAGACAAGTACATACTTCCGAAGTTCAAGTCTTAGAAGTATAAACTGAAGATCACTTCCGAAGAATGATGAAAAGAAGAAGTCTCCAAGCCTTAGAAGAAGCAGCCTCTTTCGAAGTATAAGTGGCTTCGGAAGTACTTACTCTTCCGAAGCCATTTAACCTTCGGAAGACACTGCTATGAACCAGTGGACACAAGTATGGTCTCTGACACTCCGCTGCATACTTCTGATACAGCATGGCTTCTTCCTAAAGAGCCATGTAGTTGACCATACTTTATTCCACTATTCACCTTTTTATGATAGTACATGTTACCAACTTTAGTTGGTGACAAAAGGTAAGTCAGGGACATGTCTGACTACCAAATCTTAGATAAGACTTTATCCGAGATACCTTAAACTATAGTCTTGGAGTATAGGCTCTAGCTAAAGGATCCCAGCTGATATCAAAGTATATCCTGCTGTAGGTAGTATTATATATAGGTTCTCTTTGTAACTCATTCCACACTGCTTGTAAGAGTCTTGTATTATTGAGTTGAGAAGCAATATATAAAAGTACCTTGAAAATTACTTCTTGTGTTCTTTATTACTTTCTATATTGTGATTAACTCTTACTGATTCTATCCTTACCAGAGTGTTGTTCTAAGTGAGTTTGAGAGAAAAACTAAGTGTTAAAGTGACCGATTTCGATCCTGCACATGAGTTATTGAGTTTGTTGACTTTTCTTACTTTTTTTCCTTCTAAATTGAAGGCGGTGTGCTGGTGTCGTTCTTAGGAGTGGTGTAGCCAAGATGGCTGCAATTAATGCAATCATCATTTTATCATATACTTATACATATAGGATCAGGAAAGAGAAGGGATGAGAGAGAAGTATATATAATATAGTGTGAAGGCTCATACTTATTATTCATATTTTTGTTCCCTTTATGTGGTATGCTAGTTGAAAAGAGACCGAGTCTAACTGGGGTTGGATTCCATTTGATATACAAGGGTATATTGACAAAATTTTCACATTAATTAAACGTGTCTGAGATTAACAAATGTTCTTCTGGATTCAATTAAGCCCACGTGCTAGCCACCATGCCTTCAAAGCCAAGACAGTAAGACACACGCCTCATCATAGTCAATATGCCTCAGCAACAGGAGCTGCCAGAGACATGTCTCAACAAGCCTTAAGGTAAGACAAAAAGAAGCTCACCTGTGAAATAGTGTCCCCGGTTAATGGCATACCAGAGCCATAACAATGTTGAAGACACTTCAAAAGAACTATGGAAGATATATGTAACTCAAGTTTAGCTTCTGGATTAAGTTGTAAATAACAGTGACAAAGCTCCTAGAAAAGTAACAAAGAGCAGCCCTTTAGTCCTTTTTCTAGGTCAAAAGGTCAATGGAATATAATGGACATAAGAGGGTGCAATGGTGTATGACATACCAAATTCACAATAGTGGAAGATCCAACGAGATGCCTATCCTGCTCTATAGACTTCACTATAACTCGACCCGCTAAAACTATTTCAGTTGGTAAAGCAGCAGGCCAATTTACTCCACATTCATGCTTATGTTCAGCATTTTGCTTGATATTCACACCATCAAAAATTTCTTTAGTAACACTTGCCACATAATTCTCAAGGTCACTAGACAAATCAAAACCAATATCATGATAATTTGTATGGAACTCTTGATCTTGGCCCCTGGCATGTATTTGGCACAGCTGAGAGCAATACAAAGCCATTGAACATGATGAACATGGAACGATGTCTGTTGGTAGTTCTTTGAAGCAGAAATGGCAATGAGTTTCTCGACAATTCTTTGATATTATCTGCAAGGTCACTAGCCCAAGTAAAAATCAAGGGTGACATCCGATACAGAAAAAATAAGCATTCCTGTTTCACCGAGTCAATAAAACTATTGATTATTGTATTCTATACAGGGGAATAAAAGCAAAAATATAATAGTATTATATAAACCAAGTTGGAAATTGCAATTTTTGCTATGAACTATGATTTTGGATGAAACAAATGAATGCATGTGAGGATTGAGATACTTCTTCCTAGACAAATGAATACTAGTGAATAGAAATGAAAAACGAACAGGTCAGAAAAGTACAAGTAACTTTTCACAGGTTGAAGCAGGTTCCGGCACACTTTCTATCCAAAAAACTTAATATTCTAGAATCTAGAAAAGCTAGTGGGTCAAACGTGACCACAAAGATCATATTCACTCAATAATAATGATGTTCTCATAAAATAATTTTGGAGGTTTTACGAATACACTTAAGGTGACTTTCGACTAGTTTGACCTGTTCAAGCCATTTTAACAGCTATTTGTTTAGCTAATTTTGTTTGTTAGTTTTATATGTTTGACCCACTATTATAAAACATAACCCACTGCCCAAAGTGTAGGGTAAGGTTGCATACATCAGATTATACGATCTGAACCCTCCCCAACCCTGCATAAAATGGGAGACAAATCAAGCACTCGTTACGCCCTTTAGTCGAAAATGCGACCTGTACGAACTAGTTATTTTTGGCTTTTATTTAAGTATTTAAAGCAACTATATCTAGCACTCAACCATACTCAAAGCCATCAGCCTTTCATGATACCATTTCTATGTATTAGATGCCATGTGAATTCTAACAAAGCCCCGAAAGTGACAGAAAAAATTATGTGCAAAAATGCTTATGTGACTGGCATTAGCACTAGCAAAGGAATATCAGATGTACCGCAGCATATGGTTCCTCTGCATGAAGCAAAGCAGCTTGAGGTATGTCAGTCAAAGACACCATGCCCCTTCCTTTTCTTTCTGTTTCTACACACTGCAATTTTATTTCTTGTAGTAGATCTGTTACAGAGGACCTACATGGTAAGAATTATGGAAAATCATATTGGGATCCAGTACTGAAGTTTAAAGAAGTAATCAGTTTGTTTGTTTCCAAAGGTTTATTAGATTAATAGATAGATAAAGATGGAAACAAAGGATAGTTGAGTAAAACCATTAGTGCAGAGCCTCAAATGGTTTGTATCCCATGACTTTTATATTGGTGATAATACGGATACCAACTACAAATCACACTATAAAAAGAACATATAATATAGGATCTACTTTTTAAGGATTACATCAATTGCCTCCATTCTTCATTCTCAATTTTGTCTTTTGGTAGGAATACCAGTTTAAATCTTTATTTTAAAGCAAATGGCATTCTAGTACCTTATGCATCAAATATAAAAGATACATAGTGGCATTTTTATTTCTTCAAACACCATTATATATGGGTACCTAGACAAAAATGTTAGATGAGATGAATATTCGTAGTCTATAGAGAAAATAAAATTACCATGGATGTCAGACTCGTTGCATTTAATAACTTCTGGTAAAGACTTTTCCCTGTTATTTTGACCTGAGATAAGCTTAAGCTCGCCTTCTATCTGTCGCTTTCCACTTAAAGAGGGTTCCATGCATAGTGAAACTTTCAAGTCACAAATGGCATCATCAAAATTTCCCATAGAAGTGTTTGCCTTGCCTCTTCTATACCATGCCTACAGTGCACATATGATGAGATATGCCAATTGTAGTAAAATAAACAAATAGTGTTGACTGTGTCCATAATCATTTTTATCATATTCATAGCAAGCAAAAGAAATGGCAAGGAAATAGAGTGCAGAGTTTACAAATTTACAAGATCATGATCACAATCATGATTCATGACATATTGTGACATATCATGATGACAACAAGATACAAAACTACACATACATGAGTCCAGCAATAGGTTCGAGAAGGTTATCTCACCTTTGAGTAACCTCTACAAATTGCAAGAGCCCGGTTGCAATCTCGTCGAGCCTCCAAAAAAAGACCCATTTTCTGTACTAGGTTTAACAAATTCCTGTTAGTCATACACTCAAGTAATGGTAACATTAAATACGAATAATTCTTATTAATTTAAAAATATTAATCAATTTTACAACGTTATATCCCATATAAATAGATACACACTCCGTCTACATGAGAAATTGGATGTTTCTTTCCACCTGTTCATTAAAGGTTAAATGTCTAAAAAAGCTTCAGCAGCCAACAAAAAACATGCAATCTCATGGATTACAATCCAAAGCATAAAAACTTTTCTTTGCAAGGCAATAAGTTCAAAGTTAGTTTCAGAACCATCCTGCAATTGTTGCAGTTTCCATGGATAGAAGCAGTGTTGTAAATTTGGTCTAGTTGGCCGATTAATCGTTGATTAATCGCTAGTCAGTCGCTTACCTTGGCGATTTCATGTAATCGGTGGATAAAATCGGTAATCAAGCCTAGTAGGACAACATCGGACCTAATCCTAATCGGCCACTAATCGGCGGCTAGGTTCCGGTTACATCTTGGTTAGATTTGGGCCAAATGTTTGAAATTACAATCAAACCTTGAAAATTTTGGCCAAATACGTGTAAATTTTGGTCAAATGTGTTTGTACATACATATATATATATATATATATATAATATATATATGTGTGTAGGGGAGGGATCAAATGAGAACTAGCTTTTTTTGTGAGAACTCTAGGAACCAATCTCAACCACTAGTTCTCAATGGCAAAATTGTAATTAACAAAAACATATTTAAAAAATTTATAAATCAAAAAATAACATAAAAATAAAAAAAAATAAAACACAAAAAATGTTCCCCAACTTTCCCTCTTTCATAAAAAAATATAAAAATTTTTATAAAAAATAAAAAAAAATTCTCATTTTTTTTAACGAAATTCGTTTTACACATGTGTAATATCAGATTTACATATGTGTAAATCCAGTACTACACATGTGTATAACTAGATTTACACATATGTAAACAATGGATGTACGCTTTTTTTTAGAAAAGTAAATCAATATGGTAGGCATTGAAAAGATAAAAAAATACTGAATTTTATGGTGAAATTTTTTTGAAAAAATGATGTCGTGAAAAAAAGTTACGAACGTTTATAAAAAAAAGGGGGAAATGGCATGTGATTTGAATGTGATAAAAAATGAGTGGCTGAGATTGGTTCCTAGAGTTCTCACAGAAAAAGATGGTTTTCATTTGAACCCTCCCCTATATATGTATATATATATATATATATATATATATTATATATATATATATATATATATATATATATATATATATGTGTGTATATATATATGTATATATGTATATATGTGTATATATATATGTATATATATATATGTGTGTATATATATATATGTATATATATATATATTTTTATCTATATATATATACATATATATAGATACATATATATACATATATATAGATATACATGTATATGTATATATATATATATGTATACATGTATAGGTATATATGTATATGTATACATGTATAGGTATATATATATGTATACATGTATAGGTATATATGTATATGTATACATGTATAGGTATATATGTATATGTATACATGTATAGGTATATATGTATGTATACATGTATAGGTATATATGTATGTATACATGTATAGGTATATATGTATGTATACATGTATAGGTGTATATATATATGTATACATGTATAGGTGTATATATATATATATATATATAAACACTGCATATAAAAATGAGTGTGTTTATATATATATAATTGAAAATTACTTATAAAAGTTCAAATCCGATTAATCCCTAGTAATCCCAATTAATCGCTAGCTCCGAGCGATTTTTACAACTATGATGTACCCTGCCCCAGACTAGCTCTTACTACTTATGAGTCAATAACTTATATATAGAATGCTATAAAAGAACAAGGAATTCAAATGAACCTGCAACACAGCTGCACGATTCACATAAAGTGTTGCCACCAGATTTTTGCCCATAGCATCCGCATCTCGTGGAGCAACCCGCAGAGCCTGCATCAATGTGATATTGCCATTCACATTAGATTCAAATTCAAGCAGAAAATACTAGTCTCATGGATAATGCACAAGCATAAGAACGTTGTACTTTATTATTTGACAATCAACAATTTTAACTGAACAACAAAACACTGAACTGAAAAACTTGTTAACTCGAAACCTGTGTGTAGAATCGCAAAGCATTTGAATTATCTCCACTCGAGAAGCTGTTGTTTCCCCTGAGTTTGAATTCCAAAGCAGACTCCTCGTTCTTGAGAAACAGCGACGCATTCGTGTGCGCTAAATCTTCAACCATCTGGTTAATTGAATCAAACACGATTAATCAAATGATCATAAGCAGATCTATGACAGAAAAAGTAAAAGCGAATTGATAGTGTGATGTGATCGATTACTTGGTGAAATTGGGGCAACTGATTGAAGAAATCATGGAGAGATGCGCACGTATTAGGAAGAGTTTGAGGATTGCTTTGTGCGATTGAGTGAATTAGGGTTTGTGAGATTGCTGATTTAAGTTTCTCCATTAGCAGAAGCAACACGATTGTAACTGAGCTGAACTGAACAACAAAACCCCATGGTTTAAGCTTTGTTGGGGTTTTTTATTTTTGTTTTTACCTCCTGTTTTATATTAGTTACACGACAGCCCCTCATATTTTAAAAAAGTAAAATCACAACGGATCAAAATATATATAAGATACAATCAATTTTTATATTATATTTGAAGATACCATTAAGAATAAATATTTAATTTATGTATGAAATAAAATTAATTTTGAGGATAAAATAATATTTATAACATTCTTTACATATTACCTTTTATAATTAGTTGCATAATAATCTTATACTTACTAACATTTAAATAAAATATTTTATTATCTACCCATAAATAAATAAAAAAACTTAATTTGTTTAAAATTTCAGCTATATCTTTTAGTCTATCACATTTAAAACATTTTTGAAACTATAATTGTAACCTATGTTTTTTAAACGTTTTGGTGTAATTATTTTCCTGAACAGATTTGTATTTTGTGAGGTACAATAAGTTAATACGTAAATATATAATTAGGCATACATAATCTATTTATTTGGTATTTAAAATTTTAGTTTAGAAAAAACATAATAGACTTTTATAAAAATACTATAACAATAATAAAATATCAGAAACTCTTGTTGGATGTAAAATGCAATCCGTCGCATTCCGCGGACACCCTTCTAGTATATATATATATATATATATATATATCCAACATGAGTTTCTAATTTTTGTTAATCTTATAACAATTTTACAAATGTTTATTATATTCTTTCCAAGTTAAAATTTAAAACACCAAATAAATGATTTTGCATGATGACTTGTATATTTATACATTAAGTTATTGTACCTTACAAAATACATATTGGTTCAGCAAAAAATTACATCAAAACGTTTAAAAATACACATTTACGATTGTAGTATCAAAAAGTTTTAAACATGATAGATTGATATAACATAAATCTTAAAAAATTAAGTTTTTTGGTTTATGGGTAGATAATGTAAAATTTATGTAATTATAGTAATTATAAGGTTATTATATAACTAATTGTAAGTGGTAATTTGTAAATGATATTAAAAACACTATTTTACCCTTAAAAATGATTATACCTTATGCATTGAGTAAGATAAGTGTTTTTAATTAATGGTATCTTAAAATAATTCTTGTATGCTTTATATATAGTAGATATATAATATACTTGTTAGCATTCTCGGGTCCTCTTGATTTTAATATATATAAAATTTATGTTAAATTCATATATATCATAAAATGTGTAACATGAATGTCACATTAAAACATGTGATATTTCATATGAAACTAAATTTTTTTATATAAAATCAAAATTTAGGTTTATGAACACTAGATTACAAATACACAACCATTGTAAATTTAAATGTCTAGAGAGTCTTAATATTTTTAGCAATTTACTTGACCTATATGTATAACTATTCAGGTTATCAAGGCTTAGAGAGTCAGCATCATTTGGGCCTAAACCCCGGCTAACATATATTACATATTATTACCTATAAAAGATTTCAAAAATATTATCAAAAAAGCTAGTGAATATATGTAATTGACTCTAAAGCATTTCAAGCATACATGTTATTTAGAATCTCAAATCATAATTTTCATTGGTAAACTACACATTTAGAAGTTGACCTTAACTATAAGTTTGTGAAGTCGCTGGATCGATAGACATCCGAGCGTGTTCTTGACGGAAGGAAACAAAATCAAAACCAAGAGACAAACAATAACAAGAACTATAATAAAATGGTTTCATTGATAAAACCTAATGATTACAAGCTCGTTACAACATAAGAATCACGACTCTTGGCAAGGGGAGATCAAACATGATCTCCCCTCTCATCCGGCAGCCCTAGGCCCCAGGCAGACTCCCTCTCAAATCCTTAATCTCTCTACACATTGAAACTAATATATAAAGGCCTTGGTCCATATTAGATGCGACTAGGCCTATTCGTGCGACTGGACCATGCGTATGGTTCAATCGTACGACTGGACCATGCGTATGGTTCAATCGTACGACTGGACCATACTTATGGTTCAGTCTTACGAATGTCCCAATCGCATCTCTTAGTCGCACGACTGGTCCATTAGTATGGCTTAGTCATACGACTGAGTCTCATTCGCATATGCTCCTGCGAATGACCCAGTTTTATGTGTTTACAACATATTAGATGTAATACATTAAGCCTAGACTATTCGTCAAACGACGGACACACTATATATGACAATATATGCTCTAACAAATTCCCCCTTGGACGTTGCTTGCGAATAGTAGATAACACCTCTTACAATCTTCAGTCAATCTTTGCTCTGGTTTCCAATAGAATCAAACGAAAAACCATATTAGCCAACGTTACCGATTCGTCAGGTTGCTACAGTATCCTTGAAAATGAATTTAGGCATAATAGCTTTCGTTTACTTTGCAGAACACCATCATAGCAGCAAGATTCCCCATATGACTGATTTTTCCAGATAATGACATGAATAGGTTTCCATTGCTTCAATATTCACACAGGCTAACTTGATTAACATTACCACTAGCAGAAATTCCCCCTCAAATTCAGCATATCCCAATATATAGACATTTTGCTCTCCTGGCGTCTTCATACGATGTATTGGGCAAAAGGTAGAAGGTTCCAATCCACAGTTGACAATCTCAAACAAATCAACATGCACGTAGATTCATCATCAGAAACCTGCTCACATCATCACTTTCTGATTGCGTCTTCAATTTCTCTATACATGGATTTCCCGTAAGAATAAGAATCCTCTCTGTGTAGATAAATATAACTTGATTGGCCCATAAGTAGTTAGATGCTCCTGACTACCCCACAAAATTAACACCGACTACTGATATCTTCTCTTCTCTCTTTCGTGTTCTGATTACATTCATCTATTCTGGAAGTCCAATGAATAATGGGGCATCCATCGAACTTATTTGACAAAAGAACTTATGGATGAATATGCTTTGTTTATCCTCAAATCTGTGCAAGAGGTAGTTCCAAATTATTTTTGGTCTGGAATGCCTTTCATTCGTATGACATGGAGGACAAATATCACATTCGTGTGAATGAATAATACAAATGATATATTCGTGAGACTGGTCATAAGACTGGTCCAGTAGCATGACTAGTCATAAGACTGGTCCAGTAGCATGAATGGTCATAAGACTGGTCCAGTAGCATGACTGGACATAAGACTGGTCTAGTAGCCTAACTGGTCATATGACTGGTCCAGTCGCATTCCAGTTGTACGAATGGTCCAGTCGCATGGTCTAGTCATACGAATGGTCCATTAGCATGGTCCAGTCGCGCGAATGGTCCATTAGCATGGTCCAGTCGCGCGAATGGTCCATTAGCATGGTCCAGTCGCGCGAATGGTCCATTAGCATGGTCCAGTCGCGCGAATGGTCCATTAGCATGGTCCAGTCGCGCGAATGGTCCATTAGCATGGTCCAGTCGCGCGAATGGTCCATTAGCATGGTCCAGTCGCCCGAATGGTCCATTAGCATGGTCTAGTCGCGCGAATGGTCTCAGTCGCACGAATGGTCCATTAGCATGGTCCAGTCGCACGAATGGTCCATTAGCATGGTCCAGTCGCACGAATGGTCCATTAGCATGGTCCAGTCGCACGAATGGTCCATTAGCATGGTCCAGTCGCACGAATGGTCCATTAGCATGGTCCAGTCGCACGAATGGTCCATTAGCATGGTCTAGTCGCACGAATGGATCTGCACGTAGATTTTCGGATCTACAGCCGCCATGGCCACCAAAAACCCTAATCTGATGAATTTTACATGAACCGAAACAAAATAGACATCATCAGATTTGGAAGGGTGATAGGAACGTGGTTTCGAGTTTGATTTTAACATAGAAACAACACACATAACAAGATCTTAGCAAAACACGAAGAACACGAAGTGGGTTTAACGTCAAAGCACCTGAAATAGATCAAGAAATCAAGAGCTCGGGTTGCTAGATTGATTGTTAGATCATTCCAGTAGTAACCGGCTCTGATACCAATTGTGAAGCCGTTGGATCGGTAGACATCCGAGCGTGTTCTTGAAGGAAGGAAACAAAATCAAAACCAAGAGACAAACAATAACACGAACTATAATAAAATGGTCTCATTGATAAAACCTAATGATTACAAGCTCGTTACAACATAAGAATCATGACTCTTGGCAAGGGGAGATCGAGCATGATCTCCCCTCTTATCCGGCAGCCCTAGGCCCTGGGCAGACTCCCTCTCAAATCCTTAATCTCTCTACACATTAAAACTGGTATATATAGGCCTCGACCCATATTAGATGTGACTGGGCCTATTCGTGCGATTGGACCATGGTATGGTTCAATTGTACGACTGGACCATGCGTATGGTTCAATCGTATGACTAGACCATACTTATGGTTCAGTCTTACGAATGTCCCAATCGCATCTCTCAGTTGCATGAATGGTCCATTAGCATGGCTCTGTCGTACGACTGAGTCTCATTCGCATATGCTCCTGCGAATGACCCAGTTTCATGTGTTTACAACATATCAGGTGTAATACATTAAGCCTAGACTATTCGTCAAGCAATGGACACACTATATATGACAATATATGCTCCAAAAAAGTTCACCCTCCATATATACTAGTTCTATAGCTCAAGCAGTCTGTTTTCTTACGGAGACCTCCCAATCTACATTGAAAGCTTGACCAGCCCCGGATGCCTCGGTATGGGATTTTTACCCAACTCCAAGATAAAATTTTGACCAAACTATATATATACTTTTGGTCTAAATATTTTTATCATAGAATGCGGGTCATTTAAAGATTAATAATTTCATGTATGCAATTTTCATAAACCAAGATAATAAACATTTGGTTTGTAAAAAGTACAATGTATTCACTTTGTTATAAGCGGTTGAGCCAATAATATCTTAAGAATAACGAAGGTAGTTCTTAAGTGCAGGACCGGTGAGGGTGCTAATGCAACATTTTCATAATGGTTGGAGAGAAACAAACAACATTTAACATATCAAATAGGGAACCGACTTATTAAACAATTGACAAAAGTAAAGAACACAAGCAGAACACAAGTATTTGGTTTTCAAAGACACAACTAAAAAACACAAGTGTTTTACAATTATTACAAGCTTTAGTCCTAAATACTGGTACCTGAGATACTTTATACTACATCCTATAACTGACCATACTTTAAAATACAACTTGATCACTAATCTAGAAAACAAGATCAATGTAGAGTCAAAAGAAAAATTGTCTTTTGATTAGTGACTATGACATGTCATAGCTCACATCCTTATCTATTACGAATAGGATAAAAGTACAAAATAGAAAGTTATAGAGTCTAAGACCTTAATCTACAGTTAACAATAGTATGGAGATATCATCAACTTTTGGAGATGGCAACGAAAAGTTGTTTAGCTTTTGTCAAAAGCATGTCAAAGAAAGCATGATTTCTCTGTATTGAGAAGAAAACAGTCTCTTGGCTTCGGGAGACTTTGTCTTGATATTGTTACATCATGTTCCTAGTTTATGTTCTTAAATGTAATAGTCTTTCATTTCTTACACATATGTAATGTGACCACTTAATGAAATATGATATACATCTTGATGTTTATTTGTCTTTGAGTATTTCATATTATTATTGTATTTAGTATAATTCATATGTATGAACATCATATATAGGTTTGAGGTTGTTATACATAGTTCTAAGTCAATAATGATTGAGAAATATGTTTAATTTAGTCGGGTGATTCTTTATGATAAGGGACCATACTTAAGGACCATACGCACGAATGAATCATACTTATGGACCAGTCACACGACCAAACTAGGAGACTAGATTAGTCGTATGATTGAGACATGCGGTTGATTCAGTCGCACAACTGAACCTTCTGTTGTGCGTATGAATCAATCGCACGAGTCAGTCGCACGACTGAACCAAGCTAGAGACTTGGAATATTCACAAACCTATAAATACCACATAATTGGTGGAAAAACTAGAGACTTGGAATATTCACAAACCCTAGTCGTCCAGAACGCCCTAAGCACCTTATCCAACTTCATAGTTCGTTCTTGATCAATTTCTACTTAACTCTTAATGTTTGTTTTATCGTTAGATCGATCAGGTTATCATTCTCACTGATTGGATCGCCAATCAAATAGGATTCCGCACTATTTGATCTGGTCTCACACAGAATCCGTTAGTACTACGTACGAAAACGGTCCTAACAAGTGGTATCCGAGTTTTGGCTCGTGATTTTGCATGGATTTAATTGGTTTTGGTGTTAAAACCAATGTTTTCAATCAAAAGAGTCACCTTTTTGCTTCAAAAGTGTTTTGACGATTGCATGTGTTAAAGTTTCGATTGTTCATCAAACGATAGATTAGGGTTTCTGGAAAATTCGTATTTTGTGTCAAAGTATTCAAATATTCAAATTTTCAAACACAGCAGCCTTTAGTCACACGATTGGACCATTCGTATGACTGAATGCATTCGTATACTCTCATTCGTACGTCTGAACTCAGTTGTATCTCTCATTCGCACGGTTAAGCAACTCCAATCGTTTGATTACAATCGCCCTGCTCATTCGCACGATTGAATCCAATCGCCCTATTGAATTCATTCGTATCTTTCATTCGCACGAGTGAACCATTTGCATAGTTCATTTGCACGAGTGAATCTGTCTTGTTCTAAGTTTACCAAGTTTAAAGCAATGGAAGACAAGTTTGCTGCATTCACTACTGGAAAGAACTCGCGTATCCAAAACCTTCTACTTTTGGAGAATGAGATTGGAAATCACAACAAACCGCCAAAGCTGTTAACTTTGGATGAATACCCACAGTGGAAACTATGGTTTGAAATCTATTTGAATGGAGTTGACCCAAACCTTTGGAGATCCATTGAGACTAGTTACACGGTACCAGTGAGTGCTAATGAAGTTAAACTGACTTTGGGAGGAATGAGTGAATCCCAGAAGACTTTGTATAATGTTGCAAAGAAAGCATATGCCTTGTTGACTCAGTCTATACGTAAGGACATATTTCATTAGTTTTCTGAGAAAAAGCAGTCTAAGAAATTGTGGAAGGCGTTGGAAAAGAGATACGAAGGAAATACAACTCTAAAAGCACTGAAGGCAAAAGCTCTTAAAAAGGAATTTGACAATTTCTCTCTAATTGGAAATGAGAGCTTGGATGATATCATTGATCGATTCTATCATCTGATGAGTGAGTTGCACACTCATGGCATGACAACATCCATGGAAGATAAAGTCTATAGTTTTGCTGATGGTCTGCCAGTCAAATGGGATCCATATGTGTCTAATCTGAGACAAAATGACACTCTTGCTACTTTAGACATAATTGATTTCATTTTGAAGTTAAGGGAGGAAGAACTACATATGAAATACAAGTCAAAAAAAGGATCCTATGTTCAGAATCCTGCACTATACAATTCAATTCCAACTCCGGTAGCTTCAGGCACACCACTACAAACGATGTTTGTGTCTAGCTCCTCTACCCCATCCTAAAGCAGTGCATCAGGAACCACACCGTCAGGGTCATTCGGAACCCAATACATAGTTCCTGAGGCAAATACTACTAAGTTGAAGACCGCGAATCTCGGAAATATCACCGTGGAAGTTGCTAAAGAGCACATGGACCTTCTAGCTGTTGTTGTTCAATCTTATGATGGATTAGTTGCTGGTAAGATTGGAAACTATCATCTTGCTGACGAGGACTATGAGTAAGTTGTTAAAAAGACGGGGCAAAATTTGGTTGCCACTAAAGATACGACATTTGGATTTGACAAAACCAAAGTCACGTGTTTTAATTGTGGTGAAAAGGGGCACTTCAAACGTGAGTGCGTAAAGCCAAAGAAGACTGGAAATGGAAATCTTTTTCCTACATTCAACCGACAAGACAAGGATAAGATTGGAGCTTCATCTTCAAGTAAAGAGTCTAAGGCTTTGGTTGCTCAAGGTGATGAAGGACAAGACTGCTCCTTCCGATTCGTTTCTAAGGGTGAATCAAACATTACTTTAGTTGATACATTGGATGATGGATCTACATGTGAAGAAGACATCATAGCTAAGCATACACTTTCAGATATCGAAGAAGCTATGGATGTTGTTGATCATTTGGTTGAAGAAGAGCTTAGTGCTACAAACTCAGAATCTCCAGTCACCGAAGAGTCTGACACTGCTTTGATGGCTGATGCATCTGGTTCTACATAGGTATATTCAAAAGACTAATTATTAAAAAACATGCATGTACTGAATGTGATAAATTTAAGGAAGGCATTGATTTAAAATTTGCTAGGTTATTAGAACATAATGATAATCTAGTAAATGATTTACAACTTTGACTGAAGCAAATCGTGTTTTAAAACAAAATGAGTGCAGCTTCAAAGAAAAGATAGAACTGTTTGGGAAACAACTAAGGGAAACCAAGGTTGTTGCCTTAAATCAATCAAATGACATCAAGTTCTATTTAAATTCTTTGGAGGAAACTAAAAAGGAAAAAGCAATTTTACAAGTCAAAGTTGAATCTTTAAAACAAAAACTACACAGTTTGGCAAGTTCTTCTCATATAGATTAGAACCTAGTGAAAGAACGGAATGATGGGGAAGGTCTAGGTTATAAGGTAGTACATGCACCACATGCAATCCTTTTGAACACTAAATGTAGACCAATTAATAGTAACCCAATAAAGGATCATGTGGTGTCTACTCCTCTAGCCAGTGATTAAGATTCTACGGGTAAACTTGTGAAATTTGTCACTAAATAGAAGGATTCTACTTTGGGATCATAAGATACCTGTTGATGATTTGAGTGATAAAATTGAAAAGGTTAAATTAGGGTCAGGTTCACAAACCTCTATTTCAGAACCTAAAAGGTCTAATCTAGTGAACCTTAAACGTGTTAATCATCAAAATCCTAATAAAATAAAAGTGAAAGATGTTCAAAATGTCAAAACAATAAAGTTTGTTAAAGAAGGTGAAACATCTAAAAAAGAAGAGAAACAACCCAACTGGACATATCTCAAACCCCGACCACACTCAACCCCACATCAAAACTTTCCTTAAACTGTCGAAAGGAGATTCTGATATATAGTTATGGAAAACTAGGACATATCTCTCCATATTGTTCTTATTATCAGACACCTAAAAAGAAAATTGAACTTGTTGATGAAAAACCAAGATTTCCTAAGGTTACATCTAAGATTATTAGTTAACCTAAAGTTCAAACCATAAGTCAGTCGTCTGTTTGCCACAAACATGCCTTATATAAAACTGGTTTATGGAAGAAAAAAAACAAGTAATGTGTCTGTTAGTGAGAACAGGAAGAAGAAAGATGTGCCCTCATCCTCTAAAGGACAGTGGGTTAAGTTCATGATGAGTGATACCTCTGGGACACCCAAGCCAATTAAGGCTTGGGTCCCAAACTGAACTAATCAATTCCTTTGTATGTGCAGGGTGTCCGCTACAGCGCTATCACTAAAACCTAGATTATTGATAGTGGGGCTTCCAGCCACATGACCAGGAATTCGTCTCTCATTTTCAACATTGTTGGACCAAAAGAACCAATGAGCCTGATCAGAAAAACCTCTAAGTCCCACAGACATCATAACAACTGCTGAAGACTTGATCAGCTGTTTAACAAAGTCTGAAGACCAACAACTGAAGATTGAAAGTACTCGAAGTACAACAGCTGAAGTTCTAAAGTGCTGAAGACTTCAACAGCTGAAGACTAAAGTACTGAAGTACAACAGCTGAAGTTCTAAAGTGCTGAAGACTTCAACAGCTGAACACTAAAGTACTGAAGTACAACAGCTGAAGTATAAAGACTGAAGACATCAGCTGATGACAACAGCTGAAGCTCAAGTACAAGTACTGAAGCCATCAGAGTTTGTTACAACAGCTGAAGAAGCATTCTTCAGTTGTTGTGATGGTTTACCTTTCAGTAGTTTTCTTTGTTTCAGTATTTGTAAAACAACTGAAGAGTAAGTTCTTCAGTTGTTATAGTTTCAGTAGTTTCTTTTCAGTAGTTGTAATAATAGTTAACACTTAGCATTTTTGTAAGAAGATGTCAGCTGCATGACATTTTCAGTAGTTGTGTTAACTATTAGTAGTTTGTGATAAATTCTGTTAGATGTCACTATCAAGTGACATCAGCAGACGTCACATCTCTTATATAAGAGGTGTTGACCTAATTGTAATTGTGACATTCCGTTACCACGAAAGCGAATATTGAATGAAATATATTTGCAGAATTCTCTCTGTCTATAACCGTTTCTGTTCTTACATTGAATATCTCTTTGTTCTAGTGAATTGGCTAATTCATTGTTAGAATTCCGCTGCTATACTCTCTAATCAATCAAACGTAGATCACTGATCTTAACAAGTGGTATCAGAGCTGGTTAATCATTGATCGATCTAACAATTGATCATTGAAACTGCTAATTGATATCTATGTTTGATTGAATTAGCATATTTGCAAGAACTGGTTATAGATTATTGAATTTCTGACGCTTTCGTTCATTTATTTTGAGATCTCTCTTGGTTCAATTGGTTGTTGTGTTTTTGTTCTAAATCTGTTATAGCTTAATTGAATTTGATTGAATCTGAGATGACTACTCCTTCTAATGATCCTCACAATACCGGTTCCTCAACCAAGCCCCCGATGCTGGTTAGGACCGAGTATAACATATGGCAGCGAAGAATGCTTCATCACCTGTCTGTTAACAGGTCAGGTTGTTGGACATCTGTGGTAGATGGACCACATAAGCCTATGGTGAACAATCCGAAAACCAATCAAATGGTTCAAAGAAGAAGGAACAATACTCTGATGAAGATCGGAAACTGTTTGAGATTGATGCTAAAGCCCATGGAATTCTGGCCATGGCACTGCCTAATGAAATCTATTCAGGGCTTATGCATCATGAAACTGCTCATGATCTCTGGAATGCCCTGAAGGAACAATTCGGTGGCACAGATGAGGTCTTAGCAAACAACAGAGAAATCCTTGCCCAAAAATATGAGACATTCTCTCATAGAAAGGGTGAGACACTGACTCAACAGTTTGAGCGTTTTTCCTGCTTGATCTCTGAGCTGAAAATGGTGAAACAGGAATACACCAACAGCCAGATGAATAACAGGTTCCTCAGATCACTGCCTGAGAGATGGGACATATACACTATTGTCCTACGCTCCAGTGCAAATCTGGATAGCCTATCTCTCACCCAACTTCATGGGAAACTGCTTACATTCGAAAGAGAGATAGAGCAGAAAAGGAAACTGTCCTCATCAGGAAAGCTCACTGATGACTTTGTACCAGGGAATACTGCCTTGGTTGGTCATGAGTCAGAATATGCTGCATCTGAAAGCAATTATGATGAGCATATTGATTTCTCTTCAAATAGTTCTGATCATGCATTTGTTGGTATTGATAGTCATTCTGGCAGTAATAGTGACAATCTATGCTTCATCATGGATGATATGAAAGGAATAGCTGATGATGATCTAGAAGAGATGGATATTCTGAGCCAAATGGCATTGATTAATATCAGATCTCAGAAGTTCTACAAGAGAACTGGCAGGAAATTTCCTGGACTCTCTGGCAAAACCAAAGTTGGTTTTGACAAGAGTAAGTTGAGGTGTCACAAATGCCAAAGGCTGGGACACTTTGCAAGAGAGTGTAGATCAACTGGATCTAACTCTTCTGCACCCTTTGTGACTTTTCCTAGTACTAGTCCACAAAACAGAGGGCAACATCCTGCTGGTTCTGGTCATCATTCACACCCTAGATCTCCTACATACTTTGTCCCCCAGGGTCCAATGTCATATCCTGTTCCCTGCTATTACTTGCCTCAGTCTAATCCAGTTCAAGCTCCCATTTCACAACAATCACCTGCATTGCTAGAACCTCAACCTTCCCAATCTCATCAACAAATTCAACCTCAACAACACAGCTTCTTCACCCCAGGAGTTGTTGACTGGAGCAGTTTACCAGATGATTTGTCTGGTCATGAACAACTGTTCACTGGTGCTGGTCAACATGGTGGTGACAGTCCCTTTGGAAATCTAGCTCTTATGGCTTTGGATTCTGCTGATACTTCATCCTCTAATGCCTCTACACCAAAGGTATCACAGGTATCCTCTGAGACAAAAGCCAAACTATGTTCTGAATCATGCATAGCCGCATTTGCATCTAATAGAGAAGCAAATGTAGCTTTAATTAACAAGAACATTGAGCTAGAACAAATAATTTCCAAAAGCAAAGTTGAATTTGAGTCTGTGCTTAATGATAAGAATGATGAGATTTACAAACTTAAATGTCAAATAACTGATGATAAGGCTAGGGAAGAGATACTTCTAGAGAAGTATAGAGATCTCAAGGAAACACTTGCAACTACCCAGGTAGAGTGTGATCGATAGGTAAATTCTTGCAAGGGTTTTGAAATGCTTCTTAGTAAGCAATCTGCTTCCAATGTGAAGTTTGGATTGGTTATAATCACACTGCTCCACCTACAGATTTTACTCCCAGAGCAGAGGTAGAATCTGATGGTGAGAGCAATAACCAATCCTTTTCATCATGTGATCTACTTTCTGATACAGCACCATCAGAAGTAGAAGTCAGCACTAAGCCCTCTCAGAACCTATCAACTGATGTTGATGGTTCCACTGCTGACACTCACATGATCAAAGAATTGATCAACTCAGGAGTTAATTCTGAAAGTCCTGAAAGGACTGGAGAGCAAGATTTAACACCTGAAGTTCAAACTCCAACTACTGTCAGTACTGAAGAGAAGAAAATGTCAGTAGAAAGAGTTGGAAGACTACTAAAAAGGAAGTCAAGAAAGCAAACAATGCTTTCAAAGTACTGAGAGCAAGTCTTCAGTAGTTTCATTCTCTTTAGTTGATGATCAACATAAGATGAAGAAGAAACCATGTGAAGTATGTGGCTTGTTCAATCATCTTACAGATGATTGTTGGTACAAAAGAGGATCCAAACTCAAACATAAAGAGGAAATTAAAGAGAAAATGGTTAAAATGAAAACTGAGTTTGAGGCCACATTTGTATCAGCAACATCAAATCCTGTAACCCTTAAGTCCATAAAGAAATCCAAAAAGGAAGGGGTTAAACAGGTAACAGCTGAGATTGCTCAAAAGAAGAAGGTGCAACATAGGAACTTATCAAACTCCAATGCCAATGTGTCTGATAAGCTGAAAGCTTTATCACAAAATCAGACACAGCTGGTTATGATGGTTCAACATCTATTGGGAAGAGTTAACCAATTAGATGTTCCTATGTTGAAACCATAGAAAAGGAGGTCCAAGCCAAAGGATTCCTCTTCTTCACCATCTTCTTCCTCTCAGGCTGTTGTTTCCATCAAACCTGTTAGTTTACCATCTGTTGATGAGAACAGGTCCAAAACCAAAAAGGTTTGGGTCTCCAAAAACTAATTGATTGTTTATAATTGCAGGGTTCTTCAACATGCCAAAGTAGCATCTGGTATGTAGACAGTGGGGGATCTATGCACATGACTGGGAACAGCTCTCTTCTTCATGACTACTCTCAAGGAAAGAAGGGGTTTGTTTCTTTTGGCAATGATGCTAGGGGTTACATCATTGGAAAAGGCTTTGTCTCCAATGGAGAAATAAAGTTTGATGATGTTAATCATGTGGAAAATCTCAAGTACAATCTCTTGTGTGTCAGTCAAATGTGTGATAAAGGCCATGTTGCTCTTTTCACCAGTTAGAACTGTAGGATTCTGTCATCCAAAGTTCTGCATTTGATTGATAAGGTGTTGGATGATCACACTCTCCTGAGAGCCAACAGACAGGAAGAGTGTATGCCTTAGATCTTTCCAAGAAAATAGATCTCAGAGGCCATCCTTGCCTATTTTCCAAAGCCTCTCCTCAAGAATCTAAACTATGGCACAGAAGGCTGGGTCATGTTAATTTCAAAAACATGAATCACTGATTCACAATAGTTTAGTCAGACGCTTATCAATAAAGGAGTTCCACTGTGATGAAACCTGCACTGCTTGTTTAAAAGGAAAACACACAAAGTCTCATTCCCTCCTATTGAAGAGCCTAAGTCCACTGCCTGCTTGCAATTACTGCATATGGATCTATTTGGTCCTGTGAGAGTGATGAGCATGGCAAAGAGAAATACTGTCTGGTAATTGTGGATGATTACTCCATTTGTATGGACTTTCTTTCTACATTCAAAGGATGAGGTTGCTCAGAAGATTATTCACTTTGTGTTGTATGTTGAGAAGCAGTATTCCCTTTCAGTCATGTGTATTAGGAGTGAGAATGGAACTGAATTCAGAAACCATACACTTGATGACTTCTATCTTTCAAAGGGAATCAAAAGGCAGTTTAGCATCCCACGGACTCCAGAACAAAATGGAGTAGTGGAGAGGAAGAACAGGACCCTAATTGAAGCTGCAAGGTCCATATTGGCTGACTCTGGTTTGCCACTGACCTTTTGGGCTGAAGCTGTTAACACAGCTTGCTATGTGCAGAATAGAGCCTTAGTAATCAGAGGTTGATGAAGACTCCATATGAAGTTCTCCATCACTTGGCTCCTCTATTTCATTTTTCAAAGCATTTGGGTGTCCATGTTTTATTCTCAACACAAAGGAACAACTCCAAAAATTTGATCCTAAGGTGGATGCAGGGTATTTTGTTGGTTATTCATCTACCTGCAAGGCATACAGAGTCTTCAACTGTAGAACAAAGATGGTTGAAGAGACTTTGCATGTGAAGTTTAATGAATCTCCTATGGACAAGATTCCACAAAACCCTGTGGAGTTGTTTGATTTGGACATACTGCAATATGTTCCTTATCAACCTCCAGCTGTTGCAGATTATGTGGATAAATCATCCTCTGCAGCATGTCTTCCACCTGGTGGTATTGATGATGATGATGATAATATCAATACTCACCTATTCAAGTTTAGTGACCAACTGCCCGTGTCTGCTAAATTTGATGTTCCTGTAGCTTTAACATTTCCATCCACAACAAATGCTGATGAGATCTCTGATTCCTCTACATCTTTTGAGTTACCATCTATTCTTGGTTTCAAGAGTCTGCATCAACATCTGCTACTGCTGAAGGTCCTACAAACACTTGCACAGATCTCATTGTTTATCAAGAACTAAAGAATCACCCAATGTCTCAGATTATTGGTGATATCAATGCTGGAGTTTCAACAAGAAGTCAATTGTCTAACTTCTGCTTCTATGCCTTCTTCATCAGTCAGCTAGAGCCAAAGAACTACCATGTTGCTTTGAGAGACAATGGATGGGTTGAAGCCATGCAGCTTGAGCTACTTCAGTTCAAGAAACAGCAAGTGTGGGAACTGGTTCCTCTTCCCCCAGGTAAGTGTGCAATAGGCACTAAATGGGTGTTTAGGAATAAAACTGATGAAAATGGGCTTATTGTTAAGAACAAGGCTAGACTGGTTGTACAGGGGTTTTCACAAGAAGAAGGTATTGACTATGATGACACCTTTGCCCCTGTAGCCAGACTAGAGGCAGTCAGATTGTTTTTAGCCTATGCTGCATTCCACAATCTTAAAGTTTTTCAAATGGATGTCAAAAGTGCATTTTTATATGGTAAAATAAGGAAGAAGTTTATGTGTGTCAACCACCAGGTTTTGAGGATAATAAAGATCCTGAATGGGTGTATAAACTTGATAAGGCTCTTTATGGGTTAAACAAGCTCCTAGAGCCTGGTATGAGACACTTTCCACTTTTCTTCTTAAGAATAATTTCACTAGAGGCTCCATTGATAAAACTTTGTTTATTAAGAAGGTGGATCAGCATAAGCTACTTGTTCAGATTTATGTTGATGATATCATTTTTGCATCCTCTGATCCCCAGTTGTGTGATGATTTTACAACATTAATGAAAAAGAGGTTTGAAATGAGTGCAATGGGAGAATACAGTTCTTTCTAGGCTTGCAAACTAAACAAAAGGCTGATGGAATCTTTTTCATCAGTCAAAATATACAAAAGATCTTTTGAATAAGTTTGATTTACAAAACTGTAAGCCCTGTTCTACTCCCATGTGCAACACCATACAACTGGATGCAGATCAGAAAGGTAAAGCTATTGATGAAACACTTTACAGATGTATGATTGGGTCCTTGATGTATTTAACAACTTCTAGACCAGATATCATGTTTGCTACTTGTGTCTGTGCCAGATTTCAGGCTGCTCCTAAAGAGTCTCATTTGATTGCAGTCAAGAGAATCTTTAGATATTTGCAAGGTACACAATCTCTGGGTTTATGGTATTCCACTGGACACTCTTGCAAATTAGTTGCTTTTTCAGATAGTGACTATGCAGGGTGCAAGTTAACTAGAAAGTCAACTTCTGGTGGTTGTCAATTCCTAGGAAACTGTTTGATTTCTTGGCAGAGTAAGAAACAAACATCTGTTGCTACGTCAACTGCTGAAGCCGAGTACATTGCTGCTGCAAGTTGCACTTCTCAGGTACTGTGGCTTCAGAACCAACTTCTGGATTATGGCATTACAGAGACTAAGACTCCATTATTAATGGATAGTGCTTCAGCTCTGTGTATTGTCAAAAATCCAGTCCAGCACTCTAGGACCAAACATATAGAGATCAGACATCACTTTATTCGGGATTGTTTTGAAAAAGGTCTGATTGATCCTAAGTTTGTGCCTAGTGCTGATGAGCTTGCAGACATTTTTACTAAGCCTTTGGATAGTTCTACTTTCCAAAACCTTGTGTTAAGGCTTGGTATGCTGTAGCTAGAATAAGTGATAACTACTGATGATCTCAGTAAATAAGTACTAACGATCATTTGTGACCATATCACATATTGTACTGCTTCTGTTACAACAACTGATAAAGTAACAACTACTGATGTAGTTGTAACTACTGATGTTGTCAAAACAGATAAGTACTGATGTCCTTTGAAACAACTGAAAACAGCTAAAAGGCTGATGAGTAAGTGTTGAGGACAGTATGAAACAGCTGAAAGGCTATGAATTGACAAAAACTACTGAAGAGAACTTTCTCTTCAGCTGTTTCTACAACTGCTGTTTCATCCTAAACAACTAATGACAAAACCATGTCTTCAGTAGTTTCACAACTACTGATGACTAATACCAAGTCATCAGCTGTTTACAACAACTGATGACAAAACCATGTCTTCAGTAGTTTCACAACTACTGATGACTAATACCAAGTTATCAGTTGTTTTCAAACATCTGAAGTCAAAACCATGGTCTTCAGTAGTTTTATAACTGCTGATGCCTAAAACAACGACTTCAGCTGTTTCAACGTCTGAAAGGGTAATACCATGTCAACAGTCGTTTTAAAACTACTGATGACTAACACCAAACCCTTAGTCGTTTTCTAACCCATACCCTATAAATATCCCCGACCTAATCCTTCAGAGCCTCATCTTCTTCAAACCTAACGTTCATATCTCCAAAACTCTCTCTCATTAATGGCGACCATGCAGCTCAAACCGCGACACAACTGTGTAGCTTACCTTACCAAATCGCCATTCTGGGCTAAGTTCGATAATGCTATTGATCTTATGGTCCAGTCACCCTACAAAACGGCCTTCCTTCTCAATCCAATCCTTCATGCCGAATCCCTTAACCAGTTTTGGATGAACGTCATCCTCACCACTGGGGAGAACAACACAGAGTCTCTCCGTCGGTCGTCAACAACCACCAAGTGGTCATCACTCCCGATATACTTCGTCAAACCCTACACCTGGATGATGCCACTTTTCCTGCTGGATATCCAAAGGGCACAACTGATTTATCCTTTGCCCACCATGGATATCAGGGAAACCTTAGTGCCTCCACCATACTGAAGAAACATTTCCATGATGCTGAACGTCTCATATTTCACATGGTAAATGTCTGTTTGGCTCCTATGACTTCCTCTTGGGATCAAATGTCTACAAGGTGGCAGCAGGTACTATTCTCTATCCTTGAGCAACAGAACCTAAACTTCTCTGAAATCATTTTTCTGGAACTTAAGGACATGGCCTCAAAATCTATTTCTAACCGCTGGATATTACATCCTCGGTTCATTATGGCCATAATAGAGAATCAGCTAAAGGCTGAGGGACTTGTTGGTCTCGGAGTCCCTGCAACGGCTGTATTGCCTGAAGTATACTCTAGGCACAACTCTGACCAAACGTTGAAACAGGCTGCCAGGCTGCGAAAACCCACGCAGTTAGAACCCACAGCCACCACCTCCAGAACCAAAGTCCCCACTACCCCCAAATCCAAAAAGCCAAAAAGGCTACTCAGGGAGTTAGTCCCTGAGGATGCCCCTGTACCACAACACAGGAACCACACACTGGTCTTAACCCCCAGTTGTGACACTGACTCAACCAGCCACAGCCGCACAGGTATCCTCTCAACAGGATCCTGTTGCAACCAACATTGGGGAACCTACTTTGCTGGAACCTATCTCCCTTGAGAGGGTTACCATTGAAGCGCACCATTCACCCTGGGTGCAATCTGCTTCCACCCAATCACCACATGCAACCGCCCCCCAAAGTCCTACATTACTTGTTGCACAAGTGCTGACTCAGTTGCACTCCTCACCCCCTCCCCAGATACCAATTACAATTGGGAATACTTCTAACGTTGAGGGGGAGGACCAAAGTGCAGCTGAGAACCCACACATAGGGGTTACAATGTTCCTTCTCCTAGTGTAGCAATGGAGATTGGAACTTCTGGTGAGGCTGCCATTTCTCCTGCTTCAACATATGATCAGGTTGTAGTTGGTACCATTACTAAGACCTTACCAGAGGCAACTGCTGATGAAGGACAAAGTCCTGAGGCAGGAAGTCCCCAATTCCAAGACAAAGGGGCACATGCTACAACTGAGCTACACTCAGTGCATGTTCATCCTGATCCTATTAGGAGGTCAGGTGATTCAGTAACTACTGATGATGACCTGGGCTTCTTTTACGATGTAATCGCCCAAAACACCATCCTGGAAGAGGAGGTGAGCAGACTCAAAGAGCTGCTTGCGAAAACTTCTAAGGAACAAAGACCATCTGCCTCTACCACCTCACAGATGGCACCTTCACTGAGCCACTCCCAACAACTCAGCCACCTGCCTCTGCTTCTGGCACTATTTCTCAGGAACAGAACCCTCCTGAGCAAATAGTTGCTATCCTTCAAAATTCCCTCCCTCTCATCACACCCATAATCACTGACATAGTGATCAAAGCCATTGATGAGAGGCTTTCCTCAGTAATACAACCATTGATAGAGGAGGTTGTGGGCAAACAACTTTCTGGCAATCAACCCCTTGCAACCAATGCAACCAAAAAGGGGGAGATTAAGTCAGTGAAAGCAAAAAGAAAGAGGAGTACAGAGGAGAAAGAAAAGGAGAAAGAAACACAAGGGATAGTAGTGGAAAAGGAGTTGGAGTTGAATGTGGAGACCGATAAAGAGAAGGAAAAAGAGAAAGCCTTGGAGCTACTGATAAAAGAGGCTGATGCCGAACACAGCAGATCAATGGACAACATCATTGATTAGCTGTTTAGGCAAGGCAATGACACCGATAAACTTGACTCTGAGATTCGACGATTAGAGATTGAAGAAATCTAGAATAGATGGGCAAGTTATGAAGTGTTAGAAAGAGAAAGGCTTGAGATCATGATTAGATTTATTGAAAATATCTTGGAAGATCAATGATCGAAATCAAAGCTTGGTCCAGGGACAGTATCTTGGCAATCACCACCAAGATCTGTTCGTCTGAAGCATATACTAAGGGACTTGTTATTGAAGCTTTGAATGAAGCGGGTGCTGGGAGCAGGACTGAGCTAGCCAAGCAATCAAAAGCCACACTCACCTCAAAAATGCTAGAACAGCCTGTCAACATTCCCACACCAAAACCACCCAAAACACAACCCACCAAACCAACTCCCTTACCTCAAAACCCATAGCCGATGATATACCCTCGAAGAAGAAGAGAAGGGTATTGAGGCTAGAAGATGATGAAGAAGATGATGAAGATAGGCTGCCACTCTCAGCTGTGATTCAGTTGCCTAAGGCCACAAGTCACTCCTCAGCAATTACTCCTGAATTCCAAAGACAAATGGTTAAAGTGAAGCTAGAAGAAGAAGAGCTTCATAAACAGCATGATGAGGAATTGCTGAAGAGAGTTGACAAAGCTTATGCAGCCAATCTTCTATCATAAATATGAAGAAACAAGCCCTCAGACTTTACACTCTCAAGCACACCTTTCAATATCAAAAGGAAAGAGTGAGAATTTGGCCTGATCCAGGGTGTCTCACAGAATTCATAAGAAAAACATACCTCAGAGATACATTGGCCAGGTGAAAAAGATCTAGATGAAGTGATCTCTGGTCTTTGTAGTTTCACCCTGGGAAATCCTAGAGGACTTCAAGAAAGCCTATAAAGCTAATCTAACCCCTCAGAAGATGCTGGAAAACAAAATAGTGAAAAAGGGGTTAGTTTACAAGAGGCTTGAGGAAGTCAGGAAAAATGAGCTCCAGTTGTTCCTAGAGGGTAATCACCCGGATGAGTTTGCTTACAGAATAATAACAACTGTGGAGCTAAAGAATGGGAAACAGGCCAAATACTTGTCTGAGTATTATGGGCCTGAATCATTGTTTGAAGGAGGTGCTGAAGAGCTAACCATGGAGGAACAAATCACCTTCCTTGAGGCCTACACAAGAGAGTCGTACAGACTCATCATGGGGAAATAGATCTCATGAATGGGGTAACAACTCTGTGTCCAATTCCCAAAACAGAGTTCCCATTCATACTTTGCCAAACAAAATTTTGAGACTTCTTCCCTGGCCAGTGCTTAAAAAGGGGTCACTTCTGAGCTGATCTAGAAGACAAAAAGACCAACATTTCTGCCATAATAAGTGGGACAACTCTAATAAGTTTAGAGGTTTTGGCTGCATTGGTTCAGGGGGAGTTTGTTGGACCAAAAGAACCAATGAGCCTGATCAGAAAAACCTTTAAGTCCCACAGACATCATAACAACTGCTAAAGACTTGATCAGCTGTTTAACAAAGTCTGAAGACCAATAGCTAAAGATTGAAAGTACTGAAGTACAACAGCTGAAGTTCTAAAGTGCTGAAGACTTCAATAGCTGAAGACTAAAGTACTGAAGTACAACAACTGAAGTTCTAAAGTGCTGAAATACAACAGCTGAAGTTCTAAAGTGCTGAAGACTTCAACAGCTGAAGACTAAAGTACTAAAGTACAACAGCTGAAGTTCTAAAGTGCTGAAGACTTCAACAGCTGAAGACTAAAGTACTGAAGTACAATAGCTGAAGTATAAAGACTGAAGACATCAGCTGATGACAACAGCTGAAGCTCAAGTACAAGTACTGAAGCCAGCAGAGTTTGTTACAACAGCTGAAGAAGCATTCCTCAGTTGTTGTGATGGTTTACCTTTCAGTAGTTTTCTTTGTTTCAGTATTTGTAAAACAACTGAAGAGTAAGTTCTTCAGTTGTTATAGTTTCAGTAGTTTTTTTTCAGTAGTTGTAATAATAGTTAACACTTAGCATTTTTGTAAGAAGATGTCAGCTGTTTGACATTTTCAGTAGTTGTGTTAACTATCAGTAGTTTGTGATAAATTCTGTTAGATGTCACTATCAAGTGACATCAGCAGACGTCACATCTCTTATATAAGAGGTGTTGACCTAATTGTAATTGTGACATTCCGTTACCACGAAAGCGAATATTGAATGAAATATATTTGCAGAATTCTCTCTGTCTATAACCGTTTTTGTTCTTACATTGAATATCTCTTTGTTCTAGTGAATTGGCTAATTCATTGTTAGAATTCCGCTGCTATACTCTCTAATCAATCAAATGTAGATCACTGATCTTAACAAACATCAATAAAATTAAAGAGGGACACGTATCATTCGCTGGGAATAAAGGAGGTTACATCACCGCTCAAGGCGAAGTGGGAAATGAGAAAATGAAATTTGATGAGGTCAACTACGTTCACCAACTGCAAAACAATTTGCTTCCTGTCTCCTAAATCTGCGATAAGGGATTCAAGGTTGTATTTGACAACAAGAAGTGCTACATGTTAAAGAAGGAGTATTTATCGAGGAGGATAAAATTCTAATGTCAGCTTCAAGATATAATGATTTGTATATCTTGGATCTATCAAAAGCCTCCACAACTAAGTCTACAGCCCAATGCTTCTTGTCAAAGGCAACATAGAGGGATTTAGTCTCCTGACATAGGAGAATGGGATACATTAATCCCAGGAAGATGAATCATCTAGTTCAGAATGATTTGGTGAATGGAGTTACAGTCAAGAATTTCTAGCTCCCATATTTCTGCGTAGCATGTAAAAAGGGAAACAGACCAAGAAGTCTCACAAAGCAAAGAAATTTAATTCTATCGACATTCCTCTCGAGCTTCTACACATGGATCTGTTTGGCCCAGTCAACACAAAGAGCATTGCTGGAGATTGGTACTGCTATGTAGTAACTGGTGATTACTCAAGATTCTCTTAGGTGATGTTCCTAAAAGTCAAGTCAGAGACATTTGAATCATTCAAGCATCTAGTCACTACATTGGAATCACTTTACAAGCTAAAAGTAAGAAAGATTCGATCAGACAATGGAACAGAGTTCAAGTATAAGTGGATGGAGGCATTTTGTCGAGAGAAAGGAATAGTTCATCAATTTACTTCTGCCTACACTCCACAGATGAATGGGGTTGCTGAAAGAAAGAACCGAAGCTTGATAGAGACAACGAGGACAATGTTAGTCGACTCTAAACTACCTATTCAATTCTGGAACAAGGCAGTGGCTAATGCATGCTACACTCTTAATCGAGTCTTAGTGGTCAAACGTCATGGAAAAACTTCTTATGAATTGCTCCGTCGACGTAAACCCAACTTGGAGTATCTAGAACCATTTGGAGCATCGTGCATGCTGTTAAAGAAAATTCAAACTGGGAAGAGAAGGCAGAAGAAGGTATCATTCTCAGATATAGTATACCAGACAAGAGAGTTTATAACAACTCAAAGGGTTAGGTAGAAGTGTGGTGCAATGTTGATGTCCAAAGATACACCACCCCCTTGCTGGCAAAGGACCTTCCTTCTTCTTTGACTATGATGGATTTTTCAAGTCCTTCAATCTACCTCCTTCTCATCCTGATGATGAGTTATCTGCTCGAATGATGTACGATGTTCTGAATACTCCCACACTAGACTCGACATCATCGGTTCCATTAGACGATACTTCTAGACCTTTAGGGGGAGAGCTTGAGGTAAGTGAGTCTTCCTCTGATGATGAAGCAGTTGAGACTGAAAATGTGGACCAGGAGGAACAGGTTCCCACTACCAAAAGTACACAAACATCTGATCTTGATGCCACCGGAACTTCTAAACCCCATACTCCAATAGCCACAGAAACTGAACCTAGGATTCAAAATCTAGATAATGAGGTAGCTATTCCTACCACTCCCGAAACTCGAATTAATATGCATCATCCCCTGGACAACATCATCGGGGATATTCTATCGGGAGTTTAGACACAAAATCAGCTATACTCAGCTGATTATGCCGTAGTCATGGAAAAAGCATATCTACACGATGGTGCTTATTGATGTTTTGTGTCTCAATTTGAGCCAAAATATGTAAGTGAAGCTTTAAACGATGAGGTATGGGTTAGTGCTATGCAAGAAGAACTCCTTCAGTTCAAGAAGTTAGGAGTATGGACTCTTGTGGAAAGACCAAAAGGTGTAAAGGTGATTGGCACTAAATGGCTTCTTAGGTGTAAAAAAGATGACCAAGGGGTTATAATCAGAAACAAGGCTTGGCTTGTCGTTCAAATTAGCCTATGCATCCTACATGAAGATCAAAGTTTATCAATTGGATGTGAAAAGTGCATTCTTTCATGGTGAAATCTGTGAAATGGTGTACGTCAGTCAACCTGAAGGATTTGAGAATCCTTATCATCGGGATAGAGTTTATAAACCGGACAAGGCTCTTTACGGGCTTCATCAAGCGTATGGGTCCAGTCGCATGACTGAAACTTAAAACAGTATAAAAAGGGGGTCAGTCGGTTGTATACCCTACCACCCTTCAAAAAATCTCAAAACCACCTAATACTCAGACACTTTGCCAAAATTTTGATTATTGTGATTACTCTCTGATAGTGATACTAACTGATATCCTATTCATCTTCAGGTACTTTGAAACTGAAATCGGGTCAAATGAAGGATTAATCGAGCCCACAATTACCAAAATTGTTAAAATCAAGAACCGAAACCATACCTTAAAATAGACCACTTAAATGGACAAAAATGTTGATTTAAATGACACTAAGTTCTATTTCAAGTCCCTGCGAACCTAATGAATCTACACATGAAGTGTAATGTAACGTTGTGACAAAGATTCAAATTTATGGTGTCGAACAAAGCAAGATGCAAATGGACACACATATGAACCTCAGTCGTACGATTGAGCCAGGCGCATGATTCAATCTCACGATTGAATCAATCGGTGACTCAGTCGCACAACTGACTCAACCGCATGGCATAGCATACGACTAAGTTCAGTCGCAGGCTCAATCGTACGACTGAACTCAGCCGTATGGTTCAATTTCATGATTGAACCAGTTGATCAAAATCAGCTTAAATTCAATTGATATCTCTTACAACTAGATCTAACGTATATGTTTCTTGTGTTGTAGCAATATGGCTGAGAGATGGACAATGAGCACCAAGCATAACATTTGTGCTTTTCTAGATGTTGTGTCTCGGAACGCTTCTGAGTTCACTAGGATTATAGCCTTCCTGCGTAGATCGAGGATCTACAAGGCCATTTCTTCCCCATGCACACCATACCGATCGATTCAGCAGGCTTTCTGGGAAAATGCCACAGTTGACAGGTCCGTTGAGCCCCACTGTATCTGGAGCTCTATATTCGGACAAGAGATTGAGATCAGGGAAGATGCCCTGAGAAGAGTCTTAGATTTGAGTGAAGACGGAGCCCATCCAACCAAGCTGCATCCCCTAACAATACGGGGATGTTTTCTGAGGATCATATATGCCGATGACATCAACGCCGTCAAACTGAACAAGAGCAACATGTGCTCCCAATTCAAGAATCTGGCACATCTGATCCTCAAGTGTATAGCCCATAGATGTGGAGGATTCGATGAGATGTCCGACCAAATCCATAATTCATACGTTGCACTGGTACTGAACCACCCGTTCAGTTTCTCACGCATGCTTTTTTCGTACTTGATAAAGAACATAGAGGCCAAAGGCAAGGAAGGCTTCTACATGTATCCAAGGTTCTTGCAAATGATCATAGACGAGAAGCTTCCTCTGCTACCTAAAGAGAAGGATGATCCGGTTATATTAGAGGTGATATACGACACCACCCTGGGGAGAATGAAGGTGTACTAGGGGAAGCAGGTGAAGACCCCGGTCAGGAGACTTGTTTGGCCATCTGGCCTAAGAGGATTACGTGGTGCCCTCTCGTAAGAAGTGGCGTCACGATGACAGTGACTCAGACGTTGAGCGCATAGTGGTTCGTACTGACAAAGATGACGCCGATGATGATGACCATGATGATGGTCAAGGTGGTGGAGATACTGGCCACAATCATTCACGAGCCACCTACACGCCTACCATATCTCCACCACCTCCACACAGTACTACATCTGCTCTTGATGGATCTAAGCAAGCTGCTTTCCATCAGGACTGCTTAGTAGATGAAGGGGATGAGTCTGATGATGAGCCTCTCACCAGGAGAGTCGGGAGCCGGGTTGTGGCTACCGAGAAGGGGAAAAAGGTGGTTGGAGGACACCAAGCTGGTACTAGGGGTGGTGACAATGATGTCATAGATCCAACATACACACCCGACCAACCGATTAGCTCAGGGGGAGCCCCGATAGCCAAGGGTTCCAGGAGGAAGAGGATGGCACAACCCCATGTCAAGAAGGGTAAGAGGTAGAGGATTACTTTGATCAGTTCTTCCACCACCACAGCCACCAACACAGCCACCACCACAGCCACAACCACCCCCACAGCCACTGCCACCACCACTATTCCCCATACCACCACCACTATTCCCCACACCACCACCACTGTTCCCCACACTAACATCACTACTGCTACCTCTACTACCACTAGCACTCCCACCACCACTCATACATTCACACCTACCTCACCTACAATACCTAAATTAGTTCCACCACAATCCACTTCCATTCCTACTCCCATCTACACCACATCCACCACTACACCCACTACTCCCCAAGCTGGCACATCCATCCAATTTCCACCTACACAAGGCTCTACTCTACCCACTGTTAGGTTAGAGGATCTGTTGGAGAGCCTAAACAAACTGGTTCTCAAACTGCTAGCGACAGATGATCTGAGAGCCAACCAATTGAATCAACTGATGGCGGTCAATACCGCACAAGGCAAGCATATAGCTCAACTTACAAAGAAGAATGCTGCTCATGAGAGAGCTTTAGTTCTAGCTCACCATGCCCTGAAGACTCAAAATGAGCATGTGATGGCATTCGTCAAGCGGATTGTAAGGCCCCGTTCCCGGGACGCTTACAGCTGGTGATTCATCGCACGTAAAACATATACTTTACATTTATTCATCAAAACATTGCAGCGGAAAACATAAAACAAATGGCATTTCATTTCATTCTAAAAACTTTTGCAAAATAATGCATCGTTTGTCGATTACAAAATTACATTGTTGTATTACATCACAAAAGCCTTAATCAAATGGATGCCGTCCAAAAGAGCTGAGTAGCCGCCTCGTACCATCCTCAGCAACGTGTACCTGCCAACTAAAAACGTATAAAATTCAGCGTTGCTGAGTGAGTTCTAGTTTTATATTAAACATACATAAAATCGTTATTTATTCCTTTACAGAGTCCATACTATACGTTTCGTTCGTTCGTGATCATACATCATACGTACATACAGATAACATCGTTATTATCTTTCATTACGTTCGTTAACCTTCGTTCATTCATTATGTCTTGTGACATGTACAATACCCCGAACATTGTGCACGAAGCTGGTTACTGGGCCTGAGGTCTATCATAGACCCCGAACATTATGCACGAAGCTGACTCTAGTACCTGAGGCAAGTACATTCACCGTTCATCTTTTCGTTTTATTCCGGATCAATGCCATAGGCTATACCCCAAACAATGTGCACGAAGCTGGTTACTGGGCCTGAGGTCTTTCATAGACCCCGAACATTGTGCACAAACCTGACTCCAGTACCTGGGGCAAGCGGCAAGGATCCCATACGTGTGGTCAATCATAAGGATTGGACCCCAGTGTGCATCCTTCTGGGGTAGCTAACCCGCACACAGTTGAGCTAACACCCTTAATTGGTTGTGAACCTCCATACATTTGCTTGCAAGACTTTTTACGTTCATTCATTCGTTAATGCATGCATTCATTCATCATGTTCCTCTTTCATTATCTTTCACTTTACGTTACATAATACTTTCAGTTCATTCATTAACATAACATGTAAAGCCATGGAAAGATAAACATTCATCATCATAAAGAACATAACATAACATACCATTCATACATCATCACAGGGCATCATACATACATAACATACATCATGCCTAGTCATGCAACATCATCATCTTCATCATAACATGCCCATCATACAGTTTATGACCCCAAAGGTCAACTTATAGTCCCCCGGGAATTTCCCAAGTCAAAGCCTACTTTACACATTTTCCCCAAACATCAGAAAAATAATCTAAGTCCTAGAGGGCATGGGCACTATGCAGGCGCATGGACACTATTCAGGCGCATGGGGAACACTTAGGCGCATGGGCCACTTTCAGGCGCATTGGGGACTTCTAGACGTCTGAACACTTAGTAAATTCCAGCCCAATGTAGGCGCATGGGTACCATTCTGACGTATGAACACTTAGGCGCATGGGCCACTTGGGCGCATGGGCACTATTGGGGCGCCTGGCCCTACCCTTAGTCATCCGACTAATATTTCTAGGCGCATGAGCCACTGTTCAGGCGCATGGGCTATACTTAGACTTTTCTAAGGCAAATTTTGGGCGCATGAGCTACTGTTTAGGCGCATGGCTCACACTTACTTCTTTCTAAGGCAATTTTAGGCGCATGAACACTTATCTAGGCGCATGAGCATTCTGTAAAACATGTTTCTAGGATATTTCCAATCCAAATCATCAAACCTATCTGTTCTAAGCATAATGTGGCTATTCTAAACATGAGTAGCCTATAAACCATCCAGAACTAGCATCCAACATACACATTACATACGGATATTCATATAAACTTTGTAAAATCATTTTATACGTTTTCAGCCCCAAAGATAGTTTAAAATATGTAAAAACCAGGGTCTAGAACACACCTAGTGCAACTTGGGTGTTCTTCCTTTTAACCCACTTGCAAAGAGTTCAAAACACCTAGAAACAACACCAAAAACACACACACCCGAGCACAAACATAACCCATAAGCATACAAGCACATAACCGGGATAAAACCCGACATAAAATCATAAAAACCGCGAATTCTTACCTTTAATTCGACTTCTCTTCTTCTTCCTATCTTCAATCCGAGAGTATTCTCTGCTCTCTCTCTAAAACCGAGACAAAGGGTGAAGTGAGGTGAGGGTGGGCGGCCATACTCCCTTTACACCAACTTTTGAAAGTTTTGTCCTTTTTGGACACTTTTAGTCCCTCCACTTGGACTTTATTGCCTTTCTTGCTTTTATTCTTTTTATCTAGGCTTTTAAAATAACCGGGTGTTACAAGTCCACCCCCCATATATAGGTTTCATCCCCGATACCTGTTATTCCTCAAACAGACGAGGATAATGCTGCCTCATCTCCTCCTCAGTCTCCCATGTAGACTCGGATCCCTTCCTGTGCTTCCACTGTACACGCACAAGAGGAACCACTTTATTCCTCAGTCTCTTCTTTTTACGATCAATGATTGTCATTGGTTGCTCTACATAATTGAGCCTTTCATCAACTTCAATGTCCTCTAGTGGAATAATCATGTCTTCATCAGCTATACACTTTCTCAAATGAGATACATGGAATGTTGGGTGAATTCCACCTAACTCATCTGGTAACTCCAATCTATAGGCCACCTCTCCCACTCGAGCAATGATTCGGAAAGGGCCTACATACCTTGGGCTCAACTTGCCCGCTTTCTAAATTGGATATACCCTTCCAAGGTGAGACCTTCAACATGACCCGGTCACCCACCTGGAACTCAATCGGTCTGCGTCGTTTATCGGCATACGACTTCTGTCTATCTTTAGCTGCCTTCTTGAAGGCTTTGATCCTCTCCAGCTTCTCAGTCGTAGCCTCGATTACCTTGACGCTTCCCAACTCTTTCTGACCAATGTCACCCCCACAAACGGGTGTTCTGCATCTCCTACCGTATAGCAACTCGTATGGTGGCATACCAATGCTGGCATGATACTATTGTTGTACGAGAATTCAGCTAACGGTAAGTGGTCGTCCCAACTTCCTCCAAAGTCAATCCACACATGCTCGAAGCATGTCTTCCAACGTCTGAATGGTCCTTTCCGACTAACCATCAGTTTGGGGATGATAAGCCGTGCTAATATGTAACCTCACCCCTATGGCATCGTGGAATTTCTTCCAGAATTTAGATGTAAACCGTGTGTCGCGATCAGACATGATAGACACCAGCACAGCAGGACGAGTTACAACCTTCTTGATGAACAGGTCAGCCAACCTCTCGGATGAATATGTCTTACGATCGGTAGGAAGTGAGCACTCTTCGTCAAGCGGTCAACAATCACCCATATGGCATCGTATCCTTTTGGACTACGCGGCAACTTCGTAATGAATCCATGGTGATGTGCTCCACTTCCATTCTGGTATATCCAAAGTTGGATCTGATCTTCCATATGGCTTTTGATGTTCCGCCTTCATTTGCAAACAAGTAAGCATTTGCTCACATACTCTACCACGTCACGCTTCATACCCGGCCACCAATAATCCTTCTTCATGTCTTGGTACATCTTTGTGGCACCAGGATGGATAGAGTTATCGGGTCTTGTGAGCTTCATCCATAATCTTCACACGTAGATTCCCGAAATGAGGAATCCACACCCATCCAAATCGAGTTTTAACACCAAGTGTGTTTTCACTCAATTCCCTAACCAGACCTCTCATTCTTTCAGGGTTTAGATGATCTTCTCTTAATGCCTCATCCTGTAACTCCTTGACTTGCTTCGTTACATCGGAGGTCATGATTAGTTGGTATGCTTTCACTTGAATCGGCTCGGGCCTCTCCTTCCGGCTAAGAGCATCAGCCACCACGTTAGCTTTGCCCGGATGGTAATGGATCTCATAATCATAATCCTTTATGAGCTCCAACCATCGTCTCTACCTCATATTCAGTCCTTCTGCTCAAAGAAGTACTTTAAGCTCTTGTGGTCAGTGAAATTGGTGCACCTCGCCCCACACGAACTTTACATCCTTACGGTCAGCTTAGTCAACGGGGAGGCTATCTTAGAGAAGTCCGAATGAATCTTCGATACTACCCCACTATCCCCAAGAATCTATGAATCTCGGATGGCGTCTTTGGGATTTTCCATTGCGTCACAGCCTCCACCTTAGCAGCGTCTACCATAATCCCCTCGGGATTTACCACGTGACCTAAATATTCAACTTCACATAACCAGAATGCGCACTTGGAGAATTTGGCGTACAACTTCTCCCTTTTTAAGGTCTCTAAGACCTCCCGAATGTGATCGGCATGCTCCTCCTCGCTCTTTGAATAAATCAGGATATCATCAATAAACACAATCACCGATTTATCTAACATTGGCCGACACACTCGATTCATCAAGTCCATAAAAGCAGCTGGCACATTGATCAGACCAAATGACATAACAAGGAATTCATAATGACCATAGCGCGTGCGGAAAGATATCTTAGGGATATCCTGCTCCTTCACCTTCAGCTGATGGTAACTAGATCGAAGATCTATCCTTGAAAACCGACCGACACCTTGGAGCTGGTCGAACAGATCATCTATTCTTGGTAGGGGGTATCGGTTTTTCACCGTCAACTTGTTCAACTTTCGATAGTCAATACACATCCTCATTCTACCGTCTTTCTTCTTGACAAATAATACCGGAACACCCCATGGAGAGATACTCGGTCTATTGAACCCCTTATCCAGCAGTTCTTGCAACTGCTCCATTAACTCTTTCATCTCAGTCGGAGCCGACCGGTACGGTGCCTTGTCAACGGGTTGAGCACTGGGTATCAAGTCAATTTGGAACTCAACCTTGCGATCTGGTGGCACACAGGGTAAGTCTTCCGGGAATACGTCCGAAAGTCGCGCACACTAATACTTCGGATAATTGCGGTACTGACGCATCCATATCATTTATGTATGCCAAGTAGGCACTACATCCGCGCCTCATGCACTTTCCCGCCACCGCCATCGAAATCACCCTCGGATCGTCGTGACTCGATCACCATAAACTGTCACCTTATTCCCTCAGGTGCTGTCAATCGAATCATCTTGTTGCGACACACGATGTTTGCTTCATAGGTTGCTAACCAGTCCACCCCTAGTACTACGTCAAATCCTCCTAGGGGTATCACATGTAACCTAGAAGCAAACCTATGACCCTCTAGTTCTATGACACAATCCTCTATTACATCAGTAATTCTAGTGGACTTACCGATAGCAATTTCTACATCGAATGGTGCACTGACCTTTCTACTACTAACATGCAACTTAGCATAGAAAGTAGTGGAAATAAAACTCCTGCTAGCATGGGAATCAAACAATACAGGGGCATAAATTGGTTTACTAGAAACATACCTGACACGACATCGGGATCAGCTCTGGCTTCCTCCCCGGTCATGGTGTAAGCTCTAGCACCTGCTCTCTGCCATCCTTCCTCCAGCTTCTTCTTCGTCCCAGAGCTCTCCGCCCTCAGCTTCTTGAAGTCCTTACTCACGTGACCCTTCTTCACACCACAAGAAAGCACCGCCCCATACCACAGTTCTTCGCCACATGTCCGGGGGTCCTTCCACAACAGAACAGACATTGCTCCCTAATCTACATTTCCCGGGTTCCTCGCCACACTTATTCACCCTGTTCGACCCCGCTTCCAGTCTTCATCATTATGCCAAAACTCTCGTCCATGGCTTTCTGACCATCTCTAGCGATGTGCCAGGCTTTACCACACCTGAAGCATACGTTCATGCCAACCCTGCATCACCCGTAGCTCTCCCATTCCACCACATCTGCCACATTCCTTACCCTGCACCGGATTGAGCTACACATCGGTTATCCTTTCTGGCAACCTTTTTATATGGGGTGTGGCCCCCACGTGAACCCTTTCCCTCCGCTGCAGTGTTTTTGTCATTGCTACCCTCCTTGTTCTTTTCCATCGCGGTCGCTCCTTCACTGCCTTAATCACCTCAGTCACTATACCCACGAATCGTCCGCAGGCCCGTGAACTCCCTGACAGCAGCCTCTGTCAACATGTGTTTAGAGAGTATCGCCCTTTGAACTCCCCTTGATACCACTTGTTAGGATCAGTGATCTACGTTTGATTGATTAGAGAGTATAGCAGCGGAATTCTAACAATGAATTAGCCAATTCACAAGAACGAAAAGATATTCAATGAAGAAAAAAACGGTTATAGATAGAGAGAATTCTGCAAATATATTTCATTCAATATTCGCTTTCGTGGTAACGGAATGTCACACTTACAATTAGGTCGACACCTCTTATATAAGAGATGTGACGTCTGCTGATGTCACTTGATAGTGACATCTAACAGAATTATTCCAACTGAAACACACTACTGAAGATGTCAAAACAGCTGACATCTTCTTACAAAAATACTAAGTGTTATCAGTTACTACAACTACTGAAAAACATAAAACTACTGATACTACAACGACTGAAGAACAAGCTCTTCAGTCGTTTTACAAAACTACTGAAAGTAAAAACATAAAACTACTGATATCACAACTACTGAAGAAGTACTCTTCAGCTGTTGTGACAAACTACTGAAACTTCAGTACTTGGTCTTCAGACTTGAACTTCAGACGTTTCATCAGCTGATGACTTCAGTAGATATCATCAGCTGATGTCTTCAGTCTTTGTCTTCAGACTTTGTACACCAGTTGTTGATCTTCAGCACTTGTAGACTCTTCAGCTGTTGTACTTCAGTACTTTGGTCTTCAGCTTCAGCACTTGTGTTCTTCAGCTGTTCAGCTTCAGCACTTGTGTTCTTCAGCTGTTGAGCTTCAGCACTTTAGTCTTCAGCTGTTGAAGTCTTCAGCACTTGTCGAACTGCTGATGAAGCCTTCAGCAGTTGTTGTGATATCATGTGGGACTTAGAGGTTTTCTGATCTTGGCTCATTGGTTCTTTTGGTCCAACAAACTCCCCCTGAACCAATGCAGCCAAAACCTCTAATTGATTTATTTTCCCACTTATTGTTGGCAAAATGGTTGGTCTTTTTCCTTCTTGATCAGTAGAGAAGATGACCCATATAAGCACTGGCCTGGGAAGAAATCTCAGAGATCTGTTTGGCAAGGTATGAATGGGAACTCTGTTTTGGGGAACTGGACACAGAGTTGTTATCCCATTCATGAGATCTACTTCCCCATTATGAGTCTGTACGACTCTCGAACATAGGCCTCAAGGAGAACAACCTGTTCCTCCTTGGAGAGTTCTTCTACTCCTCCTTCAAAGAAGAACTCTGGACCATAGTACTCAGATAAGTACTTCACAGTCCTGCCATTTTTCAACTCCACAGTAGTTACCTCCCTATAGACAAATTCATCAGGATGAGTGCCTCAAGGAGTAACTGGAGCTCATTCTTCTTATGTCTTCAAGCTTCTTATATAATAACCCCTTTTTGATCATCTTGTTTTCCAGTAAGGCTTGAGGGGTCATTTTTGATTGATGAGCCTTCTTGAATTCATCGATTATTTCCCATGGTGAGACTACAATGGCCAACATGATTGTAGAGTCTATTGTTTTTCTAACCTGGCCATTGTATCTATGTGGAATGGATCTTTTGTGGATTCTAGAACTCACCTTGGGGTCTGGCCATACTCTCACTCTCTCCTTCTGATACTGAAATGTGTGTCTGAGAGTGTACAGCCTCTGAGCATGCCCTTTCATGGCTTGTATAGATGATGACTGAGGAAATTCCTTGTCAACCATCTTCAGTAGTTGCTCATCGTGCTGCTTCTGCTGTTCTTCATCTTCTATTTTGACTCTAACCGTTTCCCTTTGAGAGTCAGGTGTGATCATGGGTTGACTCCTGGGTTCTGGTAGCCTTAGAACAGCAGAGAGTGGCAGACTATCATCTTCATCCTCTTCTTCTTCATCTTCTTCTATCCTCAGCACCCTTCTCCTCCTTCTAGGTGCATCACTGGATGATGGTTGGGTTGGTTTTTGTGGTAAAGGAATTGGTTTTGAAGGTTGAGGATGTTTGGATTTGGGTTTTGAGATTGGTTTGGAGATTTGAGGGGTAGGCTGTTTTTGAGTGGGTGATTGGGAAGGTTGTTCAAGCATTTTGGTTGTGAGTTTGGCTTTTGTAAGTCTTGCCATTTCAAACTTTTTCCAGCCCCAGCCTCATCAAGTGCTTCAATGATAATCCCCTTATGAAATTGCTCAGACAAACAGATTCTGGTGGCTATAGCCAGAATGCTGTCTCTGGTCCATGAACGAATCTCCATCAGTGATCTTCCTAAGTATTTGGCAATGAATCGAATCATGATCTCCAATCTCTCTTTCTCCAGCACATCATACCCAGCCCATCTGTTTTGAATTTCCTCTACTTCCAACCTCCTGATCTCACTGTCTAGTGTGGCTGTATCAAAGCCTTGCTTGAAGAGTTGCTCAATGATTTTGTCCATGGATCGGCTGTGTGTGTCATCTGCATCTTTTACCAGCTCTTCCAAGGATTTTTCTTCAGCATTCGTTTGATCACCAGCACTTTTCTTTCTTTTGTAAGTGATCAGTTGTTGTTCCTTTTCTTTTTCCAACTCCTGGGTTTTCTCTTGTGCCTTCTCATCCTCAGTTCTTTTTCTTTTCTTTTCTTTCACTGCAGTACTCTCCCCCTTTTTGGATGCATTGGTGGCAGGGGTTTGTACCGCAGAAAGTTTCTTTTGCACAGCATCATCAATGAGTGGTTGTAGACTTGAGGAATCCTCTCATCAATGGCTTTATAAACAATGTCATTGATGATGGGAGTGATGAGAGGTAGGGATTGTTGGAATACAGCAACCATCTGCTCTGGGGGGTTCTGTCCCGGAGAGATAGTGCCAAAAGCAGAAGCTGGAGGCTCAGTGAAGTGAGAGGGTAAAGTGTTTGGGGAACCTTCAAATGAAGGTGCCATCTGTGGGTTGGTGGGGGCAGATGGACTTACATCCTGAGACTTCTTGGCAAGCAGTTCTTGTAGTCTGCTTACCTCAGCCTCCAGGATGGTGTTGTGGGCTAGAACGTCATAGAAAAAGCCCAGGTCATCATCAGCAGAAGCTGAATCACCTGACCTCCTGCTTGTAGCAGGATGTACATGCACTGGGTGTAGACCAGTTTTAGCATGTGCCCCTTTTTCTTGGAACTGGGGACTTCCAGCCTCAGGACTATGTCCTTCATCAGCTGTTGCCTCTAGTGAGGTCTTAGCAATGTTACCAGCCTCATTCTGATCATGTGCTGATGCAGAAGAGGTGGCAGCCTCACTAGATATTCTAATCTCCCTATCTACACCAGGAGATAGAATTTGTAAACCCCGGTGCTGTGGGTTGTCAGAAACATGGTGATCCTCTTCCTCAATGTCTGTGGTTCTCCCCTTTGTTGGTGGTTGTTGGGGAGGAGGAGAGGCATGCAACTGAGTCAGCACGTTTGCAATAATTATGGTTGGACTTTGGGGGGCGGTTGCATGGGGAGATGGGGTAGAAGCAGTGTGCACCTGGGGAGGATGGTGCTCTTCAATGGCAATCTCCTCAAGTGAGGAAGATCCCAGATGTGTGGGTACCCCTTGTGTGGTGGCTGCAGGCTCCTTTTGAGAGGAATCCTGAGCGGCTATGGCTGGTAGAGTCTCTGATACTGCTGGGGGTTTAAGCCAGCAAGTATATCCTGCGTTGGTGGTGCAGGAGCATCTTCAGGGGACTCATCTCCCTGAATAGCTGTTTTGGGTGTTTTGGTTTTGGTTTAGTGGGGACTTTGGTTGATGGAGGAAGCTGTGGGTTCCCTGTGCTTGGGCTTTAGCATTCGGGCAGCTTCTTTGAGTGTAAGGTCTGAGTTGTGCCTGGAGTATACCTCAGCCAAAACACTGGTGCAGGGACTCCAAGGCCAAAGCAAGGCCATCAGATTTTAATTCATCTAAAATAATGGCCATCAGAAACCTGGGATATAATGGCCATCGGTTTGCCACAGGTTTCTGAGCCAAGTTCTTTATTTCTAGAAACACGATTTCAGAAAAATTTAGCGGTTGGTGTTCTAGAATAGAATACAATACCTGTTGCCATTGGGATGACATTTGATCCCAAGAAGATGTCTTGGAGGCTAAGCAGACATTTACCATGTGAAAAATAACTTTCTCAGCGTCATGGAAATGTTTCTTTAGAACGGTTGTAGCCCGAAGATCACCTTCATACCCATGATTGATAAAGGACATATCTGTTGTGCCCTTTGGGTATGCAGTCACAGCGGTGGAGTCGTGTAAGTGTAATGCCTGACGAATGATGTCGGCTGTAACGACCACTGTTTTCTGTTGACAAGGGACCGAACAGAGATCTGGCCGGTAGACTCATCAGTATGAACAAAAGCATTTGACCAGAATTGACTGAGGGATTCAGGGTAATGGTCGGATTCAAGAGAAAGGCTGTGCGATATGGGGAATCCACCATTAAGTCAATGGCATTATCATATTTGTTCCAGAAAGCCGACTTTGTAAGGTAAGCAACGCAGTTATGTCGTGGTTTCAGACTCATGGTCGCCATGTTTGAGAGAGAGAAGTTCAGAAAATAACGGCTAATGAAACATTAGAGAAGAGGACAGGTATTTATAGGGTAGGGGTGAGAAAAGGACTGAAGGGTTTGGTGTTAGTCATCAGTAGTTTTAAACCGACTGTTGACATGGTATTACCCTTTCAGACGTTGAAACAGCTGAAGTCGTGGTTTTAGGCATCAGCAGTTAGAAAACTACTGAAGACCATGGTTTTGACTTCAGATGATGAAACAACTGAGGACTTGGTGTTTGTCATCAGTAGTTGTGAAACTACTGAAGACAGTGGTTTTGTCATCAGTTGTTGTAAACAGCTGAAGACTTGGTGTTAGTCATCAGTAGTTATAAAACTACTGAAGACATGGTTTTGCTTCAGTTGTTTAGAATGAAACAGCAGTTGTAGAAACAACTGAAGAGAAAGTTCTCTTCAGTAGTTTTCGTCAATTCATAGCCTTTCAGCTGTTTCATACTGTCCTCAACACTTACTCATCAGACTTTGCATCTGCTTTTCAGGTGTTTCATAGGACGTCAGTACTTATCTGTTTGTACTGATTTCAGTAGTTGTAACTACATCAGTAGTTTAACTACATCAGTAGTTTAGAACAGATAAAGTACTTCAGTACTTGTGAGGCATTTAGCCGTCAGTAGTTATAAAACTACTGAAGGTGAAAGGACTCATCAGTACTTATATGTGACATGGTTACCAATGATCACCAGTAATTATTACTGAAATCATCAGTAGTTGTCACTTATTCTAGCTGCAGCATACCAAGCCTTAACACAAGGTTTTGGAAAGTAGAACTATCCAAAGGCTTAGTAAAAATATCTGCAAGCTCATCAGCACTAGGCACAAACTTAGGATCAATCAGACCTTTTTCAAAACAATCCCGAATAAAGTGATGTCTGATCTCTATATGTTTGGTCCTAGAGTGCTGGACTGGATTTTTGACAATACACAGAGCTGAAGCACTATCCATTAATAATGGAGTCTTAGTCTCTGTAATGCCATAATCCAGAAGTTGGTTCTGAAGCCAGAGTACCTGAGAAGTGCAACTTGCAGCAGCAATGTACTCGGCTTCAGCAGTTGATGTAGCAACAGATGTTTGTTTCTTACTCTGCCAAGAAATCAAACAGTTGCCTAGGAATTGACAACCACCAGAAGTTGACTTTCTAGTTAACTTGCACCCTGTCTATATATCTGAAAAAGCAACTAATTTGCAAGAGTGTCCAGTGGAATACCATAAACCCAGAGATTGTGTACCTTGCAAATATCTAAAGATTCTCTTGACTGCAATCAAATGAGACTCTTTAGGAGCAGCCTGAAATCTAGCACAAACACATGTAGCAAACATAATATCTGGTCTAGAAGCTGTTAAATACATCAAGGACCCAATCATACATCTGTAAAGTGTTTCATCAACAGCTTTACCTTTCTGATCAGCATCCAGTTGTGTGGTGTTGCACATGGGAGTAGAACAGGGCTTACAGTTTTGTAAATCAAACTTATTCAAAAGATCTTTTGTATATTTTGACTGATGAATAAAGGTTCCATCAGCCTTTTGTTTAATTTGCAAGCCTAGAAAGAACTGTAATTCTCCCATTGCACTCATTTCAAACCTCTTTTTCATTAATGTTGTAAAATCATCACACACTGGGGATCAGAGGATGCAAAAATGATATCATCAACATAAATCTGAACAAGTAGCTTATGCTGATCCACCTTCTTAATAAACAAAGTTTTATCAATGGAGCCTCTAGTGAAATTATTCTTAAGAAGAAAAGTGGAGAGTGTCTCATACCAGGCTCTAGGAGCTTGTTTCAACCCATAAAGAGCCTTATCAAGTTTATACACCCATTCAGGATGTTTATTATCCTCAAAACCTGGTGGTTGACACACATAAACTTCTTCCTTTATTTTACCATATAAAATGCACTTTTGACATCCATTTGAAAAACTTTAAGATTGTGGAATGCAGCATAGGCTAAAAACAATCTGATTGCCTCTAGTCTGGCTACAGGGGCAAAGGTTTCATCATAGTCAATACCTTCTTCTTGTGAAAACCCCTGTACAACCAGTCTAGCCTTGTTCTTAACAATAAGCCCATTTTCATCAGTTTTATTCCTAAACACCCATTTAGTGCCTATTGCACACTTACCTGGGGGAAGAGGAACCAGTTCCCACACTTGCTGTTTCTTGAACTGAAGTAGCTCAAGCTGCATGGCTTCAACCCATCCATTGTCTCTCAAAGCAACATGGTAGTTCTTTGGCTCTAGCTGACTGATGAAGAGAGCATAGAAGCAGAAGTTAGACAATTGACTTCTTGTTGAAACACCAGCATTGATATCACCAATAATCTGAGACATTGGGTGATTCTTCAGTTCTTGATAAACAATGAGATCTGTGCAAGTGTTTGTAGGACCTTCAGCAGCAGCAGATGTTGATGCAGACTCTTGAAACCAAGAATTAGATGGTAACTCAAAAGATGTAGAGGAATCAGAGATCTCATCAGCATTTGTTGTGGATGGAACTGCTGAAGCTACAGGAACATCAAATTTAGCAGACACAGGCAGTTGGTCACTAAACTTGAATAGGTGAGTATTGATATATCATCATCATCATCAATACCACCAGGTGGAAGACATGCTGCAGAAGATGATTTATCCACAGGATCTGCAACAGCTGGAGGTTGATAAGGAACATATTGCAGTATGTCCAAATCAAACAACTCCACAGGGTTTTGTGGAATCTTGTCCATAGGAGATTCATTAAACTTCACATGCAAAGTCTCTTCAACTATCTTTGTTCTGCAGTTGAAGACTCTGTATGCCTTGCAAGTAGATGAATAACCAACAAAATACCCTGCATCCACCTTAGGATCAAATTTTGGAGTTGATCCTTTGTGTTGAGAATAAAACAGGGACACCCAAATGCTTTGAAAAATGAAATTAGAGGAGCCAAGTGATGGAGAACTTCATATGGAGTCTTCATCAACCTCTGATTTAGAAATACTCTGGGCCATAGCAAGCTGTGTTAACAGCTTCAGCCCAAAAGGTCAGTGGCAAACCAGAGTCAGCCAGCATGGACCTTGCAGCTTCAATTAGGGTCCTGTTCTTTCTCTCCACTACTCCATTTTGTTCTGGAGTCCTTGGTATGCTAAACTGCCTTTTGATTCCCTTTGAAAGATAGAAGTCATCAAGTATGGTTTCTGAATTCAGTTCCATTGTCACTCCTAATACACTTGACTGGAAGGGAATACTGCTTCTCAACATACAACACAAAGTGAATAATCTTCTGAGCAACCTCATCCTTTGAATGTAGAAAGAAAGTCCATACAAATCTGGAGTAATCATCCACAATTACCAGACAGTATTTCTTCTTTGCCATGCTCATTACTCTCACAGGACCAAATAGATCCATATGCAGTAATTGCAAGCAGGCAGTGGACTTAGGCTCTTCAATAGGAGGGAATGAGACTTTGTGCTGTTTTCCTTTTAAACAAGCAGTGCAGGTTTCATCACAGTGGAACTCCTTTATTGGTAAGCCTCTAACTAAACTATTGTGGATTAGCTGATTCATGTTTTTGAAATTAACATGACCCAGCCTTCTGTGCCACAGTTTAGATTCTTGAGAAGAGGCTTTGGAAAATAGGCAAGGATTGCCTCTGAGATCTATTTTCTTGGAAAGATCTAAGGCATACACTCTTCCTGTCCTGTTGGCTCTCAGGAGAGTGTGATCATCCAACACCTTATCAATCAAATGCAGAACTTTGGATGACAGAATCCTACAGTTCTGACTGGTGAAAAGAGCAACATGGCCTTTATCACACATTTGACTGACACTCAAGAGATTGTACTTGAGATTTTCCACATGATTAACATCATCAAACTTTATTTCTCCATTGGAGACAAAGCCATTCCAATGATGTAACCCCTAGCATCATTGCCAAAAGAAACAAACCCTTCTTTCCTTGAGAGTAGTCATGAAGAAGAGAGCTGTTCCCAGTCATGTGCATAGATCCCCCACTGTCTACATACCAGATGCTACTTTGGCATGTTGAAGAACCCTGCAATAATAAAAAATCAGTTAGTTTTGGAGACCCAAACCTTTTTGGTTTTGGGCCTGGTCTCATCAACAGATGGTAAACTAACAGGTTTATTGGAAACAACAGCCTGAGAGGAAGAAGATGGTGAAGAAGAGGAATCCTTTGGCTTGGACCTCCTTTTCTGTGGTTTCAACATAGGAGCATCTAATTGGTTAACTCTTCCCAATAGATGTTGAACCATCATAACCAGCTGTGTCTGATTTTGTGATAAAGCTTTCAGCTCATCAGACACATTGCCAGTGGAGTTTGATAAGTTCCTATGTTGCACCTTCTTCTTCTGAGCAATCTCAGCTGTTACCTGTTTAACCCCTTCCTTTTTGGATTTCTTTGTGGACTTAAGGGTACAGGATTTGATGTTGCTGATACAAATGTGGTCTCAAACTCAGTTTTCATTTTAACCATTTTCTCTTTAATTTCCTCTTTATGTTTGAGTTTGGATCCTCTTTTGTACCAGCAATCATCTGTAAGATGATTGAACAAACCACATACTTCACATGGTTTCTCTTCATCTTAGGTTGATCATCAACTAAAGAGGATGAAGCAACTGAAGACTTGCTCTTCAGTGCTTTGGAAGCATTGTTTGCTTTCTTGACTTCCTCTTTAGTAGTCTTCAAACTCTTTCTACTGACAGTTTTCTTCTTTTCAGTACTGGCAGTAGTTGGAGTTTGAACTTCAGGTGTTAAATCCTGCTCTCTAGTCCTTTCAGGACTTTCAGAATTAACTCCTGAGTTGATCAACTCATTGATCATGTGAGTGTCAGCAGTGGAACCATCAACATCAGCTGATAGGTTCTGAGAGGGCTGGTGCTGACTTCTACTTCTGATAGTGCTGAATCAGAAAGTAGATCACATGATGAAATGGATTGGTTATTACTCTCACCATCAGATTCTACCTCTGCTCTGGAGTAAAATCTGTAGGTGGAGCAGTGTGATTGTAACCAATGCCAAACTTCACATTGGAAGCAGATTGCTTACTAAGAAGCATTTCAAAACCTTTGCATGATTGTACCCATCTATCACACTCTACCTGGGTGACTGCAAGGGTTTCTTTGAGATCTTTATACTTCTCTAGAAGTATCTCTTCCCTAGCCTTATCATCAGTTATTTGGCATTTAAGTTTGTAAATCTCATCATTCTTATCATTAAGCACAGACTCAAATTCAGCTTTGCTTTTGGAAATTATTTGTTCTAGCTCAATGTTCTTGTTGATTAAAGCTACATTTGCTTCTCTAATAGATGCAAATGCTGCTATACATGTTTCAGAACACAATTTGGCTTTTGCCTCAGAGGATACCTGTGATACCTTTGGTGTAGAGGCATTAGTGGATGAAGTATCAGCAGAATCCAAAGCCATAAGAGCTAGATTTCCAAAGGGACTTTCACCACCATGTTGACCAGCACCTGAGAACAGTTGTTCATGACCAGACAAGTCATCTGGTAAACTGCTCCAGTCAACAACTCCTGGGGTGAAGAAGCTGTGTTGTTGAGGTTGAGTTTGTTGATGAGATTGGGAAGGTTGTGGTTCAGGCAATGCTTGTGGTTGTTGTGCAATTGGAGCTTGAACAGGATTTGGTTGAGGCATATAATAGCAGGGATAAGGATATGACATTTGACCCTGGGGAACAAAGTATGCAGGAGACCTAGGATGTGAATGATGACCAGAACCAGCAGGATGTTGCCCTCTGTTTTGTGGACTAGTACTAGGAAAAGTCACAAAGGGTGCAGAAGAGTTAGATCCAGTTGATCTACACTCTCTTGCAAAGTGTCCCAGCCTTTGGCATTTGTGACACCTCAACTTACTCTTGTCAAAACCAACTTTGGTTTTGCCAGAGAGTCCAGGAAATTTCCTGCCAGTTCTCTTATAGAACTTCTGAGATCTGATATTAATCAATGCCATTTGGCTCAGAATATCCATCTCTTCTAGATCATCATCAGCTATTCCTTTCAAATCATCCATGATGAAGCATAGATTGTCACTATTACTGCCAGAATGACTCTCAATACCAACAAATGCATGATCAGAACTATTTGAAGAGAAATCAATATGCTCATCATAATTGCTTTCAGATGCAGCATATTCTGACTCATGACCAACCAAGGCAGTATTCCCTGGTACAAAGTCATCAGTGAGCTTTCCTGATGAGGACAGTTTCCTCTTCTGCTCTATCTCTCTTTTGAATGTAAGCAGTTTCCCATGAAGTTGGTGAGAGATAGGCTATCCAGATTTGCACTGGAGCGTAGGACAATAGTGTATGTGTCCCATCTCTCAGGCAGTGATCTGAGGAACCTGTTATTCATCTGCCTATTGGTGTATTCCTGTTTCACCATTTTCAGCTCAGAGATCAAGCAGGAAAAACGCTCAAACTGTTGAGTCAGTGTCTCACCCTTTCTATGAGAATGTCTCATATTGTTGGGCAAGGATTTCTCTGTTGTTTGCTAAGACCTCATCTGTGCCACCGAATTGTTCCTTCAGGGCATTCCAGAGATCATGAGCAGTTTCATGATGCATAAGCCCTGAATAGATTTCATTAGGCAGTGCCATGGCCAGAATTCCATGGGCTTTAGCATCAATCTCAAACAGTTTCCGATCTTCATCAGAGTATTGTTCCTTCTTCTTCGGAACCATTTGATTGGTTTCCGGATTGTTCACCATAGGCTTATGTGGTCCATGTACCACAGATGTCCAACAACCTGAACTGTTAACAGACAGGTGATGAAGCATTCTTCGTTGCCATATGTTATACTCGGTCCTAACCAGCATCGGGGGCTTGGTTGAGGAACCAGTATTGTGAGGATCATTAGAAGGAGTAGTCATCTCAGATTCAATCAAATTCAATTAAGCTATAACAGATTTAGAACAAAACACAACAACCAATTGAACCAAGAGAGATCTCAAATAAATGAACGAAAGCGTCAGAAATTCAATAATCTATAACCAGTTCTTGCGAATATGCTAATTCAATCAAACATAGATATCAATTAGCAGTTTCAATGATCAATTGTTAGATCGATCAATGATTAACCAGCTCTGATACCACTTGTTAGGATCAGTGATCTACGTTTGATTGATTAGAGAGTATAGCAGCGGAATTCTAACAATGAATTAGCCAATTCACAAGAACGAAAAGATATTCAATGAAGAACAAAACGGTTATAGATAGAGAGAATTCTGCAAATTATTTTCATTCAATATTCGCTTTCGTGGTAACGGAATGTCACACTTACAATTAGGTCGACACCTCTTATATAAGAGATGTGACGTCTGCTGATGTCACTTGATAGTGACATCTAACAGAATTATTCCAACTGAAACACAACTACTGAAGATGTCAAAACAGCTGACATCTTCTTACAAAAATACTAAGTGTTATCAGTTACTACAACTACTGAAAAACATAAAACTACTGATACTACAACGACTGAAGAACAAGCTCTTCAGTCGTTTTACAAAAGTACTGAAAGTAAAAACATAAAACTACTGATATCACAACTACTGAAGAAGTACTCTTCAGCAGTTGTGACAAACTACTGAAACTTCAGTACTTGGTCTTCAGACTTAAACTTCAGACGTTTCATCAGCTGATGACTTCAGTAGATATCATCAACTGATGTCTTCAGTCTTTGTCTTCAGACTTTGTACACCAGTTGTTGATCTTCAGCACTTGTAGACTCTTCAGCTGTTGTACTTCAGTACTTTGGTCTTCAGCTTCAGCACTTGTGTTCTTCAGCTGTTCAGCTTCAGCACTTGTGTTCTTCAGCTGTTGAGCTTCAGCACTTTAGCCTTCAGCTGTTGAAGTCTTCAGCACTTGTCGAACTGCTGATGAAGCCTTCAGCAGTTGTTGTGATATCATGTGGGACTTAGAGGTTTTATGATCTTGGCTCATTGGTTCTTTTGGTCCAACAACATGGTCCTCAGACTAGCACTATCTTCACGGCTTCCGGGTGATGGATCTCGGGCTTTTTAAGTGCTACTTCAGCAGCCCTAGCCATACTTCTTGTGACACGCGGTCCAGCACCACGTCCACCACAATCTTCACCTGACGAAACCTTAGAAGGTCTACCACCGACCATCCTCTAAACGCACACTATAAGATTCAAACACCAACGCGGTCATTCAAGTACACTCAGTTTATGTCAAGTATAGTAAGTCCCTAATTACAGTGGCTGGTTGTGATTAGCCACTTACTTTACTCTTCATACCCCAAGCATCTCCTATCTTGAGTTAATTAGTATCTAAATCTACATACAACACATAACCACATACCATGTGCACATGAACCGGTTAACATTACGAAAATACCTGATGGCACGCAACTACTCAGATTGGCATCCCATTCCCATTCCGTCCCATTCTCAGTTTATGTTAAGGTTTATTTTGAAAATTTACCCATTTCACTTAAACTTTGGCTCTAATACCAACTTGTAAGGCCCCGTTCCCGGGACGCTTACAACTGGTGATTCATCGCACGTAAAACAGATACTTTACATTTATTCATCAAAACATTGCAGCGGAAAACATAAAACAAATGGCATTTCATTTCATTCTAAAAACTTTTGCAAAATAATGCATCGTTTGTCGATTACAAAATTACATTGTTGTATTACATCATAAAAGCCTTAATCAAATGGATGCCGTCCAAAAGAGCTGAGTAGCCGCCTCGTACCATCCTCAGCAACGTTTACCTGCCAACTAAAAATGTATAAAAGTCAGCGTCGCTGAGTGAGTTCTAGTTTTATATTAAAACATACATAAAATCGTTATTTATTCCTTACAGAGTCCATACTATACGTTTCGTTCGTTCATGATCATACATCATACGTACATACATATAACATCGTTATTATCTTTCATTACGTTCGTTAACCTTCGTTCATTCATTACGTCTTGTGACATGTACAATACCCCAAACATTGTGCACGAAGCTGGTTACTGGGCCTGAGGTCTATCATAGACCCCGAACATTGTGCACGAAGCTGACTCCAGTACCTGAGGCAAGTACATTCACCGTTCATCTTTCATTTTATTCCGGATCAATGCCATAGGCTATACCCCGAACATTGTGCACAAAGCTGGTTACTGGGCCTGAGGTCTTTCATAGACCCCGAACATTATGCACTAAGCTGACTCCAGTACCTGGGGCAAGCGGCAAGGATCCCACACGTGTGGTCAATCACAAGGATTGGACCCCAGTATGCATCCTTCTGGGGTAGCTAACCCGCACACAGTTGAGCTAACACCCTTCATTGGGTGTGAACCTCCATACATTGCTTGCAAGACTTTTTACATTAATTCATTCATTAATGCATGCATTCATTCATCATGTTCCTCTTTTATTTTCTTTCACTTTACGTTACATAATACTTTCGGTTCATTCATTAACATAACACGTAAAGCCATGGAAAGATAAACATTCATCATCATAAAGAACATAACATAACATACCATTCATACATCATCACAGGGCATCATACATACATAACATACATCATGCATAGTCATGCAACATCATCATCATTATCATCATCATCATAACATGCCCATCATACAATTTATGACCCTAAAAGTCAACTTATAGTCCCCCGAGAATTTCCCAAGTCAAAGCCTACTTTACACATTTTCCCCAAAAATTAGAAAAATAATCTAAGTCCTAGGCGCATGGGCACTATGCAGGCGCATGGACACTATTCAGGCGCATGGGGAACACTTAGGCGCATGGGCCACTTTCAGGCGCATTGGGGACTTCTGGACGTCTGAACACTTAGTAAATTCCAGCCCAATCTAGGCGCATGGGTACTATTCAGACGTATGAACACTTAGGCGCATGGGCCACTTGGGCGCATGGGCACTATTGGGGCGCCTGGCCCTACCCTTAGTCATCCGACTAATATTTCTAGGCGCATGAGCCACTGTTCAGGCGCATGGGCTATACTTAGACTTTTCTAAGGCAAATTTTGGGCGCATGAGCTATTGTTTAGGCGCATGGCTCACACTTACTTCTTTCTAAGGCAATTTCAGGCGCATGAGCATTCTGTAAAACATGTTTCTAGGATATTTCCTGTCACACCCCCGCTAAGAGCGGAAACACGGGGGCGTAACGAGAAGGGAATCGTCATAACACATGGTAAGCGATAGAGATGCAATAATAATAATGATGACAAGCGTGTCATGACAACACCCGACAACAAGGGGACTTGTGTCGTGTTTAGTCAGTATTCACGACAACATAGCCATAAGCATAAATATGATATAAGATAAACATAGATAATAACGTTGTATGTAATTCCTATAGCCCGGGAACAAGTTACAAGGTGTAATGTTGTTTGAAACAGATACAACAATTGTTTTCAAAATGACAAGTTTAGCCCGAAAATGCTTCCTAGGGTCTCCACTAAAGCAGCACACCTAGAACCTCCAGCTAGCATGATCACCTGAAAAGATATGCTCAAAATGGTCAACAAAATTGTTGGTGAGTTTGCAGGTTTAAAGTAAATAAGTAATTGATGATGTATAAAGTTGTTGCAGAATACCGTGCATACAGTTATAAGCAAGCAAAATCACATGACAAGAGCTTTACAACCAAACCTAATGACGTACACAAGAATCTTATCAGAATATATTCACCCAAGGCCCGTTCCTGGCTTTTGTTGGTACTAACTAGTATGCCAACACGAGGGTGGGGGTGTCAACCCAGTAGTACTACCAATACCTAACCGTCAGTTCCACACTGGAATTAAATGGTTGTAAGAAAGAACCACAAAGCAGACTCAAGCATGTATCAGATAAGTACCCACAAAACACTAGCACGTTGATTCTAAGTATGTAAATTGTATGTATGTTGTACAGCATAGAAAACGGGCGAGCATCCTTTTCCCCCATGTTTGTAAATGTTTGCAAAGTAGTATAAGCACAAAAAGGGGCCACGAAACTCACATGTTAAGTGGTAAGTATGAATGATTCGGGATTCCCAACAGTTGTATGCAGAGAACAGTCAAACACCTATTGACAGTTATTGTTAAGCATTAATGACGTGTATAAAGCGTATAGTAATGTTTGGTCGGTTCGGGTTGTATCGGTTCGGTCGTGGGTAGCATGCACACACAAGCGGACACACGTATCAGATCTTATATAGATCCAAGTACTACGAGTAGTCGTCATTGCTTATGACATCCGTGAAATGATCTCGTGGTTATGAAAGATAGCACTTGTTAAGTATTTGGAGTTCCAATTGGATTGTCGATAATTGTAAAATGTTAGGTTGTTTTCAATTGAAATAGTATGTGCATGTTGATAGCGTTGACTTTAATCTTTATGGTCAAGCAATGACACTTTTACTGATGTCATCTTATCATCATCAGACGTTCAAGGGGAATTTCACACTCAATTTCATCAGTCACACAACAGGACCAGACGCTCGACTCAACAATCCATCTGTACGAATCAACCTTCAATTGTACAAATCAGCTTCATTCGTACGATTGAGTCTTCATTCGCATGATTGGCATTCAGTCGTACCACACAACACACATTCGCACGACCCAACCTCCATGCGCATGAATCAACCCTCAATCGTGCGAATTAGCTACTTTCGTGCGATTGAACCTTCATTCATGCTATTGGACTCCAGTCGTGCAAAACACGCACAATCGCATACATTCAGTCGGTCACATGACTCAATCGCACACACACTCATCCGCATTGACTCAATCGCACACACATTCATTCGATCGCACAACTCAGTCGCATGACATCCCTAGTCGCACGATTCAGTCGCCCGAAAGACACAATCACATGACTCAGTCGCACGACTCGCCTAGTCGCACGGCTCAGTCGCATGACAGACCCAGTCACCTGAACTGCAGGTTCGCGACTGCAGAAGTGCAGAGCAGCCTTCGGCTGCTCCGAGCACGGGTTTTACACAACACGGACTTCCAGAAACACTCTACAAACATACACAAACATGAAACACAAGCAGAAAGACCTCACACGCACCCACACGACCTCATGTGTTCGAGTTGAACTCGAACACCCGAAACCCTAGTTGGACAACCGTGAATAAGCAAGGAAAGGACAACCAAGGTCGTCTACCTGCTAGAATAGAGTAGACTAGGCCGTAGATAGAGTCTAGACAACAAGAACAAGACCAAACGGGTTGGATTTGGTGCTAGAATGAAGAAGATGTGAAGAAGAAGGTGAAGAGGATGAAGAAGATGAAGATGAAATAAGATTAAGGGCTGGAGTATGGGTTTATATACCCAGCCCAAGTTTGCAAAATGGCGAGTTTAGTCCCTGCACTTAACCCTCGAGTTCCCCAAAATTTGTTTCGGTTGGTTACGACCTTTAAATGTTCGTTATATTAAGGTTAAATGCGTGTTTAATGGTAATCGATAGTCTAAAATGGTTTTATTAATGACAATGGTTGAAATTAAAAATGATATATTTGGTGGTAATGGTGATGAAAATTATAAAAGGTTTATGCTTAGCACACGTTCTCGGAGGAAGTACATGCACAAGGGAAAATAAAGCAGACATGATTCCTTAAAGCAGGAGTTCATGAAGAAAAGGAAGAATAATTAAAATAATTCTATGCTTATTTATGTCGTTCGACGGACCTTAAGGTGACGGATGTCACATTTCCAATCCAAATCATCAAACCTATCTGTTCTAAGCATAATGTGGCTATTCTATACATGAGTAGCCTATAAACCATCCAGAACTAACATCCAACATACACATTACATACGGGTATTCACATAAACTTTGTAAAATCATTTTAATACGTTTTCAGCCCCAAGATAGTTTAAAACATGTAAAAACCAGGGTCTAGAACTCACCTGGTGCAACTTGGGTGTTTCCTTTTAACCTGCTTGCAAAGAGTTCAAAACACCTAGAAACAACACCAAAAACACACACACCCGAGCACAATCACAACCCATAAGCATACAAGCACATAACCGGGATAAAACCCGACATAAAAGCATAAAAACCGCACATTCTTACCTTTAATTCGACTTCTCTTCTTCTTCCTATCTTCAATCCGAGAGTATTCTCTGCTCTCTCTCTAAAACCGAGACAAAGGGTGAAGTGAGGTGAGGGTGGGCGGCCATACTCCCTTTACACCAACTTTTGAAAGTTTTGTCCTTTTTGGACACTTCCCTATTGCCTTTCTTGCTTTTATTCTTTTTATCTAGACTTTTAAAATAACCAGGTGTTACACGGATCGAGGGGTTAGAGAAAAAGAACAAAAAGCTTATGTTGAGGTTGAAGGGAATAAAGGGTGAACCCCTAAAGATTTAGGATGATGGAGGATATGATGATGATGATTTGACGAATGATGAATCAGAAGAAGATGATGATGATGAGGAAGTTGGAGGAATTGGAAAGGGAAAAAAGGATGATGATGATGAGGAGGATGATCAAGAAGGTGATGCATTTGCTTCAGCCTCAAATCAAGCAACAAAGGAGAGGTGCCCCAAATAAGCCTCGTCCTTCACAGCTCCAGTTGAAGAGACACACGATCAAGGAAAAAATGAAGCTCCACAGGCTGAGGATTATGATGTCGTTCTCCTTCAGCAAGTCAAGACTCAACTTACTATGATTCTTGATTTGCAAGGGATTATGAGAAGGTCTATGAGCTACACTCCAGAGGAAGGAGAAATATTACACGACCTGACCGACGAGCAGCTCACAGATATGTTTTGACTAAATCCAGATGAGCTTGTCAAAGATGCTCCGAAAGTATATGTCTTGAGTAACGAGGGGCTACAAGGTGTGGATGAGATAGAGATCGAGGATGTCACGTCTGACTACTATCCTCAGTACCTTGACCCTGAAGGCAACGTTATCCCCGACTTGGGTGAAACATTTGGTAGTGATACTTTTGACAAGCTGGATGAGATAGAGAAAGAAAAAGTAAAGGATGAAAGTAAAGACCAAGCTACATACGCTAATGTTGATCTAAAGAAGGTTGAATCGGCAGCTTGTTTTTCAGAACTAAAGGCACAACGAGCACCTCCAAAGCTGAATGCCTACACCAAACTTTACCAGTAAAGAAACACCAAAAAGTGTCAGGCAATATCATCAATTGGGCTTATTTTGAAGATCTTGATGTATATGCTGTTAAACGAGAGAATGGGATTGAGTACTTCAAATATCCACATGATATGAAGAATCTTCCTGGTTTTGAGCTAAACAGATTGAAATGTTTAGATCTTTTGTATGCCAATCCGAGGAAGATGTCAGGATAGTTTGAGACATCATTGAAGAAAGAATACCACACCAGATGGGTAAGCTTCAGACCTCAACAACCTAAGAGGTTCATTCATAAGACTAAAGTTGATCCTATATCTGGAAGGCCTAAGGTGGTGTTGATGTGGACTCCCCCACGCACGATGTCTAAGATTCCTTTACGGGAGATGCCTCAGGACTTCACTCCACACTTCAAATGGTGGTATTACGACTGGAGGATGGGGAAGCGGTCATAGTTCTGAACAAAGAAGGTAAGATTGATACTATCAGGGTATTTAACCAATGTGGCTTACTAACTTGTCTGCTAAAGATGTTTACACTCTATACAAGTGGCCACTGTTCTATGACACACAAGATATTGTAAAAGCTCTTCAATTCCAACATGTTATACGGCTTTGCTTCTCGTTTGAGATTCACACGGGAGTCACCAAAGAAGAGAAGTACAAGAAATTCCAAGAGCATGTGAAGAATGTTAGAAAGTTGGAAAAACTAGGTCCAAGGGGGAGTTTGTTGACACATCATGTTCCTAGTTTATGTTTTTACATGGAATAGTCTTTCATTTCTTACACATATTTAATGTGACCACTTAATGAAATATGATATGCATCTTGATGTTTATTTGTCTTTGAGTATTTCATATTATTATTGTATTTAGTATAATTCATATGTATGAACATCATATATAGGTTTGAGGTTGTTGTACATAGTTCTAAGTCAATAATGAGTGAGAAATGTGTTCAACTTAGTCGGGTGGTTATTTATGCTAGTAGACCATACTTATGGACCATATGCACGAATGAATCATACTTATGGACTAGTCGCATGACTAAACCAGGAGACTGGATCAGTCGTATGAATGAGACATAAGGTTGATTCAGTCGCACGATTGAACCTTCAATCATGCGTATGAATCAACAGCATAAGTCAGTCGCACGACTAAACCAAGCTAATGGTTCAGTCGTACGAATGAAACTAAAAACCTATAAATATCACGTAATTCATGGAAAAACTAGAGACTTGGAATACCCTAGTCGTCCAGAGATCCCTAAGCAACTTATCCAACTTCATAGTTCATTCCTGATCAATTTCTACTCAATTCTTAACGTTTATTTTATTGTTAGATTGATCAGGTTGATGTTCTCACTGATTGGATCGCCAATCAAATAGGATTCCACACTATTTGATCTAGTCTCATGTAGAATCTGTTAGTATTCCATACGAAAACGGTCCTAACACTTGAAGCTTTGGAAGACTTTATCTTTGGATTCGAAAGAAATGGTATTTGACTTCTGAAGATTTGTCATAAAAAGAATTTCTTAGTGCTTTTTTCAAATCTTCCGAAATAACTTCCTTTGTAATTCAGTATGTATGCTAAGAGAATTTTGGTTGCATCAGTCTTAAAGTTAACTCTTACAAACTCCCCATAAGTTGATGCCACCAAAAAATAAGGATGACTTTGAGTCTTGATCTTATTTTATTGACAGTACTTATTAGAATTAGGACCATTCCCTTCTTCATTAGTTGGTCCAGATTTGTCAAACTCTCAAAGTATATTCTCATGTGAAAAAGATCATAAAGAGTTAGGTCAAACATGTTTTTCCAGTAGTACACATCTTGACCCCCTTGATCTCTTATGACATACCATCTGTCTGGTTTTATAGAGAAAACCCAAGACAATATGGGTCTCTCAATAGCAAGGGCCTCTACTTGAATTGGTGGTTGAGCAGGCTATACTTGTTCACCCTCAAGATGTTCTTACCCATCCTGAGGTGCAAAGATAGATGTCTTTGACTTCTTTTTATTGTCTCTTCTTATGGTCATTCTCTTGCTCTTTCTGTATTTCAACTAAGAAGGTTGGTCTTGACCAGATGTTCCTTCCTTATCCTTTTCAGTTGGGTCCTTTTCCTTCATATATTTAGAAGTAAAGGTTCAGGACCCTACTTTAGGTCAAAAGATGAAGCTGACTGAGATGTAGCATTAGGCCCAGGTTGTGTTGTCTCTTGGGGTTTAATCTTGATCTTAGATCCAGGTGTAGCCTGATTTGATAGAGAATGCAAGTCCGAGCTCCCCCTATCTTAATCTTCTGCTTGATCACTTTAATGTGATCATCCATAATGGATACAAACATTGGACCAAGTCTCCTCCGGATAACCCATATAACTTCAAGAAGCTCACTATTTTCAATCTGCCACCAGACTATTTTTTATTAGCTTGGATTTGACTTAGCAACCTCTTCCCTCATCTTCCTCTTAACGTCTTTCTTTTTTTTAGCATTTCTTACTCTAGCTTCTTAAGTTACTCAAACTCAATATACTCATATGACTGGGGAAGTAGGTCTACCACCTAATAGAGACATTTGACATTAAGGTAGCTTATCATGCTTTGTCTCTCTTGTTCCCTACCTACCTGAGTTTCTTTTTCAACTGCCACAACCTCTACTTCAGGACTTCCTTGAACTTGAGAGAGGACACGGGCTTTATAAAGTCTTTTTCTTTTTCTTTCTTCTTTTATCTTGAGCAACAACTCCGCAACCTTAGCCTCCCAACTCTCTTTTGACACTTCAGTGTCAGTAGTTCATTCAATTCATCCAAGGGAATATTGATTAGTTTATCAATATTGTTTTTCCTAGACCCTAGCTAGTTCAATCTAGCTGACCTTAAGTCATCCTTCTGAGTGTTTAGCCTAGGGCCAACCCTTATTGTAGCTTGCCTAAAGCTAGCGGTCTCACTCTCCCTCTCCTCCTCCCCAATCTCCTCAGAGGTGAGAATCCTCTTCCTTTTGTCAATTACTGGCATCTAAGACTCAGGATGGAAAGAGCTTTGGCCTTCATTATTTGGTACACTTGAGCTTTTTCTAGTGAATGGTTGTGATACACCTTCACCAACTTGTGTCTCACTAAGGGTATTGGGTGCTGAAGCAGTTCAAGTTTCAAGGTTCATAGGTTCTACTTTTGCGCCTTCAATTGAGGTTTCCCCTTTGAAGCTAATCTTGTGGTCTGCCTTAATATCTACATGATAGGTGAAGGGGGTTAATGCAATATTTTCACAATAATAGAAGAGTTAGAACACTTAGCAGATCAAATAAGGAACTGACTTATATAAAACAAAAAACACAAGTAAAGAACAAAGCAAGAACAAGAATACAATAATATGATTTTCAAGAATGATGTATATTTCTCTCAAGTTCTTACAAAGTGTTACAAAGCTTAAAAATAAATGACAAGTACATAATATACTTTATACTACATCATACAACCGACCATACTTTGAAGGCTAGCTGGAAACACTAATCTAGACAACAAGATCAATGTAAAGTCAAAAGGTAGATTGTTTTTTAACTAGTGACTATGATATTTTATAGCTCATATCCTTATCTAATACAAAAAGGATAAAAATATCAAAGTAAAAAGTTACATACTAAAGACCTTAATCTATTGTTTAACAAAAATATGGACTTTTCACCAACTCATATAAGTTGGTGAGTTATCAGAGGTGGTAGTGAAAAATGGTTCAACTTTTGTCAAAAGGTGATTCAGAAAAAGCATGTCTTCTATGTCTTCAGAAGAAACTAGTCTCTTGGCTTCAGAAGACTTTGTCTTTGAACCTTCGAAAGACTTCATCTTTGGCTTTAGAAGATTTGGTCTTTTGGCTTCAGAAGATTTGATACTTGGTGTAATTCATTGAGTTGTGTCACATATTCCAAAGTAAGTTCCTTGTACTTCACATGTGCATGCTAAGAGCTCTTTGGTTGCATCAACCTCTAAGTGCAATTTTTACAAAATCCCCCTAGGCTTATGCTACCAAAACTAAAGTAGCACTTTGAATCTTGATCTTTATCTATTAACAATGCTCATCAAAATCAATATCATTCCCTTTATCATCAATTGGTCAGGATTCCTCAGACTTTCAAAGTACGTTCTCATGTCATAAAGATAATGTAGAGGGAGGTCAAGTATGTTTTGAAAGAAGTACACAACTTGATCCCCTTGATCTCTAGTGACATACCATCTACCTGGGTTAGTAGGAAATGCCCAAGACAAAATGGGTCTCTCAGCAACAAGATGATCTATACTGAGTGGACTTTGTTAAGAAGCATATTCTTGATCACCTCAGGATGTTCTAACCCATTCTGAGATGTAGAGGTAGATTCCTTGGACCTTTTATTCTTCTTCTTGTCCCTTTTGATAGCCATCCTTTTCCTCTTTCTGTACTTTAACTAAAAAGGTTGGCCTTAAGTACCAAATGGTTCTTTTTTGTCCTTTTAGTTGGGTCCTTTTCCTTCACAGATTCAAAGGGAGATGGATGAGGACCTTACCGTGGGTTAGAAGATCCAGCTAGCTGAGATGCAGCACTAGGTCAAGGTTGTGTTGTCTATTAGGGTTCAACGTTGATCTTAGCTTCAAGTGCAGCCTAACTTGGTAGAGAATGCAAGTCTACCAGCTCACCTTTCTTAATCTTCTGCTTGATCACTCTAATGTGCTCCTCCATAGTGGTTAGATACATTAGACCAAGTCTTCTTCTCAAGAACCCATACAACTTCAAGAAGCTCACAATCTTTTTTCTATCAGTAGACTTCTTCTGATTTGCTTTGATGCTCGTTCTTGACTTTGTAGTGTCTTCCCTCATATTCCTCTTAGCAGATTTTCGCTCTTTCAGCACTTCTTGCTCAAGCTGCTTGAGGTATTCAATATCTATATACACATAGGACAGGGAAAGTAGGTTTGTTGTCTGATAGAGGCATGTTGCACTCTGTTATGTTATCATGTTTTGCCTGTCTTGTTCTACCTACCTGACTTTCTTGATCAGTGACCACAAGCTGTGGCTTAGGGTTTTCTTGAACTAGGGAAAGGGTAGGAGGTTTGTGCAATCTTTTTTCTTCTTTCATCTTTGATTTTGAGGAGCAGTTCTGCATCCTTAGATTCATTCTTCTTCTTTGACACTTTAATGACAACCAATTTATTTAGTTCTTCCAAGGAAAGAGAGATGATTTCATCTATGTTGTTTCCTAGACCTTAGATAGTTCAATCTGGCTGCCCTTAACTTATGCTCTTGAGTGTTTGGCATTCGGGTAGTCCTGATTGTAGCTTCCATAAAGCCAAGGGTCTCACTTGAACTCTCTACCCTTGCCTTCCTCTTCCTCTATCTCTTCTCCTCCTTAATAATCTTAGAGGCTATCTTCCTCTTCCCTTTGTTAGTCACTAGCCTGTATGATTCATAGTGGAGAAAGCTTTGGAATTCATTGTTTGGTGTAGCACTTGAGATCTGGCAAGGGAGAGGTTGTGAGACACCTTCACTAGCTTGTGCCTCACTTACGGTATTGGGTGCTGAAGAAATCCCTATCTTAAGGTTCACAGTTTAAACTACCGGGCCTTCAACTAAGGTTTCACCTTCGAAGCTAATCTTAGGGTCCACCTCAGTATCCTAGTTGACCAACAATCATTCTTTTACAGCCTCTGTCTATATAATTTGGTTCTTCTTTTGATCTCTAGAAGCACCCTATCTTGAATCCTTTCAGCTAACCTTTCAGTTTGCTTGTTTTAACTTGGTTGGCAAGTGGCAGGTAAACCAAATTAGTATCTTAAGTTTTGAAAGTTGAAGACTTCTTGGTGCCCCTGAGATCTAGAGAGTACCAGGGCTATTCTATCAACATTATACCTCCATGCCACTATAGGATTTTTAGTAGGGTACGATGGGGTAGACATAGCCCTTGGTATGCCCTCTTCAAATAGGCTTTGAATCAAGGAATCCAAATCAATGTAGGCTTGAGGAGGTTGTTGAGTATGGACAACTACAAGTGAGGGTAGTAAGTCCTATATTTCTCCCCCTTTTTGTTAGCATCACCCTCTTACATAGGGGAGCTAAGGGTTATGTCCACCACATCCACATGTTCTTATGGACCTAGTTAAGTTTGCCTAACAGATCTCCCAACTAACTTGCCCTTGAGATCGATGATCTTAAGTTGCTGATTAATAACCTGTCTTTGTAAGGTAACCACTTGAGATTCTAGGTGACTTACCTTTGAAACTAAATAGGTACAAGTTTAAGATAGTTTTTGCACCTTTAGTTGTAGACTCCCCTCATTTTTATTAGAAGAATCATGGGGGTAAGAGAATATGACTAATGTCTTCTTCCTCACCACCAGCTTAGGGTTCTTGGCTGTTGGATTTCTCTTGCACCATGACAGCTTCAAAAGAAGTGTCAATGGGCTGGGTTGCCACAGTTGATGCCTTAATAATGTAATCACTTGCAAAAATGAGAGGATTTCCTGAACATGTTTAGGGAGGCCCATTGATAAGGATCTACGGGTCGACCTAGCTGTTATGGGCCAGGCCCAGATGGGTTAGTGGGTAATTGTTGAATCGGTCAAAAGAGATAGCAGGATAGAGGGTTAGTAAGGGAGTGGGGTAGTTAGTTAGGTTTTTATTTTACTATTTATTCATGTTCACGTAGAGAAGCAGATATAGAGAATTAGTATTTGAGTATTTTCTTTGTAATTGGAGTTTTACCCTACTCGAATTGGGTTGTTCTTGTTCGTAATTTCTAGTATTCAAGCAAGCCGACTTTTGGTATCTATAAATTGGTTCCATTATCAAGAAAATAGAAATGGCACCTAACACCTGCAGTAATATCGATGGTAGCAACGGTCAAACAGATCTAATTGCCGCTCCATTGGCGGCAATTGTCGCACGATTAGAGATGTTCGATTCACTCAAAGTAGATGTGGTTGCCCTTAAATCACAGGGAACAACAAGGGACAAGTCTAGTGGCAGTTCCAGTCGCTTTTAAGATGGTGAGTCCTCATGGAAGCATAACCAACACCGACCTTCAACAAAAATCACCCTATCGGCTTTTAGCAGTGATGATCTGAGGGGCTGGATACTCAAAGTAGAAAAGTTTTTCAAATACTACAATGTTTCTGATAAAGATAAGGTGGATATAGCCTCTATGCACCTTAAAGGGGAGGCGCTGGACTTGTAATCTTGGCTATCCGTAGACAAGTCCATTGCCTATTAGGAAGAGCTCATACATGCCTTGCACAAGAACTTTAGTGTGGCCGGTTCCAAAATCTAGATGAATTCTTATGTGACATCAAACAAACCGGCACCATTCAGGAGTATCGCCAAGAATTCACAAAAAGATCAGTACAGGTTTCTAACTGGCCCAATCAAGTGCTTAGTAGGGGTGTTTCTAAACGGGCTCAAAGAAGAACTTAAATAGGATGTCCGCATTCATAAGCCTAGAATGGTTTACAACGCTATGAGTTTGGCCATGGAGTATGAAACTAAACAAGGACAGGCTCGAGCCAGTAAGAGTTTGAGTGAGGTTACAAACACCAAATTTTCTTCATTAGTTGTCACTTCCACTACAACCCCTTTACAAGATCAACCTTTTCGTATTTCTGAGACTGAAAAATAGTCCCGGTTTCTTAACGGAGAATGATTTCGCTGCAGTGAAAAATACGGACCAAGTCATCACTTCAAAACATGTAAATTTCAACTCTTGGTAGCAACTCTAACGGTCACGAAGGAGATGAGCAACAGACTGATCAAGAAGACTTGGCTGAAATCAGCCTTCATGTGTTGCTAGGTAAGTCACCTACTCCAACTATGACTCTTCACGATGTTATTCACTCCTCCAAGGTCTTGGTTCTGATTGATAGTAGATCAACACACAATTTTGTGGCTGATACACTAGTCGAAAAAGCTAAGTTGGTCACACAAAATATAGCCCCATTTGGTGTGTGAATTGGCAATGGGGATGTCATTCAATGTAACCAAGTCTGCAAGAATGTTGTGTTGCAACTAGATGATCTTCAAATCATACAAGACTTCTATCTATTCTCTTTAGGAGGAGCGGATGTTGTTCTCGGCATTAAAGGGCTAGCCACTTTGAATACTGTTCAAGCAAATTGGAGCAAAATGTTTTTGATGTTCTCCATTAATGGTCAAGAATACAAGCTGCAAGGAGTGGAACAGGGTGTGCAAAATTTGCTACCTTTCACCACCTTACCATTGAACCGTTCAAGGAATCGGTAGACACAGTTGTAGACCATTTTTCTCCTACCCGACTTGAGGAAAAGTCGTTTCTCCGGGGCCGAAGAATTGATAAGGATATACAGGTCGATCCAACTGTTATGGGCCAGGCCCAAATGGGTTAGTGGGTAATTGTTGAATCAGTCAAAATAGATAGTGGGATAGAGGGTTAGTGGGGTAGTTAGTTAGGTTTTTCTTTTAGTATTTATTCATGTTCACATAGAGAAGCAGATATAGAGAATTAGTATGTGAGTATTTTCTTGTAATTGGAGTTTTACCCTACTCGAATTAGGTTGTTCTTGTTCGTAATTTCTAGTATTCAAGCAAGCTAACGTTTGGTATGTATCACCCACCTTAGTTGGGGGTGGATGATGTGGGCTAGATATAGGTGATTCAGGAGCACTTATATCTCCTTGAGTAGGGATTGAGAAGAGAGACTCATGCTACTAACCAAATCACATATCTTCATCATCATAGAATTAAAGGTTAGGGATGGGTTGTTTTAAGTCTAACAACTGGTAATGGTAGTATTCCCCTGAAGGTTGATCACTTAAGTTTTATACTTAGAGTGATGGTTTAAAGCTTGGACTATGAGCTCATCAGATTGAACATGGAAAATCTCAACACTGATCAAAGAAGTAATGTGAGTGGTCTACTTCTAAGGGAAAGTGGGAACTTTTGTTTCCATTTCCTCCTGCATAGGTGGTTATATGGGGGCCTACTCAACCTGAGTAGACTGAGCAGGGGTTTGTTTGGATTTTATGGTGTAGATGATGGTTATCTGTGGATGTGTGGGTGGTGTAGATGTTGAAGGTGTGGGTTCAACATTGGCTGGTGCTGTTAAGTTGTCACCTTGAGCAATAAGCTCTAACATTTTGGGACCCGGGCTGCTTCTACCCCTAAGAAGCCAACAATGGTCTTTCTAATTATTTTGAAAATACCAGGCTTCATTTGTCCTAATTTAATAGTATTACATGTTCCCCTTAATTGTGAGCCCGTTTCATGGTTAAGAATGTGTTGAACATATCTAGGGAACATATAGTACTCTAATGACTTCAAGTTAGCAAGCAAGTTGTATAGACAAATTATGAGTACTTGAACTTGACCCCTTGAACCATCCCATGGACTATATAGGATAAATACTTAGGAATTTGGTCCCAACCTCTATGTTTGTTAAATAGAGAGTGGATTGCGAAATGGAGGAGGTACTTATATTGAAAGGAAACCTTACCTTTCTTAGAGGTTCTAACAAAGTAGTTGAAGATCAAGATTAGGTTGGACTCATCTTAGTTAGTGTTTATATTATGTTTAATGTAATAGGTTTTTATGTTAGATACTTAGGTTAATATTTTTATTTTGTGTATTTTGTAGTCCAGCAAAACTATGAGCGAAACTATAGTTTCGCTCATATCAACAGACCACGTTCACCCAATGAATCTATGTTTCATCACCGGGCGAAATTGGGCATGGGCTAGACAGTCAAATAAATTAGGTTGCCTATATATTGAGTTGATTCTATCAATGTAGGTTAACTTTCAAAAACCCTAATTCGATATATCATTGTTGCAAATCTATATTTGGTGGCTGGATGTCAGCGAAATTCATATTGAGCCTATGATTTTGTTATTGTTTGTTTTGTCTTGCTTATTATTGAAAACCATTGATTCTAGATCATTGTTGTGTTGTTATTATGGAAGGTTGATTAGTTTATTTTGAATGTTTTGATAATCATTTGCACTGTTTATTGATCAATTGGACCAATGAAATGGTATCAGAGCCATAATGCTCTTGATTGATTGAGTTTTTGGGTATTTTAGTTGAATATCACTGTTTCATCAATTCTAGATTGTTTTCGAGTGATTTTAATATGCAAATTGATTGAGATTGCTTAGAATTTGTTGTGGGAAGCTTTTGTAATTGTTAGGACCGTTTAGGTACAGAGTACTAACTGATTCTTCGTGTTTAACAAGTCAAATAGTGCGGAATCCTATTTGATTGGCGAACCAATCAGGGAGAACACAGTTAAGATCAATCTAATGATTAATGAAACATTATGAATGATTAGAACACGATCAACTATGATCTATGAACTTGAAAAAGGTATTCTTGAGTCTCTGGACGACTAGGGTACGATTATGTGCTTAGGTTTTTGAATTGTTATGTTTTTCGACGAATTAAGTGGTATTTATAGGTTAGGGTTTGTCAATCGTGAGACTAAACCATTAGCATGGTTCAGTCGTGCGATTGAATCATGCAGTTGATCCATCTGCACGACTGAGGGTTCAGCCGTGTGATTGAGTCAATCTCATGTCTCAATCGTGCGACTGGTCAAGTCTCCTGGCTCAGTCGTGTGACTGGTCCATTAGCATGAAGTATTCATGCGTATGGTCCATTAGCATGGTCCATTCGCATGAGAACTTCACACGATTAAGTTTAAACACATTTATCAACCATTATAGACTAAGAATTATGTAAACAACCACAAACCTATATAGTTAGTTCAATATGCGTTATCACACAATAAACAATGAAATATTAAACATTATATGCATTAACCACACATTGTATTTCATTCATACCCTTTCAATTACATATATGTAATACATGAAAGACATTTTACATTAAGCTCCTAAACTCGGTACACATGTATCTACAAACTCCCCCTTGGACCTAGTTTACGTCATTGTCTAACATTCTTTATCAGCTCTTCAAACTTCTTGTGCTTTTCCTCCCGTGTAACTCCTGCATGAATCTCGAATGCAAACCAGAGTCTTATAACATTTTGAAACTAAAGGGCTTGTACAATGTCTTGCGAATCATAGAGTAGTGGCCACTTGTATAATGTATAAACATTGTTAGCAGACAAGTTGGTCAGCCACATAGGGTCGAATACCTGTATAGTATTGATTTGGCTCTCCTTTGTAAGACTATGACCGCTTCACTTGTTCTCCAATCATAGTACCACCACTTGAAGTGTGGAGTGAAGTCCTGTGGCATTTCCCTTAGAGGGATTCTTGACATTGTGCGCAGAGGACTCGACTTCAGCACTATCTTTGTCTTTCCAGTAATGGGATCAACTTCAGACCATTTGATGTACCTGTAGGATTCTATGTGCCCAAGACACGTAGAATATTGATGCGGTTAGTACGTTATGATCCAAGTCGGGTTATACCCAATAACAAGCTTTGCATCACCAAGAATTATTTAATTGATGATGGGTTCATACAATTAAATAATTACACCAAATTTAGAAAGAAAAATTAGGTTTTCTAAATAATTATCTGCGAGATGAAACAAGTTATAAGGATAATTTGTTGATGGTTTATTATTATTTTGTTATTTAAAAGGGTTTAAATAACACAAATAACATGTGAGTATACTTTAGTTAAAATGTTTAATTGGAGAAGGTATATGTCACAATTTTAATAAGTCTAGTACATGACTTATTAATGTGTGATATAAGACAAGTTTAGGAGGGAAAACCCTCCCCTTTTGGACCATTTTGGGCGGCCACCTTGTGTGGAAAGGTGAGAATTATTGTCTTGAAACTTACACTCTTTATGAAAGAGTGTAAGACACACTTCTCATCCATCAATTCATCTTGCATGCTCAAAAATCTCTCTCATCTTCTTCTCTCTTGATGCTCACGGCTGAAACAAGAAGAAGAGAACATTTTTGGGTGTTTTTGGTGCTCTCTCCCTAGCAAGAGTGGTGGTTGCTTCAAAGGCTTTGGGTATACAAGCTTGAGGGTTCCTCCTCTTGGAACCTTGGTCGATTTCATCCTCCCAGTTTTGCTGCTGGATGTTCACGGTTTTGAAGGGCAGTTGGAGGTTTTCCTTTTGGAGTATTGGTGTCCAAATCCAAGTAATCATGATGCTTACTTAAAGCCAAGTGGGAGTGAACACTTGAAGACTTCTAAGCTTGAAGTTTTTGGGCATATTTCAGCCTTCTTTTGGCCGAATTTCAGCATCCATTCTACTCTTTCCGTCGACATTTGTAGCTTGCTGAAAGGTAGTTTTGGCAGCACCTTGTGGCTGTCATATTATGTGTTTGTGTTTACATAGCATGCTCATTCACATAAATGATCCCCTTTTGGTTTGGGTTTGTTTTCCATCTTAAAACATAACTAAGAACATGAAATTTTCAGCTTTAAAATCGGTTTTAAAAACTACATATCCGCTGCGTTTTCTGAAAGTTTAAATGGTTAAACATGGATTTTGTGTTCTAGCAAACCCGTCAGTACCTCATCGGTTGTTAGAGTCTGAAGTTAACCCACCTGGTGTGGTACTCTTATCTCAATGCAGCTTCAAACCAGCCTGACATTTTTCTCGGGTCAATATAGCAACTTAAGGCGTGCCAGCTGGTTGAGCTCAAAACCAGGTAGAGTCTTTAGATCGTGTGGAAATCTAAAGTACTCTATGCCTGTTTCTCTCTTAACTGCATATACATTTAGATCCTCAAAATAAGCCCATGCGATAATCTTGCCTAACACCTTTAGGTGTTTCTTGACTTTATACAGCTTGGTGTAGACGTTAGGCTTTTGTACAGTGCGTATGGCTTGGATCTCAGCAAAACAGGCCGCCCATTCAGCCTGTTTGATGTTGACATCAGCATCTGAGGCTTGGGCTTGACCCTCATTCTTCTCGGACTCTTTCTCTATCTGATCCAGCACTGACGAGAGTATCACCCAGATTGGGGACTACATTTCCCTCTCGATCAGCATACTCTAGATAATGATCAGCAGTGACGTCCTTGATCTCGATTTCATCTATGCCATTGAGCTCATCGTCACTTGTAACTTCAAAAGTTGGAGCGTCCTTGACAATCTCATTCGGGTTTATCTGGAACATCTCAGCAAGTTGCTCATTAGTAAGGTCATCAATGATTTCTCCTTCTTCAGGAGTATAGCTTACAAACCTTCTGACTATCCCTTGCAAATCAAGAATCATTGTAAGTTGAGACTTGATTTGCTGAAGGGGAGTAATATCATACTCATCTTGCTGAGATGATTGATCTGCTTGATTTAAACATGTAACACATCAATCATTTATCAATAATCAATATAGTTAAATATCAAATATAGATAAACATTAAGTACATAAATTTAATACATGATTCAATTACATAAGATTTAAAAATACGTAAACATCTAAACATTACTTTTATCCTGAATCATGGGCTCTTCTGTAGGCGAGGCTGAGGACGAGGCTCCCTGTTCCTGCGCCTTCTTGGAGCGCCTTTCTCTGGTTTATATGGTAGCCGATGCAGCCGCATCATCTCCTTCCTCATCATCTCCTCCCTCCTCCTCTCCTGCACCATCATCACCTCCTTCTTCTGTCTCATCCTCATCATCATTCTCATCCTCATCATCATCATCATCACCGCCATCATCATCTCCCTTTCTGATCTTGAGAGGCTCATCTTTAGATCCTTTGAGTCTCATCATCAACTTCTTGTTCTTCACCTCAAGATCCTGTATCCTCTGTACGGACGAGGTCTGCTGCTCACGAAGCTCAGCTATCTCCCGAGCCTGGGAGACAGTGAGCTCCATCAGCTGATTGAGCTGAGTAGCTCGCTGCTCATCAGTAGCCAACAGCTTAAACACATTCCGATTAAGATTGGCTAGCTGCTCCTCTAACCCAACTGTGGAGATAGAGGATCCAAAAGCTAGTGGGACCTAAGATGAGGTCACAGCTCTGTGGGTGGTGGTAGTGGTGGTGGATGTAGTGTAGATGGGTGGTGGCATAGGTGTAGATGGTGGAGGGGAGGCTGTAGTAGTGGAAGGTGGAGGTGTGGTAGTAATGGTGGGTGGAGTGATAGTAGTGGAAGTTAGAGGCGTGGTAGTAATGGTGGGTGGAGTGGTAGTAGTGGTGGTGGGTGAGGTAGTGGTGGTAGTAGCTGAGGTGGTAGTGGGGGAAGAGGTAGTGATCAACGTGTACCTTCGTCTCTTGGGCTTCATCCCATGGGGCTGAGCCATCCTCTTTTTCCTTGAACCCTTCGAGGAGGATGCTCCCCCTTGGCTCAAGGGATGGTTTGTGGTGTAAGATGGATCAGTAGTAGCCTCCCCAGACTCACCCTAGCGTCCACCAACCACCGCAATCCCCCTCTCAGTGGCAACCACCCTGCTGCCCACTGTCTTCACTAGTGGCTCTTCGTCTGACTCTTCCTCCTCACTAGGCAGGAAGTCTTGGTGGAACCCTGCAGTCTCAGTTCCTTTGTGGGTGGATGGTGGAGGTGTAACATCAGTGAAGGTGGCCCAAGATTAGGTGGGGCCAGTATCTCCACCATCACCGCTATCATCATCATTAGAATCATCAGTGGGGAGCACAATCTGCTCAGTGTCTGAGTCACTATCATCGTGGCGCCACTTCCTCCGAGCTGGCGCCACATAATCCTCACGGGCCAGATGCCCAAACAGTTTCCTGACAGGGGGTTTCACCTACTTCCCCCTGTACACCTTCATCCTGCCTAAGGTGGTATCATCCATCACCTCAAGCACCATGGCATCCTCCTTCTCCTTTGGCAGCAATGGGAGTTTCTGGTCAATAATCATCTGCATAAAGTGAGGGTACATGCAAAAGCCCTCCTTGCCTTTCGCCTCGATGTTCTCCACCAGGTAGGTGAAGATCATCCTTGAGAAGTTGAACGGATTGTTCAGCACCAACGTCACATAGGCGTTCTGAATCTGATCAGATAGCTCATCGAAGCCTACCTTCCTTGAGGCAATGCACTTAAGCAGCACATGGGCTAAGTACTTAAATTGGGGGCACATGTTGCTCTTGTTGAGCACACTACGTTGATATCCCCCGAGTACTTGGCCCGCAGAAAACAGCCTCGTACAGTCAATGGGTGTAGTCGTGTAGGGCAGTCAGCATCATCCCCAAACTCCAAGACTATCCTGAGATTGTCCTCAGTGATCTCTATAGCCTGACCAAAAATGGAACTTCTGATATAGTAGCGCTCTGAGGACTTGTCGACAAAAGCGCTTTCCCAGAAAGCCTGCTGAACTGAACGGTACGGAGTGCATGGATTCGATATAGCACGGAAGATCCTCGATCTCCATAAGAATGTAACAATACCCAATAAATCAGCCGCATTTTGGGAGGCCAGATCCAGATGACCACAAATGTTATGCTTTGTGCTCATAGTCCAACGACTCACCATCTGTTACACAATGCAAATAAATGTTAGTGTGTGTCAATGAGTATCAATTTGATTCATTGGACTTGAAATCTTCTGTTCTGTCGTGCGAATGAACTGTGCGACTGAGATCTAGTCGTGCGAATGAGCTCATACGTACGACTGAGCATGCGACTAGGCTTAGTCGTATGCTATCCCATGCGTTTACACTAGTCATGCGACTGAACTCAGACGCATGGTTCAGTCGTGCGATTGAGCCATTCGCCCATCTCAGTCATGTGATTGAAGTCATCAGGGTGTCCATTTGCATGATAGACTGTTTTTCCATTCAAATTCAAATTTTGAGCAAAACTTGATGTTAGACGTCGTGGTTTGGCTCATTAGTTTCGCAAATGACTGACATAACACCTGATAACTTTTATTTGAACAATATACTTAGTTTTATAGGTTTCTTAGGCAAACTAAGTCTCGGTTAAGTTTAGGGCTTAAATTCGATCATTAGGGCACGAATTGATTGAACTTTGGAGTGAATAGCGCCGCGCACTACCTTGATAAACACTAGAAATCGTTAGATCACAACAATCAGTAGTCTAGAACAGTCAAAAGAAAATCAGGCAGCATAACGGTACTTCGTGCGATAAAGTGATCGATTGGGGTGAATGGGCGTCTGCGACCGACTCCCCCTCTATTTATACTAGGGTTTCTTTCAGTCGTGCGACAGACTCATTCGGTCACGTCCATTCGTGCGATTGGTTCATTCTAATGATCCAAGCGCATGGATTGACCCATGCCTATGGTCCAATCGCACGTCTGGGCCATATGTGTGGTTTAGTCATGCGATTGGGCTCATATGTATGGTCTAATTGTACGGATGGTCCATACTCATGGTCTAGTCATGCAAATGGGCTCATATATGTGGTCCAATTGTACGGCTGGTCCATACTCATGGTCTAGTTGTGCGAATGGGCTCATATGTATGGTCCAATCGTATGGCTGGTCCATACTCATGGTCCAGTCGTGCAAATGGCGCATACTTATGATTTTGACTTTATGACCATTTGACACTTAGCCCTTTTAACAATTGATAAAACATTTTGAGCAGTCGATCATCTCAGACATGACCATATTAACTTAGAGAACTTTTGATCACCTCAGACGTGATCCTTTTAATAATAAAACAGTTAGGCACCTCAGACGTGACCCTTTTACATTAGAAAACCCCATTTGTCACCTTAGACGTGACCCTTTTAGTGAGTGATTCCCAGAATGACTTCCAATGCGTAGTCCGATATTTAGCTACTAAATTAACTGAAAGTAACTAAATTAAGCAACTAGAAATAAAACAAAGCTAAAAATATGATTTTGTATTTTTGTGTGAGGTTGAAATCCTAAGATAAGTATCTACTAGATTTTTCTTGGATAGTATAACATCTAGTTACTTTGATCATAACTGGAACGATTCATTATGGAATCATACAGGTTTATCAAATCATTTGGGATTTTACCAGAGCCTTTTGATGCTAGATTCTTGTTTTCATCGAGAGTCATTAGCAAGTTTAGGAAATCATACTAGTGTTACCAGATGCACATAGTGGTTTTGACTTTCAAGAGTTGCATCTCACGATGATTGTCAGTATACTTGTCCTCTTAAATCCATACACAGATTTTTGACACACATTGGTGATGATTTAAGGTTTAATTATTTCAACAAGCATTTGTGGATCCCACACTTATATGGTAATCAACGTTCCTTAGGAGATTTTTGAGCGGTCTACGGGTAGTATTCAAGAAGAAACTATTCTAGAACTTTCAAAGAGATGCTAAGCCTCAGGTCAGTGCCACCGCATAGCAGTGAGGCGCAAACAACAATGAATTCTAGAATATTTAGGTTATGCTTATCCTCAGGTCTGTGCCACCGCACAGCAGAGAGGCACACAACCTATCTTCTTGTTTGAGCAATTATATTCTTTTTGCACAGATCTCACTAACAACATAGGTTATTAGCTTGATTGCTTTTTGCATTTTCATGTGCTTTGCTCATTTTATGGTCATCCACACACATTTGTGGCGTTTATTTTGCTCGTCACCCCTTATTGGAACTTTGTTGATTGTGTTAACCAGGGATAAGATGATAACCCACAGCTTGTTGAACAACTTAGTTTGAACTTGAAATCACCAACGAGATCTACTTATCTATTATGTTGAATCTACTGACACATCATCTAATGGTCTAGCAACCTCGAGGTCTACTTTCTTCGTGTTAGCTTAGTAGCAGCTAGTTTTACTATCATTTTTCCTTTTATGTTGCTTAGACTTCTCAGACTTATACTTCGAATTTTGCATCTTAAACAATTTTATTCTTTTAAAGTCCCAAACTCTTTGTTTCTGTGTACTATCATTTTCCATAGACATTGAATCAGTATCACAGGTACAATCTCATTTCTATTAGCTAGACTGTCCTCCTCCCTTGTTTTTTTAATAACTTAATACTAGTTTAACCTATTCTCCCGGTAAAATTCGAAAACCGAAAATGGTTTTGCGTTTAGAATTTTAATAGGCAAAGAAGTAAAATAAAAGAAAAAGAGAGAAAAAAAAGAAAAAATGACTTGACACGTCGGACTATGCACTTTCATCTTCTGGAATCACTTCATATTTATTTTTCACGCCGTTGACCTCTAACACATAAAAATCTTGGTTTATCGATTAATTTTAACAATATCGATTAAATTCTTTTCAAAACAACCACGTATAAAGTGATATTTAATTCTGATGTATTTTGTCTTAGGATGTTGGACATGATTTTTAGTAACGGCTATAGCAACAGAATTATCAACAAATATGGGAGTATTAGAGAATTTCAAACCATAGTCCCACATTTTTTGTTGAAAGTTTGATACCAATAGTGCAGGCGTTGGATCAGTAGACATCTAAGCGTGTTCTTGATGGAAGGATAACAAAAACCAAAACCAAGAGACAAACAATAACACGAACTATCAAAAATGGTTTCATTGATAAAACCTAATGATTACAAGTTCCTTACAACATAAGAATCACGACTCTTGGCAAGGGGAGATTGAGCATGATCTCCACTCTTATCCGGAAACACCTAGGCCCCGGGCACAATCCTTCTAAAACCCTTTTCTCTCTACACATTGAAACTGGTAACTTTGGTTTTGTCGAAACCAAAGGTTGTGTCCTTTGTAGCTATGAAGTTCTGTCCGGTCTTCTTCGCCCTTCGGACAACACTAGCCAATGCCCACATGATATCCATTCTTTTGAGTTTAGTTTCATCTACCTGCTCATAGTCTTCATTGGTGAGATGGCAGTTTCCAATCGTCCCTGCAACTAGACCGTCATAGGAGCGAACGATAGCTTCTAGGAGATCCATATGCTCCTTTGCTACTTCTACACTCACATTACCGATTTCTCGGTCTTCAATTTCATAGCATTTGCTTCAGGTTCTATATATTGGGAGCACGATGACCCTGACATGTCAGATCCTAATGTGGTGGCTTGGGACAGAGCAGTTGAATTGGACACAAATTCTGTTTGTAGTGGTGCTCTAGAAGTTTTTGGTTGAGGAGTTGAGTTGTAAAGTGACGGGTTCTGATCATATGATCCCTTTTGAGACCTGTACTTCATCCTCAACTCTTCCTCTCTCAGCTTAAGAATGAAATTGTTGATATCCAACTTTGCTAGCATATCATTCTGCCTGAGGTTTGAGACAAATGAAACCCACTTTTCTGGCGAGCCATCTACGAAATTCGACACCTTGTCTTCCATGGACGTGGTAACCCCATGAGTGTGTAGCTCACTCATAAAGTGGTAGAAATGGTCGATGATGTCATCAAGGCTCTCTTTTCCTATTGAAGAGAAATTAATAAACTCCTTCTTCAAAGCTTTTGCCTTTAATGCCTTTAACGTCGCATTCCCATCATACCGTTTTTCCAAAGCATCCTATAACTTCTTGGCTTGTTTATTCTCAGAAAATTGATGGAATATATCCTTAGGAATTGACTGAGTTAACAAAGCATACACCTTCTTCTCTGCATTATACTTCACCTTCTGGCCACCAGTCATGCCGCCCAAGGTAAGTTTTACTCCATCAGCACCAACCGGCGTGCTATACCCGGTCTCTATTGATTCCTACAGATTAGGATCAACTCCATTTAAGTATATCTCGAACTTTTGCTTCCATTGTGGGTAATCATCTAACGTTATGAGGTTAGGGGGCTTATTTTGATTACCAACTTCATTTTCCAGAAGCAATAGATTTTGGATCCATGAATCCCTACCGGCAGTGAAAGCTGAGTATTGATCTTCCATTTGTACTAACTTCTAATTTTAAACTTATAATTTTTCACTCGTGTAAATGGAGAGGTCCGAATGAATCAATCATGCGATTGAACAAATGCGGTTGAGCCAATCGTATGATTGGACAAATGCAGATGAACAGTCGTGCGATTGGGCAGATGCGAATGAACAATGTGAATGAGATTGTTTAGTCGTACGAATGGATGAACGTCTGAGTTCAGTCATGCGTAGGTAAGGTGCGAATGAGTTCAGTCATGCGATTGAGTCAATCATGCGACTGAAACTGCTAGTTTTGAAAAATTCAAGGGTTTTGGGGTACTTTGACACAAAATTACGAATTTCTACGAACCCTAATCCACTGTAATCCGAAAAACTTGAACTTTTAGATCTGGAGACGTCGAAAACACTGTTTTAACCAAAAAGATGGTGTTTTTGAATGAAAAAACATGATTTTTACACCGAATCGATCGAATCACATGCAAAATCAATAGCCAAAGCTCTGAGGCCATTTGTTAGGATCGTTTAGGTATGGACTACTAACTGATTCTGCGCGTATACCAACTCAAATAGTGCGGAATCCTATTTGATTGGCGATCCAATTAGGGAGAACACAGTTAAGATCAATCTAACAATTAATGAAACGTTATGAATGAATAGAACACGGTCAACTATGATCTATGAACTTGGAACATGTATTCTTGAGTCTCTGGACGGCTAGGGTATGATTATGTGCTTAGGTGTTTGAATTGTTATGTTTTTCCATGAATTAAGTGGTATTTATAGGTTAGGGTTTGTCAATTGTGCGACTGAATTATTAGCATGGTTCAGTCGTGCCACTGAATCATGCGGTTGATCCATCCGCACGACTGAGGGTTCAGCCGTGCGATTGAGTCAATCTCATGTCTCAATCGTGCGACTGGTCCAGTCTCCTGGCTCAGTCGTGCGACTGGTCCATTAGCATGAAGTATTCATGTGTATTGTCCATTAGCATGGTCCATTCACATGAGAACTTCACATGATTACGTTTAAACACATTTCTCAACCATTATAGACTAATAATTATGTAAACAACCACAAATCTATATAGTTAGTTCAATATGCATTATCACATAATAAACAATGAAATATTTAACATTATATGCATCAACCACACATTGTATTTCATTCATACCCTTTCAATTACATATATGTAAGACATGAAAGACATTTTACATTAAGCTCCTAAACTAGGTACACATGTATCTACAATAATCATCAAATCTTAAGTGGTTTGAGATTTGGATGATTTTGGATCAATTTCATGCTGAGAAAATTTTTTAGATTCATCCAGTGAAACTACTGATTATCCAGCGAGATTGCTTGTTCAAACAGTGAAACTATCATTGTTATGTTAGTTGTGTTTGTCTTTCTGATCCCAGAGGAAGTACTCTTATTGAACGAAATTCATCACTAATTATGAATACACTTTTAGTGAAATTGTTGCCTAATTTTCCTCTGAATGAAAACTCAACTAGTTTCGAACAAAACTACTTGCGAAACTAGTATTTGTGAGCTGCTTGCTAGCGAAATTGCTGCCGGAATTCCTAGCGAAACTAGTGTGAAACTAGTCATCTTCAGTGAAACTGGTTCATCTTCTGCGAAACTATTGGTTTGATCATGTCAAAAATGGCAACTCTTATGATATCCAATTTTAGAGAGTGTGTCACCAAATCAACCTCCAAGATTGATCTATGGAGACAACTTTGAAGACTGGAAGAGGTGTTTGATGGCATTCTTTTATTACACACATCACAATCAGTGGGAATCAATTATCTCTAGTCCACACATTCCTATCGTTACAATTGGGGAGGTTGTCTCTCAAAACAAGGATCCATCTACTTTCAAAGAGAGACTTGAAACTGATTAATGGAGACTCACACCTGACATTTACAACCACTTTGCCGAACACAAAAGGCCAAATCTTTGTATGATGCTTTATGTGAATTCTATGATGGGAATGATGAGCTAGTCAACGATAAAGGGATACAAGCTGAGAAAGAGCTTAATCCGTTCGTGGGATACAAGAATAAGAATCTTACTGATTTAACAAATCGATTTCTGACGGTCTCAAGCACTCTGAATAATTATGATGAAAAGCTCACAAACTGTGAGCAAGTGAATGGGCTGTTGCATTCACTTCCTCCTCAATGGAGTTTGAAAGTTCAAATGTTAAAGCAAGAGAGAGAATTCACTAATTATAAGCTCATGGATATCATTAACAAGTTGAAATATTTTGAATTATATTTGAAAAGAAGAGAGTCTAATCAATCGTCTTAAACTAAAGCAAATCGTCTATTACTTGATAATGAAAAGGAATTAAAACGAATCAGTGATGAGCTTAAACTAAAGAGTCAAAATACTTTGTTAAATTAATGAAACTTTGAAAGAAAATGAACATATCAACATCTCAAAGGAATTGTCTTAGAAAGAAATGTAGAAGTAAATATTTTGATTGAAAGAGTCGTTCTTACTAAATTTGAAACAAGTAAACTTCAATTAAAACTTGATAAATGGATGATGTCAGGGATGAAACATGACGATTTGTGTAAATCACAATAGGGAGGGCTAGAATCAAAACAGGTTCAGGTTAAGAAAATGCTTTAGTTTATCCTCCTCCCAGTACTTACTGTTACTCACCAATGCCAATTCCTCATCCTTCAAATGATTTAATTCAAATAGATACTAACAATCTGTCTACAGGTTTAGAAGGTGTTAATCATAAGGAAGTATGTGAGGAGTACGGTTATGGAACGATGAGTGGGCTTGAATGCAATAGCTTTAGTACCCATAAATCTCAAAAATATATTCTAGATAATAGTAATAGTTTAAGTATGAGTTTTATTTCTCAAAAGTTGTCTCAGACATTAATTTTGTGAGTTCAAGTGGTTGTTCCACTCTTTTGTCTAATGATTTAAGAGGTAATGATGCTATCTCAAGTGCTTGTGTGAATGAAGTTGTGGATGGTTCTATTATTAGTCCTAATAATAAAACAAATGGAAACTGCTTTGAAATTTTTTTTCTCATCCCATTCCATCTCTTACTCCAACTAAAATTTTAAAATCTAATGAATGAGTAACATCTTCTTCAAGTTCCAGTCCAAGTGTACAAGTACTTCAAGTACATTCAATGATGATACATTAGCATCTGAGAAAAGTTATTCATTAAAAGATAAAATCAGAGCCAGAGAAATGTATGAAACTTATAGTGATGTTGATTCAAGTATGTCTGAGTGTGATGAAGAAATTTGTATAGATAAAAATCCTAATTCGTTGCATAAAGAATCTAGATTAAAATCCTATTGTATTAGATGCGGTAAAGATTGTCATGTAGTTAAAGACTATCAATTGGGCCATGTTAATTTCAAAAATATTAATAAATTGGTTAAAAACAATCTTGTTAGGGGATTACAATTAAAATATTTTTCTATAGTTGAAAAGTGTATGGCCTGTGCCAAAGGAAAACAAAACAAAAAACCACCCAAGCCAAAACTTGAAAACACTATTTCTAATCCCCTCGAGTTGTTACATAGTGTAAAATCAATTGCTAAGAAATCCTTTTGTTTTGTTGTTATAGATGATTTTTCAAGGTATTCTTGAGTGAGATTATTAGCTCATAAAGGAGAAACAACTACAGAGTTGCAAGAATTGATTCTTTCAGTTGAAATGATAAGCAAATGGAAGGTCATGGTTATTCGAAGTGACAATGGTAATGAATTCATAAATCAAATCTATGACTCCTTCTGTGTAAACAAAGGAATTTTGAGACAATTCAGTGCAGCCAGAACACCTCAAATGGTGTTGCTCAAAGAAAGAATCACATCTTAATCGAAGCTGCTTATACCATGCTGATCGAATCTACATTGCCAATTATTTTCTGGGCTGAAGCGCTGAATTATGCTTTTTATGTTCTTAATCGAGTTTTGATATTGAAATATAAGATGAAACTCCTTATGAATTGTTTCATAAAAGGAACCCATTGATGGATTTCTTTCGTCCATGCGGTTGTTCTTGTACCTTGCTAAACACTCATGCACAGAAGTCAAAATTTGGAGCTGTGTTAGATGAATGTTACTTCGTTGGTTACTCATCTTCTTAGAAATCTTAGCATGTGTATAAAAATAGAACATTCATAGTGCAAGAGTCATTTTATGTTGACTCGAACCCTGTTTCCAACTCCTTTAATCTTGTAGTTTTTGATGATGATACATCCTTTTCTAATGTTCAAACAAACATTATTCCATCTGATCCATTATCCCCAGATCTTCTCAATTCATCAAATGAACTTCCGACCTCAGTTGAACTTCAATCTTCATCTCCCTTCGAAATCCACCTCCACCTGTCTCCACCTATATTCCTTCAACCCCATCTCAGTTCTCTCAAACCTTTCCATCACCTCAACCTGTCCCACTACCCTCTCCTCTATTATCTAGTCAACATCAATTTGTATGCCCACCCCAAACTGATCCATTACCTTTAACCATTTTTTTTAAATCTTTAAAAGATTATCATCATGATAACATCACTGGATCTATTTCTGATGACTTTAGGATGCAAAGTCAATCTGGTTTGATAAAATGTCTGTCAGTTATGTTGTTTCATATCACAAAGTGTTTCAAAGAATGTTCATGCAGCTCTTTAGGATCCTTGCTGGGTTGAGTCCGTGCAGCTAAACCTCAACAATTTAGGAAACTTAAAATGCGGACTCTTGTTGATCTTCCACCAAACAAATGTCCAATCAGAACAAAATGGGTATAACCAGATGTTCGTGGCATAGTGGTGAGGAAAACGTCCAGGTTGATCATTGAAGGATTTGCTCAAGAGGAAAGGATTGCGTACACGGAAGTTTTTGCTCCTATGGCTCGTCTAGAAGAAATTCAATTTTTTATCGCTCATGCTGCTCACAAGCATTTCAATGTCTATTAGATGGATGTCAAATGTGCTTTTCTTTATGGAGATATTGATGAAGAGATCTATGTGTGTCAACCCCCAGATCCAGACTATCCTGATAAAGTATATAAACTTGATAAATCTCTTTATGGTTTACATCAAGCCCCTCACATCTGGTATGAGACTCTTACACAATATCTTATGAGCAATGGTTTTTTCCATGGCACTATCGATATGACTTTATTCAAGAAAGAAATTGGATGGTGAGATGTTAATCGTGCAAGTCTATGTTGACAACATTATTTTTGGTTCTATCAACCCTAAGCTTTGTAGGAAATTTGAGGAAGTTATAAGAAGTCACTTTGAAATAAGGATTATGGGGGAGATGTGCTTCTTTCTTGGTCTGCAAGTAGAGCAAAAGCCTGATGGCATTCTTATTCATCAAGAAAAGTATTTCAAAGAGTTTCTTAAGAAATTCAAGATGGATGATGCCTATTCTGAATTGACCCCATTTACTACATAGACATGTCTCACTCCTGATGATAACGAGAAATATGTTGATCCTTATCTTTATAGATCAATGATTGGTTCCTTAATGTATCTTACAGCCAGTCTTCCAAACATCACTTTTGCTATGAGATACTATGCTCGATACCAAGCTAACCCAAAGGAGTCTCATAAAAAGGTGGTCAAATGAATTTTTCATTCTCTAAAAGGATTCTCTTGTTTTGGTTTGTGGTATCCTTGTGGTGGAAATTTTGATTTGCATGCTTATTCTGATAGTGATTCTAATGGTTGTAGGATGAATAGAAAATCACTCACTGGTGGTTGTCAATATCTTGGAAACTGTCTTGTATCATGGAAGAGCAAAAAACAAACTGTTGGATAAGAAGAAGGCTGGTGCAACCAAAACCAAATCACTTAGACTATTTTGGTGTATCTAATAAAAGGTTTCCGAAGCTAGGTATGGAACTTCCGAAGGAAATAGAGTTCTTCCAAAGACAAAAGTACAAGATTAACTTCCAAAGACAAACTCTACTTCTGAAGTCAAAGTGTTCACTTCCGAAGATCAAGTCTGAGAAGAAAAGATTAGAAGAGAACTTCTGAAGTATGAAGAAAAGAAGAAGTCCTCAAGCCTCGAAAGAAGTAGCCTTTTCCAAAGTATAAGTGGCTTCGGAAGTCACTACTATGAACCAGTGGACATAAGTATGGTGTCTTTGACACTCTGCTGCAGACCTTTTATACACTACATGGCATTTTCTCAAAAGCCATTAGTTGACCATACTTTATTCCACTGTTTACCTTTATTAGTTAGCACAGTTGCCAACTTTAGTTGGTGACAAAAGGTAAGTCATGGATATGTCATGACTACCATATCTTAGATAAGATATTATCTAAGATACCTTAAACTATAGCTTTGTAGAATTTGCTTTAGTTAGAGAATTCCAGTTGGTATCAAAGTATATCCGGCTGTAGGTAGTATTATATATAGTTTCTCATTGTAACTCATGTAATATGCTTGTAAGAGTCTTGTAATACTTTGAGTTAAGAAGCAATATATGCAAGTACCTTAAAAATTATCTTTTTGTGCTCATTGTTACTTATTATATTATTATCAACTCTTAGAGAGACTCTGCTTCATCTGAGTATAGTTTAAGTGAGTTTGAGAGAAAAACCAAGTGTTAAGTGATATAAATCGATCCTGCAATTGGTATTAGAGCTCTTAGGCTCTTGATTGTGAGATCTTACTATCCAAATCAACATGTTTCTTACTCTTCCTTACAACTCACTCAAAATGGCCCTCAACAAGTCTAAAGTAGAAATGGGAACCATGACTAATGCTCCTATCATTACCCCTGAAAACTTCAGGTCATGGAGCAGATGCATGGAAGGCTTCATTAGGTATCAAGACAACAAAATATGGACATCCATTGTTAATATCCCATATAAACCCAAGGTGGTTGCACCTGGTGGAAACGGGGACATGATAGAAAAGTCTGTTGAAGACTACTCTGATGAAGACCAGAAGAAGATGGACATTGATAGTAATGCAATGACTATTCTTATGAACTGTAATACCCAACTCCATCATGGTGGGGTTTGAGCATTGCAAGTCAGCTAAAGAATTGTTTGACGCACTTGCTCAAATGTACTCTAGCTCTAATGACTCCAAGAAGGACTCACAGAAGTAGTAGTTTGAGAACTTCACCTACATTGCTGGAGAGACCCTCAGCTAGCAATACTTCAGGTACATGGATCTCATTTTTTCCCTTCAGTCTATGGGAATTACTCCTAAACTTAGAGACCTCACAAGAAAGTTCATGAGTACACTCCTTGACGAGTGGACATTCTACCGTGTCTCTATCAAAAGGACAGAAAATCTGAACACCCTCACTATGACCAAACTCTATGACATCCTTGATGGATACCGTTTGGAAATGGAGAGCAAGAGAGGCCATCAGACAAGCAGACCCATGAGTCTTCCTGCTAGCAATGCTTTGATGGTTGCTGAAGGCTCAGGACCCACACAACCTCAACAATACATGACATACACCCAACAGCCATCCTGCTCATCTGGACCATACATTACATTTTCTAAGACTCTAAGGTCTTAACAGGCTCAGCATGGTTCCTTTCATGACAACTGTGCCTTTGTTTAAGGAAGTGGACACTCTAGTGATTTCAGTACTGCTTTGATGATCTAGAGTGCTTCAGTTCAGATGATGTAGAATATGTGGACATAGTCCAACAAATGGCTCTTTTAACCTACAGAGCAAAGAAGTTCTTCAAGAGAACTGGAAGGCAATTTCCCTAGAACCCAACCAATAACAAATTTGGGTTTGACAAAACCAAGGCCAAATGTTACAACTGTAATCAACTTGATCATTTTGCAAGGGAATGAAAGGCTCCCAAGTCAAATCCAGGAACCCCACAGGCCGCCACACATCCCTTTACATTAAAGCCCTTTGGAAAGTCAACAGAGACAGCTGTAATGGCTCAAGAAGTTGACTAGAGCTTTATGGTACAGGATGTGACTCCCGCTCAAGCACTCATGGCATGATCATATGACAATAAGGTATATGAACATCTTTGTACTCGTGCATGTATTGCTAAGGTTAAATTGTATCAGGACTACAATATGTAAATTAAATATGATATTAAGTCTCTAAATGTTTTGAAATCTGATTTTAAAAGAGGGCTGAATTTGACTATCAAAGAAAAATGAAGAGTTGGAGAAAACTGCGTCCTTATTAAAACATAAAAACACAAATTATAAGACTCAAATAAAGTATTTAATATTCAATTGTCTGAGGTTCAAGCCCATCTTGTCACTGCTAAGGCTTAAGCTAGGAAGTATGCCATTTCTGAGCAAAACTTCCAAGCTATTATTGCATCATCCTCCCACTTCAAAATTTGTTATCAAAACAAAGGAGAGTTGGGGACCAATGAAATTGCTCCACCACATTCTTATGAGTCCATAAGACAACCTAAATGTGGTACTAGAGAGCAAGAGGTCCCATCTTTTGACCCATCTTCACTTGAGTTGAAGAATGATGCAATAATAGAGGCCACCACACGGAAGGAACATGTTAATCAACCACTTCTCCCGGTGATGATCAATCCTAACCACCAAAGATAGAAGAAGCAGAGCTAAAGAAGCAAGAAGAACTGCCAAGAAAGTGGCTGAGTCCAAACTGTTGATTGACCCAAAACAAAAGGGTGTATTTATCTCAACTGGATTCCAGGTGGTAGGTAACTCTGATTCAGGAAAGGAGTGTAGTACCAATACTCCTGTCCTACCAAAGGATTAGAAGTTAAAGGGAAAGGTTGCTGATGAAGAGAAAAAGAACAAGAAACAACAATCCTTACGCTCCTAGAAGACTAACATTGCATGCATAATGTGTGGTCTGCAAAACCACATGGCCAAAGATTGTTATTACAATCCTGCTAACAAACATTATGAAAAATGTTAAAGAGAAGGAGTCAGGGAAGGTTTCTCATTTGGACCTTATCAAATGGTCCAAATGATGAAAAAGGGAAAGTTGGTTTCTGAAGCATGGTTGCTTTTGGAAGAAAACTCTTCTTCTAAAGGGAAAATGACTTCGAAACCTAAAGCTGCCAAAAATCAAAAGAACAAAAGAGTTCCCTTGAAACCATTGTAAAAGAAGACTACTTCGAAAGAAAAGGTGGTGAAGGCTTCTTCCAAAAAGAAAGAAGCTTCAGAAGAATGTCATGCTGCAAAAAATCATATCCTCAATGATCAACCAAAAGATGGATTGGAAGATCAAGAAAGATGCTACAACCCAAATCTCTTCTTCAAAGACATCCATTGAACCTCCATGCTTAACATTTGGTTCAATTATGTCACTATCATTGGAAGAACCCAAGACCAACAAGGCTTGGTGTTGGAGCTGTACAAGATAGATATTATCAACATAGTCAAAGTCAACAAAAGTCAACATCACGGTCAAAGTCAACAAAAGTCAATCCCGACACGTTCGAGACGAGGAACCGAGACGAGACTTTGACGATTTAGATGACTAGGAGTTATATTGTAATAAATATTTTGTGTGAACAAAATATATTTATCTTGTTTTTAGTCATTTTTATGCTTAATATATAATTTTGCACTAATTAGCCTAAGTCTAGGGAGTTAAGTACAATTAGTGAATATTAGTCTAGACTCTAAATAAGTTAATTGTCATTAGTGTTGATCATAGTTGCATGACCAATAGATTGAGGGATTACCTGTAAACATTATTTGCAATCTAATTGAAGATCAAAGGATTTGATTGTGATTATCATATTTTGATCTATAATCTTCATGATTTGATTCAAGTGTGATAATCCTGGATTTACACTTGGGTTTCTAGTCAAAACTAATCATTTCATCTTATGTGCAGGGACATCCATATGACAAGAATAACAATATTTGGATTATGGACAATGGATGCTCCAGGCACATGATAGGGAACAGATCTCTCCTTCAACGATTTCAACATTATGATGGAGATCCTGTCTATTTTGGAGGTGAGACCGGAGGATATATTTCTGGCAAAGGAAGTATATCCAATGGAAAGTTAAAAGTTGACAAAGTTCACTTTGTCAAACAACTTGAACACAATATGTTAAGTGTTTCTTAGTTTTATGATCAAAAGCATCAAATGCTCTTCACAGAATATGAGTACATTATCCTCAAACCAGGGATGAAAATTCCTCCGGAATTGATGCTTCTTATATCTCCCAGGAAAGGGGATATGTACAAGCTTGATATGAACAATGCTTCCCCAATGGGTGAAGTATCATGCTTTCTTTCCAAAGCTGATGGTGATGAGTCAACACTATGGCATAAACAAATGTGTTATGTAACTTTTAAGACAATGAATATATTGGCTAAAAATAACTTTGTACATGGTTTGCCTAAAAAGGAATTTTTTTTGCAAAGATAACTATGTTGCATGCCTGAAAGGGAAGCAACACAGGGCATCTCATAAATCCAAAGTTGTTAACTCTATCACCACTCCATTACACTTATTGCACATGGATCTATTTGGTCCCACAAGTATAATGAGCATTGGAAGGAAATCATACTGCCTTGTAATTGTTGATGATTTTACAAGATTTACATGGATATTCTTTTTAAGATCTAAAGATGAAACTGCTGAATTGTCAAAATATAAAATCAAATTGATCACAAGGTTAAGATAATTAGAAGTGATCAAGGGACTAAGTTTAAGAACCTTATTCTTGACTCATTCTATAACTCAAAAGAGATTTCCAGACAATATAGTGCTCCTAGAACTCCTCAAAAAAATAGTGTTGCTGAGAGGAGGAACAAGACACTTATTGAGGATGCTCGAACTATGTTAGCTGATTCCAAACTACCTCTAACATTCTGGGCAGAGGCAGTCATCACTGCATGCTATGTGTAGAACAGAGCTCTCGTAGTTAAGCCACATGGAAAAAACCCTTACAAGCTATGGAACAAGAGGCCACCATTCATTGGCTTTCTAAGGTCCTTTGGCTACTAGTGTACCATACTTAACACAAAGGACAATTTGGCAAAATTTGATGAAAAGTTGGATGATGCTATCTTTGTTGGATACTCCTCTAGATTTAAAGCTTATAGTGTTTACAACATCAAGAAGCAACAATTTGAGGAATCATCCAACATTGTTGTTAATGAGCACACTCCTTGTGTTAGGGGGAATGGACCTGATCATATTTTTGACTTAAAATGGTTTCCAAACTATTATAAACCATCTTGTGAGAATATTTTAGCTGGAACAGGTACTCAAGGAAATTCTGAAGATACCCAACTGTTTGAGTTACCCAAACCTATTCCAAGTTCTCCAAGAGCTACAACAAATCAAGCTTACACTATTGGGAGATCTGATAGTATAACTATCTCAAGGGATAATGGAGCTTTAACCAGTGATTCACCTGTTGACCCTCAAAGTTCATCAAGTGACCATGCACAACACCAAGCTGATGGAAGTAGCATCTTGAAGGAACATGCAACTGTTAATGTTGCTTAACAACCATCAAATGATGATGTTTCTCATTCATTAAATAAGTCCACATTGAATGAGTTTGAAATAGTAGTCAGACAAAGTATTCTAGCTCCTAAGCAAAATATGTCCAATATGGATTATTTTTGCACCTGGAAGTGATTCCTCGACTAAAAATTCACAACACTCATCTAGCTGAGAACATCATAGGGGATGTCTCTGAAGGTGTGAGAACAAGAGGACAGACTCATCATGAGATGACAGAGGCTTGATTATCAAGAACAAGGCAAGACTGGTAGTTCAAGGATACACTCAAGAGGAAGGAATCGATTATACTGATGTCTTTGCACCTGTTGCAAGATTTGAGGCAGTGAGGATCTTCCTTGCTTATGCTGCATCAAAGAATTTCACTGTCTACCAACTTGACGTCAAGTGTGCCTTTCTATATGGGGATATAGATAGGGAAGTCTATGTGTGCCAGCCTCCAGGATTTAAAGACCCACAACACCCTAACTATTTGTGCAAATTGGATAAAGCTCTATATGGATTGCACCAAGCACCTAGGCTGTGGTATAAGACTTTGTCTCAGTTTCTTCTGAAGAATGGTTACACTAGAGGTACATTGATAAGACTCTTTTCATAAGGAAGTCTAGAAAGGACATCTTGCTTGTTCAAGTTTATGTTGATGACATCATATTTGGTTCCTCAAGTGACCAAATGTGTAAAGACTTTGAAAGCATCATGAAAAAGAAGTTTGAGATGAGTTCCATGGAAAAATAGACTTTTTCCTTGGAATTCAGGTAAAGCAAATGAAGGAAGGGTTCTTCATCAATCAATCTAAGTATGTCAATGACATCTTTTAGAAAGAATCGACATGAAAGATTGCAAGTCAACCAAGACACCCATACCCAGAAACCATAATCTATGTCCTGATTTTGAGGGGGAGGATACTGATCAATATCAGTATTGGGCAATTATAGGTTCTTTGATGTATCTCATAGCAAGTAGACCTGATACATGTTTGCTACATGCATTTATGCAAGATATCAGGTCGCTTGAAAGGTGTCTCACCTAGCTGCTGCCAAGAGAATCCTTGGATACCTCAAAGGAGCACCTAAATTAGGTCTCTGGTATCCAAGGAACAACAATTTTAATATCTATGGATACTCTGACAGTGACTATGGTGGTTGTAATATTGACAAGAAATCAATATCAGGAGGATGTCAATTTTTTGGTGGAAGGATCATCTCATGGCAGTGCAAGAAACAATCCTGTGTCTTTACATCAACTGCAAAAGCTAAATACATGATGTTGCAAGTTGCTGTGCTCAGCTGTTGTGGATTCAAACCAGATGATAGACTAAGGATTCAACTTATCAACACTCCTATCCACATTGACAATAACAGTGCTACCTCCATCACTGAAAATCTTGTGAAGCACTCCAAGACAAAGCATATTGATTTCAGGTATCATTTCATTAGAGATATTCATGAGAAAAATCTAATCAAGCTAATTAAAGTTGATTCAAATGAACAATATGCTAACTTGTTCACCAAAGCTTTTGATGAACAGAGATTTAAGTATCTCATTACAGCCATTGGGATGATAAACATTGATTAGTCTATCTTTTTATAAACCTTTTTAAATATGTAATGTCTTATGTCAATGCAATCTAAGCCCTGTTACAAAAGGTCTCTCTCTAAAATTTTCACCAAGTATAAAATCTTCTGAAGAGGAATTAACGCTCAGAATATGTTTTACATATCTTCCGAAGCAAAATTCCTCCAAGGATAATTTTCTTCTCGGAAGGGTTTTTAGTCTCGGAAGAAGCAATTGATTACATATCAGATCTACTTCCAAATCCTATGAAAACTCTCTATTTGGAAAGTAATCTTTACTCTTAGAATTAGAATTCTACCTTCGGAAGTAAATATTGCCTTCGAAATACAAATTACCTTCGGAAGTAGTTTATACTCAGAAGAAAGACTTTACTATGTAACGGAAATCTTTTGGGCCCTACACTATAAAAAGTAAAGATTTTGTTTGATGATGTCAGATTATCTGACTAAACTAAAATCTTACCACCCCTGTCACATCTCCCACTAAAACATGACATCATATTATCCAAACCCCTTCTACAGCCATTTCACCCTCTTTTAAATAATCTCAACTATTCACTTTCATCTTCTTACCACACTTTACTGCCCTAAAAGCTTTCTTCATTCTCAATTTACCCAAGTCCAAACTCATCCACTTTCACCTTTCACAAATGGCACTTAACCCTCAGCACAATCAAGTCACACTTCTTGATTCCTCAATAGATGTTGACTTCTCTGAGATCATTTCGTTTCTCACCCAACATCTTACTACACTGCCCTGACTGTCAATCCCACCGTGTACTCCAATCATATGATAGAATTTTGGGAAAATGGTCAGATTGAAACCCTAAATGGGATTCATGTAATACGATTGAGCATTTGTGGCCAGGAGTTGGTCATTACTGAACAACTCATCAAAGAGCATCTCGAGCTTCATGATGAGGGTGTCCCCATAGGGTTCTCAAAGCAGATTTGGAAAACACCTATATCCAAAGGGATATGATGGAGAAGTCAGCAGGTCCACAGTCTACAAGTTCAACTTCTCATACAACTGGAAGTTCCTGCTGCATGTCGTTCTTCATTGCCTGTCCAATAAATCTGGGGGATGGGATCAAATTACATACGAACTAGGGTGCCTAGTTCATGGAATGGTGAGAAGTCTTAGATTTAACTATTCAAGATTTGTGCTGACCAATCTCATGGGAAATATCCAGCGGGAAACATTCTTCATGTATCCCAGATTTCTCCAGCACATAATCAACTGTGAGCTGGACAAGAGTCAGCTTGCCTGTGCAGCTACTCTAACTATCCCTCACATGAGGACGACCATCTTCAAGACTTTGAAGAAAGTGTCCACCAATTTCACTAGAAGATACACTTCTTTGCTTCAAGGTACATCCCTGTTAACCCCACAGGTGATGAACCCACACTAGCAACTGCCATTACGTCAAACCTACCTTCTTATCCCATCACCATCACCATCACATATCAAAGACGCCCCAAATGAACCCTTGTTCAATCTTCTCTGATTGAACAAGCTCCTCCTATTCAATCCAAAAAGACTAGAGTGGAACAATAGGCTCCCACTCAATCTGAGGTCTTACCATCCTTCACATTGACCTGAATATGGGTATTGAGTCTCCTCAGTCTCAACCCATGAGCCTAAAATCCAAACTGAAAGCCCTTAGGGTGAGTATCTATACTCCTCTAAGCAGCCAAAAAGGGACAACCCCACCATAGGCTCAATGCTTGTAGACATTGATCAAGGTCCCGGGTCATTAGGTTTAACTTCTTTATCCTTTACTGACCTTCTCTTCAAAACTGATAAAGAGATTACGTCCCTCCATGGCAATGAAGTTGATCTACAATACTCTCTCAAAGATCAACAGTGCCTAGAGAGACCTCTTATCTCTAGCCCCCATTAGCAAACCTTTACTGAGGTGAGTCCCATTGATGTGGAGGGGACTCATGCAGATTCAGTTGCCACTACAGAAGGTGCCTCAATGGACCTTCTGGACAGTGGTAACATTTTTGAGACTGAATCTATGGAAACCATGCCTTTTGATGACTCAGAAAGAGACATCATTAAGCAAGGGAAACCGGGGTGCCAAGAAAACACATCTGGTGGTGAGGGTGAACATACCAGGTATGTTACCTCATCTCCCTATGATTCTTCAGAATAAGATGAGGGAAGAATGCAACTCACCATTCGAGACCTGCTTTCTAAAGTCTCAAATCTTGAACCCAAGGTTAGGACTTTAGAGGGTAGGTCTGCCACTCAGGAACTTGAGATTGACAGTCTCAAGGCTCAACTAGGTTAGAAACAGGTTGAAAGATATGTTAGGCATGTACCTATTCAGGTCTCCTTGACCTCTTCCTCCAGCTCATCTAGCTCTCAAGATGAAGCTACCAAAAAGGGGGAGAGTATTCAGAGACAAACATCTATAGACCCACTAAGCCAAACTTCAACTTTAAGATATTCGGATCCCACTGCAACTACCTTCCTGAGCCATCCAAAATTGTATTGCAAATAGACCCAAGGATGCTCAGAGATCTCTATAGGCTCTTCTCCAAGTTCCTATTGAGATCCTCTCTAGATCAGCCTAGCCCTGATGCGGCTATGATATGCTTTGGAGCTAAAGAGCTTCAGAGGATAAGTGCACCTTCTACCACTATGGAAGAAGTTGGTCAACCTAAGGTCCAAATAGAACATGAGATAAAATTCAAAGGGGAAATAAGTACTAATGGCCCAACAACCGAAACAGTTGGGACAGATACGACACTCCGTCAAACTTTTGAAGCTAAAGTCAAAGCCTCGAAAGAACAAAATAAATCTTCCGAAGTTGAGATGGAAGCTGCGGAAGGACTGTTCTCCTTGTTCAAGGATCTAATCATCACATGCAATTTTGGAACTGGCATCTGAGGTGAATAGTGAGGACTTTCTCAATCAACCCCTAGCTCAGACACCTTCACTACCTCTCTTACAATCTGAACCCTTCTTCCAAGAACCACCAAAGTCAAGCACTTCAAAAGATGATAAAGGAAAGAAGAAAATGACTGCGGAAGAGCTTCAGAAGGAGGAGAGGATTGAAAAGCTTAAAAGAAAAGGTAGACTTCCAACTGGGAAGCTGTTAGCTGCCAGTTCCAAAGCAGCTGCAACCAACCAGGAGGCAGTCAACAACAAGAAGAGGGTAGAGATCATTGACAGGCTCATCAAGCTTCGAGCTGCCAATGAAGACATACTCCTGCTACCATTAGAGGAGTTAGTAGAACTTGAAAAGGCAACCAAGCTACAAAATGAACAACAGAAGGAAGCAGAATGGTTGGCCTTAAAGGAGGAAAGAGAAAGAGAAAAGAGGGAAGATGATATGCAGCTCCAGAGGGAAAGGATATCTTTCCTAACCTCCAAAGGTTTCTCTCTTTAAGAACTATCTTCACATAGTGATGATACGATCCTATGGCTCTTCAACAAAGAGCAGGATCGACTAGAGAAAGAGAGAAAGAGAGCTACAAGAGAGAAGTTGAGGGAAAAGAAGAAGAAAGAAGAAGAAGCTAGGGTCACTGCGACCAAGAAGATAGGTGAGAAAGCCTGGATGAAAGACTATCTCCGGGCTCACGGCTTCTGTGGCAAGCAGATGGGACCCATGTCTGAAAAGACACTTCAACGAATTGTTAGTGAAATCAAGGCTGACATTCATATGGGTAAAAGGAAAAAGATGTATAGAAGGGTACAGGGGATGATCTTCAAGCCAACCACTCAACCCCAACCTAAACCAATCCCTCTCCATTCCCTATCAAAACTGAGCCCTACACACCTGAACCTACACCACTATCCTTACCCACTTCCTCACCTCAACCACCTAAACTACCAATCCTCCAACCCAAAACACTCTCCAGAATCACTACACCACAACCTTCCAAACTATCCCCTCAGCCTTCCGAACATCTTTCCTTGGAATAATTCAAGGCAAACAAGACAAAGCTCACAAATTGCACAACCCTGAGCAAATATCTTGTGAGGAAGACTCTGTCAAACTGACTTATGTTGATGGATCTTCATGTTCCCTCACAAGAGATCAATTTCTTGATCTGCCTAAAGGAACACTAGACCATGCTGCTAGACTTCTTGGTATCAACTCTGACTCCTAAAATGAAGAAGAGAAGAAGTTGAGAAGAAAGCTGGTGACTCTATTGGATACAAAGAAAGGAGACAAGCTTCCTAACCAGCCCCTTGTGCCTAGAAAGAAGATCATCCGGTGTAGGTTCGATGCAACCTCTCACAACTTTGTTGTGGAGAGAGAGAATGGTGAAAGCAACATGCTAAATGCTTCCTCTTTGCTACACTCTAGTAGATTTGACATTGCTGAGTTAGCACAGAAACCATTCTCCAATCCCTCCAACTCCGAAACTACTACTCATATTAGAAGTCACCTTAGCAGCCTTCATCTTGCTGAGCTAACCGTAAAAGCAAAGGTTGAAGAGAAGTTGAAACTGAGAGAGAAGGAAGACAAGGAAAGGTCAACCTTCAAAGGCACAACCTTTCTATAGATGGTGGAAGGTCCTGAATTGGTATAGCTCCCATCAACTGACTCTTTTCAGAGGCACCCAACAGACGATGCACATTATTTAGAGTGACAGACTAGATGTTCTGTCAACTAATGATTTGTACAAACTTCTCAGCACCACTTTTGGGAAGAACAAAGAAACAAATAAATATCTGCTTTCCCTGGTGCTGAAAGTTTTAAGAAGCAGAAACAAGCGAGGTTTTGGTAGCATTAGCCTAGGGGGAGTTTGTTGGATCAAGAAAAAGGCTGGTGCAACCAAAACCAAATCACTTAGACTATTATGGTGTATCTAATAAAAGGCTTCCGAAGCTAAGTGTGGAACTCCGAAGGAAATAGAGTTCTTCCGAAGACAAAAGTACAAGATTAACTTCCGAAGAAAAACTCTACTTCTGAAGTCAAGTGTTCACTTCCGAAGATCAAGTCGAGTAGAAAGGATCAGAAGACAACTTCCAAAGTATGAAGAAAAGAAGAAGTCCTCAAGCCTTGGAAGAAGTAGCCTCTTCCTAAGTACAAGTGGCTTCGGAAGAACTTGTTCTTCCGAAGCCAACTACCCTTCGGAAGTCACTACTATGAACCAGTGGACATAAGTATGGAGTCTCTGACACTCCGCTTCAGACCTCTATTACACTGCATGGCGTTTTCTCAAAAGCCATGTAGTTGACCATACTTTATTCCATTGTTTACCTTTATTAGTTAGCACAGTTGCCAACTTTAGTTGGTGACAAAAGTTAAGTCATGGACATGTCATGACTACCATATCTTAGATAAGACATTATCTAAGATACCTTAAACTATAGCTTTGTAGAATTTGCTTCAGTTAGAGGATTCCAGCTGGTATCAAAGTATATCCAGCTGTAGGTAGTATTATATATAGTTTCTCATTGTAACTCATGTAATATGCTTGTAAGAGTCTTGTAATACTTTGAGCTGAGAAGCAATATATGCAAGTACCTTGAAAACTATCTTTCTGTGTTCATTGTTACTACTATATTATTATCAACTCTTAGAAAGACTCTACTTCATCTGAGTGTAGTTTAAGTGAGTTTGAGAGAAAAACCAAGTGTTAAGTGACATAAACCGATCTTGCACAAACCATAATGTCTCTTTCCACGGGGGAGGCAGAGTATATAGCTACATTTAGCTGTTGCTCTCAAGTATTATGGATACAACACCAGACGATTGATTATGGGATCAATTTTCTTCACACTCTATTATTCTGTGATAATGAGGCAGCAATTGGGATTGCTAAAAATCCAATTTATCATTGTCGCACCAAGCACATTGAGACAAGAATTCATGCCATCTGTGATGCTTAAGAAAAGAGTTTGTTGATATTATTCCCATTGACACAAAAAATCAAAAAGCATATTTTTTCACTAAAACTTTTGATAAACCTCAGTTTTATGAACTGGTCTCTATGTTGGGATTAATATCTTTTTGAAACCTCGTTTCCCTAAATGTCTCATGTAAATTATGTGCATATTTTTATTATTCTTTAATAAACTTCTATGCTCCATAGTCGTTCACTATTTTACATAATATATAACATATATATATATACATATATATAGATATATATATATATATATATACATATATATACATAAATATATATACACATATATATACACACACACACCTATATATATATATATATACACATATACATATATATACATATACATATATATATAACATATACATATATATATATACACATATACATATATATATAACATATACATATATAATATATATATATATAATATACATATACATATACATATACATATACATATACATATACATATATATATATTATATATATATATATGTTATATGTATAGTATATGTATATGTATATGTATATATATATTATATATATATATATATATGTATATATATATATATATATATATGCTAAATCAATATGTTGGACCAAAAGAACAATGAGCCGGATCAGAAAAACCTTTAAGTCCCACAGACGTCACAACAACTACTGAAGACCACAACAGTTGAAGACAACAGCTGATTACAAAGTCTGAAGACAAGTGCTGAAGACAAAGTCTGAAGACACAAGTGCTGAAGACAAGTCTGAAGACAAGTGCTGAAGACAAAGTCTGAAGACACAAGTGCTGAAGACAAAGTCTGAAGACACAAATGCTCAAGACCAAAGTATCAGACGTTGTCACAACAGCTGAAGAGGTCTTCTAAGTAGTTGTGACGGTTTACCTTTCAGTAGTTTTATGTTTTATCTTTTCAGTAGTTTGACACAACAACTGAAGAATACTTCTTCAGTTGTTGTGCTCATCAGTAGTTTTATATTATCAGTAGTTTTGTAAAATGACTGAAGAGCTTGTTCTTCAGTCGTTGTAGTTTCAGTAGTTTCTTATCAGTAGTTCTTATTTTGTACTTAACACTCTGATATGTTCTCAGTAGTTGTGAACATTTCAGTAGTTGTTAAGAGTTAGTTTTTTGTAATAGATCTGCCAGTTGTCACTTACCCGTGATAACAGCAGCGATTCCACTCTATATAAGGAGTGTCAACCTAATGTAATAAAATGAATGATTTGATCAGAAATATTCGAATTATTAAAACATTCCTTGTTACAGAAATATATTCTCTCGTTATAACCGTATTTGTTCTTAATGCATACGAGCATCAAGTTCTTGCTACAATTTGTCTAATTCTTGTTCATATTCCGCTGTGCTACGCTCAATTACATCAAACTTGCGATCACTGATCCTTACAAATGGTATCAGAGCAGGTTAATCATTGATCGATCTAATAATTGATTATTAAAACTGCTATTCAAGATCCAAGTTTGACTGAATTAGCATTTTTGTGTTTTGCAAGAAACGGTTATAGAGATTGAATTTTCTGTGTTTTCTGGTTATTCATCCTGAGATTTCTCTTGGTTTTCATTGAGTCTTTGGTGGTCTTTATAAAAACGTTTAAAAGCTTGAATTAAATTGTATTTGGACTGAAAATGACTACTCCTTCCAATGATCCTCACAATACTGGTTCCTCAACCAAGCCTCCAATGCTGGTTAGGACTGAGTATAACATATGGCAACGACGAATGCTCTATCACCTGTCTGTTAACAGCGCAGGTTGTTGGTCATCAGTGGTACATGGTCCACACAAGCCTATGGTGAATAACCCGGAAACCAATCAAATGGTTCCGAAGAGTAGGGAGCAATACTCAGATGAGGATAAGAAGTTGTTTGAGATTGATGCAAAAGCCCATGGAATCTGGCCATGGCACTGCCTAATGAAATCTATTCTGGGCTAATGCATCATGAAACTACCCATGACCTCTGGATGCCTTGAAAGAACAATTTGGAGGAACAGATGAGGTCTTGAAAAATAATAAAGAAATCCTTGCCCAACAATATGAGACATTCTCTCATAGGAAGGGTGAGACACTGACTCAACAGTTCGAGCGGTTCTCTTGTTTGATCTCTGAATTAAAAATGGTCAAACATGAGTACACCAATAGCCAGATGAATAACAGATTTCTCAGATCACTGCCTGAGAGATGGGACACATACACTATTGTCCTACGCTCCAGTGCAAATTTGGACAAACTATCTCTCACCCAACTCCATGGGAAATTGCTCACATTTGAGAGAGAGATAGAACAAAACGAAAACTGTCTTCATCTGGAAAGCTCACTGAAGACTTTGTACCAGGCAACACTGCCTTGGTTGGTCATGAGTTAGAATATGCTTCATCTGAATGCCAGTATGATGAGCATATTGACTTCTCTTCAAACACTTCTGATTCTGCATTTGTGAGTGTTGATAGTCAGTTACTGGATGTAATAATGACAATCTATGCTTCATCATGGATGATCTCAAGGGGATTGCTGATGATGACTTAGAAGAGATGGATATTTTGAGCCAAATGGCCTTGATAAATATCAGATCTTAGAAGTTCTACAAAAGAACTGGAAGAAAGTTCCCAGGACTCTCTGGCAAAACAAAGTTGGTTTTGACAAGAGTAAGTTGAAGTGTCACAAATGCCACCGGCTTGGACACTTTGCTAGAGAATGCAGATCATCTGGATCTAATTCCTCTGCACCTTTTGTGACTTTCCCTGGCAAAAGTCAACAACACAGAGGGCAACATCCTGTCAATTCTAGTCATCATTCTCAACCACAATCTCCTACATATTTTGTTCCTCAGGGTCAAATGCCATATCCTTACCCTTGTTATTACATGCCACAGTCAAATCAAGTTCAAGTTCCTATAGTACCACAACCTCATGCACTACCGGAACCTCAACCATCTCAATCTCATCAACCTCCTCAAACTCAACAACACAGCTTCTTCACCCCTGGAGGTGTTGACTGGAGCAGTTTACCGGATGACATGTCTGGGCATGAACAACTGTTCACAGGTGCTGGTCACATGGTGGTGATAGTCCTTTTGGGAATCTGGCTCTCATGGCCCTGGAGTCTACTGAGGGTTCCTGCTCAAATGCATCATCTTCACAGGTAACTCAGGTATCTTCAGAGGCTAAAGCCAAGTTATGTTCTGAATCATGCATTGCTGCCTTTGTCTCAATTAGAGAGGCAAATGTAGCATTAATAAATCAAAACTTGAGCTTGAGAAAACCATTTCCAAAAGAAAAGCTGAGTTTGAGTCTGCTCTTAATTGTAAAAATGATGAGATTTATAAGCTTAAATTCCAACTAAATGATGAAAGGCTAAGCTAGAGGTTATTCTGGATGACCAGAGAAATCTAAAAGAAACCCTTGCAGTCACCCAGGTAGAGTGTGATCGATGGGTACAATCATGCAAAGGTTTCGAAATGCTTCTTAGTAAGCAATCTGCTTCCAATGTGAAGTTTGGTATTGGTTACAATCACACCACTCCTCCTACAGATTTTGCTTCAAGAGCAGAAGTGAAATCTGATGGAGAAAGCAATAACCAATCCACCTCATCATGTGATTCACCTTTTGATAGAGCATCATCAAAAGTTGAAGTCAGCACTAAGCCTTCTCAGAACCCATCAGCTGATATTGATGGTTCTACTGCTGACACTCACATGATAAAAGAGATGATCAACTCAGGTGTTATTTCTGAAAGTCCTGAAAGGACTGGAGAGCAAGATGTAACACCTGAAGTTCAAACTCCAACTAATGACAACACTGAAGAGAAGAAAACTGTCAGTAGAAAGAGTTTGAAGACTACTAAAGAGGAAGTCAAGAAAGCAAATAATGCTTCTAAAGTATTGAAGAGAAGTCTTCAGTAGTTTCATCCTCTTTAGTTGATGATCATCATAAGATGAAGAAGAAACCATGTGAAGTATGTGGTTTGTTCAATCATCTTACAGATGATTGTTGGTACAAAAGGGGATCCAAACTCAAACTTAAAGAAGAAACTCAAGAGAAAATGGCTAAACGAAAACTGAGTTTGGAGCCACATTTGTACCAGCAACATCAAATCCTGTAACCCTCAAGTCCAAACAGAAATCCAAAAGGAAGGGGTTAAACGGTAACAGCTGAGATTGCTCAAAAAGAAGGTGCAACATAGGAACTTATCAAACTCCAATGCCAATGTGTCTGAAGAGCTGAAAGCCTTATCCAAAATCAGACACAGCTGTTTATGATGGTTCAACATCTATTGGGAAGAGTTAACCATTAGATGTTCCTATGTTGAAACCACAGAAAAGGAGGTCCAAGCCAAAGGATTCCTTTTCTTCACCAGCTTCTTCTTCTCAGGCTGTTGTTTCCAACAAACATGTTAGTTTACCATATGTTGATGAGAACAGGCCCAAGACCAAAAAGGTTTGGGTCTCAAAATCTAACTAATTTGTTGTATCTTGCAGGGCTCTTCAACATACCTCAGAGGCATCTGGTATGTAGACAGTGGAGGATCCATGCATATGACAGGAAACAGATCACTTCTTAATGACTACTCTCAAGGAAGGAAGGGTTTTGTGTCATTTGGCAATGATGCAAAAGGTTACATCATTGGCAAAGGCTTTGTTTCCAATGGGGAAATAAAGTTTGATGATGTTAACCATGTGGAAAATCTCAAGTACAACCTCTTGAGTGTCAGTCAAATGTGTGACAAAGGCCATGTTGCTCTTTTCACCAGTCAGAACTGTCGGATTCTGTCATCCAAAGTTCTAAATTTGATTATAAGGTGTTGGATGAACACACTCTCCTAAAGGCCAACAGGACAGGAAGAGTGTATGCCTTAGATCTTTCCAAGAAAATAGATCTCAAAGGCCATCCTTGCCTATTTTCCAAGGCTTCCCCCCAAGAATCTATTCTATGGCATAGAAGGTTGGGTCATGTTAATCTCAAAAATATGACTCAGCTGATAAACCATGGTTTAGTAAGGGGACTGCCAATGAAGGAGTTCAAGTGTGAAGATAACTGCACTGCCTGTTAAAAGGAAAACAACACAAAGCTTCATTTCCCTCCATAGAAGAACCTAAGTCCACTGCCTGCTTAGCTTCTTCACATGGATCTCTTTGGTCCTGTGAAAGTGATGAGTATGGCTAAGAAGAAATACTGTCTGGTAATTGTGGATGATTACTCCAGATTTGTATGGACTTTCTTCTTGCATTCAAAGGATGAGGCTGCACAGTCCATTATGAACTTTGTGTTACACGTTGAGAAGCAGTATTCCCTACCAGTTAAGTGTGTGTGGAGTGATAATGGTACTGAATTTAGAAACCACACACTTGATGATTTTACTTATCAAAGGGAATCAAGAGGCAGTATAGCATCCCAAGAACTCCTGAGCAAAATGGAGTAGTGGAGAGAAAGAATATGACCCTTATTGAAGCTGCAAGGTCCATGTTGGCTGATTCTGGACTGCCAATGACTTTTTGGGCTGAAGCTGTCAATACAGCTTGCTATGTACAGAACAGAGTTCTAGTAAATCAGAGGTTAATGAAGACTCCATATGAAGTTCTTCATCATTTGGCCCCTCTAATTTCATTCTTCAGAGCATTTGGGTGTCCTTGTTCATTCTCAACACACGAGATCAACTCCAAAAATTTGATCCTAAGGTGGATGCAGGGTACTTTGTTGGTTATTCATCAACTTGCAAAGCATACAGAGTCTTCAACTGCAGAACAAAGATGGTTGAAGAGACTCTACATGTTAAGTTTAATGAATCTCCTAAGGACAAGATTCCACAAAGCCCTATGGAGCTATTTGATTTGGACATACTGCAATATGTTCCTTATCAAACTCCTGCTGTTGCTCCTGTCAACAGTTCACCACCTGGTGGTACTGCTGGTGATGATGATGATAACAGTACTCACCTATTCAGGTTTAGTGATCAACTGCCTGATTCAGCTAGACCTGATGTTCCTGTAGCTCCAGTAGCACCATCCACAACAAATGCTGATGAGATTTCTTCAAATTCAACCTCCTTTGAATTACCATCCATTGATTGGTTTCAAGGAAGTGATTCACCATCACCATCTGTTGCTGCTGAACCTGCTGCAAACACTTGCACAGATCTCATTGTGTATCAAGATCTGAAGAATCACCCTATGTCTCAAATCATTGGTGATATCACTGCTGGCGTATCAACAAGAAGTCAATTGTCAATTTCTGCTTCTTGCTCTCTTCATCAGTCAGCAAGAGCCAAAGAATTATCACATTGCTTTAAAGGACAATGGATGGGTTGATGCCATGCAGCTTGAGCTTCTTCGTTTCAAGAAACACAAGTGTGGGAACTGGTTCCTCTACCTCCAGGTAAGTGTGCAATAGGCACTAAATGGGTGTTTAGGAACAAAACTGATGAAAATGGGCTTATTGTTAAGAACAAGGCCAGACTGGTTGTTCAGGGGTTTGCACAAGAAGAAGGTATTGATTATGATGAACCTTTGCCCCTGTAGCCAGACTGGAAGCAATTCGATTGTTTTAGCTTATGCTGCTTATCAAAAACTTAAAGTTTTTCAAATGGATGTCAAAAGTGCATTTTTGTATGGGAAAATTAAAGAAGAGGTTTATGTATGTCAACCACAGGCTTTGAGGACAATAAACATCCTAATTGGGTGTATAAGCTTGATAAGCTCTTTATGGGTTGAAACAAGCTCCTAGAGCCTGGTATGAGACATTATCAAAATTTCTTCTGGAAAATGATTTCACTAGAAGCTCCATTGATAAGACTTTATTCATTAAGAAAGCTGGGCAGCATAATCTACTTGTTCAAATTAATGTAGATGATATATTTTTGCATCCTCTGATCCTCAGTTGTGTGATGCCTTTACAAAGTTGATGCAACAGAAGTTTGAAATGAGTGCCATAGGAGAATTACAGTTCTTTCTGGGTTTGCAAATCAAACAAAAGGCTGATGGAATTTTCATTCATCAGTCCAAATACACAAAAGATCTTTTGGAAAAGTTTGATTTACAAAACTGTAAGTCCTGTTCTACCCCCATGTGTAGCACCACACAACTGGATACAGATCAGAAAGGTAAAGTGGTTGATGAAACACTTTACAGATGTATGATTGGGTCCTTGATGTATTTAACAGCTTCTAGACCAGATATTATGTTGCTACATGTGTTTGTGCTAGATTTCAGGCTGCACCTAAAGAGTCTCATCTGATTGCAGTCAAGAGGATCTTTAGATATTTGCAAGGTACACAATCTCTAGGTTTATGGTATTCCACTGGGCACTCTTGTAAATTAGTTGCCTTCTCTGATAGTGACTATGCAGGGTGTAAGTTGACCAGGAAATCACCTCTGGTGGATGTCAATTCCTAGGCAACTGTTGATTTCTTGGCAGAGTAAGAAACAAACATCTGTTGCTACATCCACTGCTGAAGCGAGTACATTGCTGCTGCAAGTTGTACATCCCAAGTACTCTGGCTTCAGAATCAACTTTTGGACTATGGCATTACAGAGACTAAGACTCTGTTATTATGGATAGTGCTTCAGCTCTTTGCATTGTCAAAAATCCAGTCCAGCACTCTAGGACCAAACATATAGAAATTAGACATCATTTTATAAGAGATTGTTTTGAAAAGGGTCTAATTAATCCTATGTGTTGCCTAGTGCTGATGAGCTTGCAGACATTTTTACTAAGCCTTTGGATAGTTCAACTTTCCACAACCTGGTGTTAAGGCTTGGTATGCTGCAGCTAGAATAAATGACAACTACTGATGATCTCAGTAATAAGTACTGGTGATCATTGGTAACCATGTCACATATAAGTACTGATGAGTTCTTTCACCCTTAGCAGTTTTTATAACTACTGAAGGCTAAATACCTCACAAGTACTGAAGTACTTATCTGTTCTAAACTACTGATGTAGTTACAACTACTGATGTAGTTACAACTACTGAAATCAGTACAAACAGATAAGTACTGACGTCCTATGACACACCTGAAAAGCAGATGAAAAGTCTGATGAGTAAGTGTTGAGGACAGTATGAAACAGCTGAAAAGCTAAGAATTGACGAAAACAGCTGATGAGTAATTTCTCTTCAGTTGTTTCTACAACTGCTGTTTCAAAACAACTGAAGCCAAAACCATGTCTGCAGTAGTTTACAACTACTGAAGACTAATACCAAGTCTTCAGCTGTTTACAACAACTGCTGACAAAACCAATGTCTTCAGTAGTTTCACAACTTTTGATGACTAATACCAAGTCTTCAGTTGTTTCATCACCTGAAGTCAAAATTGTCTTCAGTAGTTTTATAACTACTGATGACAAAATCAGAGACTTCAGCTGTTTCAACATCTGACGGTTAATACCACGTCATCAGTAGTTTCAACAACTGATGACTCACACCAAAACCCTCAGTCGATTTCTATCCCGACCCTTTAAATACCTTATCCCACCTTTAGAGTTTTTATCTTCTTCTCTCAAACCTAACGTTCAAAAACTCTCTACCCTCTCTTCATCAATGGCGACCATGCAATTAAAACCACGACACAACTGTGTCGCACATCTCACCAAATCGCCATACTGGACCAAGTTTCACAATGCCATTGATTTAATGGTTCAATCACCCTACAAAACGGCGTTCTGATAAATCCCACCATATATGCCGCATCCCTTAACCACTTCTAGACAAACGTCACTTTAGTCTCTGAGGAGAACGACACAGAGTCTCTTCAATCGTTTGTCCATGGCCAAAAAGTGGTCATCACTCTAGACACTCTTCGTCAAACCCTTAATCTGGATGATGCCACTTTCCCAACTGGTTATCCAAAGGGCACAACAGATAATCATTTGCCCACCATGGATACCAGGGTGACTTGAGTGCATCTACCTTACTGAAGAAACATTTCCCAGATGCCGAACGTCTCATATTTCATATGGTAAATGTATGCCTGCCTCCAAGACCTCATCATGGGATCAAATGTCCACAAGGTGGCACAGGTAATGTACTCCATCCTTGAGCAACAACCTTTAATTTTTCGGAAATACTATTTCAGAGCTCAAGGATATGGCTCAAAAACAAATTGCTAACCGTTGGATATTATATCCTCGGTTCATAATGGCCATAATTGAAAACCAGCTTCAAGCTGAGGGACTTGTTGGCCTGGGAGTCCCTGCTATGGCTGTACTGCCTGAAGTATACTCCCGGCACAACTCTGACTAATCACTCAAAATGGCTGCCAAGCTGCGCAAACCCACGCAGCTGGAACCCCAGCCACCACCTCCAAATCAAAAGTCCCCACCAAACCCACTAAAAAGAAAACCAAAAAGGCTACTCAGGGAAATGAGTCCCCTGAGGATGCCCTGCAACACAAACGCAGGCTATATCCACTGGTTATAACCCCCTGTGGATATAAGGACTCTCCCAGCCACAGCCGCTCAGGATTCCTCTCAAAAGGAGCCTGCAGCAAACCAAAAGGGGTACCCACCAATCTGGGATCTTCCTCATTTGAGGAGATTGCCATTGAAGAGCAATTCTCCCCAGGTGCACACTGCTTTTACCCCATCTCCCCATGCAACCGCCCCCAAAGTCCCACCCTTATCATTGCAAACGTGCTGACTCAGGTGCATGCCTCTCCTCCTCCCCAACAACCACCAACAAAGGGGAGAACCACAGCTATTGAGGACGAGGATCAACATGCTTCTCACAACCCACAGCACTGGGTTTTAATGTTCTATCTCCTGGTGTGGATATGGAGACCAGAACATCTGGTGAGGCTGCCACCTCTTCTGAATCAGCATATGATCAGACTGAGGATGGTAACATTCTTAAGACCTCACCAGAGGCAACAACTGATGAAGGACAAAGTCCTGAGGCTGGAAGTCCCCAGTTCCAAGACAAAGGGGCACATGCTACAACTGGTCTACACCAGTGCATGTACATCCTGCTACAAGCAGGAGGTCAGGTGATTCAGCATCTGCTGATGATGACCTGGGCTTCTTTTATGATGTTCTTGCCCAGAACACAATCCTAGAGGAGGAAGTCAGTAGGCTGCAAAAACTACTTGACCAACTCTCTCAAGGAGAAAGACCATCTGCCACCACATTCACCCAACAGATGGCACCTTCCTCTGAAGGTCCCCTAAACACACAGCCACTACAAAATTCTTAGCCACCTGCCTCTATTTCTGGCACCATTTCTCAGGACCAAAACCCCCTGAGCAAATGGATGCTATCCCTCAAAATCCCCTATCTCTCATCACACCACAGCTTACCGAATTTGTTATTAAAACTGTTGATGAGAGAATTTCTACTGTCTTACAACCTATGGTGGAGGATGTACTGAGCCAACAACTTTCTGCTACTCAATCCCTTGCAACCAATGCACCTAAAAAGGGGGAGAGTTCAGCAGTGAAAGCTAAAAGAAAAGGATGGAGAAGGAGAGAGAGAAAGAGAAGATAAAGAGGTGGAAAAGAGAAGGATTGTGTGTATGAGGCAAAAAGAGAAGGAGAATGTGATTGAGAAGGGAGCTGAAATTGAAAAAGTACATGAAAGTCAAAAAGATTTTCATGTCACATACAAGAAAAAGAAGAGTGCTGAGAAAGAGAAGAACTTGAACGAAATGGTTAAAGAGGCTGATGCTGAACAAACAGATCAATGGACAATATCATTCATCAGCTGTTTAGGCAAGGTTTCGACACTGAAAAGCTGGATTCTGAAATAAGAAGATTAGAGATCGAAGAGATCCAACAAAGATGGGCCAGCTACAACACTATGGATAGAGAGAGACTTGAGATCATGATCAGATTCATCAGCAAATACCTTGGGAGATCATTGATCGAAGTAAAATCATGGACCAGGGACAACATCTTGGCCATAACCTCCAAGATCTATTCGTCTGAGGCATACACTAAGGGGTTAGTAGTCGAAGCATTGAATGAAGCAAGAGCAGGGAGCAGGACTGAGCTAGCCAAATACTCAAAAGCAACACTCACCTCCAAAATGCTAACTCAGCCTGTCAACATTCCCTCTCCAAAACAACCACAACCACAACCCACAAAACCAACTCCCTTACCATCTAAACCAACAGCCGATGATGCACCTAAGAAGAAGAGAAGGGTGTTGAGGCTAGAGAAGAAGAAGAGGATGATGTGGAAGAAGATAGGCTGCCTCTGTCTGCAGTCCTAACATTGGCTAAAGCCAAACCCATGCCCATCACTCCCACCTCACAGATGGAAGCTGTGAGAGTAAAGATTGAAGAAGAACAGCAGCAAAAGCTTCATGATGATGAAATGCTGAAAAACATTGACAAAACTTATGCTGCTTCGTCATCAATAATAAGTATGAAGAAAGAAGCTCTGAGGTTGTACACCCTTGCCAACACATTTCAATATCAGAAGGAAAAGGTGAAAGTATGGCCTGATCCTAGGGTGGCTCATAGGATTGTAAAGAAAGACATTCCTTCGAGATACAAGGGCCAAGTCAAAAGGATCGTAGATGAAGAGATCACAGTGGTCCTTGTAGTATCACCCTGGGAGATTGTAGAAGACTTCAAGAAGGCCTATGAGACTAAACAACCACCCCAAAAGATGTTAGAGAACAGAATTATTAAAAAGGGGTTAGTCTACAAGAGGCTTGAGAACTTCAAACAAAATGAGCTCAGTCTGTTACTTGAAGGGACTCATCCTGATGAGTTTGCATATAGACAGATTACAACAGTTGAGCTCAAAAATGGTAAACAGGCCAAGTACATCTCAGAGCTGTATGGGCGTGAAGGATTGTTTGATGGTGAAGCCGAGAACCTGACCATGGAAGAACAATTATGTTTCTCAGAGCATACACCAGAGAATCCTACAGGCTTATACATGGGAAGTGAGTCTCATGGATGGGGGAACAGCTCAGTGTCCAATTCCCAATATAGAGCTCCCATCCATACATTGCGAACCAAATCATCAGAGACTCATTTCTAGGCCAGTGCTTATATGGTCATCTTCTCAACTGATAAAGAAAGAAAAAGACCAACCATTCTGCCAACAATAAGTGGGACCTCAATAAAGTTAAAGGTTTTGGCTGCATTGGTTCAGGGGAGTTTGTTGGACCAAAAGAACCAATGAGCCGGATCAGAAAAACCTTTAAGTCCCACAGACGTCACAACAACTACTGAAGACCACAACAGCTGAAGACAACAGCTGATTACAAAGTCTGAAGACAAGTGCTGAAGACAAAGTCTGAAGACACAAGTGCTGAAGACAAAGTCTGAAGACACAAGTGCTGAAGACAAAGTCTGAAGACACAAGTGCTGAAGACAAAGTCTGAAGACACAAGTGCTGAAGACCAAGTATCAGACGTTGTCACAACAGCTGAAGAGGTCTTCTTCAGTAGTTGTGACAGTTTACCTTTCAGTAGTTTTATGTTTTATCTTTTCAATAGTTTGACACAACAGCTGAAGAATACTTCTTTAGTTGTTGTGCTCATCAGTAGTTTTATATTTATCAGTAGTTTTGTAAAACGACTGAAGAGCTTGTTCTTCAGTCGTTGTAGTTTCAGTAGTTTCTTATCAGTAGTTTCTTATTTTGTACTTAACACTCTGATATGTTCTCAGTAGTTGTGAACATTTCAGTAGTTTGTTAAGAGTTAGTTATTTTATAATAGATCTGCCAGTTGTCACTTACCCGTGATAACAGCAGCGATTGCACTCTATATAAGGAGTGTCAACCTAATGTAATAAAATGAATGATTTGATCAGAAATATTCGATATTATTAAAACATTCCTTGTTACAGAAATATATTCTCTCGTTATAACCGTATTTGTTCTTATGCATACGAGCATCAAGTTCTTGCTACAATTTGTCTAATTCTTGTTCATATTCCACTGTGCTACGCTCAATTACATCAAACTTGCGATCACTGATCCTTACACAATATTTCAGATTCATTGAGCTTCGATCTTAGGATTCATCTCGTTCAGATCTAGAAATCAAAAATAAGATGAGTGGACGTGTGTGAATAGAAGAACAAAGAGATGGATAATAATAATGTTATGATTTCATTGATGTTGATAAACAAGTTACAACGAGAATCATAGAGGGCTGGTGAAATCAAACCCACCCAAAGGAGAGGATTTCTCCTTGGATGGTGATTTACACCATGAGAAACACACATGTTAGGATCTCAGCCTCTTGGTTTAATCGATTGAATAGATATAGCAGCGGAATAGCTCAGAATTAGACAAATTCAAGCAAGAACATTCGATATAAAGCGATAAAAGAATTTTGTTATAGAGAGAGAAATATCTGACAAAAGGAATATTGCATTAAGATTGTCGGCCTCAAAGGCACTATTACAGGTGAGTCGTCCTTCCTTATAAAGGAAAGAATGACGTAGGCTGATGTCACTTGAAAGTGACATGTAACCGTTTTATAACTACTGATGTTTAACAACTACTGAAGATGTCAACAACTGACATCTTCTTACAAATGTTCCTAAGTGTAAACATCTTATTTACAACTACTGAAAAACATAAAACTACTGATACTACAACAACTGAAGAACAACCTCTTCAGTTGTTTACAAGTACTGAAAAGGAACAAAACTACTGAAAAGTAAACAAACTACTGAAAGGAAAAGAAAACTACTGATGAAGAAAAACCATCACAACAACTGAAGAAGCCCTCTTCAGCTGTTGTCATCAGCTGTTAACATCAGCTGATGTCTTCAGTACTTGAACATCAGACTTTGTCTTTCAGCTGTTGATCTTCAGTCTTTGTCTTCAGTACTTGTTGAAGTCTTCAGACTTTAGATCTTCAGCTGTTGTCTCAGTCTTTGTCTTCAGTACTTCAGAATACTTCAGCAGTTGTATTCTTCAGACTTTGTAGAACAGCTGATCAGGTCTTCTTCAGCTGTTGTGATGTCCTGTGGGACTTAGAGGTTTCTCTGATCAGGCTCATTGGTTCTTTTGGTCCAACAACACATAAAAGAACCACACATGCAAAAATACACTAGTGGGTCTATTTATATTAATATTACAACATGACCTAATTTTGACTTTTTTAATTGTCTTGATCTTGACTTTGTCATGTGGTATTGTATTGTATTGTTGTTTTTGTTGTAATCAACTTGGTCTCTGAATTTGTACAATGAGATCTTCAGTTGGTTGTAATTATGATTTGGTAAGCTTTAGTTTATTTCATTGTTGAACCCCAACAATATATATATATATATATATATATATATATATATAGAATTTCTTTTATCTTGATGATACAAAGAAATTTTAGGGCATAATAACATAAAATAATTGTCTTTCATTCTTGTAGGACTCCCCAGAAGAAAGATTTTATTTAGCTGAAAGATTTGAAGGAGGTCAACAGTATTGTATTAGGATATGCATGATAGTTATGTTGTAGCTAAACTAAAAGGATAAGAAACTTTGTGACTAGGAATATCTCCTTGACGTTTTGTCCTACACAAAGTTACAAGTTTGTGTTCAAAATGGATTGAGAGTATCATAAACTCTACTTTGATAAACTTCAACGAAAATTCCATGTTCCCCTTCCGTGTGTCCTTAATATACTAGCTCTACTAGTGTCCAAACATCTCTATGTTTTATATTATGTGCTTAGCTCCTCTGCTATGTGTGAACATTAACATGGAGTGATGATCTCCTCTATTATACATATGTATAGACCTTGAGATCTCATAAGTACGTTTTGATGATCTTTTCTGTTATACATAAGTATAGACCTTAATGACAGAAATCGTCGAGATGTGAGGGTTAAGATTGTTCACAGCCACATAACGCTATCATTTAATCAAAATACAATTATCATAAGTTTCAATCTATGCAAATTACAACCAAGAGTCTCAAACAAGAAATAACATAACATAAGATAAATCCAAGGCATTTTATTCATTTATCTAGGTCTAAATCCTAGATGTGAGCAACTTCAAAGGATGACATCAAGATTGAGCATTTCCTAAATCATGTTAAAAATAAAGGTCAAGTATGAAAGTTGGTGAGTTTCCAAAGGTTGATCATACATAAATATATCTAAAGATTTACAACTAGCAATTCATGTCAATGGTTAAGGATTATGCAAGTTTACAGAACACATATAGCTACAATCAAATCTTGACCAAGATTAAGATTACAAGTTTATAGCAGTTAGCTAAGTGTACTTGGTTCCCATTATAAACAAGTCATACGTCATCAGGAGCCAACAATACATTGGATTTACCACCAAATAGGCTTGTCAAGCCCATAGATCTATGACATCACCAGACTAGCAGTAGTTAATGATTGTCAACATATAATTTATCTCATATAACACTCACAATAATATCAATAACCATGACAAAAAGGTAAAGATGAATTGCATGTGATTACAAGTATCAAAAGGTTTACAAGTGTAAGTTGATATTATAACATGTTTCACCCTAAAAGTGAAAGGCCCCGTTCCCAGAGACCTCATAGTTGGTCAATCACAGTAGCTAATACATGAAACAGTATAATTATACAAACTTAAGCACCAGAAATAATTTATCAAAACCATTCATTTCATTTAAAACACTATTGTTAAGCAATACATCATCATTTACTGTTTACAAAAGAATTGTTTTACTGCATTACAAAACAACAACAACATAGAATACGAATGGACATCAATCTTTTCCTGCCGAGTAGCTTCACCCTTGTGCCATCCTCAGCAATAATTACCTGCCAACTGAAAATGTATAAAAGTCAACGTTGCTGAGTGAGTTCTAGTTTTAAAAGTAATAAAATACTTTCTATATGCTATATATGAAAATACTCTTTTCTGTAAAATACAACTCTGTACTGTATAGGCGAGCACGCATTAACTATATGAACAGATACTGTTCGTTCTCTTTACTGTATGCCTTGTATGTTCTGTAAACTTTTATCTTTATCTTTCACTTTCTGTATGGACCAATGAGCAATACCCCAACTGTATGCACGTTGGAAAATGGGTGATGGGCCATCTATATCCCTTGAAAGGGTCAACTATATCCCTCGAAAGGGTCAACTGTATCCCTCGAAAGAGTTTTGTGTACTGTATACAAGGCTGACCCAATCACCCAAGACACGCTGCAAAGGTCCTGCCGATCTCAATTGATTGGCCCTGTGTGCATAATAGGGTAGCTAACCCGCAACACAGTTGAGCTAACGACAACATGGTCGTGTACCTCCTGTAAGCTTGCAAGACTTGTTAACATTTTATTAATGTTCCTCATCTTTTCTTTATTGCTCTTTCTCTTTATTATTACAAAATACTTTACGTTACAATAATAAACATAACACGTAAAGTCACATACTATAAGTAATAATAATAGAAATAATAATAATAATAAGGAACAATCATAATCATGCATGGAACATCATCATAAAGGAGCCCTAGTCAACCTCGGTCAAAACCCTAACAACACAGACTCCCAAAAATTATGTAATAAATTCCAAGTGTCTGGGCGCTTTGACACTATTTGGGCGCTTCGTTGCTATGTAGGCGCATCAGCCAACACTTAATCATTTTATCACTTAGGCGCATGAACTATTCAGGAGCATGGGCACTATTCGGGCATATGAACACTTAGGCGCATGGGTTATTTGGGCGCATGGACACTTAGGCGCATGGGACTCTTGAGCGCATGGGCACTATTGGGGCGCATGGCCCTATACTTTGTCGTCCCACTAATATTTCTAGGCGCATGGACCATTGTTCAGACGCATGGGCTATACTTGAACATTTCTAAGGTAATCTTAGGCGCATGGGCTACTGTTCAGGCACATGGATTTCACTTAAATCTTTCTAAGGCATTTTCAGGCGCATGGACCTTCTGTGTAACATGTTTCTAGTATGTTTTCAAACCCAATCATCAAACCCATATGTTCTAAGCTTAATATGGCTAATCTAAACATGAACAACCTATAAGCATTCAAGAATTAACATCCAACATGCATAATACATACGAGTAAACATACATAGACTTTGAAAATCGTTTTAATAAATTTTCAGCCCCAAAGAGAGTTTAAAACAAGTAAAAACCAGGGTCTAGAACTCACCTGGTGCAACTTAGATGTTTCTTCCTTCAAACCCTTTTGCAAATGAGTTGAAACACCTAAAAACACCACCAAACACACACACCCGAGCACATACACAAACACATAAGCACATAAGTATATAACCGGGATAAAACCCGTCATAAACACTTAAAAACCACGAATTCTTACCTTGAATTTGACTTCTCTTCTTCTTCTTTTCTTCAGCCAAGAGTTCCTCTGCTCTCCCTCTCTCTAAAACCGAAAGAAAATGGTGATGTGAAGTGAGGGTGGGCGGCCATGCCCACCTTTACACCAACTTTTCAAATATTTGTCCTTTTGGACACTTTTAGTCCTTCCACTTGGACTTTATTGCTTTTCTTTCTTTTATACTTCATTTCTTGTCTTTTTTAATATAACCGGGTGTTACAAGTCCACCCCCTTATATAGGTTTCAAACACCGAATATGTCCAGCATCCTCTTCTTTGCTCTTCGAGTACATCAGGATATCATCAATGAACACAATCACTGATCTATCCAACATCGATCAACACACTCTAGTCATCAAGTCCATAAAAGCAGCTGGTGCATTGCTCAGACCAAATGACATAACAAGGAATTCGTAGTGACCGTAGCGCGTGCGAAAAGCTGTCTTAGGGATATCCTGCTCTTTCACCTTCAGCTGATGGTAACCAGATCGAAGATCTATCCTTGAAAACCAACTGGCACCTTGGAGCTGATCAAACAAATCATCAATCCTCGGTAACGGGTATCGGTTCTTCACTGTCAGCTTGTTCAGCTCACAGTAGTCTATGCACATCCTCATACTACCGTCTTTCTTCTTCACAAATAGGACCGGAGCACCCCAGGGAGAGATACTCGGTCTAATGAACCCCTTATCGAGCAGCTCTTGCAATTGCTCAATCAGTTCTTTCATTTCTGTCGGAGCTAACCGATACGGTGCCTTAGCAATGGGTTGAGCACTAGGTATCAAATCAATTTGGAACTCAATCTCGCGATCCAGCGGCACACCAGGTAAGTCTTCCGGGAATACGTCTGGAAAGTCGCACACCACTGGTACTTCGGATAATTGCGGTACCGACACATCCACATCTTTTACGTAGGCCAAGTAGGCACTACATCCACGTCTTATGCACTTCCCCGCCACCGCCATCGAAATCATCTTCGGGATTGTAGTAACGCGATCTCCATAAATCGTAACCAAACTCCCATCGGACGCAACTAATCGAATCATCTTCTTGCGACACACGATGTTTGCTTCATAGGTTTCTAACCAGTCCATCCCTAGTACTACATCAAATCCACCTAGGGGTATCATGTGTAACCTAGCAGCAAACCTATGACCTTCTAGTTCTATGGCATAGTTCTATATCACATCAGTATTTCTAGTGGACTTACCAATAGAAGTTTCTACATCGAATGGTGCACTGACCTTTCTAGTACTAACAGGCAACTTAGCACAGAAAGTAGTGGAAATAAAACTCCTACTAGCACCAGAATCAAACAATACAGAGGCACAAGTTTGGTTTACTAGAAACATACCTGACACAACATCGAGATCAGCTCTGGCTTTCTCCGGGTCATAGTGTAAGCTCTAGCGCTTGGCCTCTGCCCTCTGCCCTCCTTCCTCCGACTTCTTCTTCTTTGCTCCAGAGCTCTCCGTCCTTGGCTTCTTACAGTCTCTAGTGATATGGCCAGGCTGGCCACATCTGAAGCATATGTTCATCCCCATCTTGCACTCACCAGTATGCTCCCTTCCATATTTGTCACACCTCCTCAGCCCTGATCTTGACTACACTCCACGGTCGTTCACCTTCACCTTCTTGTTGTTTAAAGTAAAACCACCACGTCAAAATCTCTTCCCATTTCTGTTCCTTCCATCCCCACTCGTCTTCTTTACCTCAGCCACCACCACCTCGCGCTCATCATATAATTACCAGCCAAATCAACCGCCAACCTAAAAGTGCTCGGCCGGGCGGCGATCATATGCCTACGGATATCCGACGACAACCCCTAGATGTATCTTTTTAATCTTTTGTGACAGTGGTGTCACTTGATCGGGCCCCAGCCGCGCCATTTCATTAAATTTAGTGGTGTACTGCTGGTGTGTCATCGTTCCCGCCTCCAGCTGCATGAAATCTCTTTCTACCTTGTCCATCTCTCTGTGAGGACAAAATTCCTCAATCACTAGCTTCTTCAGTTCAGGCCATCTCATTCTTCCAATGGCCCTGCTACCCTTGGCTTGGATAATGTTGTCCCACCAGCACAAAGCCGAGTCCATAAAAGAGTGGGTAGCGAATTTCACCTTCTGATCTTCACGACACTCACTGATGTCAAGAACAACCTCCATTTCCCTCACCCACCGGTGAGCAGCCACAGCAGTGCCGTTTCCATCGAAAGTAGGGGGTTTGCATCTCATAAACACCCCATAGTTATAGCCTCGGGTCGCCTCCAGCGCAGGCTCCTCTTCTTCCTCCTCCTCATCATCAGAGAGAACCATTTTCGGCTCTGGTTGTTCTCGTCCTCCCGAGGACCTGTTTCTTTCCTTTCTTTCCCCTTCCTTTACAGCCTTGATCACTTCGGTCACCACAGATGGTAGAATCGTCTGCATGACCCGATAAACCTCTTCCACCATAGCCTCCTTTACTGAGGCTCTCAGATTGGTGCTCTCGTCACCACCCTCCGGATGAGGGATCTCTGATTCTTCATGAACCACTTTATCAACTCTGGGTCTCCCTCTCTTGGGTCGAGGAGCAGCACTATGACCTCCACCATGAGAGGCTTTCGAAGATCTACCGCCAGCCATCCTCAAAATGCACACTATAAGATTCAAACACTAACGCGGTCATTCAAGGTAACACTCAGTTTATGTCAAGTATAGTAAGTCCCTAATTATAGTGGCTAGTTATGATTAGCCACTTACTTTACTCTTCATACCCCAAGCATTTTCTATCCTGACCTAATCAGTATCTAAATCTACTAAGAGCACATAAGTCACATAACATGCGCACATAATACCGGTTAACATTAAGAAAAGACATACCTAATGGCACGTAGCTACTCGGGCTGACATCCCTCGATTTGTCCCATTTTCAGTTTAAGTTTAGGTTTTAAAAGTTTATTTAACCCAATTATCTTAAACTTTGGCTTTGATACCAACTTGTAAGGCCCCGTTCCCCGTTCCCAGAGACCTCAAAATTGGTCAATCACAACAGCTAATACATGAAACATTATAATTATACAAACTTAAGCACCGGAAATAATTTATCAAAACCATTCATTTCATTTAAAACACTATTGTTAAGCAATACATCATCATTTACTGTTTACAAAAGAATTGTTTTACTGCATTACAAAACAACAGCAACATACAAAACAACCCTCGTGCCATCCTCAACAATAATTACCTGCTAACTGAAAATGTATAAAAGTCAGCATTGCTGAGTGAGTTCTAGTTTTAAAAGTAATATAATACTTTCTATATGTTGTATATGAAAATACTCTTTTCTAAAAAAACAACTCTGTATTGTATATGCGAGCACGCATTAACTATATGAACAGATACTGTTCGTTCTCTTTACTGTATGCCTTGTATGTTCGGTAAACTTTTATCTTTATCTTTCACTTTCTGTATGGACCAATGAGCAATACCCCAACTGTATGCGTGATGGAAAACAGGTGATGGGACATCTATATCCCTCGAAAGGGTAAACTATATCCCTCGAAAGGGTCAACTTTATCCCTCGAAATGGTTCTGTGTACTGTATACAAGGCTGAACCAATCACCCAGGACACACTACAAAGGTCCTGCCAATCTCAATTGATTGGCCCTGTGTGCATAATAGGATAGCTAACCCACAACACAGTTGAGCTAACGACAACATGGTCGTGTACCTCCTGTAAGCTTGCAAGACTTGTTAACATTTTATTAATGTTCCTCTTCTTTTCTTTATTGTTCTTTCTCTTTATTATTACAAAATACTTTACGTTACGATAATAAACATAACACGTAAAGTCACGTACTATAAGTAATATTAATAATAATAATAATAATAATAATAATAATAATAATAATAATAATAATAATAATAATAATAATAATAATAATAATAGCAATAATAAAAATAAAGAACAATCATAATTATGCATTGAACATCATCATAAATGAGCCCTAGTCAACCTCGGTCAAAACCCTAACAACACAGACTCCCAAAAATTCTGTAATAAATTCTAAGTGTTTGGGCGCTTTGACACTATTTGGGCGCATGAGCCCTGTTTGGGCGCTTCATTACTATGTAGGCGCATCAGCCAACACTTAATCATTTTATCACTTAGGCGCATGGGATATTCGGACGTATAGACACTTAGGCGCATGGGACTCTTGGGAACATGGGCACTATTGGGGCGCATGGCCCTATACTTAGTCGTCCGACTATCATTTCTAGACGCATGGACCACTGTTCAAATGCATGAACTATACTTGAACATTTTTACGGTAATCTTAGGCGCATGGGCTACTGTTCAGGATTTCACTTAAATCTTTCTAAGGCATTTTCAGGCGCATGAGCCTTATCTAGGCGCATGGACCTTGTGTGTAACATTTTTCTAGTATGTTTTCAAACCCAATCATCAAACCCATCTGTTCTAACCTTAATATGGCTATTCTAAACATGAACAACCTATAAGCATTCAAGAATTAACATCCAACATGCATATACATACGGGTAAACATACATAGACTTTGAAAATCGTTTTAATACATTTTCAGCCCCAAAGAGAGTTTAAAACAAGTAAAAACCGGGGTCTAGAACTCACTTGGTGCAACTTGGGTGTTTCTTCCTTCAAACCCTTTTGCAAATTAGTTGAAACACCTAATAACACCACCAAACACACACACCCGAGCACATACACAAACACATAAGCACATAAGCATATAACCGGGATAAGAACCATCATAAACACTTAAAAACCATGAATTCTTACCTTGAATTTGACTTCTCTTCTTCTTCTTTTTCTTCAGCCGAGAGTTCCTCTGCTCTCCTTCTCTCTAAAACCGAAAGAAAATGGTTATGTGAAGTGAGGGTGGGCGGCCATGCCCACCTTTACACCAACTTTTCAAAGATTTGTCCTTTTGGACACTTTTAGTCCTTCCACTTGGACTTTATTGCTTTTCTTTCTTTTATTCTTCATTTCTTGTATTTTTTAAAATAACCGGGTGTTACAAAAAGGTGTGAAATAATATAAAAAGAGGCATGAAAACTCACATGACCAATAAGTATATAATTGATGATTAATAAGAAATATAATTGACGTTCCAAGGTAATCCTTCACAAGGTACCTAAACATATATATATATATATTATATATATATATATATATATATTATATATATATATATATATATTTACAAGATTTAATGTCTAATAATAAGTTTAATGAATTAACAAGAACTATGGATTTAGTTTGGCATTTGGGGATTTTTGTAAGTACTTTGAATAAATGGAAAAAAGAAAATATACTATTTATTTCTTAATATAGATATAATGAATTTAAACTATTTATAATAACTAATAAAGTTTAAACATACAATTTGAACCAACATTTGAAATAAACACGATTTAAACGATGAAAATTTAAAGGTTCTTTTGGAACAATAATAATTTATTAATTATTATAAAAACCAATTCAATAGGAATAAACCAAGAACAACTTTTTATAAAATGTTTTATTAAAAATATATTATTTACATCTAGAAAAATTACAAAAAATTATTGGTTCCTTAAAAATATTTAAAGTTTACAATACCCTTTTTATATTTATTAAAGATTTTTTAATAAATAATTTAAGGCTTAAAAAGCCTTTTAAAAATAAATGAGGGTGCCCGTGTTTGAACCCGGGACCTCAAGGTGTCAATGCAATTGTCTAACCAGTGAACCAGGGTTGTGGCCGTGGTACACTTGGTTTTAAATTCTTAAGAATACAAGTACACAAAAACCCCCAAATCAGATTAAGCCCTAGAACAATTTGATCCAAATTGAGGTTCAATTCGATTTTTTAAATGTTTGGATTCATAGGGCTTTTGTTCCCCATGTAATGAAGAGTAGGTTATGTGTTTAATTACCCGAATAAAGTTGGATTGGAGATGAACACAACGAAGAACAGGCCGCGGCTATGTCATGAATGGTTCAGGTTACAAAAGAGGACAATAATCAAATTCCCTTTGCAGAAAGCTTCTAATGGTGTACGAGATCAAAAGGCCTTTATCAATTTTGGTTCTTGATGTTTAGATGATGAAGTTCGACTAATTGCATGTGCGCGATGAAGATGATGATCGAATTCGATGTTTGTATGGTTTTCAGGTGAAATTGGGGGTTGTGAGCGCTTTGGATTACTTAGATGATTGTTTAGGTTTGTTTAATTATATTATAATTAGGATTTAATGCTTCAACGACTATGGAGTTTAAGATGTTTCGGTTATGTAATCGATTAGACTTGTAATCAATTTTTTAACTCAATTAAATGATGTATACATGTTCGAATGATGTTCTAGAAAGGTTTAGGAATGGTTTTAGACCAAAAAACGATGAAATTTGATGGATTTGGGGTGGCCAGAGGGCCGCCGGAGGTAGCCGAAAAAACATATTCGAAAAGGGGGGGTTTGGGTTTGGTTTTATTAATTTACACAAATGGTCCCTCTTGTTTCAATAGTTAACATTTTATGTCAAAACTTTAGTATTAAGTTTCTACATTCGACACAATGACCCCCTCAACTTTATTAAACTTTAAGTTTTAACCATTATTAAGTTTTACTAACTTTATAAATTGTTATAATTACTAATATTATTATTAATATTACTATTATTGTTAACATTATATTATTATTATTATTATTATGATTATTATTATTATTATTATTATTATTGCTATTATTATTATTATAGTATTATTATTATTGTTACTTTTATTTGCGAAGTAACTTTTATTATATTATTATTATTATTATTATTATTATTGCTATTTATTATTATTAATAACATTATTATTATTATTATTATTATTATTATTATTATATTATTATTATATTATTATTATTATTATATAAGGTTGAAATTCGTGTGAAGTAACTTTTATTTGCGAAACTAATATTCATAATAATACATAGCTAATGAACTAGAATGGTTATTACAAATTGTTGGACTAAAAGAACCAATGAGCCTGATCAGAAAAACCTCTAAGTCTCACAGGACATCACAACAGCTGAAGAAGACCTGATCAGCTGTTCTACAAAGTCTGAAGAATACAACTGCTGAAGTACGTCTGAAGTACTGAAGACAAAGACTGAGACAACAGCTGAAGATCTAAAGTCTGAAGACTTCAACAAGTACTGAAGACAAAGACTGAAGATCAACAGCTGAAAGACAAAGTCTGATGTTAAAGTACTGAAGACATCAGCTGATGTTAACAGCTGATGACAACAGCTGAAGAGGGCTTCTTCAGTTGTTGTGATGGTTTTTCTTCTTCAGTAGTTTTCTTTTCTTTTCAGTAGTTTGTTTACTTTTCTTTTCAGTACTTGTAAACAACTGAAGAGGTTGTTCTTCAGTTGTTGTAGTTTCAGTAGTTTTATGTTTTTCAGTAGTTGTAAATAAGATGATTAACACTTAGGAACATTTGTAAGAAGATGTCAGTTGTTGACATCTTCAGTAGTTGTTAAACATCAGTAGTTATCAAACGGTTACATGTCACTTTCAAGTGACATCAGCCTTCGTCACTCTTTCCTTATAAGGAAGGATGACTCACCTGTAATCGTGCCTTTGAGGCCGACAATCTTAATGCAATATTCCTTTTGTCGGATATTTCTCTCTCTATAACAAAATTCTCTTATCGTTTTATATCGAATGTTCTTGTTTGAATTTGTCTAATTCTGAGGTATTCCGCTGCTATATCTGTTCAATCGATTAAACCAAGGGCTGAGATCTAACAAATGGTATCAGAGCAGGTTAATCATTGATCGATCTAACAATTGATCATTGAAACTGTTCAATCGCTCTAAGTTTAATGAATTAGCAAATTCGCAAGGATCTGTTATAGAGATTGAGAGTGTATCGCTTCTGGCCGCTTTGTTTGAGGTTCTGTGTGGTTTTGAGCTAAATTTATTGTGATTTTACTTGAATCTGTCTGATTTTCCACAATGACTACTTCTTCGAATGATCCTTTCAATATTGGATCCTCAACCAAGCCTCCGATCTTGGTGAGGAATGAGTATAACATTTGGCAGAGAAGATTGCTCCATCACCTGTCTGTCAATAGCTCAGGTTGTTGGACATCTGTGGTACATGGACCACATAAGCCAATGGTGAATGATCCAGAAACAAACCAGTTGGTTCCAAAGAAGAAGGAGCAATACTCCGATGAGGACAAGAAGTTGTTTGAAATCGATGCAAAAGCCCATGGAATATTGGCTATGGCTATTCCTAATGAGATTTACTCTGGGCTTCTGCATTGTGAGTCTGCTCATGACCTCTGGAATGCCATCAAAGAACAATTTGGTGGTACTGATGAGGTGTTAGCAAACAACAGGGAAATCCTCGCCCAACAATATGAGACTTTCTCTCATAGAAAGGGTGAGACTCTGACTCAACAATTTGAGCGGTTTTCATGTTTAATCTCTGAATTGAAAATGGTTAAACATGAATATACCAGGAGTCAGATGAACCATAGGTTCCTAAGATCACTGCCTGAGAGATGGAACACATATACCATTGTTCTACGCTCAAGTGCTGATGTTGATCGCCTATCTCTCACCCAACTTCATGGGAAACTGCTTATATTTGAGAGAGAGATAGAGCAGAAAAGGAAATTGGTTTCATCTGGCAAGGTCACTGAGGATTTTGTCCAAGGGAACACTGCCCTGATTGGACATCAAGAGTCAGAATATGCGTCATCTGAAAGCCAGTATGATGAGCATATTGATTTCTCTACAAACACTTCTGAGCCTGCCTTTGTGAGTGTTGATAGTCATTCTGTTGGTAGTAATAGTGACAATATATGTTTCATCATGGATGATCTCCAGGGGATTGCTGATGATGACTTAGAAGAGATGGATATTTTGAGCCAAATGGCCTTGATAAATATCAAATCTCAGAAGTTCTACAAAAGAACTGGAAGGAAATTCCCAGGACTCTCTGGCAAAACCAAAGTTGGTTTTGACAAGAGTAAGTTGAAGTGCCATAAATGCCACAGGCTTGGGCACTTTGCAAGAGAATGTAGATCATCTGGATCTAACTCTCCTGCACCTTTTGTGACTTTCCCTGGCAATAGTCAACAAAACAGAGGGCAACAACCTGTCAATTCTGGTTTCATCATCAACCACAATCTCCTGCATATTTTGTTCCACAGGGGCCAATGCCATATCCATACCCCTGCTATTACATGCACAACCAGGCCAGGTTCAAGCACCCACTGCTCAGCAACCACATGCACTCCCTGAGCCTCAACCATCCCAATCTCATCAACCTAATCAACTTCAACAACACAGCTTCTTCACACCAGGAGTGTTGACTGGAGCAGTTTACCAGATGATGTCTGGTAATGAACAACTGTTCTCAGGTGCTGGTCAACATGGTGGTGAGCATCCTTTTGGAAATCTAGCTCTCATGGCTTTGGAATCCTCTGATGGATCATATTCAAGTACCTCTTCAACAAAGGTATCACAGGTATCCTCTGAGGCTAAGGCCAAATTATGTTCTGAAACTTGCATAGCAGCATTTGCCTCTATTAGAGAAGCAAATGTGGCTTTAATAAATAAAAATGTAGAGCTAGAACAAATAATTTCCAAAATAAAGCTAAGTTTGAGTCTGTGCTAAAAGAGAAAACTGATGAGATTTACAAATTAAAATGCCAAATTTCTGATGATAAGGCTAGGGAGGATGTACTCTTAGAGAAGTACAAAGACCTCAAAGATACTCTTGCTGTCACCCAGGTTGAGTGTGATCGATGGGTACAATCTTGCAAGGGCTTTGAAATGCTTCTTACTAAGCAAACAGCTTCCAATGTGAAGTTTGGAATTGGTTATAATCACACTGCTCCTCCTACAGTTTTTGCTTCAAGAGCAGGAGCAGAATCTGATGGAGAAAGTAATGACCAATCCACCTCATCATGTGATTCACTACTTGATAAAGCACCATCAGTAGTTGAAGTCAGTAGTAATCCCTCTGTGAACCTATCAGCTGATATTGATGGTTCAACTGCTGACACTCACATGATCAATGAGTTGATCAACCCAAGTGTTATCCCTAGAAGTACTAAGGGTACTGGAGAGCAGGGGATAACATCTGGAGTTCAAATCCTAATGACTGACAGCACTGAAGAGAAGAAAACTGTCAGTAGGAAGGATTTGAAGCCTACTAGGAAGTTGACAAGAAGGCAAAAAGTGCTTCTAAACTGCTGAAGAGCAAGTCTTCAATAGTTTCATCTTCTTAGTTGATGATCAACAGAAGATGAAGAAGAAACCATGTGAAATATGTGGTCTATTCAATCATCTCACAGATGATTGTTGGTACAAAAGGGATCCAAACTCAAACAAAAGGAGAAAATTAAAGAAAACTTGGCTAAAATGAAAACTGAGTTTGAGTCCAAGTTTGTACCAGCAGCATCAAATCCTGTTACTCCTATGTCAAAAAAGAAATCCAAAAAGGAAGGAGTGCAACAGGCAATAGCTGAGGTTGCTCAAAAGAAGATGGTGCAACACAAGAACTCATCATCAAACACCAATACCATGTGTCTGAAGAGCTGAAAGCTCTCTCCCAGAATCAGACACAGCTGGTAATGATGGTTCAACATCTGTTGGAAGAGTTAACCACTTGATGCCCTGTGTTGAAACCCCAGAAAAGGAGATCCAAGCCAAAGGATTCCTCTTCTACACCATCTCCTTCACCTCAAGCTATTGTGTCCAATAAACCTGTTAGTTTACCATCTGTTGATGAGACCAGGCCCAAAACAAAAAGGTTTGGGTCTCCAAAACTAACTGATTGTTTTTTATGCAAGTTTCTTCAATATGCCAAAGTAGCATCTGGTATGTAGACAGTGGGGGATCTATGCATATGACTGGGAACAACTCACTTCTTAATGACTACTCTCCAGGAAGGAAGGGATTTGTTTCCTTTGGCAATGATGCAAGAGGTTACATCATCGGGAAGGGCTTTGTTTCCAATGGGGAAATAAAGTTTGATGATGTCAACCATGTGGAAAATCTCAAGTATAACCTCTGAGTGTCAGTCAATTGTGTGACAAAGGCCATGTTGCCCTTTTCACAAGCCAGAACTGCAGGATTCCGTCATCCAAAGTTCTGAGTTTGATTGACAAGGTATTGGATGCTCACACTCTCCTGAAGGCCAACAGGACAGGAAGAGTGTATGCCTTAGATCTTTCCAAGAAAATTGATCTCAAAGGCCATCCTTGCCTATTTTCCAAGGCCTCTCCTCATGAATCTAATCTATGGCATAGAAGGAGGGACATGTTAACTTCAGAACATGAATCAACTGATACACCATAGTTTAGTAAGGGGACTGCCTATGAAGGAGTTCAAGTGTGAAAACAACTGCACTGGCTTGTTTGAAAGGAAAACAGCACAAGGTTTCATTTCCACCTATTGAAGAACCAAAGTCCACTGCCTGCTTACAACTTCTTCAATGGATCTCTTTGGTCCTGTGAGAGTGATGAGCATGGCACAGAAGAAATACTGTCTGGTAATTGTGTGGATATTACTCCAGATTTGTATGGACTTTCTTTCTACATTCAAAGGATGAAGCTGCACAGAAGATCATAAACTTTGTTTGTATCTGAAGAAGCATATCCCTCTCAGTCAAGTGTATTAGAAGTGACAATGGAACAGAATTCAGGAACAATACACTTGATGAGTTCTACCTTTCCAAGGAATAAAGAGACAGTTTAGTATTCCAAGAACTCCTGAACAGAATGGAGTTGTGGAGAGAAAGAACAGGACCCTCATTGAAGCTGCAAGGTCTATGTTGGCTGATTCTGGACTGCCATTGACCTTTGGGCTGAAGCGTATCAACACAACATGCTATGTGCAGAATAGAGTGCTAATAAATCAGAGGTTGATGAAGACTCCATATGAAGTTCTACATCTTTGGACCCTCTCATTTCATTTTTTAGAGCATTTGGGTGTCCCAGTTTCATTCTCAACACAAAGGATCAGCTCCAGAATTTTGATCCTAAGGTGGATGCAGGGTACTTTGTTGGTTAATCATCAACTTGCAAGGCATACAGAGTCTTCAACTGCAGAACAAAGATGGTTGAAGAGACTCTACATGTCAAGTTCAATGAATCTCCAAGGACAAGATTCCACAAAGCCCTGTGGAGCTCTTTGATTTGGACATACTGCAATATGTTCCTTATCAATCTCCTGCTGTTGCTCCTGTCAACAGGTCACCACCTGGTGTTACTACTGAAGATGATGATGATAGTAGTAATCACCTCTTCAGGTTTAGTGATCAACTGCCTGAGTCCTCTAAACCTGATGCTCCTGTAGCTCTAGCAGCACCATCCACAACAAATGCTGATGAGATTTCTGCATCCTCAACTTCATTTGAGTTGCCACCATCTTCATGGTTTCAAGAATCTGCATCAACATCTGCTGCTGCTGAAGATCCTACAAACACTTGCACAGATTGATTGTTTACCAAGAGCTGAAAAATCACCCAATATCTCAAATCCTTGGTGATATCAATGCTGGTGTTTCAACCAGCCAGTTGTCCAATTTCTGCTTCTATGCTCTCTTCATCAGTCAGCTAGAGCCGAAGAACTATCATGTTGCTTTGAGACAATGGATGGGTTGAAGCCATGCAGCTTGAGCTTCTTCAGTTCAAGAAACAGCAAGTGTGGGAGCTTGTTCCTCTACCCCCGGTAAGTGTGCAATAGGCACTAAATGGGTGTTTAGGAATAAAGCTGATGAAAATGGGCTAATTGTTAAGAACAAGGCCAACTGGTTGTGCAGGGGTTTGCACAAGAAGAAGTATTGATTATGATGAAACCTTTGCCCCTGTAGCCAGACTGGAGGCAATTAGATTGTTTTTAGCCTATGCTGCACTCCACATCTTAAAGTTTTTCAAATGGATGTCAAAAGTGCTTTTCTATATGGTACATAAAAGAAGAAGTTTATGTGTGTCAACCACCAGGCTTTGAGGATAATAAGCACCCAGAATGGGTATAAGCTTGATAAAGCTCTTTATGGTTGAAACAAGCACCTAGAGCCTGGTATGAGACCTTATCAAACTTTCTTCTACAGAATAATTTCACTAGAGGCTCTATAGATAAAACTTTATTTATAAGAAGGTGGATCAGCATAAGCTACTTGTTCAAATTTATGTTGATGATATTATATTTGCATCCTCTGATCCCCAATTGTGTGAGAATTCCAAACCTTTATGCAACAGAAGTTTGAATGAGTGCAATGGGAGAATTACAGTTCTTTCTAGGTTTGCAAATCAAACAAAAAGCTGATGGAATTTTCATTCATCAGTCTAAATACACAAAAGATCTTTTGAATAAGTTTGATTTACAAAACTGTAAACCCTGTTCTACTCCCATGTGCAACACCACACAATTGGATGTTGATCAGAAAGGTAAAGGTGTTGATGAAACCCTTTACAGATGTATGATTGGTTCCTTGATGTATTTAACAGCTTCTAGACCAGATATTATGTTTGCTACATGTGTTTGTGCTAGATTTCAGGCTGCACCTAAGGAGTCTCATCTGATTGCAGTCAAGAGGATCTTTAGATATCTGCAAGGTACACAATCTCTAGGCTTATGGTATTCCACTGGACATTCTTGCAAATTAGTTGCTTTCTCTGATAGTGACTATGCAGGATGTAAGTTGACCAGGAAATCAACTTCTGGTGGATGCCAATTCCTAGGCAACTGTTTGATTTCTTGGCAGAGTAAGAAACAACATCTGTTGCTACATCCACTGCTGAAGCCGAGTACATTGCTGCTGCAAGTTGTACATCCCAAATACTCTGGCTTCAGAATCAACTTTTGGATTATGGCATTACAAGACTAAGACTCCATTATTAATGGATGTGCTTCAGCTCTTTGCATTGTCAAAAATCCAGTCCAGCACTCTAGGACCAAACATATAGAAATTAGACATCATTTATAAGAGACTTTTTGAAAAGGGTCTAATTAATCCTATGTTCGTGCCTAGTGCTGATGAGCTTGCAGACATTTTTACTAAGCCTTTGGATATTCAACTTTCCACAACCTGGTGTTAGGCTTGTATGCTGCAGCTAAATAAGTGACAACTACTGATGTCTCAGTAATTACTGATGATCATTGGTAACCATGTCACATATAAGTACTGATGAGTTATTTTACCCTCAGTAGTTTTTATAACTACTGAAGGCTAAATGCTTTAAGTACTGTGCTTCATCTGTTCTCAACTACTGATGTAGTTACAACTACTGAAATCAGTTGAAACAGATAAGTACTGATGTCCTATGAAACAACTGAAAACAGCAAAAAGGCTGATGAGTAAATGTTGAGGACAGTATGAAACAGCTGAAAGGCTATGAATTGACGACAACTACTACTGATATTACTCTCTCTTCAGTAGTTCACAAACTGCTGTTTCTTTATAAACAACTGAAGCATACCATGTCTTCAGTAGTTTCACAACTACTGATGACTAACACCAGTCTTCAGTTGTTTACAACAACTGATGGCAAAACCACGGTCTTCAGTAGTTTCACAACTACTGATGCTATACCAAGTCCTCAGTTGTTTCAACATCTGAAGTCCAACTTGTCTTCAGTAGTTTTTAAAACTACTGATGCCTAAATCAGAGACTTCAGTTGTTTCAACGTCTGATAGTAAACACCATGTCTTCAGTTGTTTATAACTGCTGACCACACAATACCATCAGTCGTTTCAAACCTCTGAAAGTTAATACCACGTCATCAGTAGATTCAAATACTGATGACTAACACCAAAACCTTCAGTCGTTTCATAACCCGTACCCTATATATACCTGATCCCTCTTTCAGAGTTTTTCATTCTTTCACGACCTAAAAATTTCAAAAGCTCTGAAACCTTTCACCTTCATTATGGCGACCATGCAACTCAAGCCTCGACACAACTGTGTCGCGTACCTCACAAATCGCCCTTCTGGACAAATTTGATAATGCTATAGATCTTATGGTCCAATCCCCACTGAAAACGGCTTTCCTCTTAAATCCAATCATTTATGCCGATTCGCTACATCAGTTTTGGACGAATGCGACCGTTAATGGAGAATCTATCCATTCGTCCATCAACTCTGATAAGGTGGTCATCTCTACTGCTACCATCCGCCAGATATTACTGTTAGATGATGCTGCCTACCCTGTGGATATCCTAAGAGCCAACTTGATCTTTCATTTGGACAACATGGATATCAGGGTGATCTTAGTGCTTCAACAATCTGAAGAAACATTTTCCAGATGCTGAACGATTAATATTTCATATGGTAAATGTTTGCCGGGCCCCGAAGACTTCCTCTTGGATCAACTGTCTTCCAGATGGCAACAGGTATTGTTCTCTATCCTTGAACAAGAACCACTAAACTTTTCTGAAATAATTTTTCTTGAACTCAAGGATATGGCCACAAAACCACTTTCTAACCGTTGGATACTATATCCTCGGTTTATAATGGCCATAATAGAGAATCATCTTTCTGCTGAGGGACTAGTTGGTCTGGGAGTCCCTGCTTTGGCTGTATTGCCGGAGGTATACTCCCGACACAACACTGACCAAACTCTCAAACAGGCTGCCAAGCTACGCAAACCCACGCAGCTGGAACCCACAGCCTCCACCTCCACATCCAAAGTCCCCTCCAAACCCACAAAGACGAAGCCTAAGAAAGCTACTCAGGGAATTGAGTCCCCTGTGGATGCTCCTGCTGCACCAACGCAGGTTATCTCTGCTGGAAATAACCCCCCAGTAGAGAATATGACTCCACCAACTGAAGCCGCTCAGGTTTCCTCTCAAAAGGAACCTGAAGCAACCACTCAAAGGGAAGCCACACTGCTGGGATCCTCCTCACTTGAGGGGATTACCATTGAAGAGCACCACTTGTCCCGGGTGCACACTGCTTCCACACCCTCTCCTGATGCAACCGCCCCTCAAAGCCCTACAATCATTGTTGCAAAAGTGCTGACACAGTTGCATTCCTCACCCCCCACCCAGACACCAATCACTACTGGGATAACCTCAACACCTGAGGGGGAGGATCACAATGCTTCTGTCAACCCACAGCACAGGGGTTATCATGTTCCATCTTCTAGTGTAGATAAGGAGGTGCAAACTTCTGGTGAGGCTGCCACTGTCTCTGACTCAGCAAATGACCAGGGTGCAGTTGGTAACATTTCTAAGACCTCACCAGCGGCAACAGCTGATGAAGGACATAGTCCTAAGGCTGGAAGTCCCCAGAACCGAGAACAAGGGGCACATGCTATAATTGATCTACACTCAAGGCATGTTTATTCTGACTATGTCAGGAGGTCAGGTGATTCAGTATCCACTGATGATGACCTGAGCTTCTTCTATGATGTAGTTGCTCAAAACACCATTCTAGAGGCTGAGGTTAGCAGACTCAAAGAGCTGCTGGCCAAGATGTCTCAGGATGCAAGTCCATCTGCCACCACAATACACCCACATATGGCACCTTCTTCTGAAGGTCCCCTACACACTGAGCCAGTATATACTTCCAAGCCACCAGCCTCTGCTTTCGACACTGATTCTCAGGAACAGAACCATCCTGATCAATCAGTTGCTAACCTTCAAAAATCCCTCCCTCTCATCACTCCCATGATCACAGATAGTGATCAAAACCATTGATGAGAGGCTTCCTACCATAATACAACCCTTGGTGGAGGAGTTGGTGACTAAATCCCTTTCTACTGCTCAAACCTTGCACCCAATGCAACCAAAAAGGGGGAGAGTCAGTTAGTTAAAGGAAAAAGGAAGAGGATGATAGATGGGGAGAAGGCGAAAGAATCTGAGTTGTAAATGAGAAGGAGAAGGAGAGTGTGAAGGGAGCTGAAGTGAATGAAAGTCAAAAAGACTTTCATGTCACATATCAAAAGAGAAAAGGAGAGTCTGAGAAGGAGAAGGAGCTGAAGGATATGGTGAAAGAAGCTGACGCCAACCATAACCGTTCAATGGATAAAATCATTGAGCAGTTGTATAGGCAGGGTTTGACATCAAACAACTAGACTCCGAGATCAGAAGGATGGAAACAGAGGAGATCAACTCAAGATGGGCTAGCTATGATGCCTTAGAAAGAGAAAGGCTGGAGATAATGATCAGATTTATAGCTAAATACTGGGAAGATCTCTAATGGAAATAAGGGCCTGGACCAGGGACAACATCTTGGCAATAACCACCAAGATTTGTTCGTCTGAAGAATACTCCAAAGGTTTAGTGATTGAGGTATTGAATGAAGCTGGGGTTGGGAATCGAAAAGAACTGACAAAATTTACCAAAGCCTCCCTTACAGCCAAAATGCTAAAACAGTCTGAAAAGCCTCAATCCTCAAAATCACTATCTCCACAACCCACTAAAACAACCCCTTTACCCTCTAAACAACCATCCAACCCACAAAACCAAATCCTTTACCCCCAAAACCCACTGCCAGTGATGTACCTAGCCAAAAGAAAAGAAAGGTACTGAGGCCTGATGAAGATGAAGAGGAGGATGAAGACAGACTGCCACTCTCTGCAGTCATTACTTTGCCTAAGGCTAAACCAATGTCCATCACTCCTGCTTCTCAAATGCATGATGTAATGATAAAGATTGAAGAGGAACAGATGCAAAAACATGATGAGGAAATGCTGAAAAGCATTGACAAAGCATATGCCACATCCTCTTCAATGATCAGCATGAAGAAAGAAGTATTAAGATTGTACACCCTTGCTAATACCTTTCAATACCAAAGGGAAAGAGTAAGGATATGGCCTGATCCTAGGGTGGCACACCGGATTGTCAAGAAAGAAATTCCTTCAAGATACAAGGGCCAAGTGAAGAGAGTTGTCGACGAAGACATCACTGTGGTTCTTGTAGTGTCCCCTTGGGAAATTGTTGAAGAGTTCAAGAAAGCCTATGAAGCCAAACAACCACCTCAAAAGATGTTAGAGAACAAAATTATAAAGAAGGGATTGGTTTACAAAAGACTTGAAAACTTCAAACAAGAAGAGCTCAACCTGCTCTTAGAAGGGACTCATCCAGATGAGTTTGCTTATAGACAAATAACCACGGTTGAGCTCAAAAATGGAAAACAGGCCAAGTACATATCTGAAGTGTATGGCGAGAAGGATTATTTGATGGTGTGCCCGAGGTGCTGACAATGGATGAGCAAATCATGTTTCTAAGGGCTTACACCAGGGAATCATATAGGCTGATACACGGGAAGTAGATCTCATGGTTGGGGTAACAGCTCGGTGTCCAAGTCCCCAATACAGAGCTCCCAACCATATCATGCCAAACAGATCATTAGAGACTTCTTCCCAGGCCGGTGCTGAAAAAGGGTCACTTCTCATCTGATCAAGAGGATAAAAAGACCAATCTATCAGCCAAAATAAGTGGGACTCGTCAATAACTTAGAGGTTTTGGCTGCATTGGTTCAGGGGGAGTTTGTTGGACTAAAAGAACCAATGAGCCTGATCAGAGAAACCTCTAAGTCTCACAGGACATCACAACAGCTGAAGAAGACCTTATCAGCTGTTCTACAAAGTCTGAAGAATACAACTGCTGAAGTACGTCTGAAGTACTGAAGACAAAGACTGAGACAACAGCTGAAGATCTAAAGTCTGAAGACTTCAACAAGTACTGAAGACAAAGACTGAAGATCAACAGCTGAAAGACAAAGTCTGATGTTAAAGTACTGAAGACATCAGCTGATGTTAACAGCTGATGACAACAGCTGAAGAGGGCTTCTTCAGTTGTTGTGATGGTTTTTCTTCTTCAGTAGTTTTCTTTTCTTTTCAGTAGTTTGTTTACCTTTCTTTTCAGTACTTGTAAACAACTGAAGAGGTTGTTCTTCAGTTGTTGTAGTTTCAGTAGTTTTATGTTTTTCAGTAGTTGTAAATAAGATGATTAACACTTAGGAACATTTGTAAGAAGATGTCAGTTGTTGACATCTTCAGTAGTTGTTAAACATCAGTAGTTATCAAACGGTTACATGTCACTTTCAAGTGACATCAGCCTTCGTCACTCTTTCCTTTATAAGGAAGGATGACTCACCTGTAATCGTGCCTTTGAGGCCGACAATCTTAATGCAATATTCCTTTTGTCGGATATTTCTCTCTCTATAACAAAATTCTCTTATCGTTTTATATCGAATGTTCTTGTTTGAATTTGTCTAATTCTGAGCTATTCCGCTGCTATATCTGTTCAATCGATTAAACCAAGGGCTGAGATCCTAACACAAATCATATCACCTTAACTTTCTGATCATTTGCGGGTTCCCTTTTATTTGTCTGAAAAATCTATAGTAATTGCTATGGTTTTCTAAAACTAATGGTATGTTAGAAAGGATCTTGATCAACTCTCTTTTTAAATGCTAATGTCCTTGTCACTACGGAGCAGGCATATGAGAAATACATGTTGGCTCATATTTAGTAATATTTATATAATTACATTAATCAATATCTTTAACCATACAACCAATTCATCATAGTTACATAAGTGTAATCTAAATTAGGATAATAGCCTTACTTCACCGAAGGAATCACCAAAAGTATCAATCTGTCTTTATCTATCTTTATTTTTCATTATTTTTTAATTTATCATTTCCTAAATCAAAACTGATAGTCAGTTACGGGGGTTGTTGAGTAGGCTTAGTGTGTCCACCTATAGATACTCAGTTTTTACCAACACTATATTACTCGCGATAGGTACACTTACCTTTTGTGTGTGTAGTGTAGTATTAGTAATAACCATTTATAACTGAATCTGTGCGAAAAACCTTTATTATAATATATATACTATTTGCACACATCAAATTCCTATAAAGAAATTTAGTTCCCCATGACACTCGTTTCAAATTTATTATTCATCAACTTCTTAAATTATTTGTAGCGTTTCGGATTAGTTGACTCAAAAATGATGTCACCTATATAAACTTGAACCAACATCAAGTCATTTTCTATTCCTTAGTGAAGAGTGTTCTATTAATAGAACCCCCTCTTATAGCCATGTTATTGGAGCTGATGTAGCACATAGGGAGCTTTTTCAAGCTTGCATACATAATCAATATGATTTGGGTCTGCAAAGCCAGGTGGTTGTTTGACATACACTTCCTCGTCAATCACCCATATAAGAAGGCACACTTCACATCAAGTTGGTAGACCTTGAAATCCTTGGATCCATCAACAGCAAGGAATATCCTTCTAGCTTCAAGTCTTACTACAGGAGCAAAGACACATATGTAGTCAATCCCCTCTTCTTGTGTGTACCATTGAATGACTAATCTGATTTATTATTGATGAAAAGTACTTATCATCTTTCTTGTTACTAAAAACCCAATTGGTAGTTATGGTGGTCTACCCTTGAGGAAGAGCACGTAGGTTCTAAACCTTTTGCCTTTTGTATTGAAGTAGCTCTTCTTGCATTGCTTCAACCCAACTCCCATCTTTTAAAGCCTTCTCAACCTTCTTTGGATCAATCTGGGACAAGGAACAAAAGTGTAGACAAACATTTTTGTCATGTGTTTGTCCTCTTTTTATCACCCCTGTCTCAACATCTCTAATGATGTTTGTGGTAGTATGTGACTTGTGGATTATTAGTTAAGGAATCATAGCAAGTTGGTTGGACATATCTAAATTGGTGAAATTCAAATATGGTGATTGAATCATCCACCACTTTAGCAGACTTATCAAGAGAAACTTGATCTAATTAGTGTATGACATCATTGATTTTGTCTTCTATGAAGTGGTTATCAAGATCAAGAAATTCTTGATCAATATCACCACCTCCATCTACTTGTACATTGGAAACCTCTTCATTTGAGTTTTGTATTTTTTTAAGGCCCCGTTCCCGGGACGCTTACAGCTGGGTTCTCATCGCACATAAAATGTATAATTGCATTGTATTTCATAAATCGCAGCGGAAAACTAAAACAATCTTTCATTTCCATGTAAAAGCTTTTGCAAGTTAATACAACATTCATTACAAAATAGCTTGTTCGCATTACAATGCAAAAACATTAATCAAAAGAATGCCATCCCAAAAGAGCTGAGTAGCTTCACGGTATGCCATCCTCAGCAAACATTACCTGCCAACTGGAAAACATATAAAAAGTCAGCGTTGCTGAGTGAGTTCTAGTTTTATTACAAAGCATACTTTACTTTCATATAAAACCATTTGTTACTTTTACATGACCACACATCGTACGTACACATAGAAAATATCATTATTATCTTCTTCATTCATTCATTCGTTCATTCGTTCTTTATGACTTTACTTGCGCATCGGACATCATCCGTACCAATACCATGTGCTACACCCCGGTTAGTCGTAGCTACCGGGCCGAAGTCAATAAATGAAGAGCTAAACGTATGCCACGATACTAGGAGGAACCATCAGTCTTAGCTACTGGGCCGAAGTCAATAAATGAACAGCTAAACGTATGCCACAATACTAGGGGTGAGCGGTAGAGGTTCTACATTAAGGGTCAACCACAAAGAAGGACCCGTTATTCGGTGCGTGCAAGACGTTTCATTTGTTTATTAATGCATGCATTCACATCGTGTTCCTCTTTCATTATCTTTCACTTTCCGTTACATAATACTTTGTTATTCCTTATCATAACACGTAAAGTTATGGGAATATAAACATACATCATAATAAGGAACATAACACACTAGTCATCATTATCATACAGAGCACACCATACATACATAACGTGCATAAACTTGCAACATCATCATCATCATCATATCCAACATGCTTTCTAAGGCCTCAAGCGTCATCTTACATGCTCTTATGGGGACCTTTACGTCAAAACTTACATCTGCACTTTCCCCCGAAAGTCAGAAGTCAATCTATACCTTCCTCGGGTACAACAGCCCTATTCGGGCGTATGGACCCCCTTCAGTCGCATGGCCTCCATGCGACTAAACATCATGCGATTGAACTCAAGCGGATGAACATTTAGGCGAATAAACATCCACTCGTGCGAATGGACAATGCGGATGGACTCATGCGAACGAGATTAATACGGATGAGCACTTATGCGACTGGACCTTCTGTCGCACAACCTCCATGCGACTGGCCTTTCAATTGTGCGAATGGACCCCAATCACACCCTAATTGGCCGTATGGCCTCCATTCGGCCTCCAGTCGGTCGCCTAGCCCTAACTGATGCAGAATGTAGTTCATCCCGACTGCAGCCGAGGGTTTTCGGCCACCAAACTCATCTAAACCCATTTTAAGCCAAATCGACAATCCTAAACCTTAGGGATGCATACCACGACACCATTCAAGCACACACAAGTTCACAATCGAGCCACAAACGCATCATACATACACATACACATTCACAAACGGGTCAACATACACACAATCAAAAACCCGATTTCAGATGTTTTCCATCCCCAAAATCGTTTGAAAATAAGTAAAAGAGGGGTTCTAGAACTCACACAAACGAGCACAACGACCAGAGCTTCGATTTGGCTTGCTACATGATGATTTTGGCGACCCGAACTAACTCGAACCAACTTTTTCTCCTTTCTCTCTTCTTCTCTCTATGAAATCTAAATGTGGGGTGTGTGGGGAGAGAGTGGGCTGCCCTCTCCCTACTAATATCACCACATTCCCAACTTTTCTTCGTTGGCGAGCTTGGTCCCTCGACTTTGAACTTTATTTTCTTTTCTTTCGTCACTGGCTTCAAAATAATAAATATCCGGGTGTTACAAGTCCACCCCACTTAAATAGGTTCGTTCCCGAAACCTGTTATTCGTCGAACAAACGTGGATAATGCTGTCTCATTTCTTCCTCAGTCTCCCATGTTGACTCAGATCCCTTCCTGTGCTTCCATTGTACACGCACAAGAGGAACCACTTTATTTCGCAGCCTCTTTTCTTTACGATCGATGATTGCCACTGGTTGCTCCACATAATTTAGCCTTTCATCTATTTCAATGTCCTCCAGTGGAACAATCATGTCTTCATCAGCTATACACTTTCTCAGATGAGATACATGGAATGTCGGGTGAATCCCACTTAACTCATCTGGCAACTCCAATCTATAGGCCACCTCCCCTACTCGAGCAATGATCCAGAAAGGGCCTATATATCTGGGCTCAACTTGCCCCGCTTTCTGAATCTGATAATACCCTTCCAAGGTGAGACCTTCAACATAACCCGGTCACCCACCTGGAACTCAATTGGCCTATGCGCTTATCGGCATACGACTTCTGTCTATCTTTCGCTGCCTTCATGAATTCTTTAATCTTTTCAAGCTTCTCTGTCGTAGCCTCGATTATCTTGACGCTCCCCAATTCCTTCTGACCAATATCACCCCAGCAAACGGGTGTTCTGCATCTCCTACCGTATAGCATCTCATATGGTGGCATACTAATGCTGGCATGATAGCTGTTGTTGTATGAGAATTCGGCTAACGGTAAGTGGTCATCCCAACTTCCACCAAAATCGATCACACATGCCCGGAGCATGTCTTCCAGTGTCTGAATGGTTCTTTCTGACTGATCATCGGTTTGGGGATGATAAGCCGTGCTAATATGTAACCTCGTCCCCATAGGGTCGTGGAATTTCTTTCAAAATTTAGATGTAAACCGAGTGTCGCGATCAGACACAATAGACACCGGCACACCATGACGAGCTACAATTTCCTTGATGAACAGATCAGCCAACCTCTCAGATGAATACGTCTCGCGGATCGGTAGAAAGTGAGCACTCTTCATTAGACAATCAACTATCACCCATATGGCATCGTACCCTTTCGGAGTACGTGGCAGCTTCGTAATGAAGTCCATGGTGATGTGCTCCCACTTCCATTCCGATATATCCAAAGGTTGGATCTTCCCATACGGCTTTTGATGCTCTGCCTTCACCTGTAAGCAAGTAAGGCACTTACTCACATACTCCACCACGTCACGCTTCACACTCGGCCACCAATAATCTTTCTTCATGTCATGGTACATTTTCGTGGCACCAGGATGAATGGAGTATCGAGTCTTGTGAGCTTCATCCATTATCTTCACCCATAGATCCCCAAAACGAGGAATCCACACACGACCGAATCGAGTTCTAACACCGATGTGTTTTCACCCAATTCCCCAACCAGACCTCTCATTCTTTCCGAGTTAAGGTGATCTTCTTTCAATGCCTCATCTTGAAACTCCATAATTTGCTTCATCACATCAGAGGTCATGATTAGTTGACAAGCTTTCACCCGAATCGGTTCGGGCCTTTCCTTTCGGCTAAGGGCATCCGCCACCACATCAGCTTTGCTCGGATGGTAATGGATCTCGCAATCATAATCCTTTATAAGCTCCAACCATCGCCTCTGCCTCATGTTCAGGTCTTTTTGCTCGAAGAAGTACTTCAAACTCTTGTGGTCAGTGAATATGGTGCACTTCGTCCCGTAGAGATAGTGCTTCCAAATCTTAACGTAAAGACCACGGCTGCTAGCTCCAAGTCATGAGTAGGAAAATGACCTCATGAACCTTTAACTGTCGAGATGCATAGGCTATAACCTTTCCTCTTTGCATTAACACGCACCCCAACCCCGAGTAGGAAGCATCATAATAAACCACTAGATCTTCGCTTCCATCGGGTAATGATAGAACATGAGCTTGAGTCAGTCTTGCCTTCAGCTCTTCGAACGCCTTCTCTTGAGCTTGACCCCATACAAATTTCACATCCTTTCGGGTCAACTTAGTTAGTGGAGAAGCAATCTTAGAGAAGTCTTGGATGAATCTTCTATAGTAGCCCGCCAAGCCCAAGAAACTACGGATCTCGGATGGCGTCTTTGGTGACCTCCATTGCATTACCGCCTCCACCTTCGCCGGGTCCACCATAATCCCGTCAGGATTCACCACATGACCCAAAAACTGAACTTCGCGCAACCAAAACGTGCACTTGGAGAATTTAGCATACAATTTCTCCCTTTTCAACGTCTGTAGAACCTCTCGAATGTGACCGGCATGCTCCATCTCGCTCTTCGAATAAATCAGGATATCATCAATAAACACAATCACTGATTTATCCAACATAGGCCGACACACACGGTCATCAGATCCATAAAAGCAGCTGGCGCGTTGGTCAAACCAAAGGACATGACATGAAACTCGTAATGACCATAGCGTGTGCGGAAAGCTGTTTTAGGGATATCTTGTTCCTTTACCTTCAACTGATGATAGCCAGACCGAAGATCTATTCTTGAAAACCAACTGGCACCCTGAAGCTGATCGAACAAATCATCTATTCTCGGTAAGGGATATCGGTTCTTCACTGTCAACTTGTTCAGCTCGCGGTATTCAATGCACATCCTCATACTACCATCCTTCTTCTTTACAAACAGGACGGAGCACCCCAAGGAGAGATACTCAGTCTAATGAACCCCTTATCAAGCAACTCTTGCAACTGTTCCATCAACTCTTTCATCTTCGTCGGAGCTAACCGATATGGTGCCTTGGCAACAGGTTTGGCACCCGATATCAGATCAATCTGAAATTCAATTTCTCTGTCAGGTGGTACCCCTGGTAAATCTTTTGGGAATACGTCTGGAAAGTCACACACAACCGCTACATCAGACAGTTGTGGTGTTAGTGCATCTACATCCTTTACATAAGCCAAGTAGGCACTACATCCATGCCTCATACAATTTCCCGCTACCGCCATTGAGATCACCTTCGGGATCGTCGTGACTCGATCACCATAAACCGTTACCAAACTTCGTCAGGCGCTGTCAACCGAATCATCTTCTTGCGACACACAATGTTCGCCTCGAAGTCCGCCAACCAATCCATCCCAAGAACCAAATCGAACCCACCCAAGGTCATCACAAACGGTCTAACAGGAAACTTATGACCCTCAAGTTCCACATCACAATTCTCTATCATCTCAGAAATCCTGGTAGACTTACCTATGGCAGTTTCTACCTCAAAGGGCGCATCAACACGTCTACTACTAGTAGGCAGCTTAGCACAGAAAGTAGCAGAAACAAAACTCCTACTAGCACCAGAATCAAATAGCACAGAAGCTAAAGTTTGGTTCACCAGAAACGTACCGGACACGACATCAGGGTCTGTCCTAGCTTCCTCTTGTGTCATAGTGAATGCCCTGGCGCTCGCCCTCGGTCCTTCACTTCCCGTCTTCCTCACCCCTGAACCCTCGGTCCTCGGCTTCTTACAATCTCTGCTCATATGACCAGTTTCCCCACAGTTAAAACATTTGCCCGACAGGCAATCCTTCGCCATATGCCCTGTCTTCCCACACTTGAAGCACACGTTCAAACCCAGCCTACATTCTCCCGCATGCTCCTTTCCACACTTACCACACCTCCTTGATCCCACTCCCGATGTGGCCACACGACGGTCATCCACCCGTGCCTTTTTGTTACCCGTCGAGGCATCACCCCGACCAAACCTCCTCCATTCCAGTTCCGATCACCACCACCCCTCTTACTCGCTTCAGTCACCACCACCTCCCGCTCGTCATACAGCCTCCCTGCCAAATCAACCGCCGACCTAAACGTGCTTGGTCGGGCGGCGATCATATGCCGGCGAACATCCACCGGTAACCCTGAATGTACCTCTTGATTTTCCGAGACAGAGGCGTCACCTGATCAGGCACGAGTCGTGCCATTTCATTAAACTTGGTGGTATACTGCTGGTGTGTCATGGTTCCAGCCTCCAACTGCAGAAACTCCCTTTCCAACTTATCCATTTCCCTGTGAGGACAGAACTCCTCAATCACCATCTTCTTCAACTCAGGCCATTTCATTCTCCCGATGGCACGATTACCCTCTGCTTGGACAATATTGTCCCACCAACATAGTGCCGAGTCCATAAATGAATGAGTGGCAAACTTCACCTTCTGATCTTCCCGACACTCGCTGATGTCGAGAACGGCCTCCATCTCTCTCACCCATCGGTGAGCAGCGGTAACATTGCCATTACCGTCAAAAGTAGGGGGATTGCATCTCACAAATGCCCCGTAGTTACATCCTCGCACTGCCTCTAGCACAGGCTCTTCTTCTTCCTCTTCATCATCAGATAGGACCGTTTCAGGCTCAGGGTGTTCCCGTTCTCCAGAGGATCTGTTTCTTTCTTTTCTTTCCCCTTCTCGTACAACCTTAATAACTTCATCACCACAGACGGTAAGATTGTCTGCATGACCTGATGGACTTCTTCTACAACAGCCTCCTTTACTGAGGCTCTCAGATTGGCACTTTCATCGCCACCCTCCGGATGGGGGGTCTCTGGTTCTTCATGAACCACCCTCTCAACTCTGGGTCTCCCTATCTTGGGTTGCGGTTCAGCACTGTGACCTCCACCCCTAGAAGCTTTCAAAGATCTACCTCCAGCCATCACACGCACACTGAAAGATTCAAACACCAACACGATCATTCAAGGAAACACTCAGTTTATGTCAAGTATAGTACGTCCCTAATTATAGTGGCCAGTTGTGATTAGCCACTTACTTTACTCTTCATACCCCAAGTATTACCTGTCCTGACTACATCAGTATTTAAATCTACATACAACACATTACCACATACCATGTGCACATAAAACCGGTTAACTTTACGAAAATACCCGATGGCACGCAGCTACTCAGATTGGCATCCCATTCCCTTTCCGTCCCATTCTCAGTTTAAGATTAGGTTTATTTTGAAAATTTACCCATTTCACTTAAACTTTGGCTCTAATACCAACTTGTAAGGCCCCGTTCCCGGACGCTTACAGCTGGGTTCTCATCGCACATAAAACGTATAATTGCATTGTATTTCATAAATCGCAGCGGAAAACTAAAACAATCTTTCATTTCCATGTAAAAGCTTTTGCAAGTTAATACAACATTCATTACAAAATAGCTTGTTCGCATTACAATGCAAAAACATTAATCAAAAGAATGCCATCCCAAAAGAGCTGAGTAGCTTCACGTTGCCATCCTCAGCAAACATTACCTGCCAACTGGAAAACATATAAAAAGTCAGCGTTGCTAAGTGAGTTCTAGTTTTATTACAAAGCATACTTTACTTTCATATAAAACCATTCGTTACTTTTACATGATCACACATCGTACGTACATAGAAAATATCATTATTATCTTCTTCATTCATTCATTCATTCATTCGTTCTTTATGACTTTACTTGCGCATCGGACATCATCCGTACCAATACCATGTGCTACACCCCGGTTAGTCGTAGCTACCGGGCCGAAGTCAATAAATGAACAGCTAAACGTATGCCACGATACTAGGAGTACCATCACTTAGCTACTGGGCCGAAGTCAATAAATGAACAGCTAAATGTATGCCACAGTACTAGGGGTGAGCGGTAGAGGTTCTACATTAAGGGTCAATCACAAAGAAGGACCCGTTATCCGGTGCGTGCAAGACGTTTCATTCGTTCATTAATGCATGCATTCAACATCGTGTTCCTCTTTCATTATCTTTCACTTTACGTTACATAATACTTTTTTCATTCCTTATCATAACACGTAAAGTTATGGGAAAGATAAACATACATCATAATAAGGAACATAACACACACAGTCATCATTATCATACACGGCAACACCATACATACATAACGTGCATAAACTTGCAACATCATCATCATCATCATACCCAACATGCTTTCTAAGGCCTCAAGCGTCATCTTACATGCTCTTTTGGGGAACTTTACGTCAAAACTTACATCTGCACTTTCCCCCGAAAGTCAGAAGTCAATCTATACCTTCCTCGGGTACAACAGCCCTATTCGGGCGTATGGCCACCCTTCAGTCGCATGGCCTCCATGCGACTGAGCATCATGCGATTGAACTCAAGCGGATGAACATTTAGGCGAATAAACATCCACTCGTGCGAATGGACAATGCGGATGGACCTCATGCGAACGGATTAATACGGATGAGCATTTATGCGACTGGACCTTCTGTCGCACGACCTTGATGCGACTGGCCTTTCAATCGTGCGAATGGACCCCAATCGCACCCTAATTGGCCGTATGGCCTCCATTCGGCCTCCAGTCGGTCGCCTAGCCCTAACTGATGCAGAATGCAGTTCATCCCGACTGCAGCCGAGGGTTTTCGGCCACCAAACTCATCTAAACCCATTTTAAGCCCAAATCGACCGTCCTAAACCTTAGTGATGCATACCACGACACCATTCAAGCACACACAAGTTCACAATCGAGCCACAAATGCATCATACATACACATACACATACACAAACGGGTCAACATACTCACACTCAAAAATCCGATTTCAGATGTTTTCCAGCCCCAAAATCGTTTGAAAACAAGTAAAAGAGGGGTTCTAGGACTCACACAAACGAGCACAACGACCAGAGCTTCGATTTGGCTTGCTACACGATGATTTTGGCGACCCGAACTAACTCGAACCAACTTTTTCTCCTTTCTCTCTTCTTCTCTCTATGAAATCTGAAATGTGGGGTGTGTAGGGAGAGTGGGCTACCCTCTCCCTACTAATATCACCACATTTCCTAACTTTTCTTCGTTGGCGAGTTTGGTCCCTCGACTTTGAACTTTATTTTCTTTTCTTTCGTCACCGGCTTCAAAATAATAAATATCCGGGTGTTACAGTTTTTGTGAAATAATTTGTAGGCACCTCAGATGTGTCCGCTGAATAGTTTATCATTGTTATGTTGATAGTATTTCTAACTGGAGGGTTTGTTACCACTAGAGCTAAAAAGTTTTTTGACTTGGTCTCTTAGTTCAAATCTTGGGTTAGGATCTCCAATTGACAAACTACCTTTAGATCATGAAAATTCTTCACAAGATTTGTTAAAACAATTGTTAACTAAATTAAAATCAAACAACCTGAGGTCTAGAACCTTTCACACTAGGTGTGTGATCATTGAAAGTCAAATTGGCTGACTCCTTAATTACTCTAGTTATGAGATTTTATACTCTATAAGCCTTGGCTTGGGAAGAGTATCCAATAAAGTGTGTATCCTTTAACTTCTTAACAAATTTGGCATCTAATATTTGGTATTCAAGATGGTGCAAGGGCATACAAATGATTTGATGAAACCAATGGAATGTCCCATTTTGTGCCACAACTAATAAGGATTCATACCATGAGTCTTGACTATGAAAACATTGTTAAATGCATAGCAACTAGTGTTGACGGCCTTTGCCCAAAAGGTGATGGGTGGTTTAGAATTAAAGAGCATGGTTCTTGCAGCCTCAATAAGTGTTATGTTTCTTCTCTTAGAAACACCATGTTGCTACTGAGTCCTGGGAGCAATATATTCTCTTGTAATACCTTTTTCATCACAAAATATATCAATAATTTGGTTCTTGAATTTAGTTCCTTAATCATATTTTATGATTTTGACCTTGTGATCACATTAATTCTCAATTTTTAGAATGAGGTTCCTCGAGATCTCAGGGATTTCATCCTTAGCTCTAAGAAAGAAGGCCTAAGTGTATCTTGTGAAGTCATCTGTGATCACCAAATAATATGAGATCCTTCCTAGACTCATTACATTGGTGGGGTCAAATAGATCCATATGAAGTGCAGGAGAGTAGTAATGTTCTTTTCATTTGGCTTGTGTGATCTTTTATGTTGCTTGGGTTTCAGACATGCAACACAATGGTCATCAATTGTAACTCTTTCTTTGGCATTCTAGTTACCAAATAATTCTTAAATTTATTTATTTATATTCTTAAAGTTTACATGGCATATTCTTTTATGCTAGAGGAAAGACTCATCACTATTTGCTTTAGATAGAACTCAATAAACTTCTCCAGATGGGGATGTTTCCAGTAAAGTGATATTGTACATGTTCCTTTTCCTTGGGGCTTTAAGTAGTATATGTTGTTGAGGAATGACCATCTTGGGCTTGAGAAGAATGCACTCATGCTTAGTAAGTGCATGTTATCTCTCTGGTAACAAAATTAGGATACACTCAAGAGATTGTACCCAAGCTCCTTAACATACTTTATCTTTTCAATGTTGAGATTACCATTTTTGCCTCTACCTTTTCCAGTGATGTAATGTGACAACCATGAAATTCTACGTGTTTAAAAAGCGTTTAAATATTATACCAAAATCCTAAATCAAACACATAATCCCAATAAAGGCCCATTAAAAATCCATGTTCATTTAACATTCAATTTGGTAATTTTAAGCTTAAACGTTAACCTTAAAAAGTCAAAACATGAATTATATAAGCTTACAAATAAAAAAAACGCCAGTTAACTGGTTATACAACACAATATTAACATATTTCCATTCGTTTCCTCACCAGACAAAATAAATACGATAAAATAATTATTTTAAAATATTTATAACATTTAATATAAAATCTTCATGAAATAAAATCTATAACACTTCATCAAACAAGCTTGAGTACAATACGAACCAACCCGTTAACAAACCCAATCGCTTAACCCCACATATAAAAGACTTCAAGCGTGTTTGGGATTGCTCCTCAAAATAACTTATTGACTTATTTACTTTTTCAATAAGTTAGTAAGTTAGTACGGACTTTACTTATTAACTTATTATTCTCACAACAATCACATTATCAAACACTATAAAATGACTTTTAAACTTTTTAAAAGTTAATAAGTTAAAAAGTATGTAAAAAAGCACCCCCAAACACCCATTTATTTTCTTTAGTTTAGGGTTTCAATCTAACTCTTAGAGAGAGAGAAAGAGGTAAGGCGACAACCCCCCTCCCCTCAGGCCAACCTTCGGCCACCCACGACGGCACCACCACAACAACTGAACCCACCTTCCCCTTTAACTTATGATTTCACCTAAACACCAATGAGAAGTCGATTTCCTTGTTTTGGTCGGATTGTAACAGCGGCGGTGACCTAAGGTGGTGATGATGACGGTGGCCTCTATGGTGGTGGAGTAACATGCCCTTCCTTCATCTTTCACACCATTTTTGGAAAATTAGACTTGGCCTTCATGAATTCAAAAGTTTTGATGACTTCAGAAATTTTGTAGTTGGATCTTCGGAAGCTTTTGCATCCACTATAACAGACTTCAATTCTTCGGAAGCATTCCTTTCTTCCGAGATCAAATTTTCTTCCAAGGTAATATTTCACCTATATTCTTCACTTTTGAGCTTCCAAAAGGTAAATGTTTTTCCTTCTGATGTTATCTTCTTCTTCTTATATGTTTTCTTCTTGGTCATGTGGATGGTACTTTAGGGATTGTAGATGCAACCCTTAGCAAAGTGAGAGTTACCACCACACATGATGCATTAAGTTGGCATACTTCTAAGATTTTTCTTCTGAGTAAATGGTTAAGCTAGATCACTTTCTTGTTCTTTCTTCACTGTGACATATGATATAGTAGACATCTAAAGGTGACGCTTGCTCTTGGAGCAAGATAGTTCAGGCAATGCAGTAATGGTGCATATTTGATCAGCCTTCTTCTCTTGACAAGGATAGTTTGGACTTGAACTAGGACTCCTGGTGCTAGAGTCCATGGTTAAGTCTTCAGTCTTCACCACCTCAAACTCAACAGAGATAAAGACTTGTTTTTGCTTGGGACTAAAGATGGATTTGATCTCTTGGGTTTTCTTTGATTTTCTTTTAGTTGTCCTAATCAAATTATTCCTAGCTGACTTGGCCATCCGTGGTTCTTTCTTCACTCTAGGAGAATAGTGACCCTTCTTAGGTTGAACCTCCTAACTTCTTGTTCATCATTCATTATCTTCTTTTCATCTTCATCCTCTTCTTGGATGAGGTCTATGAAGGGAAACTCATCTTGACAAGTTTCACACCTTGGAGGTCTTACAGATAGTAATGTATGTGGATGAGTTATCTCACTTCGTCCTAGTCCTTGCCTGCTTTGATAATAAATCTTTGCATGTATAGATAGATGAAGATATGATGTTCTTGAAGGTTTCCACTTCAAGAATACACTTTCTACCCTATCTTTGTTGATCATAAGCTCAACTTGATATTCAGTTAACTTGGTAATATGAGATCTTTGATTTGAGTTGTGTAATTTGTGTGCTCATGCTTAAAAGTTGAAATTGTTTTTTCTAAATCTTCTATTGTAAGTTTAAAGACATTTTTAGCCCTTTTGAAATTATCTTTTAAAATGTTCAAGAACTCACGGTTAGATCTCACTTCAAGGTTATAGTACATATACATATTTACATTAATAATGCATTATAGTGTATAGGGATGGTCCAATACCTTGGATTTATCATGGTCAGCCATTAGTGCTTGGTTTGAAGAAACATCCTCTACCTAAAAGCGCTAGTCAAAGCCTTCCTATTCAACGTCAATAACAACTTGTTGTTTTGGTTGGCTTGGCTTCTCAAATCTAGGAGCTGAATCAATGTAGTTGGGCCTTGATTATGCTTGGCCACCATACTCCTTGGTGCCTTGCACTTCTTAGAAAAGTATCCCATCTTATTATAGTTATAACACTTCACTTTGCTTTTATCTGGTCCAATTATTCCATTGGTTACATTGCTAGGAAACTTTCTTTCGATTCTCTTGTAGAACTTCTTGCCTCTATGAGTGAGAAGAACTATTTGCTAGACTATTTACATATGCTCTAGATCATGTGGATAGGATACAATCCAAACCTTTAAGAGTGAAGAGAAATTAGCCACAATTTTCATCAGAAGACACAAAGGCTTGAGATGAACTTCTCTTGTAATGGACTTCCTTGGATTTAGCTCTCCGTTGGTGTCTCCAGGAAGGTGATGAAAGGACACTTGTAAGGTTTCATATAAGGATGATGCAACCCAAAACATCCAAAGTCTCTCCTGCATGTATGCACAAGTGTATTGAAGTAGAATGCTTCGGAATTTTCACACACCTCCTTAGAAAAACATTCTAAGTGTGAAATCTTCCAAAGCCAAGACCAATATCTTCCAAAGCCAAGCATGAAGTCTTCCGAAGCTTCAATGACAAAGTCCTCCAAAGCCAACACTGAAGACAGATTTGTTCCGAAGACTTTTGAACACATGCTATTATCTTATGTACCTTACCATAAACTTGGACCACCTTTTCGCTACAACTCTGATTAGATACCAACTTTACATGAGTTGGTGAAAGGTCCATGCTTTTGGTAACTTTACATTGAGGTCTTGAGTCTGTACTTTCTGATTTATGTACTTTTATCCTTTTTGTAATATATTAGGATGTGAGCTATGGCATGTCATAGTCACTAGTCAAAAGGCAATCAGCCTTTTGACTCTACATTGATTTTGTTGTTGTCTAGATCATGTATCCAGCTGGACTTTGAAGTATGGCTGGCTATAGGATGTAGTATAAGTCTCTCTGGTCCTTGTATCTTATTATCATTGCTTTGTAAACACTTGTAAGGAACTAGAGAGAAATATACATCATCCTTGAAAACCAATACTTGTGTTGTTTTGTTCTTGTTCTGTCTCTTGATTACTTGTGTTTCTTAGTTATTATTTAAACTGGTTTCTAGTTCCCCATTTGATCAGTTAAGTGTTATTGCACACTCTCCTCTTTGTGTTCTTGGTTGTAAGTGACCACCCTTTAAACGGTCCTGTAATTGGTATCAGAGCATTCCAGGCTCTTGATATTAAGATCTCACCATCTTAAGATCCCTCACACACACAAAATACTTAACATCTCAAAAGGCAGTTATCTCTAAACCTGACATGAAAACTGAAACCATGACAAAGTCCCCACTGATCACTCTTGATGACTTTGACACTTAGTTCCAACGAATGGAAGGCTTTATCAAGTCTCAAGACTCAAGAATGTAGGATTTTGTTGTCTTTGGACCTTACATACCAAGCACCTCTTCAGCTAGTGCTGGAGGTGGTATGATCCCAAAAGCTGTGGTTGACTACTCAGATGAAGATAGAAAGAGAGTAGACATTGTTCAAAAGGCCGTGAGAGACCTTCAAACTGCTCTTCCAAACTCTATGTACAGAGGTTTCAAGAAATGCAGAACAGCTAAACAGCTATGGGATGCATTGAAACTAATGTATGAGGGTTCCTCTGAAGCCAAGGAGAACAAAAAGGATCTCCTGAAGCAGCATTTTGAAAATTTCACCTTCAAGACAAGTGAGACCATGACTGAACAGTACTTCAGTTATGTTCAGATCGTGGACACTCTAGTGGATGTTAGAGTGACTTTTGAAAATGTGGACATTCTAAGGAAGTTCATGTCCTCTCTTCCTAGACAATGGACACATTACTATATTGTTTTCAAGATGATTGAGAACCTTAAGACTCTCACTTTGACTGAGTTGTATGGTATTCTCAATGGATACTAGATAGAGATGAACATGCAAGGTTCATCTAGTAACTCCAGCAATCAAATGAGTTTAGCCCTTCATGTGGTTGAAAGGGATAGCATAGAACCTCAGCATCATCTTATATGCTACTCTAACAACTCACAAAAGGGTCCTTTCATCACTTTCCGGAGAGACCAAGGGAAAACTATACTCAAGGAAGCCCATTCCAAGAGACAAGTTCTTCACAAGCCTTTGTGTCTTCTGATGAAAGTTCTTGCAACTTTATATTAACCCTTGAAGACTTGGACTGTATTCATCCAGATGATCTAGAGTATATGAAGATTGTCCAGCAGATGGCTCTTCTCACTCACAGAACGAAGAAGTTCTACAAGAGGACAGGAAAGAAGTTTCTCGGCAATACAGCCAGTGGAAAGTTTGTGCTGGATAAAAGCAAACTCAAGTGTTAAAATTGTAACTTGATGGGCCATTTTGCTAGAGAGTGCAAGGCACCAAGAAAAATTGGTGGCCAAGCACAATCCAGACCAAACTACACTGATAAAGTCACCCAGAATGAGAAGCCAAAGCAGCAAGTTGCAGTTGTTGTTGAAGAAGGGGGCTTTGACTGGAGTTTTCAGGTAGAAGATGCATATCCAAACCAAGCATTAATGGCTGACCATGATAAAGCAAAGGTATTGGAACATATCTGTACTCCTGAATGTATTGCTAAAGTTTAACAGATACAGGCCCTACAACTTAGAGATGAGATCTGATCTAGAGTCCTTGAATATTTTAAAATTTGATTTCAAAAAGGCTAAAAATGATTATAAGTTAAAGATAGAGGACTTAGAGAAAACCATTTCAGTTCTTAAACATGAGCACACCAATTATAGGACTCGGATCAAGGATCTCACGACTAAGTTGACTGAATGGCAGACTGAGCTTATGATCAGCAAAGCCAAGGTTAAAAAATGTGTTCTTGAAGAAGAGACCTTCAAGAACATCATATCGTCATCCTTGCATGCAAAAGTTTGTTATCAAAATAAGCAGGGACTGGGATCTAGTGAGATAGCTCCTTCACATACAATCTTGTCTGTAAGATCTCCAAGGTGTGGAACTTGTGAAGACGAGCTTCCTTTTATAGAACCTTTGACTGAAGAGGATGAAGAATTGATAGTGAAGAATGCGTCTGAGAAGAGTGAAGAAGAGGATTCTAAGAAGGGTCACTATCCTTTTTTAGGAGAGCAAAATGACTGAGATGACCAAGTCTATAAGGAAGAACTTGATCAGAAAGAGCAAGAGAAAAGCAAAGAAGGCTTAAGAGATCAAGGCTACTTTTGACTCCAAGCATAAGCAAGTCTATATCTCTGTAGGGTATGAAGTGGTTAAGACTGAAGACATCAGCCTAAACTCTTGTACCAAGAGTTATAGGTCATGTTCAAATCATCTCAGTAACAGTTCTCACCCTAAAAGAACTATCTCAGCATCTGCAAAGATGAAGGTGGAGAGGGAAAGTGATCAAATTCATCCTTATTCTCAAAAGAAGGCTCTTAGGAAGAAGAAGATAGAATATGTTATGTGTGAGAGTAATTCTCATCTTGCTAACGATTGTCCATACAATCCAAGAGGTACTCTTCATATGACCAAGAAAGAAACTTCCAAGAGTTCCAAAAAGAAAACAACTTCGGAAGGAAAATCTGTTTCTTTTGGAAGCTCCAAAATGATGAAGAAGGCAAGTGGAAAATTTCCTTCGGAAGAAAATTTGGTCTCGGAAGAAAGGAATACTTCTGAAGCACTGAAGTCTGCTGTAGTGCTAGCAGAATCTTTCGAAGGTCCGGTCATCAAAACTTCCAAAGTCACAAAAGTTTTCGAAGTGTTGAAGGTCAAGTCCAAACTTCCAAAGGGGGTGTGGAAGACAAAGAAAGACCAAATGACTGAAAGTTCTCCATCAACAACAGCAAGAGATACTTAAAGCACAACTATAGGATCAATTACTATTTCATTACCTTTTACTTCTTTTGGTGAACCCAAGACCAATAAGGCTTGGGTTTCTAAATGTAACTAATCATTTTCTTTGTGCAGGAGCAACTCAAGACAAACAAGAATGTCTAGATCATTGATAGTGGTTGTTCCAGGCACATGACATGCAATAGGTCACTACTCCAAAATTTGAGAAGATTTGATTAAAGGCCAGTTGCTTTTGGAGGAGATGAAGATGGTTACATTTCTAGAAGGGGCAAGGTCACAAATGGTAAGCTCACATTAAGAAGGTAAAATTTGTCAAGGAGCTTGGATACAATCTTCTGAGCGTATCTTAATTTTGTGATCAGAGTCATAACATACTCTTCATTGAGCATGAGTGCATTGTTCTCAAGCCTGGGATGATCATTCCTCATGAGCATATCCTGCTCAGAGCCCCCAGGAGAGGGAACATGTATAAGATGGATTTGCAAGAAACATCTCCGTCAGGAGAAGTCTCATGCTTTCTATCTAAAACAAATAGTGATGAATCTTTCCTATGGCATAAAAGAATGTTCCATGTAAACTTTAAAAACATGAACAAACTGATTAAGAATCATTTGGTAACTGGAATGCCAAAGAAAGAATTTACAAGTGATGATCATTCTGTGGCATGCCTGAAAGGGAAGTTACACAAGGTATCTCACAAGCCTAAGGAAAGAAACTCCATCACTACTCCCCAACACTTGTTACATATGGATATGTTTGGGCCCACCAGTTTAATGAGTTTAGGAACGACCTCTTATTTTTGGTGATCACAAATGACTTTACAAGATTCAGTTGGGTTTTCTTCCTTAGAACTAAGGATAAGACCCCTGAGATTCTGAAGAATTTCATCTTAAAAATTGAAAATCAATGTAATCACAAGGTCAAGATCATAAGATGTAATCAAGGAACTAAATTCAAGAATCAAATCTTTGATACATTTTGTGATAAAAAAGGTATTACAAGACAATACATTGCTCCCAGGACTCCTCAGGAAAATGGTGTTACTGAGAGGAGAAACAGGATACTGATTGAAGCTGCAAGAACCATGTTGTCTGACTCTAAGCTGTCCATCACCTTCTGGGCAGAGGCAGTCAACACTGCCTACTATGTAAAAAACAAAATTTTAATGGTTAAGACTCATGGCAAGACTCCTTATGAAGTTTGGCACAAGAGAAAACCTTTCATTGGTTTTCTCAGGTCATTTAAATGTCCTTGCACCATCTTGAATACCAAAGATTAAATTGCCAAATTTTTCAGAGAAATCAGATGATGGACATTTCCTTGGATACTCTTCTCAAGCTAAAGGTTATAAGTATACAATCTCAAAACTAGAACTGTTGAGGAGTTAGCCAATGTGACCTTCAATGAATACACACCTAGTGTAGTTGGTTCTGGTCCTGATTGGTTATTTGATCTTGATTTAGTTATTAACTGTTTTAACAAATCTTGTGAGAATGTTTCAGGATCTACAGATATTTTACCTCCTGGTGATTCTGATCCAAGATTTGAGTTGAGAAGACCTTCAAGCTATACATCCTTAACTCTAGTTGTAACTAACTCTGCAAATGAAGTTTCTATTAGCACAACAATGACAAATTCAGCTGATACATCTGAGATACCTTCAAATTCTAGCTCAGAGGCTCAATAACTTGATAAAGAAGCTTCGAATGTAGAAGCAAATGGTGGTGGTGATAGTGATCATAAATTTCTTGATGCTTCCATAGAAGACAACATCAATGATGTCACACACTCATTGGATCAAGTCTCTCTTGATAAGTTTGATGATGTAGTGGGAGAAATATCAATGTCAGATCTAAATTTCTCTAATTTAGATCTCTCTCTCAGCAACTTGCTGTGATCCCTCAGCTAAGGATCCACAAGTCTCATCCCACCACAAACATCATTGGAGATGTTGACACAGGGGTAAGAACAAGAGGAAAAACCCATGAAGCAAATATTTGTCTTCACTCTTGTTTCTTATCTCAGAATAGAGCCCAAAAAGATTGATGAGGCTCTGAAGGATGGAAGTTGGGTTGAAGCTATGCTAGAGGAACTGCTTCAATTCAAAAGGCAAAAGGTTTGGAACCTATGTCCTCTTCCTTATGGGAAGACTACTATAGGAACCAAATGGGTGTTTAGGAATAAGAAAGATGTTAGAGGAATTTTCATCAAAAATAAAGCTAGACTAGTTGTTCAAGGGTACACATAAGAAGAAGGAATTGACTACACTGATGTCTTTGCTCCTATAGCAAGACTGGAAGCTGTTAGGATATTCTTGATATTTGTTGCATCCAAAAACTTCAAGGTCTATCAACTTGATGTCAAGTGTGCTTTCCTCTATGGTAATTAATGAAGAGGTGTATGTCAAACAACCATCTTGTTTTGCAGATCTTAATCATCTTGATTATGTCTGCAAGCTTGATAAAGCTCTTTATGGGCTGCACCAAGCACCAAGGAAGTGGTATGAGACTCTATCTCAATATCTTTGCAAGCATGGATATAGAAGGGGTACTATAGATGGAACTCTCTTAATCAAAGGACAAGGAAATAACTTGATGCTAGTTCAAGTATATGTAGATGACATCATCTTTGGTTCAACTAATCCAAGGCTCTGCAAAGACTTCAAGAAGCTGATGAAGGACATATTTGAAACGAGTGCCATGGGGGAATGCAGTTTCTTTCTAGGAATTCAAGTGAAGCAAGTTGAAGATGGCATCTTCATAAGTCAGTCAAAGTATGTTCAGGACATACTCAAAAGATTCAACATAACTAATTGTAAGATTTCTAAGACACTCATAGTAAGAAACCACTCCCTTGGGCCTGATCTTGAGGGGGAGTGTGTGGATGAACACCTTTACAGGCTATGATTGGGTCTCTTATGTATCTTACAGCTAGCAGGCCTGATATTATGTTTGCCATATGTATTTGTGCAAGATATCAAGCCAACCCCAATATGTCACATCTTATCACTGTTAAGAGAATTCTAAGATGCCTCAAAGGTGCCTCAACACTTGGCCTCTAGTATCCCAAGAACTCTGATTTCAATCTGTATGCATATATAGATAGTGATTATGGTGGTTGCAATATGACTACGAAGTCTACATCTGGGGGACGTTAGTTTCTTGGTGGAATGGTTGTCTCATGGCGATGCAATAAACAATCCTATGTCTTTGCATCAACTGCTGAAGCTGAAGACATCGCTACTACAAGTTGTTGTGCTCAAGTGGTTTGGATTCAAATTCAGATGCTTGACTATGGATTAAACTTCAAAGAGACTCCCATTCACATAGACAACAACAGTTCTATCTCTGCCACAAAAATCCAGTGTAGCACTCCAGGAAAAAACACATCAATATCAGGTATCATTTGATAAGAGATAACTTTGAAAAAGGATTAATTAAACTAGTCAAAGTTAACACAAATGAACAATATGCTAATCTATTCACCAAAGCCTTTGATGAGTAGAGATTGAAGTATCTTATATTAGCTATTAGGATGATTAACCTTGAGTAGCATTTTCTTAAAACTAATTCATATCTTTCTTCTTAAAATCTGCGTCTTAAGTTGTCTATTTCATCACCTTCATAAGCTCTTGTTTTCTCAGGATAAAAATCTTTTTAGAAGAACTTTCCTTAGATTTTTGAAAAATCTTGATGTTTTTAAATTCTTCAGAAGATATAATTTTATCTTCGGAAGAAACTTATGCCTTTAGAACAAATAACTGTCTAAGTAAATTACATTCGGAAGAAATGTCTGAAATCTCTTCCAAAGCTTAAAATTTTCTCTTAGGCACTTACATGTTTTCAAGGACAATTTTCTTCAGAAGCAAACTAACTCTCGGAAGCTTTATTCTAATAAAACTTTTAAGTCTTAATTATCTTCCGAAGCAAAATTTTCAAATCTCTCAAAAATTCTTCCGAAGTCATTTTGGCTTCGGAAATTTTTCATCAAAACTTCCGAAGACAATTTACCTTTAGAAGATTTGTGAATTCCAAGAAAACTACTTTTTGAGCAAAAAGCAAACATCTTTTTCAGAGGTGGGACCGACATTCAGATTTCAAAGTTTATCCTTTTTCATTAACTTTCTCTGAAAATCCATTGCATATATAAACCCTATAGTTCCCCCTCTTTCTTTATCATCTTCGTCTTTCCTCCAAACCAAAATTCTTAAAATTCTCTCTGCAACCGCCTTTGTTCTTCCTTTTCTTCACCTTTAAGCTTTCCTAAATGGCCAACCTTAAAAGAAGAAATAACCCAGATTTCTACATGCATTTACACAGGCAGCACAATTAGGTTGCCCTGTAAACTCTGAGAAAGATCCACACTCCTTAGAGGTTTGCAAATTCTTGGCTTTGTCTAACTACTTCACCTCCCTTACCATTGATCCTATTCTATATGAGGATCATCTGCTTGATTTCTGGAAAACCTGTTAAGCGGTTGTTCTAGATGGGGAGAAGGCACTGTCTGCTATAGTATAGGAGAGGACAATCTTCATCCCTCCAGCCATCATAAATACTCATCTTCGTCGGATGATGAGGAAGGTGAGTTATCCTTTCCTAAAGAGGTTGTTAACCAATCCTTCCAGCAGATGGGCTATAAGGGGGATTTCTCTGTAAAGGCCTTCAGGAAAAGGAAGGTCTCATCCCAGTGGAAGTACCTACTACATGTGGTCATCCATAGCTTATCCAACAAGCATGGGGGTTGGGACCAGATTCCTGAAGATCTCTCCTTCATAGTGCATGGGATGGTTTAGGGGGTCACATTCAGGTATTCTCAATATGTTTATACAAATCTTCTTGCTTACTTAGACTTCTTAGAATATTACATCTTTCCTAGATATGTTTAACATATTCTCAATAATGAAATGGGCTCACAGATGAGGAAAACAGATAATATTCCTAAATTGGGACAGATGAAGCCCAATATCTATAAAATCTTGAAGAAGCCAAGTGTTGACTTCTTGGGGTAGAAACAACTCTGGTCCCAAAAATGTTAGAGCTCGTTGCTCAAGGTGACAACTTGGCACACAAGCCAGTGTTGAACCCACACGTTATACATCTCAACCACCAAAACAACCACAAATCACCCTCACTTACCCAAGAAGATCCAAACGAACCCCTGCACAAGCTATTCAATCTGTGCAGCCTTTATATCACTATCCACACAGGAAGAAGTGTAATCTAGAGCTCCCACCTCTCCTAAGGAGCAAACCACTCCCATCACTTCAACTATCAGTCCTGTGGCTGCTCATGCTTAGGCTGATGAGCTCACAAGACAAACAACCTTAAGCCTTCATTATGAGTCTCTACACTCAAATGAACAACCTTCAGGGGATAGCTACCATCCCCAGCCTTTACACTTAAACCAACCAATTACCAACCTTGACTTCTGTACTGATGAAGACTTAGGTTTCAGTGAGTATCATGAGTCTCTTAATTCCTCTCCTACCAAAGGAGAGATGAGTTCTCCTAAATCTCCTATGTCTAGCCCACATCAATCACCTATTACTGAGGTGGATCCTTCTGTATCTATTCAAGAGATCCATATGGAAAAGGCTCTCACTTCAGCTAGTGATTACATCATTCAAACCTCAACCATAGCACCTTAGTCCATTGACACTTCAATTAACTTTGTCAATGAGCAGAGGAAAACCAACAACCAAGAACTCCATGCTAGTGGTGAGAGAGAAGACTTTGGTCCAATTCTCTCATCCCCCAATGATTCTTCTGATAAAGATAAGGGGATCTGAGACTAAAGGTGCAAAAACTATAAAAAAACATGCACCTATCTAGTCTCCAAGGTTAGTCACCTTGAATCTCAGGTGACTACCCTGTAAAACAGGGTCAATGATCAGCAACTTGAGATATCTTATCTTAAGGAACAACTAGCTGGGAGACCTTTGAGAAGAGCTCAACCAGGAACACAAGAACCTACGAATATGATTGATTTAACTTCTAGCTCACCTATGCAAGTGGGTGATGCTACCAAAAAGGGGGGAAAGTCATCATAGACACATAACCTGGGACTTCCTCACAGAACATGGATATTGACGACTTACCATCCTCACTTGCAATTATCCATACTCAGAAACTTCCTCAAGTTCACTTTGATGTGGACTCTATAGACTCCTTTATTCAGAGTCTTTTTTAGGAAGGGATACCAAGGGCAGTGTCATCTCCACCTCAAGGACCATCCAACTACATCATAGGGTGGATGTATGATGCAAACAGAAGAGCCCTTATTCTTCAAAGAGTTCAAGGGCACCAAGAAGTCTTCAACTTTTAGACTTAAACTACTATGAAGGTCTTGACCTTATCAGCATGCCACTTGTCAACCCAAGCCAATCTAGACAAGCTGACAGGCTGGCTCAAAGGATACAAGATAGAATTACTGAAGAGTTCAGATTGAGAAGGAGACAAAGGCAATTAGTTAATATTATTGGTTAGCTGGATGTTGAGGCAGACCCTAAGATTAGCTTTGAAGGGGAAACCTTGACTGAAGGCCCAGGGTAGAGCCTGAGAGCCCTGTCACACCTATAACTACTTCAGCAATTCATTCCCTCAGTGAAGCACCTGTTGGTGAAGGTGCATCACAACCTCTCTCTGGCTAGAGCTTGGAGGCTACACCAAGCAATAAAGGCCAAAGCTCTTTCCACCTTAAGTCACAAAGGTCTGTGAGTGACAAAGGGAAAAGGAAAATGACTTCTGAGGAGACTTAGGAGGAGGAGAGAGAGGCAGAGGAAGCTAAGGGGAGAAAGTTACTCTACTGGGTCTGCTAGATTCATGGAAGCTACTATCAGGGCTACGCCCAAGCCAAACACCCAGGATGATGAGTTGAGGGCAGTCAGGATAAGCTACTTGCAAACCGGGAAATATGATATTGATAATATAATCTCCCTCCCCTTCGATGAATTAAATGAACTGGCTGACATAGAAATGTCAAAGAAAAGAAAGGAGGCAGAGGATGCAAAATTACTTCTTCAAATCAAAGAAGAGAGAAGACAGAAAAGACTTGTTGGATCAAGAAGAAGGCTGGTGCAACCAAAACCAAATCACTTAGACAAATCTTGGTGCTACTTACAAAGGCTTCCGAAGTGAAGTGAGGAACTTCTGAAGGATATAGAGTTCCTCCGAAGACAGTAAAATATCAACTTCCAAAGACAAACCCTACTTCCGAAGTCAAAGTACTCACTTCCGAAGTTCATGTCTAACAAGAAGAGATCAGAAGACAACTTCTGAAGTATGAAAAAAAGAAGAAGTCCATAAGCCTCAGAAGAAGTAGCCTCTTCTGAAGTATAAGTGGCTTCGGAAGTACTTGTTCTTCTGAAGCCATTTTTCCTTGGAAGACACTGCTATGAACCAGTGGACAAAAGTATGGTCTCTGACACTCCGCTGCAGACTTCTGATACTGCATGTCATTTTCCCAAAGGGCCATGTAGTTGACCAAACTTTATTCCACTGTTCACCTTTTTATGTTAGTACAAGTTACCAACTTTAGTTGGTGACAAAAGGTAAGTCAGGGACATGTCCTGACTGCGATATCTCAGATAAGACTTTATCTAAGATACCTTAAACTATAGCTTTGTAGTATCTGCTTTAGTTATAGGATCCCAGTTGGTATCAAAGTATATCCGGCTGTAGGTAGTATTATATATACTTTATCATTGTAACTCATAACATCATGCTTGTAAGAGTCTTGTAATACTTTGAGTTGAGAAGCAATATATGCAAGTAACTTGAAATTATCTATTTGTGTTCTTTACTTTTTATATTGTGATCAACTCTTAAAGAGACTCTTCTACATCTGATCTAAGTGTAGTATAAGCGAGTTTAGAGAGAGAAACCAAGTGTTAAGTGACATTAACTGATCCTGCAATTGGTATCAGAGCATTTTAGGCTCTTAATTGTGAGATCTTACCATCCAAATCAAACCATTTCTCATTCCTCCTTACAACTCACTCATAATAGCCCTCAACAAGTCTGAAGTAGAGATGGGAACGATGACAAAAGCTCCTATCATTACTCTTGAAAACTTCAGGTCGTGGAGTAGACGTATGGAAGGCTTCATTAGAGATCAAGACAGCAAGATATGGAACTCTATTGTCAATGGACCGTATAAATCCAAGGTGGTTGCACCGGTGGAAATGATGCTATGATAGAGAAGGTTGTTGAAGACTACTCTGATGAGGACCGGAAGAAGATGGACATTGACAGCAATGCAATGACTGTTCTCATGACTACAATTCATAACTCTATTACGGTGGGGATTGAGCATTGTAAGTTAGCCAAATAATTGTTTGATGCACTTGCTCAAATGTATTCAAGCTCCAATGACTCCAAGAAGGACTCGTTGAAGCAGCAGTTTGAGAACTTCACCTATATTGCTGGAGAGTCTCTCAGCCAGCAATACTTCAAGTATATGGACCTTATCTCTTCCCTTCAGTCTGTGGGAATCACTCTTAAACTCAAAGACCTTATAAGAAAGTTCATGAGTGCACTCCCCAATGAGTGGACTTTCTACTGTGTCTCTATCAAGAGGACAGAGAACTTGAACACTCTCACCATGACTGAACTCTACAGCATCTTTGATGGATACCGGTTGGAGATGGAGAGTAAGAGGGGCCATCAGACGAGCAAACCCATGAGTCTTCCTACTAGCAACGCCTTAATGGTTGCTAAAGGCTCAGGACCCCCACCACCACCTCAACAGTACCTAACATACAACCAGTAGCCATCCTACTCATCCGGACCATACATCACTTTCCTTGAGACTCCATGGTCTCAATAGACTCAGCACAGTTCCATTCAGGACAGTTGTGCCTTTGTCTCAGGAAGTGGACACTCTGGTGATTTTCAATACTGTTTTGATAATCTAGAGTGTTTTAGTCTACATGATTTAGAGTACGTGGACATTTTCCAATAGATGGCTCTCCTAACCTATAGAGCGAAGAAGTTCTTCAAGAGAATTGGAAGGCAATTCCCTTAGAACCCAACCAATAGCAAATTTGGGTTTGACAAAACCAAGGCCTAATGTTACAACTGTAACCAACTTGGTCACTTCGCAAGGGAATGTAAGGCTCCCAAGTTAAATCCGGGAACCTCATAAGCCTCCACACATCCCTATACATCAAAGCCCACTAGAAAGTCAACTGAGACAGCTGCATTGGCTCAAGAAGTTGACTGGAGCTTTATGGTACAGGACGTAACTCCTGCTCAAGCACTCATGGCAGAAACAAAATGACAATAAGGTATATGAACATCTCTGTACTCCTGCTTGTATTGCTAAGGTTAAGTTATATCAGGACTACAATATGTAAATTAAATCCGATATTGAGTCTTTAAATATCTTAAAATCCGATTTTAAAAGGGCTGAATCTGAATATCAACGTAAAATTGAAGAGTTAGAGAAAACTGTGTCCTTATTAAAGCATGAACACACCAACTACAAGACTCAAATAAATGATTTAATATCCAAATTGTCTGAGGCTCAAGCCTAGCTTGTCACAACTGTGGCTCAAGCTAGGAAGTATGCTATTTTTTAGCAGAACTACCAAGCTATTATTGTATCATCCTCCCACTCCAAAATTTTTTATCAAAACAAAGGAGGGTTGTGGACCAATGAAATTGCTCCACCATATTTTTGTGAGTCCATAAGACAACCTAGATGTGGTACTGAAGAGCAAGAGGTCCCGTCTGCTGACCTTTCTTCACTAGAGTTGAAGAATGATGCAACTATAGAGGCCACCACAGGGAAGGAACAGGTAGATCAACCCATTTCTCCTAGTGATGATCAAATCCTAACCACAAAAGCTAGAAGAAGCAGAGCCAAAGTAGCCAGAAGAATTGCTAAGAAAGTGGCAGAATCTAAACTAATGATTGACCCAAAGGAAAAGGGTGTATTCATTTTGGCTGGATTCCAAGTGGTAGGTACTTCTGATTCAGGAAAGGAGTGTAGTACCAGCACTCCTGTCCTACCAAAGGATCAGAAGTTGAAGGGAAAGGATGTTGATAATGAGAAAAAGAACAAGAAACAGCAACCACAAGCTCCCAAAAGACTAACATTGTATGCATAATGTGTGGTCTGCAGAACCACATGGCTATAGATTGTTATTACAATCCTGCTAGCACACATTATGCAAATAATGTTAGAAACGAAGGAGTCAGGGAAGGTTTCTCATTTGGACCTTATCAAATGGTTCAAGTGATGAAAAAGGGAAGGCTGGTTTCCGAAAAGGTTGCTTTCGGAAGAAAATCCTTCTTTTGAAGGGAAAAAGGCTTCGGAAGCTAAAGCTGTTAAAATTCCAAAAAACAAGAAAGTTCCCTTGAAACCATCCCAGAAAAAGACTGCTTCAGAAGGAAAGATGGTGAAGGCTTCTTCCGAAAAGAGAGAAGCTTCGAAAGAATGCCATGCTGCAAAATCTTAAACAAGCTCATCTTCCATGATCAACCAAAGGATGGATTGGAAGATCAAGAAAGATGTTGCAGCCCAAGCCTCTTCTTCAAAGAAATCAATTGAAACCCCCATGCTTAACTTTTGGTTCAATTATGTCATTATCATTGGAAGAACCCAAGATCAACAAGGCTTGGGTTTCCAATCAAAACTAATCATCTCATATTATATGTAGGAACATCCATATGAAAAAAATAACAATGTTTGGATTGTTGATAGTGGATGCTCCAGGCACATGACAGGGAATAGATCTCTCCTTCAACAATTTCAACAGTATGATGGAGGTCCTGTCTACTTTGAAGGTGAGGCTGGAGGATATATTTCTGGCAGAGGGAATATATCCAACGGAAAGTTAAAGGTTGACAAAGTCCACTTCGTAAAATAGCTTAAACACAATCTGTTAAGTGTTTCTCATTTCTATGATCAGAAGCATCAAATGCTCTTTACAAAACATGAGTGCATTATCCTGAAACCAAGGATGACAATTCCTCTGGAATTGGTGCTTCTTAGATCTCCCAGGAAAGGGGATACGTACAAGCTTGATATGAACAATGCTTCCCCAATAGGTGAAGTATCATGCTTTCTTTCCAAAGCTGATAGTAATGAGTCAACACTATGGCATAAACGAATGTGTCATGTGAATTTTAAAACAATGAATAAATTTGGTAAATGGTTTGCCTAAAAAGGAATTTGTGTGCAAAGATAACTATGTTGCATGCCTAAAAGGGAAGCAACACAGGACATCTCATAAATCCAAAGTTGTTAACTCTATCACTACTCCATTACACTTATTTCACATGGATCTTTTCGGTCCCACAAGTATAATGAGCATTGGAAGAAAATCATACTAGCTTGTGATTGTTGATGATTTTACAAGATTTACATGGGTATTCTTCTTAAGATCTAAAGATAAAACTGCTAAAAAACTTAAATCTTTTATTCTTAAAATAGAAAATCAAATTGATCACTAGGTTAAGATCATCCCAGAATTCCACAACAAAATGGTGTTGCTGAGAGGAGGAACATGATACTTATTGAGGCTGCTCGAACCATGTTAGCTTATTCCAAACTACCTCTTACATTCTGGGCAGAGGCAGTCAGCATTGCATGCTATGTGCAGAACAGGATTATTGTAGTTAAGCCACATGGAAAAACCCCTTATGAGCTATGGAACAAGAGGCCACTGTTTATTGGGTTTCTAAGGTCCCTTGGTAGCAGGTGTACCATACTTAACACAAAAGACAATTTAGTAAAGTTTGCTGAAAAGTCAGATGATGCTATCTTTGTTGGATAGTCTTCTAGTTCCAAAGCTTATAGAGTATACAACATTAAGAACCAACAATTTGAGGAATCATCCAATATTTTTGTGAATGAGCATACTCCTTGTGTTAGGGGGAATGGCCCTGATCATATTTTTGATTTAGAACTATTTTCAAACTATTCTAAACCATCTTGTGAGAATGTTTCAGCTGGAACATGTACTCAAGGAAATTCTAAAGATAATCAATTGTTTGAGTTACCCAGACCTATTCCAAATTCTCCAAGAGCAACAACAAATCCAGCTCCCACTATCACCAAATTCAACAGTATAACTATCTCAAGAGATAGTGGAGCTTCAACCAGTAACTCACTTGTTGACCCTAACAGTTCATCAGGTGAGCCTTCACAACACCAGGTAGAAGGACATAGTATTTTGAAGGAACAGACAACTATTAATGCTACTTCACAGCCAACAATTGATGATGTTTCTCATTCATTCAATCGGTCCTCATAGAATGAGTTTGAAACAATAGTTGGACAAAGTGTTCCAGTTCCTGAGCAAAATATGTCCAATTTGGATCTATCTTTGCAACTAGAAGTGAGTCTCTGTCTACGGATTCATAACACTCATCCAGCGGAGAACATCATAGGGGATGTCTCTGAAGGTGTGAGAACAAAAGGACAGACTCATCTGGGGAATGTCTGCTTGTACTCATGCTTTTTATCCCAGATGGAACCCAAGAAGGTAGAAGAGGCCTTGAAAGATGGTAGTTGGGTTGAATCAATGCAAGAGGAGATACTTCAATTCAAGAGACAGAATGTTTGGAACCTATGTCCACTACCCTCTAGTCAAGTGCCTATAGGCACTAAATGGGTTTTCAGGAACAAGAGAGATGATAGAGGCTTGATTATCAAGAATACAGCAAGACTGGTAGTTCGAGGATATACCCAAGAGGAAGGAATCGATTATACTGATGTCTTTGCACCTATTGTGAGACTTGTGGCAGTTAGGATCTTCCTTGCTTATGTTGCATCCAAGAATTTTACTATCTACCAACTTGATGTCAAGTGTGCCTTTCTATATGGGGATATAGATAGGGAAGTCTATGTGTGCCAGCCTCTAGGATTTAAAGACCCATAGCACCCCAACTATGTGTGCAAATTGGATAAAGCTCTATATGGGCTGCACCAAGCACCTAGGCTGTGGTATGAGACTTTGTCTCAATTTCATCTGAAGAATGGTTACACAAGAGGAACCATTGACAAGGCCTTATTCATAAGGAAGTCTGCAAAAAACATTTTGCTCGTTCAAGTCTATGTGGATGATATCATATATGATTCTTCAAGAGATGTGGCCTTCTCTAAAATCATCTCCTTCCTCACCCAATCATCCTACTACACGGCCCTGACTGTAAATCCCACTGTTTACACCACTCACATGGCTGAATTTTGGGGAAATAGTCAGGTTGAAACCCTAAATAGTGTTCGTGTAATACGATACAACATTTGTGGCCAAGAGTTGGTCATCACTAAACAACTCATTAGGGAGCATCTTGAGCTTCATGATGAGGGTGAACCCACAGAGTTCCCCAAAGCAGATTTAGATAGCATCTACATTCTCATGGAATATGGAGGAGACGTCAGCAGGTCAACTGTTTACAAATTCAACTTCTCATACAACTAGAAGTTCCTACAGCATGTCGTCCTTCACTGTCTGTCCAATAAACCTGGGGGATGGGATCAAAATTCATATGAACTAGGGGTCCTAATTCATGGAATGGTGAGAGACATCTGCTTTAATGACTCAAGATTTGTGTTGACCAATCTTATTAGAAATCTCTAGAGGGAAACATTCTTTATGTATCACAGATTTCTTCAGCACATTATCAACTGTGAGCTGGACTAGAGTCGGCTTATCTATGCAACCACTCTGCTTGTCCCTTAAATGAGGCCAACCATCTTAAAGACACTAAAAAAGTTATCCACCAACTTCACTAGAAGGTACACTCCCTTACTTCCAGTATGACTAAGCAAATAGCTCCTGGTGACATCCCTATTCACCCCACAGGTGATGAACCCACACTAGCAACAGCCACCATAATGCCAACATTACCTTCTCACCCCATCACTATCACATACCAAAGACTCCCCAAACAAACCCTTGTTCAATCTACTCTGATTAAGCAACCTCCTCCTGTTCAATCCAAAAAGACTAGAGTGGAACAATAGGCTCCCACTCAGTCTAAGGTCTCACCATCCTTCTTTTTGACCTCAATATGGGTCTTGAGTCTCCTCATTCTCAAACTCATGAGCCCAAAACCCAAGCCAACAACCCTCAGAATGAGTATCTATACTCATCTGAGCAGCCAACAAGGGACAGCCCCACCAGAGGCTCAATGCATGTAGACATTGATCAAGGTCCTGGGTTGGTAGGTTTAACTTCTCTATCTTTCACTGACCTTTTCTTCAAAACTGATGAAGAGATTACATCTCTCCATGGAAATGGAGTTGATCTACAACACTTTCTCAAAGATCAACAGAGCCCAGAGAGACCTCTTATCTCTAGCCCCCATCAGCAACCAATAACTGAGGTGAGTCCCACTAATGTGGAGGGGACTCATACAGATTCAGCTACCACTACAGAAGGTGCGTCAATGGACTTTTTGGATAGTGGTAACATCTCTGAGACTGAATCTGCGGCAACCATGCCTTTGATAACTCTGAAAGAGACATCATTAAGCAAGGGAAACAAGAGTGCCAAGGAACCACATATGGTGGTGAGGCTGAACATACTAGGATGTTACCTCATCTCCCCGTGATTCTTCGAAAGAAGATGAGGGAAGTATCCAAATCCTCATTCAAGACCTACTATCTAAAGTTTCAAACCTTGAATCAAAGGTTAGGACTTTAGAAGACAGGTCCACCACTTAGCAACTTAAGATTGACAATCTCAAGGCTCAACTAGCTGAGAAACAGATTGAGAGATCTGTCAGGCATGTACCAGTTCAGGTCTCCTTGACCTCTTCCTCTAGCTCATCTAGCTCTCAAGATGATGCTACCAAAAAGGGGGAGAGTGTTCAGAGACAAACATATATGGAACCACTGAGCCAAACTTCAACTTCTAAATATTTGGCTCCCATTACAACTTCTTCTGAGCCATCCCAAGTCATTCTAACAATTGATCCAAGGATGCTCAAAGATCTCTACAGTCTCTTCCCCAAGTTGCTATTGAGATCTGCTCTTGATCAGCCAAGCCCTGATGTAACCATGATGTACTTTGGAGCAGAAGAGCTTCAGAGGCTAAGTGCACCTTCTACCACTGTGGAAGAAGTTGGTCAAACTAAGGTCCAAATGGAACCTAAGATTCAATTCGAAGGGGAAATAAGGACTGATGGCCCAACAACTAAAATAGTTAGGACAGATAGTGCATTACCTCAAACTTCTGAAGTAGAAGTCAAAGCCTCAAAAGAACAAGTTGAATGAATAAAAAAAGGAAGCAGCAAGGTTGGCCTTAGAGGAAGAAAAAGAAAAAGAACAGAAGGAAGCTGACATGTAGCTCAGGAGGGAAATGACAACAAAGAGCAGGATCAACTGGAGAAAGAAAGGAAACGGGCAGCAAGAGAGAAGTTAAGAGAGAAGAAGAAGAAAGAAGAAGAAAGGAGGGTCACTACAATCAAGAAGATTTGTGAGAAAGCCTGGATGAAAGACTATCTCCGGGCGACACTCCAGCGGATTGTCAATGAAATCAAGGCTGGCATCTGTTTGGGCAAGAGAAGAGAGATGTATAAAAGGGTACAGGAGATAACCTTCAAGCCAACTACTCAACCTGACCATGAACCAACTCCCGTTCCTTTTCCCATCAAAACTGAACCTTTCACACCTGAATCTACACCATCATCCCTACCCTCTTCCTCACCTCAACCACCCAAACTACCCATCCTTCATCCTAAAACACTTTCCAGAACCACCATATCACAACCTTCCTAACAACCTTCTAAACCATCCCCTCAACCTTCTAAACATCTCCCCCTAGAGGAGTTTAAGGCAATCAAGACGAGGCTCATCAACTGCACTACTTTGAGCGACATCTCCTGTGAGGAAGACTCTATCAAACTAACCTATGTTGATGGATCTTCACATTCCCTCACAAGAGATCAATTTCTTAATATGCCTAGAGGAACACTGGACCATGCTACTAGAATTCTACGCCTCAACTCAAACTCCTTAAATGATGAAGAGAAGAGACTAAGAAGGAAGCTGGTGACTCTGCTGGATACAAAGAAAGAGGATGTTAGGATCAGTGATCTAAGTTTGATTAATTAGAGAGTATTGCAGCGGAATTCGAACAATGAATTAAACAATTCACAAGAACACAATTGATATTCAATGTAACAGTAAACAGTTATAGAAAGAGAGAATTCTGCAAAAGAAATATTTCATTCATATGCTTTCGTGGTGGCTCAATGTCACACGTTACAACTAGGTCAACATTCCTTATATAGGAAATGTGACGTCTGCTGATGTCACTTGATAGTGACATCTAACAGAATTATTCAAACTACTGAAACTATGCAAACTACTGAGAATGTTCTCAACTACCGATTACATCTCAGAGAATGCTTAAGTACAAAAACATAAAACTACTGAACTACAACTACTGAAACTATAACTACTGAAAAGTAAATTACAAGTACTGAAAGGAAACCATCACAACTACTGAAGTGAATTACTTCAGCTGTTGTGACAACTACTGAAGTGAATTACTTCAGCTGTTGTGACAACTACTGATCACTTTGGTCTTCAGTCTTTGTCTTCAGTCTTTGTTCTTCAGTACTTTACTTTCAGACTTTGTCTTCTGCTGATGGCTTCAGACTTTGTCTTCAGACCTTGTAATCAGCTGATGTCTTCAGTTGTTGTGATCTTCTTCAGCAGTTGTAATGTCATGGGACTTAGAGGTTTTTCGGATCAGGCTCATTGGTTCTTTTGGTCCAACAAACTCCCCCTGAACCAATGCAGCCAAAACCTCTAAACTTATTGATGATCCCACTTATTCTTGGCAGAAACACCCTCTTGATCAGCTTTAGAGGTAATCAGTTAAGCACAGGTCGGGAAAAGGTTTCTAATCTTTTGATTGGCTAAGTATGGAAGGGAACTCTATCTTGGGGAAACTGGACACAGAGTCTTGTCCCAACCATGAAACCTAATTCCCATTAATGAGTCTATAAGACTCACTAGCATAGGCCTCAAGGAGAACAACTTGTTCCTCCTTGGTGAGTTCTTCTGCTTCTCCCTCGAAGAAGAACTCTGGGCCATAATACTCAGACAGGTATCTCATTGTCTTTCCATTTTTCAACTCCACAGTTGTTATCTCTCTGTACACAAATTCATCAGGGTGAAAGCCTTCAAGCAACAACTGGAGTTCACTCTTCTGAAGATCTTCAAGTTTTTTGTGTAACAACCCCTTCTTGATCATTTTGTTCTCAAGAATAGATTGAGGGGTTGTCTTGGAGTTTGAGCTCTCTTGAATTCTTCAATGATTTCCCAGGGTGAGACTACCATGGCCAACGTAATTGCAGCATTCAAGGTCTTCTTCACTTGGCCATGATATCTGCTTGGTATATTCTTCTTATGAATTCTAGAACTTACCCTGGGGTCTGGCCAGATCCGCACTCTTTCTCTTTGATGTTGAAAAGTATGTCTAAGAGTGTACAGCCTTAGAGCCTGTTTCTTTATTTCTTGCATGGATGAGGACTGAGGGAAATCCTTGTCAACCATCTTGAGAAACTGCTCATCATCCTGCTTCTGCTATTCTGCTTCTTCAATCTTTACCTTCACCATCTGTATTTGCAAGTCAGCTGTAATCACTTGTTGACTTCTGTGCTCAGGTGTTTTAAGGTTGAGAACAGCAAAGATTGGTAGACAATTTCATCATCATCCTCTTCTTCATCTTCTTCTACCCTCAACACCTTCTCCTCCTTCTGGGTGTATCACTGGGTAAGGTTTGAGGTGGTTTTTGGGTAAAGGGATTGGTTTTGTGGGTTGAGTTGTGGGTGGCTTTGGTTTAGGGATAGATTTGGGAGATTTTAGAGATAAGGGTTGTGTTTGAGTGGGAGTGTGAGAAGACTGACTTAGCATTTTGGTGGTGAGTTTGGCTTTGGAGAGCTTTGCCATTTCAGTTCTCTTCCCTGCACCTGCTTCATCCAGTGCTTCGATGATCAACCCTTTATTATAGCCTCCAGCAGAGCAGATTTTCTTGGTTATCTCCAAGATACTGTCTCTGGACCAGGCCTTTATCTCTATCAATGATCTTCCAAAGTATTTGGCAATGAATCTGATCATTATCTTCAATCTTTCCCTTTCCAACACACTATAACCAGCCCATCTAGCTTGAATCTCATCTATTTCCAGCCTTCTGATCTCAGTGTCTAGTGTGGCTGTGTCATGACCTTGTCGAAAGAGCTGATCTATAATTTTATCCGTGGATCTGCTGTGAGCTTCATCAGCATCTTTGACAAGATCTTCTAAGGATTTATCTTCATCAGCTTTTGACTCAGCACTTTTCTTTCTTTTATATGTGATCAGCTGATCTTCCTTCTCTTTATCTATGATCAGGTGTTCTGAGATAAGTTCTTTCTCCACCTCCTTCTCTTTTGCAGGTTCTTTCTCATCATCAACTCTTTTTCTTTTATTTTCTTTCACTGCCTTAGACTTGGAAATCTCCCCTTTTTGGTTGCATTGGGATCAGGGGCTTGAAAGGCAGAAAGAGATTTGTGAACAGCATCATCAATGAGGGTTTGTAGATTTGAGGAGATCCTCTCATCAATGGCTTTATGCACTATATCAGTGATGATGGGAGTGATGAGAGGTAAGGAATTTTGAAAGATAGCAACCATCTGCTCAGAGGGGTTCTGTCCCTGAGAGGTGGTGCCAAAAGTAGTGGCTGGTGGCTTAGTTAAATGTGTAGGCTCAGTGTTTGGTGAACCTTCAATTGAAGGTGCCATCTGTGGGTTTTTGGGGTAGATGGACTTTGATCCTGAGACATTTTGGCTAGCAGCTCTTTGAGTCTGCTCACCTCAGTCTCTAGGATGGTATTATGGGCTAATACATCATAGAAAAAGCCCAGGTCATCATCAGTCTGTGCTGAATCACCTAACCTCCTGATTGAATCAGGATGTACATGCTCTGAGTGTAGATCAGTAGAAGCATGTGCCCCTTGTTCTTGGTACTGGGGACTTCCTGCCTCAGGACTGTGTCCTTTATTGGCAGTTGCCTCTGGAAAGGTCTTATGGATGTTACCAACTTCATCCTGATCATTTGCTGAATCAGTAGAAGTGGCAGCCTTACCAGATGTTCGAACCTCCGTTTCTACACTTGGAGATTGAACATTATAACCCCTGTGCTGTGGGTTATCAGAAGCATTTTGGTCCTCCCCCTTAATGGTTGAGGTATTCCTAGTGGTAAGTGGTTTCTGGGGAGGGGGTGAGGAATGCAACTGACTCAGCACTTTAGCAACTATCAGTGTTGGGCTTTGAGGGGCGGTTGCATGTGGAGATTGGTCCGAAACAGATTGCACCCGGGGTGAGAGGTGCTCTTCAATGGTAACCCTCTCAATTGAGATAGGTTCCAGAAATGTGGGATCCTCAATTGTGGCTGCAACAGGATCATATTGAGAGGATACCTGTGCGACTTCAGCAGGTTGAGTCTTGGACATAACTAGGGGGTTAGAACCAGTATGTATTTCCTATGTTTGTGGTACAGGGGCATCCTCAGGGGACTCATCTCCCTGAGTAGCCTTTTTGGGATTTTTGGATTTGGGTTTGGTGGGGACTTTGGATGTGGAAGTGGAGGCTGTGGGTTCCCTCTACTTGGGTTTTAGCATCCGGGCAGCCCCTTTTAGAGTAGGGTCTGAGTTATGTCTGGAGTATACCTCAGCTAAAACAGCTGGAGCAGGACTCCAAGACCAACAAGGCCATCAGATTTTAATTGATTCAAAATTATGGCCATCAGAAACCTGGATAAAGTAGCCATCTGTTTGCCATAGGTTTCTGAGCCAGATCCTTAGTTCCATGAACACTATCTCAGAAAAATTTAGATTTTGGCGTTCAAAGATAGAGTACAATACCTGTTGCCATCGGGAAGACATCTGATCCCAAGAAGATGTCTTTGATGCAAGGCAGGCATTCACCATATGAAAGATAAGTCATTCAGCATCATGGAAGTGCTTTTTAAGTATGGTTGTAGCACTTAAGTCGCCTTCATCCCGTTATTGATGAAAGACATATCAGTGGTGCCTTTCGGGTATTCTTTAACATAGGTGCCATCATGCAAATTTAGGGTTTTGCGAATGATGTCGGGGGTGATGAGCACCTGTTTCTAGTTCACCAACAACTGGAGAGTGAGTTGGCTATCATTCTCACCATTTATTACAGAGACGTTGGTCCAGAAATGGGTTAAGGAATCAGGGGATATGGTAGGATTCAGAAGAAAGGTTGTTCGGTATTAGGAATCCACCATAAGATCGATGGCATTGTCAAACTTGTTCCAGAAAGCCGATTTTGAAAGGTAGGCAACACAGTTGTGTCGGGGTTTGAGTTTCATGGTCGCCATTGTTGAGAGAGAAAAGGTTTGAAAAACGGCTAATGAAACGTTTGGCTATAAGTGTAGGTATTTATAGGTTAAGAAAAGGCTGAAAAGAAAACGACTGAAAGTGTTGGTGTTGGCATCAGTTGTTATGAAAACAACTGAAGACTTGGTTTTAACTATCAGACGTTTGAAAACAACTGAAGACTTGGTTTTACTCATCAGTAGTTGTGAAACTACTGAAAACCTTGGTTTTGGCTTTAGCTGTTGTAAACAAAGGAGGACTTGGTATTAGTCATCAGTAGTTGTGAAACTACTGAAGACATGGTTTTGTCATCAGCTGTTTAGGATGAAACAGCAGTTTGTGGAAACACTGAAGAGAAAATTCTCATCAGTAGTTTTCATCAATTCTTAGCTTTTCAGCTGTTTCATACTGTCCTCAACACTTACTCATTAGACTTTTTAGTTGTTTTCAGTTGTCTCATAAGACATGAGTACTTATCTGTTTTTACTGACATCAGTAGTTATAACTACATCAGTAGTTGTAACTGCATCAGTTTCTTTTAACAGAATCATTACATATTTTTGACATGGTTACTAATGATCATCAGTACTTGTTTACTGAGATCATCAGTAGTTATCACTTATTCTAGCTGCAGCATACTAAGCCTTAACACAAGGTTTTGGAAAGTTGAACTATCCAAAGGCTTAGTAAATATATCTGCAAGCTCATCAGCACTAGGCACAAACGTTGGATCAATCAGACCTTTTTCAAAACAATCTTTAATAAAATGGTGTCTGATCTCTATATGTTTGGTCCTAGAGTGCTGGACAGGATTCTTGACAATACACAGAGCTGAAGCACTATCCATTAATAATGGAGTCTTAGTCTCTATAATGCCATAATCCAATAATTGGTTTTGAAGCCAGAGTACCTGAGATGTACAACTTGCAGCAGCAATGTACTCTGCTTCAGCAATGGATGTAGCAACAGATGTTTGTTTCTTACTCTGCCAAGAAATCAAACAGTTGCCTAGGAATTGACATCCACCAGAAGTTGACTTTCTGGTTAACTTACACCCTGCATAGTCACTATCAGAAAAAGCAACTAATTTGCATGAGTGTCCAGTGGAATACCAAAGATCTAGAGATTGTGTACCTTGCAGATATCTAAAGATCCTCTTGACTGCAATCAAATGAGACTCTTTAGGAGCAACCTGAAATCTAGCACAAACACAAGTTGCAAACATGATATCTGGTCTAGAAGCTGTTAAGTACATCAAGGACCCAATCATACATCTGTAAAGTGTTTCATCAACAGCTTTACCTTTCTAATCTGCATCCAGTTGTGTGGTGTTGCATATGGGAGTAGAACAGGGCTTACAATTTTGTAAATTAAACTTATTCAAAAGTTCTTTTGTATATTTTGATTGATGAATAAAGGTTCCATCAGCCTTTTGTTTGATTTGCAAGCCTAGAAAGAACTGTAATTCTCCCATTGCACTCATTTCAAACTTTTGTTTCATTAAACTTGTAAAATCATCACACAACTGGGGATCAGAGGATGCAAAAATAATATCATCAACATAAATTTGAACAAGTAGCTTATGCTGATCCACTTTCTTAATAAACAAAGTTTTATCTATGGAGCCTCTAGTGAAATTATTTTTAAGAAGAAAATTTGAGAGTGTTGCATACTAGGCTCTAGGAGCTTGCTTCAACCCATAAATAGCCTTATCAAGTTGATACACCCAATTAGGATGTTTATTGTCCTCAAAACCTGGTGGTTGACACACATAAACCTCTTCTTTTATTTTACCATATAGAAATGTACTTTTGACACCCATTTGAAAAACTTTAAGATTGTGGAATGCAGCATAGGCTAAGAACAATCTAATTTCCTCTAGTCTGGCTACAGGGGCAAAGGTTTCATCATAATCAATACCTTCTTCTTGTGAAAACCCTTGTACAACCAGGCAAGCCTTGTTCTTGACAATAAGCCCATTTTCATCAGTTTTATTCCTAAACACCCATTTAGTGCCTATTGCACACTTACCTGGGAGTAGAGGAACCAGTTCCCACACTTGCTGCTTTTTGAACTGAATTAGCTCAAGCTGCATGGCTTCAACCCATCCATTGTCTCTCAAAGCAACATGATAGTTCTTTGGCTCTAGCTGGCTGATGAAGAGAGCATTCAAGCAGAAGTTAGACAATTGACTTCTGGTTGAGACACCAGCATTGATATCACCAATGATTTGAGACATGGGGTGATTCTTCAGCACTTGGTATACTATAAGATCAGTGCAAGTGTTTGTAGCCGGTTCAGCAGCAGCAGATGGTGATCCAGATTCTTGAAACCAAGTATTAGATGGCAAGTCAAATGATGTAGAGGAGTCAGAAATCTCATCAGCATTTGTTGTGGATGGAGCTATAGAAGCTACAGGAACATCAAGTTTAGCAGACTCAGGGAGTTGGTCACTAAACTTGAAAAGGTGAGTACTGATATCATCATCATCTTCAGTACCACCAGGTGGAAGACTTGCTGCAAAAGATGATTTATCCACATGATCTGCAACAGCTGGAGGTTGATAAGGAACATATTGCAGTATGTCCAGATCAAACAACTCCACAGGGTTTTGTGGAATTTTATCCTTAGGAGATTCATTGAATTTCACATGCAAGATTTCTTCAACTATCTTTGTTCTGCCGTTGAAGACTCTGTAAGCCTTGCATGTGGATGAATAACCTACAAAATACCCTGCATCCACCTTAGGATCAAATTTGTGGAGTTGATCCTTTGTGTTGAGAATAAAACAAGGACACCCAAAGGCTTTGAAGAATGAAATTAGAGGAGCCAAATGATGTAGAACTTCATATGGAGTCTTCATCAACCTCTGATTTACTAATACTCTATTCTGCACATAGCAAGCTGTGTTAACAGCTTCAGCCCAAAAGGTCAATGGCAAACCAGAGTCAGCCAACATAGACCTTGCAGCTTCAATTAGGGTCCTGTTCTTTCTCTCCACCACTCCATTTTGTTCTGGAGTCCTTGGGATGCTAAACTGCCTTTTGATTCCTTTTGAAAGATAAAAATCATCAAGTGTATGGTTTCTGAATTCAGTACCATTGTCACTCCTTATACACTTGACTGATAGGGAATACTGCTTCTCGACATACAGCACAAAGTTTGTAATCTTCTGAGCAACCTCATCCTTTGAATGTAGAAAGAAAGTCCATACGAATCTGGAGTAATCATCCACAACTACCAGACAGTATTTCTTCTTTGCCATGCTCATCACTCTCACAGGACCAAATAGATCCATGTGCAGAACTGCAAGCAGGCAGTGGACTTAGGTTCTTCAATAGGAGGGAATGAGACTTTGTGTTGTTTTCCTCTTAAACAAGCAGTGCAAGTTTCATCACAGTGGAACTCCTTTATGGTAGACCTCTCACTAAACTATTGTGGATCAGCTGATTCATGTTTTTGAGATTAACATGACCCAGCCTTCTATGCCACAGTTTAGATTCCTGAGGAGAGGCTTTGGAGAACAGACAAGGATGACCCTTCAAATCAATCTTCTTTGACAAATCCAAGGCATATACTCTTCCAATCATGTTGGCCTTCAGGAGAGTATGATCATCTAATACCTTGTCAATCAGCCTCAAAACTTGGGAAGACATAATCCTGCAGTTCTGGCTTGTGAAAAGTGCAACATGCCCTTTATCACACATCTGATTGACACTCAGTAGATTATACTTGAGATTCTCCACATGGTTAACATCATCAAATCTGATATCTCCATTAGACACATATCCTTTCCCGATGATGTAACCCTTGGCATCATTTCCAAATGAAACAAATCCCTTCTTTCCTTGAGAGTAGTCATTAAGAAGAGAACTGCTCCCAGTCATATACATAGATCCTCCACTGTCTACATACTAGATGCTCCTTTGGCATGCTGAAGAACCCTGCATTTATCATAAAGAACTAGCTAGGTTTTGAGACCCAAACCTTTTTGGTTTTGGGTATGTTTTCATCAATAGATTCATAACTTGTTTCTTATGATTAACAGCTGATGAAGAAGGAGATGGTGCTGAAATGGATTCCTTGGATTTGGGCTTGGAATGCCTTTTCAGTGGTTTGATCACAGGTGCATCTAGTTGGTTAACTCTCCCCAACAAATGCTAAACCATCATAACAAGTTGTGTTTGATTTGTAGCCAAAGCTTTCAGCTCTTGTGACATATCAGTACTTGTGTATGATGAGTTCCTGTGGCCCACCATTTCCTCCTTGAAATTCACAGACTTAGTCTGATGTTTATCATGAGGAGCACTATCAGCTGTTTTATGATAAACCCATCCTTCTTTTTGGATTTGGATGAAGGCTTAGGTTTATCGCATTGGGATGACTGTGGTACAAACTTGGTCTCAAACTCATTTTTCATTTCATCCATCTGGATTTTAATGAGCTTATCTCTGTTGAGTTTAGAACCCTTTCTGTACCAACATTCATGGAAAGATGATTGAATTTACCACATATTTCACATGGCTTATTCTTCATCTTGAATTGATCAACTGCTGATGTGGAAACTACTGAAGGTGTGCTCTTCAGTACTTTCCTCCTTTCAGTACTTGTGTTAAGTACTAAAGGATCTGTAACAACTGAAGACTTGTTCTTCAGCTGTTCTCTATCAGCAGTTGTTAATCCTTTTATTTCAGCTGATTTGAATGCTTTTCAGATGTTGTGTCTTTCCCTTAGTGCTTGAGGTACTTTGAGGAACAACATCTGAAGTACTCAGCTTCATGTGCTTATCAGTAGTTGACCCATCAGGCAATTGATTTGCTGAGGTATCAACACTGATTTCATCTTGTGATTTTGGGTGATCACTTGAGGATGATACACATGATGATGTGGTTTGGAAATTACTTTCACCTTCAGTTTTTACTATTGATTTTGGAGTAAAATCTGTAAGTGGTGCAATGTGGTTGTAACCTATTCCAAACTTCACATTCGAAGCAGATTGCTTGCTGAGCAGCATTTCAAATCCCTTGTAGGATGATACCCAGCGGTCAGACTCAACTTGGGTAACTGCAAGTTTTTCTTTGAGTTCTCTGTGGTTCTCAAGAATGACCTCTAGCTTAGCCTTTTCGTCATTTAATTGGCATTTAAGCTTATAAATCTCATTATCTTTATCCTTAAGGACAAACTCATATTCAGCTTTTCTTTTGGAAATAGTTTGCTCAAGCTCAAGATTTTGATTAATTAAAGCTACATTTGCCTCTCTAATAGAGATAAATGCAGCTATGCAAGATTCAGAACATAGCTTGGCCTTAGCCTTAGAGGATACCTGGGTTATCTGTGATGATGATGCACTGGAGCATGAACTCTCAGTAGACTCCAGGGCCATGAGAGCTAGATTCCCGAAAGGATGTTCACCACCATGTTGACCATCACCAACAAATAATTGTTCATTACCAGAGAGATCATCTGGTAAATTGCTCCAGTCAACAACACCAAGGGTGAAGAAGCTGTGATGAGGTTGTGATTTAGATGATTGAGATGGTAGAGGCTCAGGTAAGGCTTGAGGTTGTTGTGCAATAGGAACTTGAACTTGATTTGGCTGAGGCATATAATAGCAGGGATATGGATATGACATTGGACCCTGAGGGACAAAATATGCTGGAGATATAGGTTGTCAATGATGACCAGAACTAGTATGATGTTGCCCTCTGTTTTGTGTACTATTGCTTGGAAAAGTCACAAAGGGTGCAGAGGAGTTAGATCCAGTTGATCTACACTCTCTTGCAAAGTGTCCAAGCTGTTAGGATCAGTGATCTATGTTTGATTGATTAGTGAGTATTGTAGCGGAAATCAAACAATGAATTAAACAATTCACAAGAATACAGTTGATATCAAAGTAAGAACAAACGATTATAGAAAGAATCTGCAAATCAAAGATTTCATTCAATACGTGCTTTCGTGGTGGCAAAATGTCACACTTACAATCAGGTCAATCATCCCTTATATAAGAATGTCATGGTGGAACATTCCTTATATAGGAGATGTGACGTCTGCTGATGTCATTTGATAGTGACATCTAACAGAATTATTCAAACTACTGAAAGTTAACACAACTACTGAAGATGTCAAAACAGCTGACATCTTCTTACAAAAATACTAAGTGTTAACTGTCACTACAACTACTGAAAAGAAACTACTGAAACTACAACGACTGGAGAACATGTTCTTCAGTCGTTTTACAAATACTAAAATAAAAAGAAAACTACAGAAAGGAAACCATCACAACAACTAAGAATGCTTCTTCTGCTGTTGTAACAAACTCTGAAGGCTTCAGTACTTGTACTTGAACTTCAGTTGTTGTCATCAGCTGATGTCTTCAGTCTTTGTACTTCAGCTGTTGATCTTCAGTACTTTAGTCTTCAGCTGTTGATCTTCAGACTTTGGTCTTCAGCTGTTGAAGTCTTCAGTACTTTAGCCTTCAGCTATTGATCTTCAGACTTTGAAGTCTTCAGTACTTTAGTCTTCAGCTGTTGATCTTCAGACTTTGAAGTCTTCAGTACTTTAGTCTTCAGCTGTTGATCTTCAGACTTTGAAGTCTTCATTTTAGTCTTCAGCTGTTGAAGTCTTCAGACTTTGTCAAACAGCTGATCAAGTCTTCAGCAGTTGTTGTGATGTCTGTGGGACTTAGAGGTTTTTCTGATCAGGCTCATTGGTTCTTTTGGTCCAACAAACTCCCCCTGAACCAATGCAGCCAAAACCTCTAAACTTATTGAAGATGTCCCACTTATTATGGCAGAAAGATTTGGTCTTTTTGTCTTCTAGATCAGCTCAGAAGTGACCCATATAAGCACAGGCCTGGGAAGAAGTCTCAATGATCTGTTTGGCAAAGGATGAATGGGAATCTGTCTTGGGGAACTGGACACAGAGCTGTTACCCCATCCATGAGATCTACTTCCCAACAATGAGTCTGTATGACTCCCTTGTATAGGCCTCAAGGAAGGTTATCTGTTCCTCCATGGTAAGCTCTTCAGCTCCTCCTTCAAAAAGTGATTCTGGCCCATAATATTCAGATAGGTATTTGACCTGTTTCCAATTTTTGAGTTCCACAGTTGTTATTACTCTACAAGCAAATTCATCTGGGTGATTACCCTCTAAGAACAACTGGAGCTCATTCTTTCTGACTTCCTCAAGCCTCTTATATACTAACCCCTTTTTCACCATTTTATTTTCCAGCATCTTTTATGGGGTCAGGTTAGCTTTATAGGCTTTCTTGAAGTCATCTAGGATTTCCCAGGTGATACTACAAAGACCAGTGAGATCACTTCATCTACAATCTTCTTCACTTGGCCAATGTATCTCTGTGGAATGTTTTTCTTGTGAATCCTATGAGACACCCTAGGATCAGGCCAAATCCTCACTCTCTCCTTTTGATATTGAATGTATGTTTAAGAGTGTATAATCTGAGAGCATGCTTCTTCATGTTGATGATTGAAGATGTGGCAGCATATGCTTTGTCAACCCTCCTCAACAATTCCTTATCATGTTGTTTATGAATCTCTTCTTCTTCTAGCTTCACTTTCACAATTTGTCTTTGAGTTTCAGGAGTAATTGTTGGAGGTAACTTGTGGCCTTAGGCAATTGAATAATAGCTGAGATTGGCAGCCTATCTTCATCTTCATCATTATCTTCTTTTTCTTCTTCTAGCCTCAGTACCCTTCTCTTCCTCTTCTGGGGTACATCATCGGCTACTGGTTTTGTGGGTAAGGGAATTGGTTTAGTGGGTTGTGGTTGTGGTGGTTTTGGTGTGGGAATGTTGACAGGTTGTTCTAGCATTCTGGATGTGAGGTCGGCTTTAGATTGCTTGACTAGTACAGTCCTGCTCCCAGCACCTGCTTCATTTAAGGCTTCAATAACCAATCCTTTGGTGTATACTTCAGACGAACAGATCTTGGTGGTTATTGCCAAGATGCTATCCCTGGACCATGCCTTGATCTCAATCAATGATCTACCCAGATATTTCGCTATGAACCTGATCATGATTTCTAGCCTTTCCCTTTCCAACACATCATAACTTGCCCATCTAGCTTGGATTTATTCAATCTCTAGTCTTCTGATTTCTGAGTCAAGTTTTTCAGTGTCGTGACCTTGCCTAAACAACTGATCAATGATGTTATCCATTGATCGGCTGTGTTCGGCATCAGCCTCCTTTACCATTGTCTCTAAGTCAGTCTCCTTTTCATTCTTCCTTTTCTTGTATGTGACATGAAAGTCTTTAGTACTTTCAGTCACTTTCTCCATGTTAGCATCCTTCACCCTCTCCTTTTCAGTTTCTTTCCTATCTGCCATCCTCTTTCTTTTTGCTTTCACTGACTGAATCTCCCCCTTTTTGGTTGCATTGGTTGCAAGGGGTTGATTGTCAGAAAGCCTTTTTCTCACGGCATCCTCTATCAAGGGTTGTATAACTGAGGGAAGCCTCTCATCAAGGGTTTTAAGCACCATATCAGTGATAGTTGAGGTGATGAGAGGTAAGGAATGTTGAAAGATAGCAGCTATTTGCTCAGGGGGGTTCTGTCCATGAGAAATAGTGCCAGAAGCAGAGGTAGGTGGCTAGTGTTTTGGAGTGGCTCAGTGTATGGGAGACCTTCAGAGGAAGTTGCCATCTGTGGGTTTTGAGGGGTAGATGGTCTTTGATCCTGAGAAATGTTGGCAAGCAGCTCTTTGAGTCTGCTCACCTCATCCTCGAGGATGGTGTTTTGGGTTAAAAATCATAAAAGAAGCCCAGGTCATCATCAGTGTTTACTGAATCACCTGACCTCCTGCTAGAATCAGGATGAACATGCTCTGAGTGTAGATCAGTAGTAGCATGTGCCCCTTGGTCATGGTACTGGGGACTTCCTGCCTCAGGACCATATCCTTCATCAGCAGTTGCCTCTGGTGAGGTCTTATGAATGTTACCAACTTCAGCCTGATCATATGCTGAAGCAGGAGAAGTGGCAGCCTCACCAGAAATTCGAATCTCCGTTTCTACACCTGGAGATTGAATATGGTAACCCCTGTGTTGTGGGTGTCAGAAGCACTTTGGTCCTCCCCCTCAATGGTTGGGGCTATCCCAGTTGTGATTGGTATCTGGGGAGGAGGTGAGGACTGCAACTGAGTAAGCACTTTGGCAATTATGATGGTAGGACTTTGGGGGGCGGTTGTAGTGGGAGAGGGTGTGAAGGCAGTATGCACCCGGGAGAGTGGTGCGTTTCAATGGAAACCTCCTCAAGTGAGGAAGGTTCCAGATGTATAGGTGCCCCAGAGATGGTTGCTACAGGCTCCTGTTGAGAGGAAACCTGAGCGGTTGAGGGTGAGTGAGTCCGTGTATCTACTAGGGGTTATGACCAGTAGATATAACCTGCGTTTGTGTTGTAGGGCATCCTCAATGGACTCATTCCCTGAGTAGCCTTTTTGGCTTTCTTGTGTTTGGGTTTGGTGGGGACAATGGATTTGGAGGTGGTGGTTGTGGGTTCCAGCTGCGTGGGTTTTCGCAGTTGGCAGCCAGTTTGAGTGACTGGTCTGAGTTGTGCCTGGAGTATACTTCAGGCAATACAGCCGTGGCAGGGACTCCAAGGCCAAAAAGTCCCTCAGCTTCCAGCTGGTTTACTATAATGGCCATTAGGAACCGAGGATATAATATCCATCAGTTAGCTATAGGCTTGGAGGCCATATCCTTGAGTTCAAGAAATAATATGTTAGAAAATTTAAGTTTTGTTGGTCAAGGATAGAGAATAATACCTACTGCCACCTCGTCGACATTTGATCCCAAGAAGTCTTAGGAGCTAAGCATACATTCACCATGTGAAAAATTAGTCGTTCCGCATCATGGAAATGCTTCTTCAGGATGGTAGAGGCACTAAGGTTACCCTGGTATCCATGTTGGGCAAACGATAGATCAGTGGTGCCCTTTGGATACCCAGTGGGGAAAGTGGCATCATCCAGTTGTAGGGTTGGCGAAGGATTTCTGGAGTGATGACCACCTGACGATTGTTGACGAACGACTGGAGAGAGTTGGTGTCATTCTCCCCAGTGATGAGGGTGACGTTCGTCCAAAACTGCTGAGGGATTCGGCATGAATGGTAGGATTTAGAAGGAAAGTCGTTTTGTATGGAGAGTTGATCATTAGATCAATGGCATTGTCAAACTTTGTCCAGAAGGATGATTTGGTAAGGTAAGCAACATAGTTGTGTCATGGTTTAAGCTTCATGTTCGCCATTGATGTGAGAGAAGGTTCTGAGTTTTTGAACGTTAGGTTTGAGATAATGAAGCTCTGTAAGACAAAGTATTTATAGGGTATGGGTTATAAAGCAACTGAAGGGTTTGGTATGAGTCATCAGTAGTTTTAAGCGACTGATGACGTGGTATTAACCCTCAGATGTTGAAACAACTGAAGTCTTGGTTGTAGGCATCAGTAGTTATAAAACTACTGAAGACCATGGTTTTACCTTCAGATGTTGGAAACAGCTGACGACGTGGTGTTAGTCATCAGTAGTTGTGAAACTACTCAAGGCATGGTTTTGTCATCAGTTGTTGTAAACAGCTGACGATGGGTATTAGTCATCAGTAGTTGTAAAACTAGTGAAGACGTGGTTTTGTCATCAGTTGTTGTAAACAGCTGACGACGTGGTGTTAGTCATCAGTAGTTGTGAAACTACTGAAGACGTGGTTTTGTCATCAGTTGTTGTAAACAGCTGACGACGTGGTGTTAGTCATCAGTAGTTGTGAAACTACTGAAGACGTGGTTTTGTCATCAGTTGTTTAAGATGAAGCAGCAGTTTTAGAAACAACTTAAGAGAAACTTCTCATCAGTAGTTTTCGTCAATTCATAGCTTTTCAGCTGTTTCATACTGTCCTCAACACTTACTCATCAGTCATTTTGGCTTTTTTCAGTTGTTTCATAGGACTTCAGTACTTATCTGTTTGTACTTATATCAGTAGTTATGACTGTATCAGTTCTTGTAACAGAATCAGTACTTATTTGTGATATGGTTACAAATGATCATCAGTACTTATTTACTGAGATCATCAGTAGTTATCACTTATTCTAGCTGCAGCATACCAAGCCTTAACACTAGGTTTTGAAAGTCGAACTATCCAAAGGCTTAGTAAAATGTCTGCAAGCTCATCAGCACTAGGCACAAACTTTGGATCAATCAGACCTTTTTCAAACAGTCCCTAATAAAATGATGTCTAATCTCTATATGTTTGGTCCTAGAGTGCTGGACAGGATTCTTGACAATGCAAAGAGCTGAAGCACTGTCCATTAATAATGGAGTCTTAGTCTCTGTAATGCCATAATCCAGAAGTTGGTTCTGAAGCTAGAGTACTTGAGAAGTACAGCTTGCAGCAGCAATGTACTCTACTTCAGCAGTGGATGTAGCAACAGATGTTTGTTTCTTACTCTGCCAAGAAATCAAACAGTTGCCTAGAATTGACATCCACCAGAAGTTGACTTTCTGGTTAACTTACACCCTGCATAGTCACTATCAGAAAAAGCAACCAATTTGCAAGAGTGTCCAGTGGAATACCATAAACCTAGAGATTGTGTACCTTGCAGATATCTAAAGATCCTTTTGACTGCAATCAAGTGAGATTCTTTAGGAGCAGCCTGAAATCTAGCACAAACACATGTTGCAAACATGATATCTGGTCTAGAAGCTGTTAAGTACATCAAGGACCCAATCATACATCTGTAAAGTGTTTCATCAACAGCTTTACCTTTCTGATCTGCATCCAGTTGTGTGGTGTTGCACATGGGAGTAGAACAGGGCTTACAATTTTGTAAATCAAACTTATTCAAAAGATCTTTTGTATATTTAGACTGATGATGATGAAAGTCCCATCAGCCTTTTGTTTGATTTGCAATCCTAGAAAGAACTGTAATTCTCCCATTGCACTCATTTCAAACTTCTTATGTATTAAATTGGTAAAGTCATCACACAACTGGGGATCAGAGGATGTAAAAAATATCATCAACATAAATTTGAACAAGTAGCTTATGCTGATCCACCTTCTTAATGAATAAAGTTTTATCTATGGAGCCTCTAGTGAAATTATTTTGAAGAAGAAAATTTGATAATGTCTCATACCAGGCTCTAGGAGCTTGTTTCAACCCATAAAGAGCCTTATCAAGCTTGTATACCCAATCTGGATGTTTATTATCCTCAAAACCGGTGGTTGACACACATAAACTTCTTCTTTTATTTTACCATATAAAATGCACTTTTAACATCCATTTGAAAAACTTTAAAATTGTGAAATGCAGCATAGGCTAAGAACAATCTAATTGCCTCCAGTCTGGCTACAGGGGCAAAGGTCTCATCATAATCAATACCTTCTTCTTGTGAAACCCCTGAACAACCAGTTTGGCCTTGTTCTTAACAATAAGCCCATTTTCATCTGTTTTGTTCCTAAACACCCATTTAGTGCCTATTGCACACTTACCTGGGGGTAGAGGAACCAGTTCCCACACTTGCTGTTTCTTGAACTGAAGTAGCTCAAGCTGCATGGCTTCCACCCATCCATTGTCTCTCAAAGCAACATGATAGTTCTTTGGCTCTTGCTGGCTGATAAGAGAGCATTGAAGCAGAAGTTAGACAATTGACTTCTGGTTGAGACACCAACATTGATATCACCAATGATTTGAGACATGGGGTGATTCTTCAGCACTTGGTATACTATAAGATCAGTGCAAGTGTTTGTAGTCGTTCAGTAGCAGCAGATGGTGATCCAGATTCTTGAAACCAAGTATTAGATGGCAAGTCAAATGATGTAGAGGAGTCAGAAATCTCATCAGCATTTGTTGTGGATGGAGGAGCTGAAGGTACAGGAACATCAAGTTTAGCAGACTCAGGCAGTTGGTTACTGAACTTGAAAAGGTGAGTACTGATATCATCATCATCTTCAGTACCACCAGGTGGAAGTTGCTGCAAAAGATGATTTATTCACATGATCTGCAACAGCTGGAGTCTGATAAGAGCATATTGCAGTATGTCCGATCAAACAACTCCATAGGGTTTTGTGGAATTTTATCCTTAGGAGATTCATTGAATTTCACATGCAAGGTTTCTTCAACTATCTTTGTTCTGCAGTTGAAGACTCTGTAAGCCTTGCAAGTGGATTAATAACCTTCAAATACCCTGCATCCACCTTAGGATCAAATTTGTGGAGTTGACCCTTGTGTTGAGAATGAAACAAGGACATCCAAAGGCTCTGAAGAATAAAATCAAAGGAGCCAAATGATGTAGAGCTTCATATGGAGTCTTCATCAACCTCTGATTTACTAACACTCTATTCTGCATATAGCAAGCTGTATTGACAGCTTCAGCCCAAAAAGTCAAAGGCAAACCAGAGTCAGCCAACATGGACCTTGCAGCTTCAATAAAGTCCTGTTCTTTCTCTCCACTACTCCATTTTGTTCTGGAGTCCTTGGGATGCTAAACTGCCTTTTGATTCCTTTTGAAAGATAAAAATCATCAAGTGTATGGTTTCTGAATTCAGTACCATTGTCACTCCTTATACACTTGACTGATAGGGAATACTGCTTCTCGACATACAGCACAAAGTTTGTAATCTTCTGAGCAACCTCATCCTTTGAATGTAGAAAGAAAGTCCATACGAATCTGGAGTAATCATCCACAACTACCAGACAGTATTTCTTCTTTGCCATGCTCATCACTCTCACAGGACCAAATAGATCCATGTGCAGTAACTGCAAGCAGGCAGTGGACTTAGGTTCTTCAATGGGAGGGAATGAGACTTTGTGCTATTTTCCTTTCAAACAAGCAGTGCAGGCTTCATCACAGTGGAACTACTTGATTGATAAACCTCTCACTAAGCGATTGTGGATCAGTTGATTCATGTTCGAGATTGACATGACCCAGCCTTCTATGCCATAGTTTAGATTCCTGAAGAGAGGCTTTGGAGAATAGGCATGGATGACCCTTCAAATCAATCTTCTTTGACAAATCCAAGGCATACACTCTTCCAATCCTGTTGGCCTTCAGGAGAGTATGTTCATCCATTACCTTGTCAATCAGCCTCAGAACTTGGGAAGACAGAATCCTGCAGTTCTGGCTTGTGAAAAGTGCAACATGCCCTTTATCACACATCTGACTTACACTCAGCAGATTATACTGAGATTCTCCACATGGTTGACATCATCAAACCTGATTTGTCCATTAGACACATATCCTTTCCCAATAATTAACCTCTGGCATCATTTCCAAATGAAGCAAATCCCTTCTTTCCTTGAGAGTAGTCATTAAGAAGAGAACTGCTCCCAGTCATATGCATAGATCCTCCACTGTCCACATACCAGATGCTCCTTTGGCATGTTGAAGAACCCTGCATAAAAGAAAACTAGTTAGATTTTGAGACCCAAACCTTTTTGGTTTTGGGTCTGTTTTCATCAACAGATGCAACCATAACTTGTTTCTTATGATTAATAGCTGAAGAAGGAGATGGTGCTGAAATGGATTCCTTGGATTTGGGCTTGGAATGCCTTTTCAGTGATTTGATCACAGGTGCATCTAGTTGGTTAACTCTCCCCAACAAATGCTGAACCATCATAACAAGTTGTGTCTGATTTGTAGCCAAAGCTTTCAGCACTTGTGACATATCATTTCTTGTGTTTGATGAGTTCCCGTGATCCACTATTTCCTCCTTAAAATTAACAGACTTAGTCTGATGTTTATCATGAGGAGCACCATCAGCTGTTTTGTGATTAACCTTATCCTTCTTTTTGAATTTGGTTGAAGGCTTAGGTTTATCACAATGGAATGATCGCGTACAAACTTAGTCTCAAACTCAGTTTTCATTTCATCCATCTGGATTTTAATGAGCTTATCTCTGTTGATTTTGGAACCCTTTCTGTACCAACATTCATCAGAAAGATGATTGAATTTACCACAATTCACATGGCTTATTCTTCATCTTGAATTGATCAACTGCTGATGTGGAAACTACTGAAGGTGTGCTCTTCAGTACTTTCCTCCTTTCAATAATTTTGTTCAGTACTGAAGAATCTGTAACAGCTGAAGAGTTGTTCTTCAGCTCATTGTCAATAGTTGTTAATCCATTTATTTCAGCTGATTTGAAATGCTTTTCAGTTGTTGTAACTTGCCCTTCAGTACTTAAGTTACTTTGAGGGACAACATCTGAAATACTCAACTTCATGTGCTTATCAGTAGTTAACCATCAGCTAATTTACTTGCTGAGGTATCAACCTTATTTCATCTTGTGATTTTGGGAGACCACTTGTGGATGATGCACATGATAATGTGGTTTGGAGATTGCTTTCACTTTCAGATTTTACTATTGGTTTTGGAGTAAAATCTGTTGGAGGTGCAATATGGTTATAACCAATTCCAAACTTCACATTCGAAGCAGATTGCTTACTGAGCAGCATTTCAAATCCCTTGCAGGATGAGACCCAGCGGTCACACTCAACTTGGGTAACTGCAAGTATTTCTTTGAGTTCCTTATGGTTCTCAAGAATGACCTCTAGCTTAGCCTTTTCATCATTTAATTGGCATTTAAGCTTATAAATCTCATCATCTTTGTCCTTAGGACAGACTCATATTCAGCTTTTCTTTTGGAAATAGTTTGCTCAAGCTCTAGATTTTGATTAATTATAGCTACATTTGCTTCTCTAATAGAGACAAATGCATCTATGCAAGATTCAGAACAAAGCTTGGCCTTAGCCTCAGAGGACCTGGGTACCTGTGAAGAGGATGCATTGGAGCAGAACCCTCAGTAGATTCCAGGGCCATGAGAGCTAGATTCCCAAAAGGATGTTCACCACCATGTTGACCATCACCAGTAAATAATTGCTCAGTACCAGAGAGATCATCTGGTAAACTGCTCCAGTCAACATTACCAGGGGTGAAAAAGCTGTGATGAGGTTGTGAATGAGATGGTAGAGGCTCAGGTAATGCTTGTGGTTGTTGTGCAGTAGGAACTTGAACTGGATTTGGCTGAGGCATGTAATAGCAGGGATACGGATATGACATTGGACCCTGAGGGACAAATATATGCAGGCGAAACAGGTTGTGAATGATGACCAGAACTAGCAGGTTGTTGCCCCCTGTTTTGTGGACTAGTGCTTGGAAAAGTCGCAAAGGGTGCAGAGGAGTTAGATCCAGATGATCTACACTCTCTTGCAAAATGTCCAAGCCTTTGGCATTTGTGACACTCAACTTACTCTTGTCAAAACCAACTTGGTTTTGCCAGAGAGTCCTGGAAATTTCCTGCCAGTCCTCTTGTAGAATTTCTGAGATCTGATATTAATCAAGGCCATTTGGCTCAGAATATCCATCTCTTCTAGATCATCATCAGCTATTCCTTTCAAATCATCCATGATAAAACATAAATTGTCACTATTACAGCCTGAGTGACTATCAATACCAACAAATGCATGATCTGAACTGTTTGAAGAGAATCTATATGCTCATCATAATTACTTTCAGATGCAACATATTCGACTCATGACCCAACCAGTGGCATTGTTCCCGGGTACAAAGTTATTAGTGAGCTTTCCTGATGATGCCAGTTCATTTTCTGCTCTATCTCTCTCTCAAATGTAAGCAGTTTCCCATGAAGTTGGGTGAGAGATAGTTTATCCAGATTTGCACTTGAGCGTAGGACAATAGTGTATGTATCCCATCTCTCAGGCAGTGATCTAAGGAATCTGTTGTTCATCTGGCTATTGGTATATTCATGTTTGACCATTTTTAGCTCAGAGATCAAACAGGAAAAATGCTCAAACTATTGAGTCAGTGTCTCACCCTTCCTATGAGAGAATGTTTCATATTGTTGGGCAAGGATTTCTCTATTGTTTGCTAAGACCTTATCAGTTCCACCGAATTGTTCCTTCAGTGCATTCCAGAGGTCATGAGTAGTTTCATGATGCATAAGCCCGGAATAGATTTCATTTGGCAGTGCCATGGCCAGAATTACATGGGCTTTAGCATCAATCTCAAACAGTTTCCGATCTTCATCTGAGTATTGTTCCTTCTTCTTCGGAACCATTTGATTGGTTTCCGGATTGTTCACCATAGGCTTATGTGGACCATGTACCACTGATGTCCAACAACTTGAACTATTAACAGACAGGTGATGAAGCATTCTTCGTTGCCATATGTTATACTCAGTCCTAACCAGCATCGGAGGCTTGGTTGAAGAACTGGTATTGGAGGGTCATTAGAAGGAGTAGTCATGCTCAGATTCAACCAAAATCAATTAAGTTTTAACAGATTTAGAACAGAACACAACAACCAAATTGAACAATGAGAAAACAGAAAGCAATAAAATGAAAGTAGCAGAAATTCAATCAACTATAACAACTTCTTGCAAATATGCCAATTCAATCAAATGCAGATATCGATTAGCAGTTTCAATGATCAATTGTTAGATCGATCAATCATTAACCTGCTCTGATACCAATTGTTAGGATCAGTGATCTACGTTTGATTGATTAGTGAGTATTGCAATGGAAATCAGACAATGAATTAAACAATTCACAAGAATACAGTTGATATTCAAAGTAAGAACAAACGATTATAGAAAGAATTCTGCAAATCAAAGATTTCATTCAATACGCGCTTTCGTGGTGGCAAAATGTCACACTTACAATCAGGTCAATCATCCCTTATATAAGAATGTCGTGGTGGAACATTCCTTATATAGGAGATGTGACGTCTACTGATGTCATTTGATAGTGACATCTAACAGAACTATTCAAACTACTGAAAGTTAACACAACTACTAAAGATATCAAAACAGCTAACATCTTCTTACAAAAATACTTAGTGTTAACTGTCACTACAACTACTGAAAAGAAACTACTGAAACTACAACGACTGAAGAACATGCTCTTCAGTCGTTTTACAAATACTGAAATAAAAAAGAAAACTACAGAAAGGAAACCATCACAACAACTAAAGAATGCTTCTTCAGCTGTTGTAACAAACTCTGAAGGCTTCAGTACTTGTACTTGAACTTCAGCTGTTGTCATCAGCTGATGTCTTCAGTCTTTGTACTTCAGCTGTTGATCTTCAGTACTTTAGTCTTCAGCTGTTGATCTTCAGACTTTGGTCTTCAGCTATTGAAGTCTTCAGTACTTTAGTCTTCAGCTGTTGATCTTCAGACTTTGAAGTCTTCGGTACTTTAGTCTTCAGCTGTTGATCTTCAGACTTTGAAGTCTTCAGTACTTTAGTCTTCAGCTGTTGATCTTTAGACTTTGAAGTCTTCAGTACTTTAGTCTTTAGCTGTTGATCTTCAGACTTTGAAGTCTTCAATACTTTAGTCTTCAGCTGTTGAAGTCTTCAAACTTTGTCAAACAGCTGATCAAGTCTTTAACAGTTGTTGTGATGTCTATGGGACTTAGACGTTTTTCTGATCAAGCTCATTGGTTCTTTTGGTCCAACAGAGGACAAGATCCCTAGTCAGCCCCTTGTCCCTAGAAAGAAAATAATCCAGTGGAGGTTCGATGAAGCCTGTTACAACTTTGTTGTGGAAAGAGAGAATGGAGAAATCAACAGGCTGAATGCCTCATCTTTGCTACACTCCAGCAGGTTTGACAATGTTGAGTTAGCAGAGAAACCATTCTCTAATCCCTCCAACTCTGAAACTATTGCTCACATCAGAAATCATCTCAGCAGTTTTCATCTTGCTGAATTAACTACAAAAGCTAAGATTGAAGAAGATTTGAAACTGAGAAGAAAGGAAGACAAGGATAGATCAACCACCAAAGGCACAGCTTTTCTACAGATGGTGGAGGGTCCTGAATTGGAACCTATAGTTAGATGGGAGTATGACTACAACGCTCATCAACTAACTCTTTTCATAAGGACACAACAAAGGGTACATATCATTCAGGGTGATAGATTGGAGTACCTATGAACTAATTATCTATACAAGCTTCTCAGCACTACTTCAGGGAAGAACAAAGAAACTGACAAATATCTACTTTCCTTGGTGCTGATGGTTTTGAGAAGCAGAAACAAGTGTGATTTTGGTAGCATCAGCCTAGGGGAGTTTGTTGGATAAAGAAGAAGGCTGGTGCAACCAAAACCAAATCACTTAGGCAAATCTTGGTGTTACTTACAAGGCTTCCGAAGCCAAGTGAGGAACTTCTGAAGGAAATAGAGTACTTCCGAAGACAAAGTAAAATATCAACTTCCAAAGACAAAGTAAAATATCAACTTCCAAAGACAAAGTAAAATATCAACTTCCGAAGACAAACTCTACTTCCGAAGTCAAAGTACTCACTTCTGAAGTTCTTGTCTAAGAAGAAGAGATCAGAAGACAGCTTCCAAAGTTTGAAGAAAAGAAGAAGTCCTCAAGCCTCGGAAGAAGTAGCCTCTTCCAAAGTATAAGTGGCTTTGGAAGTACTTGTTCTTCTGAAGCCATTTAACCTTCGAAAGACACTGACATGAACCAGTGGACATAAGTATGGTCTTTGACACTTCGTTGCAGACTTCTGATATTGCATGGCATTTTCCCAAAGGGCCATGCAGTTGACCATACTTTATTCCACTGTTCACCTTTTTATGATAGTACAAGTTACCAACTTTAGTTGGTGACAAAAGGTAAGTCAGGGACATGTCCTGACTGCCATATCTTAGATAAGACTTATCTAAGATACCTTAAACTATAGCTTTGTAGTATTTGCTTTAGTTATAGGATCTCAGCTAGTATCAAAGTATATCCGAATGTAGGTAGTATTATATATAGTTTCTCATTGTAACTCATAACATCATGCTTGTAAGAGTCTTGTAGTACTTTGAATTGAGAAGCAATATATGCAAGTACCTTGAAATTATCTCTTTATGTTCTTTACTTATTATATTGTGATCAACTCTTAAAGAGACTCTTCTTCATCTGATCTGAGTGTAGTATGAGCAAGTTTAGAGAGAAAAACCAAGTGTTAAGTGACATTAACCGATCCTGCAAGACTCTACAAGCATGTGCCTATCCTCTCCCTAGTTGAAGAAAGTCTTGTACAAGAGGATGTGGCTCCACAAGAACCTCAAGTAGACAAAGAAACTAATAGGATCAAAATGATTAACTACCTGAGTATCACAGGCCTCTATCAGGCAGATGCACTTCTTCCTTATCATTTGAATACATTGAGTTCGAGTACCTCATACAGCTTGAACTTGAAGTAACCAAAGAAAGAAAAATCACAAAGAAAAGGTTGAGGGAAGAGGTTGCAAAGTCAAGAGCCATCATCTAGAAAAGTATGAAGAAGTCTGCTGATAGCCAGAGGATGATGAGCTTCTTGAAGTTGTATGGATTCTCTGGAAGGAGACTTGGCCTCATGTCTCTATCTACTATGGATGAGCATATAAGGGTGATCGAGCAGAAGATTCAAAGAGGAGAACTAGTTGACTTACACTCCCTACCAAGTCAGGTCCCTCAAGAAATGGAGGTTAAGGTTGAACCATTTGAGACAACACAACCTAAACCTCTTGCTGAGCATCAGCAAACTTCTACTTTTGATCCAAAACAGGGTTCTATCCACTCTCAATCTGAATCCGTGAGAAAGGAAGACCTAACTGAGAAAGACAAAGAAGATCAACAAGGTGTTGCAGGCCAGCCTTCTCAGTTAAAAGTTTCAAAGCGGAGAAAAAAGATGGCTTCTAAACCAAAGCCAAAAAAGAAGAAAGAGGAATCCATCTCCAAACCTTAGAATGAGTCAAAACATCCTGAGGATGTGCAATAAGAGGAAGCTCCACCAACTCCAATTCAAGTAGTTCCTTTAGTATCAAGAAGACCCATCTGTCCTGGACAAACACTACAAATCCAAAAAGATGGCATGTCATTAGAGATCAAGGTGTTGAAGATGTCTACACATGGCAAGACATATTCAATCTACCTCTGCATGATCTCTTTGATATGATAAGACACTATAAGAGTCTGAGTGATCCTGATCATCTTATGAAGAAAGGGATGGTCATTATCATAATGAGGATTGTTGATATCTAAAGTCTTCAAAGTGTTCTAGTAGCATTAGCCTAGGGGGAGTTTTTAAGGTTTCATATAAGGCTGATGCAACCCAAAACATCCAAAGTCTCTCCTGCATGCATGCACAAGTGTACTGAAGTAGAATGCTTCGGAAGTTTCACACTCTGAAACATTCTAAGTGTGAAATCTTCATAAGCCAAGACCAATATCTTTCGAAACCAAACATGAAGTCTTCCTAAGCTTCACAGACAAAGTCTTCCAAAGCCAACACTGAAGACATATTTCTTTCAAAGACTTTTGAACACATGCTATTATCTTATGTACCTTTACCATAAGCTAGACCAATCTTCCACTGCAACTCTGATTAGACACCAACTTTACATGAGTTGGTGAAAGGTCCATGCTTTTGGTAACTGTATATTGAAGTCTTGAGTCTGTACTTTCTACTTTATGTACTTTTATCCTTTTTGTAATATATTAGGATGTGAGCTATGGCATGTCATAGTCACTAGTCAAAAGGCAATCTGCCTTTTGACTCTACATTGATTTTGTTGTTGTCTAGATCATGTATCTAGTTGGCCTTCAAAGTATGGTCGGCTATAGGATGTAGTATAAGTATCTCTGATCCTTGTATCTTATTGTCATTGCTTTGTAAACACTTGTAAGGAACTAAAGAGAAATATACATCATCCTTGAAGACCAATACTTATGTTGTTCTGTTCTTGTTCTGTCTCTTGATTACTTGTGTTTCTTAGTATTTAAACTGGTTTCTAGTTCCCTATTTGATCTGTTAAGTGTTATTACATACTCTCCTCTTTGTGTTGTTGTGTTGTAAGTGACCATCCTTTAAACAGTCTTGTAACACTTTTATGATTTGTTAGGTAGTGGATGAGATGATATTATGATTCTCTACTATCCTTTTCATCCACATGGAGTGTTGAACTCTATTGATTGTTGGAAGAGCAGCTTGATGGGTTTTGTATGCTCATCTCCATCTGGTTGCCATTAAGGATACCATACAGCTCTATGACAGTAAGGGTGGAGATGTTTCTATTTCTCTTAATGGCAACACAATAGTGAGTCCATTTCCAGCAAGAGAGAACATGTACTTTCTCATAATGTCCCTATTCATAAGCTTAACTCCAACATGCATGAGAGTATCTACAATCTCAACATACCATAAGTATTGTTGAGTCATAGTTTCACCTAATTTGAATGTGAAATTCCAACTTCTGCTTTACGAGGTCCTTGTTGTTTTCTTTAGCTTCATCAGGCCCCTCCTACATAAGCATCAGTGCATCCAAGAGTTGTTTTACAGTTTTTCACTTATTTAAGCCTCTTTGTATAGAGTTAGGAAGAGTAGTTTATAGAGCAGTCATGGCCTTCTGATCTATATCAATCTTTTTCCAATCTTTCTCGGAATAGTCAGCCACTTCATTTGAAATCATCCCACCACCAGTACTAGCGGAAGTGGTGCTTAGGATGTGCGGTCATAATACAAAATATCTCCATATCCTGCTTTCTTTGGCACCAAGTATCAAATTTATTAGGTGTGATCAGTGGAGATTTAGTCATAGTGTTGGTTTCCTTGTCAGCGTTGGTGAGAGTTGTCATTTGAGCAAGTAAGTGTTTTGTGAAACTAAGGATGATAAAAGAAAGTGAGATCTTAGAATCAAGAGCCTAAAAAGCTCTAGTACCAATTGAAGCACTGATTAAGTGGTGAGATCTTACGAATCCGAAGACATTGTTAGACAATATAGTACTTCTTGAACTTCTTAGTAAACTGGAGTTGCTAAGAGAAGATGTAGGACACTTATTAAGGCTACAAGGACTATGTTGTCTAACTCAAAACTTCCTATAACATTCTAGGTTGAATTAGTCAGCATCGCGTGCAATGTTTAGAATAGGGTGTTCATAGTTAATACATATGGGAAAACCTTTAATGATTTATGTCATAAGAATAGACCATTCATAGGGTTCTTAAAACCTTTTGGGTGTCCATACCAAATACCAGTTATCCAAATTTGCTAAGAAATCAGTAGATGGGTTATTTGTAGGATAATAATCACAAGCTAAAGCTTACAGAGTATACAACAAAATTGATTATACTATTAAGGAATATGAAAATATCACATTTAATAAAAATTATTCAAATAGTGTTGGAAACACCCTAAATTGGATGTTTGATAGGAATTGATTCATAAATGCTTTTAACCATTTGCTTGAAAATGTTTTAGGAGACGTAAGTGTTGTTTCTTTCTACAAGAAAATGTCTCCAGTCTATGAACCACATTTGCAGACATCTGCAGTAGAAGACGTACCAAATGTCTTTAGTCTACAAGAAAATGATTGTTTGTTTTTTAACATCTACAGACTACTAAAATATTCTTAATTAAGGTAAACCTATTTTTTGAACTTTAAAAAGTACTTCAACATTAAAATTTTAATAAAAATTCATACAACACTATAATAATATTCATAAAACTATAAAAATACATTTCCAATCCTTTATTCCACATTTTGCATTAACTACTCAATAACTTCATCTCGTAACTGAGTCATATATTCCCGATCTGATGTAGTACCATATGCTTCAACCTCATTTTCATCAGCATCAACGTATACATGACGATTTCCAAATGACACATTGGGTTGATCATATTGTGAAAAAATGTCATCGCTGAAACCCTATTTCCTTAAAAAATTATGTAGCGTGAAACATGAAATGGTAATGTTCCTTTGTGTAACCAATAGAAATGGTGCCATCATGTTTAATATACGGAATCGTGCTTGTAAGAGTCCAAAAGAACACTCAATAACGATTTAGTTTTACATGTGCATGGTTAGTTTTTTATTTATACAAATATTTAACAAACAACTAAAAATACCTCGCGGTGGTAATGGGAATGCCGCATTTGTATTTGATAACGCCTCTAATAATATTCTAGAATCATGTGCTACCCCTTCCCAGCCCGCCATAATAAATGTAAAAATCATGTTAAAGTCACAAATTGCTAATACGTTTGATAACAATCCCCTTTCCCCTTACTCTACATAAACTTGTTTGCAGGGATAACAACATGTATCAAAATTCCCCTCAATTGCACCCACCGCTCCTTTAAAAATCCATCATAATCTTTTGTTATGTCTCAGAATATTTGGATTTGGATTAAAAGAAGTTGGTACTATCATATCTTTGGCAAAAATCATCATTTTATCCAACACTTTATAAAAAAATTTGAAATGTTTTCTTTGAGTGTTAAAATCTACACTTGATAACCATATATTGTTGATTATGAACAATTATCATAACATGTAGCCATCTTCTCATTAACTGAAACATGTTTACTATCATTTAACGAATAATTTACTCTAAAATGAACACATAGTTAGGCAAATGATTCACCAACATACGTAGCAATTCAACGCATTGTTTGATATTTCCTTGCAATAGTTCTAACGTGTATTTATGCCCTGACATAATCGAGTCATTGTCTCGCATTCGTTTTAAACCTTTTCTCCAAAAAAAAGTTGTTAACAATATAAGACTGGTGCAACCAAAACAACACTTAGAAGAATTTTTTTTGTGCAACTGAACGAAGTCTTCCGAAGCAATGTTAAAGAACTTCCGAAGCTCAAGTTAGAAGAACTTCCAAAGAAGAACTCGATCTTTCGAGACTAAGTAATTCCTTTTCCAAGAGTAAACACTTGGAAAAGTTCAATACAAAGTCTTCCGAAGAATAAGAGCACAAGCCTCGGAAGAAGCTAATTCTTCCGAAGTATAGTTGGCTTCAGAAGAACTTATTCTTACGAAGCCAGTTAACCTTTAGAAGAACCATTTATGACCTAGTGGACATAAGTATGGTTGGTCTGATAACCGCTACACCTCTGATAAACTACATGGTGCTTTCCCACATCCATGTAGTTGACCATACTTTATTCAACTATTCTCCTTTTATTAGTTAGTATAGTTATCAACTTTAGTTGGTCAAAAAGGTAAATCATGGATATGTCATGACTACGTAATCTAGGATATTATTTTATCATAGATACCTTATTTCCTATAATGTAGTATTTGTATAGGAGTAAGTTCTAGCAGGTCGTCTATCTATAACCGGTTCGAGATAGTAGGATATATATAGTTTTTCATTGTAACTCATTATCTATGCTTGTAAGAGTCTTGTAAACTTTGAGTTGAGAAGTAAGATATACAAGTATTTGAAAAACATCTCTTGTGTTCTTACTACCTAGTATATTATTATCAACTCATTCTAAAATTCTGCTTCATCAACCAAGTGTGTTTAAAGTGAGTTCGAGAGATAACCTTGTGTTGAGTGACCAACACCGATCCTACAAAAGCAAGCATACAAGTACATAAGAATTATGAGTAGTAATTTCTTATTATAATCCATTATGATCATGTTTTAATAGAACACAAACAAAAATTAAACATAACAAACTATTAAACATAACAAACCAAAAGTATTAATTGTTCTTAAATCACAAATAAAACAAAATACTAAACTAAATCATAAATCATACCATCCAATATCAAAAATAAAACAATATACTAAACCAAATCACAAATTATACTACTAAAATCACAAGTCAAACCAAATATTAAACCAAATCACAAATCATATTACTAAAATCACAAATCAATCAAATTGCTAAACCAAATCACAAATCATACCACCTAATACCACAAAACAAACCAAATCACAAATCATACTACTAAAATCACAAATAAATCAAATTGCTAAACTGTAATGATAAACAATATGAATAGATCGACCTCGTGAGGAGAATATGGAATGTAATCATAGACGGTATGTTGGACCAAAAGAACCAATGAGCCTGATTAGAAAAACCTCTAAGTCCTACAGACATCACAACAACTGCTAAAGACTTGATCAGCTGTTTTGACAAAGTCTGAAGACTTTAACAGCTGAAGACTAAAGTACTGAAGACTTCAATAGCTGAAGACCAAAGTCTGAAGATCAACAGCTAAAGACTAAAGTACTGAAGACTTCAACAGCTGAAGACTAAAGTACTGAAGACTTCAACAGCTGAAGACCAAAGTCTGAAGATCAAGAGCATGAAGAGAACAAAGTACTGAAGATCAACAGCTGAAGTACAAAAACTGAAGACATCAGCTGATGACACAGCTGAAGTTCAAGTACAAGTACTGAAGCCTTCAGAGCTTGTTACAACACAGCTGAAGAAGCATTCTTCAGTTGTTGTGATGGTTTCCTTTCAGTAGTTTCTTTTTGTTTCAGTATTTGTAAAATGACTGAAGAGCATGTTCTTCAGTCGTTGTAGTTTCAGTAGTCTCTTTTCAGTAGTTGTAGTGACAGTTAACACTTAGTATTTTGGTAAGAAGATGTCAGCTGTTTTGACATCTTCAGTAGTTGTGTTAACTTTCAGTAGTTTGAATAATCTGTTAGATGTCACTATCAAGTGACATCAGCAGACGTCACATCTCCTATATAAGGAATGCTCCACCACGACATCCTATATAAGGGATGATTGACCTGATTGTAAGCATGACATTTTGCCACCACGAAAGCGCGTATTGAATGAAATCTTTGATTTGCAGAATTCTTTCTATAATCGTTTGTTCTTACTTTGAATATCAACTGTATTCTTGTGAATTGTCTAATTCATTGTTCCATTCCGCTGCAATACTCCCTAATCAATCAAACGTAGATCACTGATCTAACAATTGGTATCAGAGTCGGTTCATCATTGATCGATCTAACAATTGATCATTGAAACTGCTAATCGATATCTGCATTTGATTGAACTGGCATATTTGCAAGAATTGGTTATAGTTAAATTGAATTTCTGCTACTTTCGTTTTATTGCTTTCTGTTTTCTCTTGGTTCAATTTGGTTTGTTGTGTTCTGTTCTAAATCTTTAAAACTTAATTGATTTTGGTTGAATCTGAGAATGACTACTCCTTCTAATGACCCTCACAATACCGGTTCCTCAACCAAGCCTCCGATGCTGGTTAGGACTGAGTATAACATATGGCAACGAAGAATGCTTCATCACCTGTCTGTTAACAGTTCAGGTTGTTGGACATCAGTGGTACATGGTCACATAAGCCTATGGTGAACAATCCGAAACCAATCAAATGGTTTCCGAAAAGAAGAGAACAATACTCAGATGAAGATCGGAAACTGTTTGAGATTGATGCTAAAGCCCATGGAATTTTGGCCATGGCACTGCCGAATGAAATCTATTCAGGGCTTATGCATCATGAAACTGCTTATGACCTCTGGAACGCACTGAAGGAACAATTCGGTGGAACTGATGAGGTCTTAGCAAACAACAGAGAAATCCTTGCCCAACAATATGAAACCTTCTCTCATAGGAAGGGTGAGACACTGACTCAATATTTTGAGCGTTTTTCCTGTTTGATCTCTGAGCTAAAAATGGTCAAACATGAATATACTAATAGCCAGATGAATAACAGATTCCTTAGATCACTGCCTGAGAGATGGGACACATACACTATTGTCCTATGCTCCAGTGCAAATCTGGATAAACTATCTCTCACCCAACTTCATGGGAAACTCCTTACATTTGAAAGAGAGATAGAGCAGAAAAAGGAACTGGCATCATCAGGAAAGCTCACTGATGACTTTGTACCAGGGAACACTGCCTTGGTTGGTCATGAGTCAGAATATGCTGCATCTGAAAGTAATTATGATGAGCATATAGATTTTTTCTTCAAACAGTTCAGATCGTGCATTTGTTGGTGTTGATAGTCACTCAGGGTGTGACAATTTATGTTTTATCATGGATGATTTGAAAGGAATAGCTGATGATGATCTAGAAGAGATGGATATTCTGAGCCAAATGGCCTTGATTAATATCAGATCTCAGAAGTTCTACAAGAGGACTGGTAGGAAATTTCTAGGACTCTCTGGCAAAACCAAAGTTGGTTTTGACAAGAGTAAGTTGAGGTATCACAAATGCCAAGGCTTGGACACTTTGCAAGAGAGTGGATCTGTGGCTCTGGATCTAACTCCTTGCACCCTTTGTGACTTTTCCAAGCACTAGTCCCAAAACAGGGGGCAACAACCTGCTAGTTCTGGTCATCATTCACAACCTGTTTCACCTGCATATTTGTCCCTCAGGGTCCAATGTCATATCCGTATCCCTGCTATTACATGCCTCAGCCAAATCCAGTTCAAGTTCCTACTGCACAACAACAACAAGCATTACCTGAGCCTCTACCATCTCATTCACAACCTCATCACAGCTTTTTCACCCCTGGTAATGTTGACTGGAGCAGTTACCAGATGATCTCTCTAGTACTGAGCAATTATTTACTGGTGATGGTCAACATGGTGGTGAACATCCTTTTGGGAATCTAGCTCTCATGGCCCTGGAATCTACTGAGGGTTCTTGCTCCAATGCTTCTTCACAGGTAACCCAGGTATCTTCTGAGGCTAAGGCCAAGCTTTGTTCTGAATCTTGCATAGATGCATTTGTCTTTATTAGAGAAGCAAATGTAGTTGTATTAATCAAAATCTGAGCTTGAGCAACTATTTTCCAAAAGAAAAGCTGAATACGAGTCTGTCCTTAAGGACAAAGATGATGAGATTTAAAGCTTAAATGCCAACTAAATGATGAAAAGGCTAAGCTAGAGGTCATTCTTGAGACCATAAGGAACTCAAAGAAAAACTTGCAGATACCCAAGTTGAGTGTGACCGCTGGGTGTCATCCTGCAAGGGATTGAAATGCTGCTCAGTAAGCAATCTGCTTCGAATGTGAAGTTTGGAATTGGTTATAACCATATTGCACCTCCAACAGATTTTACTCCAAAACCAATAGTAAAATCTGAAGGTGAAAGCAATCTCCAAACCACATTATCATGTGCATCATCCACAAGTGATCTCCAAAATCGCAAGATGAAATAAGGGTTGATACTTTCAGCAAGTCAATTGGCTGATGGGCTAACTACTGATATGCCATGAAGCTGAGTATTTCAGATGTTGTTCCTCAAGTAACTTAAGTACTGAAGGCAAGTTACAACAACTGAAAAGCATTTCAAATCAGCTGAAATAAATGGATTACAACTGCTGACAATAAACAGCTGGAGAACAACTCTTCAGTTGTTACAGATTCTTCAGTACTGAACAAAATTACTGAAAGGGGAAAGTACTGAAGAGCACACCTTCAGTAGTTTCCTCATCAGCAGTTGATCAATCCAAGATGAAGAATAAGCCATGTGAAATATGTGGTAATTCAATCATCTTTCTGATGATGTTGGTATAGAAAGGGTTCCAAACTCAACAAAGATAAGCTCATTATAATCCAGATGGATGAAATGAAAACTGAGTTTGAGACCAAGTTTGTACCGCAATCATTCCATGTGATAAACCCAAGCCTTCAACCAAATTCAAAAAGAAGGATAAGGTTCATCACAAAACAGCTGATGGTGCTCCTCATGATAAACATCACCACTCTGTTACTTTTAAGGAGGAAATGGTGGATCACAGGAACTCACAAACACAAGTACTGATATGTCACAAGAGCTGAAAGCTTTGGCTACAAATCAGACACAACTTGTTATGATGGTTCAGCACTTGTTGGGGAGAGTTAACCAGCTAGATGTAGCACCTGTGATCAAATCACTGAAAAGGCATTCCAAGCCCAAATCTAAGGAATCCTTTCAGCACCATCTCCTTCTTCAGCTGTTAATCATAAGAACAAGTTATGGTTGCATCTGTTGATGAAAACAGACCCAAAACCAAAAAGGTTTGGGTCTCAAAATCTAACTAGTTTTCTTTCATGCAGGGTTCTTCAACATGCCAAAGGAGCATCTGGTATGTGGACAGTGGAGGATCAATGCATATGACTGGGAGCAGTTCTTTCTTAATGACTACTCTCAAGGAAAGAAGGGATTTGTTTCATTTGGAAATGATGCCAGAGGTTACATCATTGGGAAAGGATATGTGTCTAATGGACAAATCCGGTTTGATGATGTCAACCATGTGGAGAATCTCAAGTATAATCTGCTGAGTGTCAGTCAGATGTGTGATAAAGGGCATGTTGCACTTTTCACAAGCCAGAACTGCAGATTCTTGTCTTCCCAAGTTCTGAGGCTGATTGACAAGGTAATGGATGAACATACTCTCCTAAAGGCCAACAGGATTGGAAGAGTGTATGCCTTGGATTTGTCAAAGAAGATTGATTTGAAGGGTCATCCATGCCTGTCTCCAAAGCCTCTCTTCAGGAATCTAAACTATGGCATAGAAGGCTAGGTCATGTCAATCTCAGAAACATGAATCAGCTGATCCACAATCGTTTAGTGAGAGGTTTATCAACAAAGGAGTTCCACTGTGATGAAGCCTGCACTGCTTGTTTGAAAGGAAAACAACACAAAGTCTCATTCCCTCCTATTGAAGAACCTAAGTCCATTGCCTGCTTGCAGTTACTACACATGGATTTATTTGGTCCTGTGAGAGTGATGAGCATGGCAAAGAAGAAATACTGTCTGGTAATTGTGGATGATTACTCCAGATTCGTATGGACTTTCTTTCTACATTCAAAGGATGAGGTTGCTCAGAAGATTATAAACTTTTGCTGTATGTTTGAGAAGCAGTATTCCCTATCAGTCAAGTGTAAAGGAGTGACAATGGTACTGAACAAACCATGCACTTGATGATTTTTATCTTTCAAAAGGAATCAAAAGGCATTTAGCATCCCAAGGACTCCAGAACAAAATGGAGTAATGGAGAGAAAGAACAGGACTTTAATGAAGCCGCAAGGTCCATGTTGGCTGACTCTGGTTTGCCTTTGACCTTTTGGGCTGAAGCTGTCAATACAGCTTGCTATGTGCAGAATAGAGTGTTAGTAAATCAGAGGTTGATGAAGACTCCATATGAAGTTCTACATCATTTGTCTCCTTTGATTTCATTCTTCAGAGCCTTTGCATGTCCTTGTTTCATTCTCAACACAAAGGGTCAACTCCACAAATTTGATCCTAAGGTGGATGTAGGGTATTTTGTAGGTTATTCATCCACTTGCAAGGCTTACAGAGTCTTCAACTGCAGAACAAAGATAGTTGAAGAAACCTTGCATGTGAAATTCAATGAATCTCCTAAGGATAAAATTCCACAAAACCCTGTGGGTTGTTTGATCTGGACATACTGCAATATGCTCCTTATCAAACTCCAGCTATTACAGATCATGTGGATAAATCATCCTCTGCAGCAAGTCTTCCACCTGGTGGTATGAAGATGATGATGATATCAGTACTCACCTTTTCAAGTTCAAGGACCAACTGCCTGAGTCTGCTAAACTTGATGTTCCTGTACCTTCAGCAGCTCCATCCACAACAAATGCTGATGAGATTTCTGATTCCTCTACATCGTGTGTTTTGCCATCTAATACTTGGTTTCAAGAATCTGAATCAACATCTGATGATGTGAACCGGCTACAAACACTTGCACTGATCTTATTGTGCACCAGAGCTGAAGATCACCCATGTCTCAAATCATTGGTGGTATCAATGCTGGCGTCTCAACCAGAAGTCAATTGTCTAACTATGCTTCTATGCTCTCTTCATCAGTCAGCAAGAGCCAAAGAACTATCATGTTGTTTGAGAGACAAGGGATGGGTGGAAGCCATGCAGCTTGAGCTACTTCAGTTCAAGAAACAGCAAGTGTGGGAACTGGTTCCTCTACCCCAGGTAAGTGTGCAATAGGCACTAAATGGGTGTTAGGAACAAAACAGATGAAAATGGGCTTATTGTTAAGAACAAGGCCAGACTGGTTGTTCAGGGGTTTTCACAAGAATAAGGTATTGATTATGATGAGACCTTTGCCCCTGTAGCCAGACTGGAGGCAATTAGATTGTTTTTAGCCTATGCTGCATTTCACAATTTTAAAGTTTTTCAAATGGATGTTAAAAGTGCATTTTATATGGTAAAATAAAAGAAGAAGTTTATGTATGTCAACCACCAGGTTTTGAGGATAATAAACATCCAGATTAGGTATACAAGCTTGATAAGGCTCTTATGGGTTGAAACAAGCTCCTAGAGCCTGGTATGAGACATTATCAAATTTTCTTCTTCAAAATAATTTCACTAGAGGCTCCATAGATAAAACTTTATTCATTAAGAAGGTGGATTAGCATAATACTTGTTCAAATTATGTTGATGACATTATTTTGCATCCTCTGATCCCCAGTTGTGTGATGACTTTACCAATTTAATGCATAAGAAGTTTGAAATGAGTGCAATGGGAGGATTACAGTTCTTTCTAGGATTGCAAATCAAACAAAAGGCTGATGGGACTTTCATTCATCAGTCTAAATATACAAAAGATCTTTTGAATAAGTTTGATTTACAAAATTGTAAGCCCTGTTCTACTCCCATGGTGCAACACCACACAACTGGATGCAGATCGGAAAGGTAAAGCTGTTGATGAAACACTTTACAGATGTATGATTGGGGTCCTGATGTACTTAACAGCTTCTAGACTAGATACTATGTTTGCAACGTGTGTTTGTGCTAGATTTCAGGCTGCTCCTAAAGAGTCTCACTTGATTGCAGTCAAAAGGATCTTTAGATATGTGCAAGGTACACAATCTCTAGGTTTATGGTATTCCACTGGACACTCTTGCAAATTGGTTGCTTTTTCTAATAGTGACTATGCAGGGTGTAAGTTAACCAGAAAGTCAACTTCTGGTGGATGTTAATTCCTAGGCAACTGTTTGATTTCTTGGCAGAGTAGTGAAGCAGAGTACATTGCTGCTGCAAGCTGTACTTTCAGGTACTCTGGCTTCAGAACCAACTTTTGGATTATGTCATTACAGAGACTAAGATCCATTATTAATGGATAGTGCTTCAGCTCTTTGCATTGTCAAGAATCCTATCCAGCACTCTAGGACCAAACATATAGAGATCAGACATCATTTTATTAGGGTGTTTTGAAAAAAGTCTGATTGATCCAAAGTTTGTGCCTAGTGCTGATGAGCTTGCAGACATTTTTACTAAGCCTTTGGATAGTTCGACTTTCCAAAACCTAGTGTTAAGGCTTGGTATGCTGCAGCTAGAATAAGTGATAACTACTGATGATCTCAGTAAATAAGTACTGATGATCATCTGTAACCATATCACAAATAAGTACTAATTCTGTTACAAGAATGATACAGTCATAACTATGATATAAGTACAAAAGATAAGTACTGATGTCCTATGAAACAACTAAAAAACAGCCAAAAAGACTGATGAGTAAGTGTTGAGGACAGTATGAAACAGCTGAAAAGCTATGAATTGACGAAAACTACTGATGAGAATTTCTCTTCAGTTGTTTCTAAAACTGCTGCTTCATCTTAAACAACTGATGACAAAACCACGTCTTCAGTAGTTTCACAACTACTGATGACTAATACCACGTCGTCAGCTGTTTACAACAACTGATGACAAAACCATGTCTTCAGTAGTTTCACAACTACTGATGACTATACCACGTCGTCAGCTGTTTACAACAACTGATGACAAAACATGTTTCAGTAGTTCACAACTACTAATGACTAACACCACGTCGTCAGCTGTTTCAACATCTGAAGCTAAAAGCATGGTCTTCAGTAGTTTTATAACTACGGATGCCTACAACCAAGACTTCAGTTGTTTCAACCTCTGAAGGTTAATACCACGTCATCAGTCGCTTAAAACTACTGATGACTCATACCAAACCCTTCAGTTGCTTTATAACCCATACCCTATAAATACTTTGTCTTACAGAGCTTCATCATCTCAAACCTAACGTTCAAAAACTCAGAACCCTCTCTCACATCAATGGCGAACATGAAGCTTAAACCACGACACAACTGTGTTGCTTACCTTACCAAATCATCCTTCTGGACAAAGTTTGACAATGCCATTGATCTAATGATCAACTCTCCATACAAAACGGCTTTCCTTCAAAATCCTACCATTCATGCCGAATCCCTCCAGCAGTTCTGGACGAACGTCACCCTCGTCAGGGGGAGAATGACACCGACTCTCTCCACTCGTTCGTCAACAATCGTCAGGTGGTCATCACTCCAGAAATCCTTCGACAACCCTACAACTAGATGATGCCACTTTTCCCACTGGGTATCCAAAGGGCACCACTGATCTATCATTTGCCCAACATGGATACCAGGGTAACCTTAGTGCCTCTACCATCCTGAAGAAACATTTCCATGATGCGGAACGACTAATTTTTCATTGGTGAATGTATGCTTAGCTCCTAAGACTTCTTCTTGGGATCAAATGTCGATGGGTGGCAACAGGTATTATTCTCTATCCTTGACCAACAACATTTAAATTTTCTGAAATATTATTTCTTGAACTCAAGGATATGGCCTCCAAGCCTATAGCTAACCGATGGATATTATATCTCGGTTCCTAATGGCCATTATAGTAAACCAGCTGAAAGCTGACGGACTTGTTGGCCTTGGAGTCCCTGCCACGGCTGTATTCCTGAAGTATACTCCAGGCACAACTCAGACCAGTCACTCAAACTGGCTCCAAACTGCGAAAACCCACGCAGCTGGAACCCACAGCCACCACCTCCAAATCCTTTGTCCCCACCAAACCCAAACACAAGAAAGCCAAAAAGGCTACTCAGGGAAATGAGTCCCCTGAGGATGCCCCTGCAACACAACACAGGTTATATCTACTGGTCATAACCCCCAGTAGATACACAGACTCACTCACCCTCAACCGCTCAGGTTCCTCTCAACAGGAGCCTGTAGCAACCATCTCTAGGGCACCTATACATCTGGAACCTTCCTCACTTGAGGAGGTTGCCATTGAAACGCACCACTCTCCCGGGTGCATACTGCCTTCACACCCTCTCCCACTGCAACCGCCCCCAAAGCCCTACCATCATAATTGCCAAAGTGCTGACTCAGTTGCACTCCTCACCTCCTCCCCAGATACCAATCACAACTGGGATAGCTCCAAACATTGAGGGGGAGGACCAAAGTGTTTCTGACACCCCACAGCACAGGGGTTACCATATTCAATCTCCCAGTGTAGAAACGGAGATTCAAATTTCTGGTGAGGCTGCCACTTCTCCTGCTTCATCATATGATCAGGCTAAAGTTGGTAATATTCATAGTACCTCACCAGAGGCAACTGCTGATGAAGGACATGGTCCTGAGGCAGGAAGTCCCCAGTACCATGACCAAGGGGCACATGCTACTACTGATCTACACTCAGAGCATGTTCATCCTGATTCTATCAGGAGGTCAGGTGATTCAGTAAACACTGATGATGACCTGGGCTTCTTTTATGATGTTTTAGCCCAAAACACCATCCTCGAGGATGAGGTGAGCAGACTCAAAGAGCTGCTTGCCAACATTCTCAGGATCAAAGACCATCTACCCCTCACAACCCACAGATGGCACCTTCCTCTGAAGGTCTTCCATACACTGAGCCACTCCAAAACACTCAGCCACCTGCCTCTGCTTCTGGCACTATTTCTCAGGGACAGAACCCCCCTGAGCAAATAGCTGCTTCTTTCAACATTCCTTACTCTCATCACATCAACTATCACTGATATGGTCCTTAAAACCCTTGATGAGAGGCTTCCCTCAGTATACAACCCATGATAGAGGATGCTGTGAGCAAAAGGCTTTCTGACAATCAAACCCTTACAACCAATGCAACCAAAAAGGGGGAGATTCAGTCAGTGAAAGCAAAAGAAAGAGGATGACAGATAGGAAAGAAACTGAAAAGGAGAAGGTGAAGGATGCTGACATGGAGAAAGTGACTGAAAGTACTAAAGACTTTCATGTCACATACAAGAAAAGGAAGAATGAGAAGGAGACTGACTTGGAGACAATAGTGAAGAAGGCTGATGCTGAACACAGCGATCAATGGATAACATCATTGATCAGTTGTTTAGGCAAGGCCACGACACTGAAAAACTTGACTCAGAAATAGAAGACTAGAGATTGAAGAAATCCAAGCTAGATGGGCAAGTTATGATGTGTTGGAAAGGGAAAGGTTAGAGATCATGATCAGGTTCATAGAGAAATATCTGGTAGATCATTGATTGAGATCAAGGCATGGTCCAGGGACAGCATCTTGGCAATAACCACCAAGATCTGTTCGTCTGAAGTATACACAAAAGGATTGGTTATTGAAGCCTTAAACGAAGCTGGTGCTAGGAGCAGGACTGAACTAGTCAAGCAATCTAAAGCCGACCTCACATCCAGAATGCTAGAACAGCCTGTCAACATTCCCACACCAAAACCACCACAACCACAACCCACCAAACCAACTCCTCTACCCTCAAAAAGTAGCCGATGAAGTACCCCAGAAGAGGAAGAGAAGAGTACTGAGGCTAGAAGAAGATGATAAATAATGATGAAGATGAAGATAGGCTGCCACTCTCAGCTGTTATACAGTTGCCGAAGGCCACAAGTCACTCTCCAACAATTACTCCTGAAACTCAAAGACAAATTGTGAAAGTGAAGCTAGAAGAAGAAGAGCTTCACAAACAACATGATGAGGAATTGTTGAGGAGGTGACAAAGCATATGCTGCCACATCTTCAATCATCAACATGAAGAAGCATGCTCTCAGATTATACACTCTTAAACATACATTTCAATATCAAAAGGAGAGAGTGAGGATTGGCCTGATCCCAGGGTGTCTCATAGGATTCACAAGAAAAAATTCCACAGAGATACATTGGCCAGGTGAAAAAGATTGTAGATGAAGTGATCTCACTGGTCTTTGTAGTATCACCCTGGGAAATCCTAGATGACTTCAAGAAAGCCTATAAAGCTAACCTGACCCCACAGAAGATGCTGGAAAATAAAATGGTGAAGAGGGGTTAGTATATAAGAGGCTTGAGGAAGTCAGAAAGAATGAGCTCCAGTTGTTTTTAGAGGGTAATCACCCTGATGAATTTGCTTATAGAGTAATAACAACTGTGGAACTCAAAAATGGGAAACAGGTCAAATACCTATATGAATATTATGGGCCAGAATCACTTTTTGAAGGAGGAGCTGAAGAACTTACCATGGAGGAACAGATAACCTTCCTTGAGGCCTATACAAGGGAGTCATACAGACTCATTGTTGGGAAGTAGATCTCATGGATGGGGTAATAGCTCTGCGTCCAATTCCCCAAGAACGAGTTCCCATTCATCCTTTGCCAAACAGATCATTGAGACTTCTTCCCAGGCCTGTGCTTATATGGGTCACTTCTGAGCTGATCTAGAAGACAAAAAGACCAAATCTCTCTGCCATAATAAGTGGGACATCTTCAACAAGTTTAGAGGTTTTGGCTGCATTGGTTCAGGGGGAGTTTGTTAGACCAAAAGAACCAATGAGCCTGATCAGAAAAACCTCTAAGTCTTACAGACATCACAACAACTGCTAAAGACTTGATCAGCTGTTTTGACAAAGTCTGAAGACTTCAACAGCTGAAGACTAAAGTACTGAAGACTTCAACAGCTGAAGACCAAAGTCTGAAGATAAACAGCTGAAGACTAAAGTACTGAAGACTTCAACAGCTGAAGACTAAAGTACTGAAGACTTCAATAGCTGAAGACCAAAGTCTGAAGATCAACAGCTGAAGAACAAAGTACTGAAGATCAACGGCTGAAGTACAAAGACTGAAGACATCAGCTAATGACAATAACTGAAGTTCAAGTACAAGTACTGAAGCCTTCAGAGCTTGTTACAACAGCTGAAGAAGCATTCTTCAGTTGTTGTGATGGTTTCCTTTCAATAGTTTTCTTTTTGTTTCGGTATTTGTAAAACGACTGAAGAGCATGTTCTTCAGTCGTTGTAGTTTCAGTAGTTTCTTTTCAGTAGTTGTAGTGACAGTTAACACTTAGTATTTTTGTAAGAAGATGTCAGTTGTTTTGACATCTTCAGTAGTTGTGTTAACTTTCAGTAGTTTGAATAATTCTGTTAGATGTCACTATCAAGTGACATCAGCAGACGTCACATCTCCTATATAAGGAATGCTCCACCACGACATTCCTATATAAGGGATGATTGACCTGATTGTAAGCGTGACATTTTGCCACCACGAAAGCACGTATTGAATGAAATCTTTGATTTGCAGAATTCTTTCTATAATCGTTTGTTCTTACTTTGAATATCAACTGTATTCTTGTGAATTGTCTAAATTCATTGTTCGATTTCCGCTGCAATACTCCCTAATCAATCAAACGTAGATCACTGATCCTAACACGGTAAGAAGATTGAATAAGATGAATACATGAGTAACTTGAACATAAATGAAAATAATATTCCATGTATTGCTTTCTGATTTGAAACTATTACAATTAAATGTGAAATCAGGAAATATGACAAAAGCTTTACAAAACAAAACATCTAAATATACTAAATATAAGTTCTTATATGAACACATGTTTTCATGCGACTAAATGTTGACATGCGAGAAGCATGTTTTTGTGCGATAACTTTAGGTTCTCACGTCACTTGATCTTGATTTGATTTCCCGAGCTTCTATGTTCAATCCCTACAATTGTTGGAGCATATATTGTTATATATAGTGTGTCCGTCGCTTGACGAATAGTCTAGGCTTAATGTAATACACCTGATATGTTGCAAACACATGAAACTGGGTCATTCGTAGGAGCATATGCAAATGTGAATCAGTCGTACGACTGAGCCATGCTAATGGACCAGTCGTGCGACTGAGAGATGCGATTGGGACATTCGTAAGACTGACCATAAGTATGGTCCAGTCGTACGATTGAACCACATGCATGGTCCAGTTGTACGATTGAACCATATGCATGGTCCAGTCATATGATTGAACCATACGCATGGTCCAAGAGGACGAATGGGCCCAGTCACATCTAATATGGGCCGAGGTCTATATATACCAGTTTCAATGTGTAGAGAAAAGAAGGTTTTAGAAGGATTGTGCCCGGGGCCTAGGGCTGCCGGATAAGAGAGGACATCATGCTCGATCTCCCCTTGCCAAGAGTCGTGATTCTTATATTGTAACGAGCTTGTAATCGTTAGATTTTATCAATGAAACCATTTTATTATAGTTCGTGTTATTGTTTGTCTCTTGGTTTTGGTTTTGCTATCCTTCTGTCAAGAACACGCTTGGATGTCTACCGATCCAACGGTCTTCACAATTGGTATTAGAGCAGGTACTACTAGAATGATCTAACAATCATCTAGCAACCTGAGCTCTTGGTTTTTGGATCTATTTCAGGTTCTTTGACATTAAACCCACTTCGTGTTCTTCGTGTTTGCTCAGATCTTGTTAGTGTGTTGTTTCTATGTTAAAATCGACCTCGAAACCACGTTCTTATCACCCTTGCGAATCTAATGATGTCTATTTTGTTTCGGTTCATGTAATATCATTAGAGGGTTTTTGGAAGCCATGAAGGCTGCAGATCTAAAAAACTGCATGCAGACCGTTCATGCGACTGGGCCATGAGTATGGACCATTCGTACAATGGACCATGCTAATGGACCAGTCGTGCGATTAGACCGTGCGACTGGACCAGTCTTATGTCCATTCGTGCGACTGGACCAGTCTTATCTTCAGTCGTGTGACTGGACCAGTTGTATGTTCAATCGGACGACTGAGCCATCCGCATTGACTCATCCACATTTGTTCCAGAGCAAAAAAAAGAGTCTGGAACTGCCTCTTGCACAGATTGGAGGATGAGAAAAGCACATTCACTATGCGGTTCTTTTGTCAAATAATTTCGATGGATACCCCATTATTCGTTGGACATCCAGAATAGAGGAATGTAGTTAGAACACGAAAGAGAGAAGAGAAGATGTTAGCAGCTGGTGCTGATTTTGTGGGGTAGTCAGGAGCATCTGACTATTTATGGGCCAATCAAGTTATATTTATCCGCACAGAGGGGATTCTCATTCTTTGGGAGAATCCATGTATAGAGAAATTGAAGAAGCAATCAGAAAGTGATGATGTGAGCTAGTTTTAATGATGAATCTGAGTGCATGCTGATTTGTTGAGATTGTCAGCTGTGGATTGGAACCTTCTACCTTTTGCCCAATACACCGTATGAAGACACAGATTCATGTTAATCAAGTTATCTTGTGTGAAGATTGAAGCAATGGAAAACTATTCATGTTATTATCTGGAAAAATCAGTCATATGGGGAATCTTGCTGCTATGATGGTGTTCTCCAAAGTAAACGAAAGCTATTGTGCCTAAATTCATTTTCAGGAATACTGTAGCAACCTGACGGATCAACACGTGGCTAATATGGTTTGTCATTTGATCTATTGGAAACCAGAGCAAAGATTGACTGAATATTATAAGAGGTGTTATCTACTATTCGCAAGCAACGTCCAAGGGGGAATTTGTTGGAGCATATATTATCATATATAGTGTGTCCGTCGCTTGACAAATAGTCTAGGCTTAATGTAATACACTGATATGTTGCAAACACATGAAACTGGGTCATTCGTAGGAGCATATGCAAATGTGAATCAGTCGTACGACTGAGCCATGCTAATGGACCAGTCGTGCGACTGAGAGATGCGATTGGGACATTCGTAAGACTGACCATAAGTATGGTCCAGTCGTACGATTGAACCACATGCATGGTCCAGTTGTACGATTGAACCATATGCATGGTCCAGTCATATGATTGAACCATACGCATGGTCCAAGAGGACGAATGGGCCCAGTCACATCTAATATGGGCCGAGGTCTATATATACCAGTTTCAATGTGTAGAGAAAAGAAGGTTTTAGAAGGATTGTGCCCGGGGCTAGGGCTGCGGATAAGAGAGGACATCATGCTCGATCTCCCCTTGCCAAGAGTCGTGATTCTTATATTGTAACGAGCTTGTAATCGTTAGATTTTATCAATGAAACCATTTTATTATAGTTCGTGTTATTGTTTGTCTCTTGGTTTTGGTTTTGCTATCCTTCTGTCAAGAACACGCTTGGATGTCTACCGATCCAACGGTCTTCACAATTGGTATTAGAGCAGGTTACTACTAGAATGATCTAACAATCATTCTAGCAACCTGAGCTCTTGGTTTTTGGATCTATTTCAGGTCTTTGACATTAAACCCACTTCGTGTTCTTCGTGTTTGCTCAGATCTTGTTACGTGTGTTGTTTCTATGTTAAAATCGACCTCGAAACCACGTTCTTATCACCCTTGCGAATCTAATGATGTCTATTTTGTTTCGGTTCATGTAATATTCATTAGAGGGTTTTTGGAAGCCATGAAGGCTGCAGATCTAAAAAACTGCATGCAGACCCGTTCATGCGACTGGGCCATGAGTATGGACCATTCGTACAACTGGACCATGCTAATGGACCAGTCGTGCGATTAGACCGTGCGACTGGACCAGTCTTATGTCCATTCGTGCGACTGGACCAGTCTTATCTTCAGTCGTGTGACTGGACCAGTTGTATGTTCAATCGGACGACTGAGCCATCCGCATTGACTCATCCACATTTGTTCCAGAGCAAAAAAAAGAGTCTGGAACTGCCTCTTGCACAGATTGGAGGATGAGAAAAGCACATTCACTATGCGGTTCTTTTGTCAAATAATTTCGATGGATACCCCATTATTCGTTGGACATCCAGAATAGAGGAATGTAGTTAGAACACGAAAGAGAGAAGAGAAGATGTTAGCAGCTGGTGCTGATTTTGTGGGGTAGTCAGGAGCATCTGACTATTTATGGGCCAATCAAGTTATATTATCCGCACAGAGGGGATTCTCATTCTTTGGGAGAATCCATGTATAGAGAAATTGAAGAAGCAATCAGAAAGTGATGATGTGAGCTAGTTTTTAATGATGAATCTGAGTGCATGCTGATTTGTTGAGATTGTCAGCTGTGGATTGGAACCTTCTACCTTTTGCCCAATACACCGTATGAAGACACCAGATTCATGTTAATCAAGTTATCTTGTGTGAAGATTGAAGCAATGGAAAACTATTCATGTTATTATCTGGAAAAATCAGTCATATGGGGAATCTTGCTGCTATGATGGTGTTCTCCAAAGTAAACGAAAGCTATTGTGCCTAAATTCATTTTCAGGAATACTGTAGCAACCTGACGGATCAACACGTTGGCTAATATGGTTTGTCATTTGATTCTATTGGAAACCAGAGCAAAGATTGACTGAATATTATAAGAGGTGTTATCTACTATTCGCAAGCAACGTCCAAGGGGGAATTTGTTGGAGCATATATTATCATATATAGTGTGTCCGTCGCTTGACAAATAGTCTAGGCTTAATGTAATACACCTGATATGTTGTAAACACATGAAACGGGGTCATTCGCAGGAGCATATGCAAATGAGACTCAGTCGTACGACTGAGCCATGCTAATGGACCAGTCATGCGACTGAGAGATGCGATTGGGACATTCGTAAGACTGAACCATAAGTATGGTCCAGTTGTACGATTGAAGCATACGTATGGTCCAGTCGTACGATTGAACCATACGCATGGTCCAAGCGCACGAATGGGCCCAGTCGCATCTAATATGGGATGAGGTCTATATATACCAATTTCAATGTGTAGAGAAAAAAAGGTTTTAGAAGGATTGTGCCTGAGGCCTAGGGCTGTCGGATGAGAGGGGAGATCATGCTCGATCTGTCCTTGCCAAGAGTCGTGATTCTTATGTTGTAACGAGCTTGTAATCATTAGGGTTTATCAATGAAACCATTTTATTATAGTTTGTGTTATTGTTTGTCTCTTGGTTTTGGTTTTGTTATCCTTCCGTCAAGAACACGCTCGGATGTCTACCGATCCAATGGTCTTCACAACAATCTTCCCCTATGCTCGGTAAATTAATGCGTTTAGAAGTCAACGTCTACAACCTTGTAATTGCCCCCATAAGCATACATCTTGTTATCTAGGGCTTAATAATCAACCAACCGAACTATGCTACCAAAATGTGACTGATTTATCAGCTGTAATCGGACAAGCCTGTAACCTCATAAAATCATCCCTTGCAAACTTAAGCAGATCCACAGGGTTGATGATACGGTAATCTTTGTCAACAAAATCTATCAATGTGTTTCCTGTCTCTTTTTCATAACTCCACCACATAAACTTAGACAAGTAGTTACTAGCACTGGAATGTGTATAGGGATCTTCCTCATATACCTCGGATGCTTTTATACTCTTATCTTCATAGGCTTGTTTGTGTTAGGATCAATCCGGGTCTCATCTTTAATGACTTTAGATTTGGTTCCTTTAAAGTCCTTGAAGTTGTTTTTTTGTTTTATAGTACTTTGACTTCTTGCGCGAGAAGTTAGAGTTCTCTCATCTTGAACTTTTCGCTTGACTTGAACCTTTCGCGCGAAAAGTTCAATTTTCTTTGAAATTTTAATTAATTTAATTTTTTAATTTATCAATTAAATTATGTTATTGCACCTATTTATTTGTTATAAAAATGATTATGTTGACTAAGTGTTTACTATTATTCAAACGCGTTTAATTTTTTGGACATTTTGTAAAACCAAAACTAAAACAAGTAAACAAAATACACTTTTAACAAAAAATTAATTTGACGCAATAACTATTCTAACAACTTAATTATTTTTGATATCCAGCATTATTATAAATAAAGACTGATTATTTTTATTGTCAATATATTGTATCCATGTTAAACTTAGGCTTCAAGTTTTACTTAAACACATAAACTGTGATTCTTATCATGTTTTGGTTAAGTTACATGAATTCAGTGGATCTCACAATTAGAAATCCTACAAAACCCTTATCTAGGTTCAAGAACTTTCAAGATTTCAAGTCACCCTAATTTGACTTAAACCTTCCACTTCTGATCAGCTTTCTCAGAGTCAATTATTGTCTTAGATAATATCTATTTGGAGCATAACTAGCACAGGAAATGTTTCTGATCATAGAATATTAACAAGTTCTAGGACTTATTAACTGCCAGTGAGACTTATGTTTTGCCCTCGCAAGACTTTTAGGACTTACAAGCCAAGTCAGACTTACATGCTCCATTTTTTGATTTTGCCTCCGGTGTCATAACATATTCTCAAAGAACATAATATTATCATATATATGTATGCATATGACATATCTTTTATTAATGTGCTCATTTGCATCATTTATTCCTATATGGCCTTTTGGCTTCTTTCTGCTCCTTCTGTTTGTTTCCTCTTTTGAATTTTGTTTGCTTTTGTATACATTTTTATGTTTTGATATTTATATCTATACTATATATAAAGTATTTTGGAGGGGGATTTTAAGATACCCTAAAATTAAGAATACATATTTTACTTAATGCATAAGGTACAATCATTTTTAATAGTAAAATAGTAATTATATCATTATTTATAGATTACCCCCTTACAATTAGTTAGATGATAACCCTACACTTACTAACACTTGCATAAAAGTTTAACAAATATAAACTATTTGATATTTTAAATTTGCATTATTTTAGGAACCATATAAACCTTTTAAAATTTTATTATTTTAGTACGCGTTGTGCTTAACATTTAGATTTTTGTAAAATTCTACAAGAATAACAAAATACAAAAACTTATGCCAAATGTAAAATGTTGTTTCATCACATGATGCCCCGCCGCATCACGCGGGCACCCATCTAGTATATATATACATATATATACATTATATATATATATATATATATGTATATACATACACATTTATATATGTATATGTATATATATACATATATATATATATGTATATGTATATATATACACATATATATATATGTATAAGTATATACATATAATATATATATATATATATGTATGTATATATATATATGTATATATATTTACATATACATATATGTATGTATGTGTGTGTATATATATATATCTATAAATATATGTATATATATATATATATGTGTGTGTGTGTGTGTATAATCGGAAATAAGCTGAGTCATAAAGTAACCGGTTTGAGTATGACTAGACTGTAACTCTCAGTCTGTTTTAGCATGGAATTAATGTTATCACAAAACATAATCCAAGTCAGTTTCTTGTATGCTTTCGAATGTAACAAATCAAAAACAAGAAATATACTATCATTTCCTATATAAACTTGAAAATTTAATTTTCTCAATCTTTAAAAAAAATCTTTTGTACTTTCTTTAGACTATTTACTCCACCTAAGAACAAAATCTTTTTTCAAATTTTATCCCAACAATATGAATAGATCGATATCGCGAGGAGAATATGGAATGTAATCACACACGATACGAAGTTTGAATAAGATGAATACATGAGTAACTTGAACATAAATGTAAATAATATTCCATGTATTGTTCTCTGATTTGAAACTACTAGAATTGAGTTTGAAATCAAGACTATGACAAAAGTTACTTAATTACAAAACAAAACTTCTATATATACTAACTAGAAGTTCTCGCATGAACACATGTTTTCGCGCTACTATATGTTGTCGCGCGAGAAGCATGTTTTCGCATGGCAACTTTAGGTTCATGCATGACTTGATCTTGATCTTCATCTTGATTTGATTTCCCGAGCCTCTATATTCAATCCCTACATAAACCAAATCACAAATCATACCATATAATATCACAAATCAAATGAACTACTAAACCAAATCACTAATCATACAAACTAAACTCACAAAAAAAACTCAAACCAAATCACAAATCATACTACATAAACCAAAAATCAACTAAAACCTTAAAACAAATCATAAATCATGCTAGTAATATCACAGAACAAACAAAACCCTAAAGAAAATCACAAATCATACCATCTAATGTCACAAATCAAACAAAACCTTAAACCATATCACAAATCAAACATAACCTTAACCATATCACAAATCATACCATCTAATATCACAAATCAAGCAAAACCCTAAACCAAATCAAAAATCATACTACATAATCCACAAATCAACTAAAAACTTAAACCAAGTCACAAACATACCTCACAAACCATAAATCAAACAAAAACTTAAACAAAACCACAAACCTTGAGGGAGGGCGGTGGCGGTCATGAGGCGCATGGTTGTAGGCGGGGGCGGCCTTGAGGTGGGTGGCTGAAATCATTGGCGGGTTGGCAGCGCTAGCTGCGGTCGGTGGTAGGTTGGTCAGCGGTGGTGAGGGGAAAGAGATGGGGGAGGTTGATGCTTTTGGGGAAGGAGGAGTTTTGTTTTGTTTTGTATTAATAAAAGGTGCAGGACCGGTGAAGGGTGTGCAATTATAACACAACAACACAGTGAGGAGAGTTACTTAACAAATCAAACAGTGGACTGAAAAACCTTTAAAGTGATACTAAGAACACAAGTAACTAAGAGACATAACAAGATAGCAAAACACAAGGAGATGGTTTTCAAGATTGCAGTATATTGCTTTCTCAAGTTCTATTATAAATGTTACAAGGCATGTTTAGAATGTTACAAGTACTTGAGATACATATACTACATCCTATAGCCGGCCATACTTTGAAGGCCAGCCAGATACAATTGACTAGACAACAACAAGATCAAATGTAGAGTCAAAAGGTAGATTGACTTTTGACTTGTGACTATGACATGCCATAGCTCACATCCTAATATGTTACAAAAAGGATAAGTACATAAAGTAGAAAGTTACAGACACAAGACCTCAATGTACAGTTACCAAAAGCATGGACTTTTCACCAACTTATGTAAGTTGGTGACTTTTCAGAGTTGTAGCGGAAAGGGGTCCAGCTTTAAGGAAAAGTACATCAGAGAAAGCATGTTGTTAAAAGTCTTCAGAAGAAATCTATCTTCTAGCGTTGGCTTCGGAAGACTTTGTCTCTGAAGCTTCGGAAGACTTCATCTTTGGCTTCGGAAGATATTGGTCTTCGCTTTGGAAGATTTCACACTTAGAATATTTCCTGATGCTAGTGTGAAACTTCGGAAGCATTCTACTTCAGTAAGCTTGTGCATGCATGCAGGAGAGACTTTGGGTGTTTGAGTTGCATCAGCCTTAACATATAATCCTTACAAACTCCCCCTAGGCTGATGCTACCAAAACACTTGAACTCTTTGAAGACTTTAGATATTAATAGTCCTCATCAGGGTGATGACCATCCCTTTCTTCATGAGATGATCAGGATCACTTAGACTTTCAAAATGTCTTCTGATGTCAAAGAGATCATGCAGAGGCAGCTTGAACATATCTTCCCATGTATAGATATCTTGAATACCTTTGACAGGATCAGCGATCACAAGTTTGATGTATTAGGATACAAAGCAGCAGAATACAAACTAGAATTAGACAAATTGTAGCAAGCAATAGATACTTGTAAGCATTAAGAGCGCATACGGTTATAGGGAGAGAATATATATTCTGATTTCAAGGAATGTTATAGATGTAGAATATTTCTAATCAAATCATTCAAATTCCATTCATTCGTCTCATTCATCATTGTTACAATAAGTTGTCACTCCTTATATAGAGTGCAACAATCACTGCTGTTATCACGGAAAGTGACAACTGGCAGATCTAATACAAAAATAACTAATTCTTAACAACTACTGAAATGTTCACAACTACTGAGAACATATCAGCATGTTAAGTACAAAATATAAAACTACTGAAACTACAACGACTGAAGAACAAACTCTTCAGTCGTTTTACAAAACTACTGAAACATAAAACTACTGAACTAGAAATATAAAACTACTGATATCACAACTACTGAAGAAATACTCTTCAGCAGTTGTGACAAACTACTGAGGCTTCAGTACTTGATCTTCAGACTTTGACCTTCAGGTGTTTCATCAGCTGATGACTTCAGTAGATATCATCAGCTGATGTCTTCAGTCTTTGTCTTCAGACTTTGTACATCAGTTGTTGATCTTCAGCACTTGTAAACTCTTCAGCTGTTGTACTTCAGTACTTTGGTCTTTCAGCTTCAGCACTTGTGTTCTTCAGCTGTTGTACTTCAGCACTTTAGTTCTTCAGCTGTTGAGGTCTTCAGCACTTGATCTTCAGCTGTTGAGGTCTTCAGCACTTGATCTTCAGCTGTTGAAGTCTTCAGCACTTGTCAAACTACTGATGAGGCTTTCAGTAGTTGTTGTGATACCGTGTGGGACTTAGAGGTTTTCTGATCTTGGCTCATTGGTTCTTTTGGTCCAACAAACTCCCCTGAACCAATGCAGTCAAAACCTCTAACTTATTTATTCTCCCACTTATTGATGGCAAAATGTTGGTCTTTTTCCTTCTTGATCAGTAGAGAAGATGACCCATGTAAGCTCTGGCCTGGGAAGAGATCTCGAATATTTGTTTGGCAGAGTATGAATGGGAACTCTATTTTGGGGAACAGGACACAGAGTTGTCATCCCATTCATGAGATTCACTTCCCCATAATGAGTTTGTACGACTCTCTTGTGTAGGCCTCAAGGAAGGTGATTTGTTCCTCCATGGTTAGCTCTTCAGCACCTCCTTCAAACAATGATTCAGGCCCATAATACTCAGACAGGTATTTGGCCTGTTTCCCATTCTTTAGCTCCACAGTTGTTATTATTCTGTAAGCAAACTCATCCGGGTGATTACCCTCTAGGAACAACTGGAGCTCATTTTTCCTGGCTTCCTCAAGCCTCTTGTAAACTAACCCCTTTTTCACTATTTTGTTTTCCAGCATCTTCTGAGGGGTTGGGTTAGTTAGCTTTGTAGGCCTTCTGAAGTCTTCTAGGATTTCCCAGGGTGAACTACAAAGACCAGAGAGATCACTTCATCTACGATCTTTTTCACCTGGCCAATGTATTTCTGAGGTATATTTTCTTATGAATTCTGTGAGAGACCCTGGGATCAGGCCAAATCCTCACTCTTTCCTTTTGATATTGAAAGGTATGCCTGAGAGTGTAAAGTCTGAGGGCTTGCTCCTTCATATTAATCATAGAAGATGTGGCTGCATAAGCTTTGTCAACTCTCTTCAGCAATTCCTCATCATGCTGTTTATGAAGCTCTTCTTCTTCTAGCTTCACTTTAACCATTTGTCTCTGGACTTCAGGAGTAATTGCTGAGGAGTGACTTGTGGCCTTAGGCAACTGAATCACAGCTGAGAGCGGCAGCCTGTCTTCATCATCTTCTTCATCATCTTCTAGCCTCAATATCCTTCTCTTCTTCTTCAAGGGTATATCATCGGCTATGGGTTTTGAGGGTAAGGGAGTTGGTTTGGTGGGTTGTGTTTTGGGTGGTTTTGGTGTGGGAATGTTGACAGGCTTTCTAGCATCCTTGAGGTGAGTGTGGCTTTTGATTGCTTGGCTAGCTCAGTCCTGCTCCAGCACCCGCTTCATTCAAAGCTTCAATAACAAGCCCCTTAGTATATGCTTCAGATGAACAGATCTTAGTGGTGATTGCCAAGATACTGTCCCTGGACCAAGCTTTGATTTCAATCATTGATCTTCCAAGATATTTTGCAATAAATCTGATCATGATTTCAAGCCTTTCTCTTTCTAACACTTCATAACTTGCCCATCTATTCTGGATTTCTTCAATCTCTAGTCGTCGAATCTCAGAGTCAAGTTTATTGGTGTCATGGCCTTGCCTAAACAGCTGATCAATGATGTTGTCCATTGATCTGCTGTGTTCGGCATCAGCCTCTTTTATCAGTAGCTCCAAGGCTTTATCTTCAGCAATGTGCTCATCAGCACCTTTCTTTCGCTTGTAGGTGAGCATTGGTTGCTGTTCTTCTCCTCCTTTTGGGCTTGCTTCGCTTCCTTCTTTTCCTCGGATCTTTTCCTCTTCTTTTCTTTCACTGCAGTACTCTCCCCTTTTTTGGTGCATTAGAGGAAGGGGTTTGTACCGCAGAAAGAGTCTTTTGGACAGCAGCATCAACCAAGGGCTGTAAAGTTGAGGAAAGCCTCTCATCAATGGCTTTAGTCACAATGTCAGTGATTATGGGTGTGATGAGAGGGAGGGAATTTTGAAGTACAGCACCTATTTGCTCAGGAGGGTTCTGTTCCTGAGAAGTAGGGCCTGAAGCAGAGGCAGGTGGTTGATTTTGGAGTGGCTCTGTTTTGGGAAACTTCAAGTGAAGGTGCCATCTGTGGGTGAGTAGAGGCAGATGGTCTTTCTCCTTGTGAGAGTTGGTCAAGTAGGTTTTGCAGCCTACTGACTTTCTCTTCAAGGATTGTGTTCTGGGAAAATCATAGAAAAAGCCCAGGTCATCATCAGCCGAAGCTGAATCATCTGACCTCCTGCTTAGAGCAGGATGTACATGCACTGGGTGTAGACCAGTTGGTGCATGTGCCCCTTGTGCTTGGTACTGGGGACTTCCAGCCTCAGGACAATGTCCATCATCAGCTGTTGCCTCTAGTGAGGTCTTAGCAATGTTACCAGCCTCACTCTGGTCATGTGCTGAATCAGAGGAGGTGGCAGCCTCACTAGATATTCTAATCTCCTTGTCTACACCAGGAGATAGAAGTGGGAAACCCCTGTGCTGTGGGTTCTCAAGTGCACTGTGTTCCTCCCCCTCAATTGTAGAGGTATTCCCAGTAGTAAGTGATTTCTGGGGAGGGGGTGAGGAATGCAATTGAGTCAGCACTTGTGCAACTATTAAGTTGGGCTGTGAGGGGATAGAAGCAGTGTGCACCTGGGGAGGTTGGTGCTCTTCAATGGCAATCTCCTCAAGTGAGGAAGATCCCAGATATGTAGGTGCCCCTTGTGTGGTTGCTGCAGGCTCCTGTTGAGAGGAAGCCTGAGCGGCTGTGGCTGGAGGAGTCATTGTATCCACTAGGGGGTTTGGACTAGTGGATATATCCTGCGTTTGTGTTGCAGGGGCATCCTCAGGGGACTCAATTCCCTGAGTAGCCGTTTTGGGTTTCTTTTTGGTGGGTTTGGTGGGGACTTTGGATTTGGAGGTGGTGGCTGTGGGTTCCAGCTGCGTGGGTTTTCGCAGCTTGGCAGCCATTTTGAGTGTCCGGTCAGAGTTGTGCGGGAGTATACTTCCGGCAGAACAGCCGTAGCAGGGACTCCCAAGCCAACAAGTCCCTCAGCATTAAGCTGGTTTGTAATGATGGCCATTATGAACCGTGGATATAGTATCCAACGGTTGGCAGTTAGTTTTTGAGCCATATCCTTGAGCTCTAAAAATATTATTTCAGAAAAAAATTAGTGGTTGTTGCTCAAGAATAGAATACATTACCTACTGCCATTTTGTCGACATTTGATCCCAAGATGACGTCTTAGGGGCCAAACATACATTCACCATGTGAAAAATCAGGCGCTCAGCATCATTAAAGTGTTCTTCATGATAGTGGAGGCACTGAGATCGCCTTGATATCCATGTTGAGCAAATGATAGATCTATGGTGCCCTTCGGATATCCAGCAGGAGGGTAGCATCATTCAGTTAAGAATTTGGCAGATTATTGCAGGAGTGATGACTACTTCTTTGTTGTTGACGACCGACCGGAGGGATGGTGTGTTGTTCTCCCCAGTGGTAACAGTAACGTTCATCCAAAATTGGTGCAAGGATTCGGCATGTAATATGGGATTCAGAAGAAATGCCGTGTTGTATTGGGACTGAACCATAAGATCGATAGCAGTATCGAACTTAGTCCAGATGGGCGATTTAGTGAGGTAGGCAACACAGTTGTGTCGCGGTTTAATTTGCATAGACGCCATTGAGAAGAGGGAAGTTTTGGAGAGGAACGTTAGGTTTGAAGAAGATGAAGCATTGACAGCTAAGGTTAGGGATATATATAGGGTACGGGTAAGGAAACGACTGAAGGATGTGGTGTTAGTCATCAGTAGTTTTAAATGACCGTTGACATGGTATTATCCTTTCAGACGTTGAAACAGCTGAAGTCATGGTGTTAGGCATCAGTAGTTTAGAAAACTACTGAAGACCGTGGTTTTGACTTCAGATGATTGAAACAACTGAGGACTTTGGTGTTTGTCATCAGTAGTTATGAAACTACTGAAGACAGTGGTTTTGTCATCAGCTGTTGTAAACAACTGAAGACTTGGTATTAGTCATCAGTAGTTATAAAACTACTGAAGACGTGGTTTTGCTTCAGTTGTTTAAAATGAAACAGCAGTTGTACAAACGACTGAAGAGAAAGTTCTCTTCAGCTGTTTTCGTCAATTCTTAGCTTTTCAGCTGTTTCAAACTGTCCTCAACACATTCATCAGTCTTTTTGGCTGATTTTAGTTGTTTCATAGGACATCAGTACTTATCTGTTGTTACTGATTGCAATAGCTGTAACTGCATCAGTAGTTGTAACTACATCAGTAGTTTAGAACAGATGAAGTACTTCAATACTTGTGAGACATTTAGCCTTTAGTAGTTATAAAACTACTGAGGGTAAAAGAGCTCATCAGTACTTATATGTGACATAGGTACTCATGATCATCAGTATGATTACTAAGATCATCAGTAGATGTCACTTATTCTAGTTGCAGCATACCAAGCCTTAACACCAGGTTTTGGAAAGTTGAACTATCCAAACGCTTAGTAAAAATGTCTGCAAGCTCATCAGCACTAGGCACAAACTTAGGATCAATCAGACCTTTTTCAAAACAGTCCCTTATAAAATGATGTCTGATCTCTATATGTTTGGTCCTAGAGTGCTGGACTGGATTTTTGACAATGCAAAGAGCTGAAGCACTATCCATTAACAATGGAGTCTTAGTCTCTGTAATGCCATAATCCAAAAGTTGGTTTTGAAGCCAGAGTACCTGAGATGTACAACTTGCTGCAGCAATGTACTCTGCTTCAGCAGTGGATGTAGCAACTGAGGTTTGTTTCTTGCTCTGCCAAGAAATCAAGCAGTTGCCTAGGAATTGACATCCACCAGAAGTTGATTTCCTGGTCAACTTACACCCTGCATAGTCACTGTCAGAAAAAGCAACTAATTTACCAGAATGTCCGGTAGAATACCATAAACCTAGAGATGGAGTGCCTTGCAGATATCTAAAGATCCTCTTGACTGCAATCAGATGAGACTCTTTAGGTGCAACCTGAAATCTAGCACAAACACATGTAGCAAACATAATATCTGGTCTAGAAGCTGTTAAATACATCAAGGACCCAATCATACATCTGTAAAGTGTTTCATCAACCACTTTACCTTTCTGATCTATGTCCAGTTGTGTGGTGCTGCTCATGGGAGTAGAACAAGACTTACAGTTTTGTAAATCAAACTTTTGCAAAAGATCTTTTGTATATTTGGACTGATGAATAAAAATTCCATCAGCCTTTTGTTTGATTTGCAATCCCAGAAAGAACTGTAATTCTCCCATGGCACTCATTTCAAACTTCTGTTGCATCAACTTTGTAAAGGCATCACACAACTTTGGATCAGAGGATGCAAAAATGATATCATCTACATAAATTTGAACAAGTAGATTATGCTGCCCAGCTTTCTTAATGAATAAAGTCTTATCTATGGAGCCTCTAGTGAAATTGTTTTCCAGAAGAAAGTTTGATAATGTCTCATACCAGGCTCTGGGAGCTTGTTTTAACCCATAGAGCTTTATCAAGCTTATACACCCAATTAGGATGTTTATTGTCCTCAAAGCCTGGAGGTTGACATACATAAACCTCTTCTTTAATTTTTCCATACAAAAATGCACTTTTGACATCCATTTGAAAAACTTTAAGGTTTTGATAAGCAGCATAAGCTAAAAACAATCAATTGCTTCCAGTCTGGCTACAGGGGCAAAGGTTTCATCATAATCAATACCTTCTTCTTGTGCAAACCCCTGAACAACCAGTCTGGCTTTGTTCTTAACAATAAGCCCATTTTCATCAGTTTTGTTCCTAAACACCCATTTAGTGCCTATTGCACACTTACCTGGAGGTAGAGGAACAATTCCCACACTTGCTGTTTCTTGAACTGAAGAAGCTCAAGCTGCATGGCATCAACCCATCCATTGTCCTTTAAAGCAATGTGATCATTCTTTGGCTCTTGCTGACTGATGAAGAGAGCATAGAAGCAGAAATTTGACAATTGACTTCTTGTTGATACTCCAGCAGTGATATCACCAATGATTTGAGACATAGGGTGATTCTTCAGATCTTGATACACAAAGAGATCTGTGCAAGTGTTTGTAGCCGGCTCAGCAGCACAGATGGTGATGGTGAATCATTTCCTTGAAACCAATCAGTGGATGGTAATTCAAAGGAAGTTGAATTCGAAGAGATCTCATCAGCATTTGTTGTGGATGGTGCTACTGGAGCTGCAGGAACATCAGGTCTAGCTGAGTCAGGCAGCTGATCACTAAACCTGAAGAGGTGAGTACTGCAATCATCATCATCATCAGCAGTACCACCAGGTGGTGAACTGTTGACAGGAGCAACAGCAGGAGTTTGATAAGGAACATATTGCAGTATGTCCAAATCAAATAACTCCACAGGACTTTGTGGAATCTTGTCCTTTGGAGATTCATTAAACTTAACATGTAGAGTTTCTTCAACCATCTTTGTTCTGCAGTTGAAGACTCTGTACGCCTTGCAAGTAGATGAATAACCAACAAAGTACCCTGCATCCACCTTAGGATCAAATTTATGGAGTTGATCCTTTGTGTTGAGAATAAAACAGGGACACCCAAATGCTTTGAAAAATGAAATCAGAGGAGCCAAATGATGGAGAACTTCATATGGAGTCTTCATCAACCTCTGATTTACTAAAACTCTATTTTGCACATAACAAGCTGTGTTGACAGCTTCAGCCCAAAAGGTCAGTGGCAAACCTGAGTCAGCCAGCATGGACCTTGCAGCTTCAATGAGGGTCCTGTTCTTTCTCTCCATTACTCCATTTTGTTCTGGAGTCCTTGGAATGCTGAACTGCCTTTTGATTCCCTTTGACAGATAGAAGTCATCAAGTGTATGATTTCTGAACTCAGTTCTATTGTCACTCCTAATACACTTGACTGGAAGGGAATACTGCTTCTCAATGTACAGCACAAAGTGAATAATCTTCTGAGCAGCCTCATCCTTTGAATGTAGAAAGAAAGTCCATACAAACCTGGAGTAATCATCCATAATTACCAGACAGTATTTCTTCTTTGCCATGCTCATTACTCTCACAGGACCAAATAGATCCATATGCAGTAATTGCAAGCAGGCAGTGGACTTAGGCACTTCAATGGGAGGGAATGAGACTTTGTGCTGTTTTCCTTTTAAACACGCAGTGCAGGTTTCATCACAGTGGAACTCCTTTATTGGTAAGCCTCTGACTAAACTGTTGTGGGAAAGCTGATTCATGTTTTTGAGATTAACATGACCAAGCCTTCTGTGCCACAATTTAGATTCTTGAGAAGAGGCTTTGGAAAATAGGCAAGGATTTCCTTTGAGATCTATCTTCTTAGAAAGATCTAAGGCATACACTCTTCCTGTCCTGTTGGCTTTCAGGAGAGTGTGATCATCCAACACCTTGTCAATCAACTGCAAAACTTTGGATGACAGAATCCTACAGTTTTGACTGGTGAAAAGGGCAACATGGCCTTTATCACACATTTGACTGACACTCAAGAGATTGTACTTGAGATTTTCCACATGATTAACATCATCAAATTTGATTTCTCCATTGGAGACAAAGCCCTTACCGATGATGTAACCCCTAGCATCATTGCCAAAAGAGACAAATCCCTTCTTCCTTGAGAGTAGTCATGAAGAAGAGAGTTGTTCCCAGTCATATGCATAGATCCCCCACTGTCTACATACCAGATGCTACTTTGGCATGTTGAAGAACCCTGCAAAAATAAACAATTAGTTAGTTTTAGAGACCCAAACCTTTTTGGTTTTGGGCCTGGTCTCATCAATAGATGGTAAACTAACAGGTTTATTTGAAACAACAGCCTGAGAGGAAGAGGATGGTGTAGAAGAGGAGTCCTTTGGCTTGGACCTCCTTTTCTGTGGTTTCAACATAGGAGAATCTAGTTGGTTAACTCTACCCAACAGATGTTGTACCATCATCACCAGCTGTGTCTGATTTTGTGATAAAGCTTTCAGCTCATCAGACACATTGCTAGTGGAGTTTGATAAGTTCCTATGTTGCACCTTTTTCTTTTGAGCACCCTCAGTTGTCACCTGTTTAATCCCTTCCTTTTTGGATTTCTTTAAGGACTTAAGGGTTACAGGATTTGATGTTGCTGATACAAATGTGGTCTCAAACTCAGTTTTCATTTTTACCATTTTCTCATTAATTTCTTCTTTTTGTTTGAGTTTGGAACCTCTTTTGTACCAACAATCATCTGTAAGATGATTGAACAAACCACATACTTCACATGGTTTCTTCTTCATCTTAGGTTGATCATCAACTAAAGAGGGTGAAGCAACAGAAGACTTGTTCTTCAATGCTTTGGAAGCATTGGTTGCTTTCTTGACTACCTCTTTAGTAGTCTTAAAACTCTTTCTACTGCCAGTTTTCTTCTCTTAGTACTGACAGCAGTTGAAGTTTGAACTTCAGGTGTTAGATCCTGCTCTCTAGTCCTTTCAGGACCTTCAGGATTAACTCCTGAGTTGATCAACTCATTAATCATATGAATGTCAGCATTTGAACCATCAACATCAGCTGATAGGTTCAAAGAGGGCTTGATGCTGACTGCTACTTCTGTTGTGCTGTATCAGAAGGTAGATCACATGATGTAATGGATTGGTTATCACTCTCACCATCAGATTCTACCTCTGCTCTTGGGGTAAAATCTGTAGGTGGAGCAGTGTGATTGTAACCAATTCCAAACTTCACATTTGAAGCAGATTGCTTACTGAGAAGCATTTCAAAACCTTTGCATGACTGTACCCATCTATCACACTCGACCTGGGTAACTGCAAGGGTTTCTTTGAGATCTTTGTACTTCTCTAGAAGTACATCTTCTCTAGCCTTATCATCAATTATTTGGCAATTCAGTTTATAAATCTCATCATTTTTATCTTTGAGCACAAACTCAAACTCAGCTTTGTTTTTGGAAATTATTTGTTCTAGCTCAATGTTCTTATTAATTAGAGCTACATTTGCTTCTCTAATGGAAGCAAATGCTGCTATGCATGGTTCAGAACATAATTTGGCTTTTGCCTCAGAGGATACCTGTGATACCTGAGGTGTAGAGGCATTAGAAAATGAAGTATCAGCAGACTCCAAAGCCATAAGAGCTAGATTCCAAAAGGACTGTCACCACCATGTTGACCAGCACCTGAGAACAGTTGATCATGACCAGACAAGTCATCTGGTAAACTGCTCCAGTCAACAACTCCTGGGGTGAAGAAGTTGTGTTGTTGAGATTGAGGTTGTTGATGAGATTGGGATGGCTGAGGTTCTGGTAGTGCATGAGTTGTGGTGCCATAGGAACTTGAACTTGATTTGACTGTGGCATGTAATAACAAGGGTACGGATATGGCATTTGACCCTGAGAAACAAAATATGCCGGAGATTGTTGTTGAGATGATGACTAGAGGTGACAGGATGTTTCCCTCTGTGTTGTTGACTTTTGCCAGGAAAAGTCACAAAGGGTGCAGTGGAGTTAGATCCAGTTGATCTACACTCTCTTGCAAAGTGTCCAAGCCTTTGGCATTTGTGACATCTTAACTTGCTCTTGTCAAAACCAACTTTGGTTTTGCCAGAGAGTCCTGGGAATTTTCTTCCAGTTCTTTTATAGAACTTCTGAGATCTGATATTTATCAAGGCCATTTGGCTCAAAATATCCATCTCTTCTAAGTCATCATCAGCAATCCCCTTGAGATCATCCATAATGAAGCATAGATTGTCATTATTACACCCAGTAAACTGACCATCAACACTCACAAATGCAGAATCAGAAGTGCTTGAAGAGAAATTAATATGCTCATCATACTGGCATTCAGATGAAGCATATTCTGACTCATGACCCACCAAGGCAGTGTTGCCTTGTACAAAGTCTTCCGTGAGCTTTCCAGATGAAGACAGCTTTCTCTTCTATTCTATCTCTCTCTCAAAAGTGAGCAGTTTCCCATGGAGTTAGGTGAGAGATAGTTTGTCCAAACTTGCACTGGAGCGTAGGACAATAGTATATGTGTCCCATCTCTCAGGCAGTGATCTGAGAAATCTGTTATTCATCTGAATATTGGTGTATTCAAGTTTGACCATTTTTAGTTCAGAGATCAAACAAGAGAACCGCTCATATTGTTGATTCAGTGTCTCACCCTTTCTATGAGAGAATGTCTCATATTGTTGAATTTCCCTATTATTTGCCAAGACCTCATCTGTTCCTCCAAATTGTTCTTTCAAGGCAATCCAGAGGTCATGGGTAGTTTCATGATGCATTAGCCCAGAATAGATTTCATTTGGTAGTGCCATGGCCAGAATTCCATGGGCTTTTGCATCAATTTCAAGCAACTTCTTATCCTCATCTGAGTATTGCTCCCTCCTCTTCGGAACCATTTGATTGGTTTCCGGGTTATTCACCATAGGCTTGTTTGGACCATGTACCACTGATGTCCAACACCCTGCGCTGTTAACAGACAGGTGATGGAGCATACGTCTTTGCCATATGTTGTACTCATTCCTAACCAGCATCGGTGGCTTGGTTGAGGAACCAGTATTGTGAGGATCATTGGAGGGAGTAGTCATTTTCAGTTCAAAAACAATTTAGTTCAAGCTTTTAAAAGTTTTAGACAAACCACAGCAAACTCAATGAGAACCAAGAAAAGATCTCAGGATGAATGAGCAGAAATACAGAAAATTCAATCTCTATAACCGTTTCTTGCAAAAACAAAAGCTAATTCAATCAAACATAGATCTTGAATAGCAGTTTCAATGATCAATTATTAGATCGATCAATGATTAACCGGCTCTGATACCATTTGACAGGATCAGCGATCACAAGTTTGATGTATTAGGATACAAAGCAGCGGAATACAAACTAGAATTAGACAAATTGTAGCAAGCAATCGATACTTGTAAGCATTAAGAGCGCATACGGTTATAGGGAGAGAATATATATTTCTGATTTCAAGGAATGTTTATAGATGTAGAATATTTCTAATCAAATCATTCGAATTCCATTCATTCGTCTCATTCATCATTGTTACAATAAGTTGTCACTCCTTATATAGAGTGCAACAATCACTGCTGTTATCACGGAAAGTGACAACTGGCAGATCTAATACAAAAATAACTAATTCTTAACAAACTACTGAAATGTTCACAACTACTGAGAACATATCAGCATGTTAAGTACAAAATATAAAACTACTGAAACTACAACGACTGAAGAACAAACTCTTCAGTCGTTTTACAAAACTACTGAAACATAAAACTACTGAAACTAGAAATATAAAACTACTGATATCACAACTACTGAAGAAATACTCTTCAGCAGTTGTGACAAACTACTAAGGCTTCAGTACTTGATCTTCAGACTTTGACCTTCAGGTGTTTCATCAGCTGATGACTTCAGTAGATATCATCAGCTGATGTCTTCAGTCTTTGTCTTCAGACTTTGTACATCAGTTGTTGATCTTCAGCACTTGTAAACTCTTCAGCTGTTGTACTTTAGTACTTTGGTCTTTCAGCTTCAGCACTTGTGTTCTTCAGCTTTTGTACTTCAGCACTTTAGTTCTTCAGCTGTTGAGGTCTTCAGCACTTGATCTTCAGCTGTTGAAGTCTTCAGCACTTGTCAAACTACTGATGAGGCTTTCAGCAGTTGTTGTGATACCATGTGGGACTTAGAGGTTTTCTGATCTTGGCTCATTGGTTCTTTTGGTCCAACAACCTTGATCTCTAATGACATGCCATCTTTCTAGATTTATGGTGTATCTCCAAGACAAGATGGGTCTTCTTGATGCTAGAGGAGCTACTTGAGTAGGAGTTGGTTGAGAATCCTCTAATTGCACATCCTCTGCATGTTCTGACTCATCCTAACGGCTGGAGATGGATGCTTCTTTCTTATTCTTTGACTTTTGTTTAGAAGCCATCCTTTTTCTTCTCTTAGAACCTTTTAACTGAGAAGACTGGCCTGCAGCACCTGATTGATCTTCGTTGTCTTTCTCACTTGGGTTTTCCTCTCTCATAGGGTCAGATTGAGAGGGGATAGAACCTTGATATGGATCAGAAGTGGAAGCTTGTTGAGGTTCAGTAGGAGATCCAGGTTGTGTTGTCTCAAATGGTTCAACCTTAATCTCTACTTCCGGAGGGGCCCGACTTGGTGGGGAGTGTAAGTCAGAAAGTTCACCTATTTTAATCTTCTACTTGATCACTCTGATGTGCTCATCCATGGTGGATAGAGACATAGGACCAAGTCTCCTTCTTGAGAATCCATATAGCTTCAAGAAGCTCATCATCCTCTACCTGTCAACAGACTTCTTCATGCTTTTGTGGATGATGGCTCTTGACTTTGCAGCTTCTTCCCCTTAGCCTCCTTTTCCTCTTAGCCTCCTTTTCCTCTTTCTCTCCTCCTCCTCAATCTCCTCCAAAGTCATTTTTCTTTTCCCTTTGTCACTCACAGACCTTTGTGACTCAAGGTAGAGAGAGCTTTGGCCTTCATTGCTTGGTGTTACCTCCAAGCTCTGGCCAGAGAGAGGTTGAGAAGCACTTTCACCAGCAGGTGTCTCAAAAAAGGTATGAATCTCTACAACAGTTGATGATGATGAGACAGGGCTCTCAGGTTCTGCCACTAGGCCTTTGGTCAAGATTTCCCCTATGAAACTAATCTTAGGGTCTGCCTCAACATTTAGTTGACCGATGGCATTGCCTGATTGCCTGAGTCTCCTTCTGAAGCTGAACTCTGCAATGATCCTGTCTTGGATTCTTTGAGCCAGCTAGTCAGCTTGTCTTGATTTGCTTTGGTTGACAAGTGGCATGCTGACTAGATCCAGACCTTCATAGAAGTTTAAGGTCTGAAAATTGAAAACCTCTTGCTATCCTTGAACTCTAAGAATGATGAGAGCTCTTTTGCTTTTATCATACCTCCACCTAATGATGTGATTTGAAGTTGGTGGAGATGACATTGCCCTTGGTATTCCTTCCTCCAACAGACTCTGAATGGGAGAGTCTATTGATTCCACATTGATGTGAACTTGAGGAAGTTGCTGAGTATGTACAACTGCAAGTGAGGATGGTAAGTCCTTAATGTCCAAACTCTCTGAAGAAATCCCAGAATCTATGACTGTAATGACTTTCTCCCCTTTCTTGGTAGAATCACTTACTTGCATAGGTGAGCTAGGAGTTAGGTCAATCACACTCACAGGTTCTTGTCTTCCTGGTTGAGCACTTCTTAAAGGTCTCCTAGCTAGTTGTTCCCTGAGATAAGAAATCTCAAGTTTTTTATCATTAACCCTGTTTTACAAGGTAGTCACTTGAGATTCAAGGTGACTGACCTTGGAGACTAAATAGGTGCAGGTTTTTGATAGTTTTTGCACCTTTAGTCCCAAATTACCCTCATCTTCATCAGAAGAATCATTAGGGGATAAGATGATTGGAGCAGAGTCCTCTCTCTCATCACCAACTACAGGTTCTTGGCTGCTGGATTTCCTCTGCTCATTGATAGTCTCAGTTGAGATGTCAATGGGCTGAGTTGCCATGGTTGAGGTCTTAATGATGTAATCACTTTCAAAAGTAAGAGCCTCTTCCATATGGATATCCTAAACAGATGCAGGAGTATCCACCTCAGTAGGGGGTGATTGATGTGGGCTAGACAAAAGGAACTCAAGAGCACTCATCTCTCTTTAAGAAGTGGGAAAGAAAAAAGATTCATGGTACTCACTGAAACCTAAGTCTTCATCAGTGTAGAAGTCAAGGTTTGGAATAGGTTGGTTTAAATCCAAAGGCTAGGGATGGTAACTGTCCCCTAAAGGTTGATCACATGAGTGTTGAGACTCAGAGTGATGGCTTAAAGCATTAGGGCTTGTGAGCTCATCAGGCTGAGCATGAGGAACCTCAGCACTGATTCTTGAAGAGAAGGGAGTGGTCTGCTCCTCTGGAGAAGTGGGAGCTCTAGTGTCCACTTCCTCATGTGTGGGTGAGTATATGGGGGCCTCCATAGAGTGAATAGTCTGGGTAAGGGTTCGTTTGTGCTTTCTTTAGTAGGTGAGGGTGATTTGGGGCTATTGAGGTGGTTAGGATGTAGAAGGTGTGGGTTCAATTTTAGCTGGTACTGCTAAGTTGTCACCTTGAGCAATGAGCTCTAAAGTTTTGGGACAAGGGCTGTTTCTACCCCGGAGAAGCCAACAGTGGGGTTTCTCAAGATTTTAAGATGTCGGGCTTCATCTGTCCCAGTTTAAGAATATTACCTATTTCCCTTAACTAGTGAGCCCAGTTCAAAGTTAAGAATGTGTTGAACATATCTAGGAAACATGTAATACTCTAAGGAGTCCAAGTTTGCAAGTAAGTTAGTGTATACAAACTGAGAGTACCTGAACTTGATTCCCTAAACCATCCCATGAACAATGAAGGAGAGATCTTCAAGAATCTGGTCCCATCCACCATGCTTGTTTGACAAGCTATGGATAACCACATGGAGCAAGAATTTCCATTGGGATGAGACCTTCCCTTTCCTGAAGGTCTTTATAGAGAAATCTCCCTCATAGCCTATCTGCGCGAAGGAGTGGTTAACAGCTTTTTTCAGAAAGAACACCTCACCTTCTTCATTATCCAACTGAAGATGCATGTTGATGATGGCTGGAGTGATGAAGATTGTTCTCCCCTTCACTGTGGCAGATAATGCCTTCTCCCCATCCATGACGACCTCTTGGTAGGTCTTCCAAAGTTCGAGTAAATGATCTCATAGAGAGTGGGATCAATGGTAAGGGAGGTGGAATAGTTTGATAGAGCTAAGAAACAGCAAACCTCTGAGAAATGAGGATCTTTCTTAGAGTGTAACATAGCAACTTACTTGTGTTGCCTGTGTAACTGCATGGAGAAGTGAGGGACATTTCTGCGGTTGAGGTTGGCCATTGTAAGAAAACTTTAGGATGATGAAAGTAATTTTAGAGAGAAATTTGGGGTTTGGGTTAGGAGGAAAGAAAGAGATGATAGAAAGAGGGGGAAACCGTTGGGTTTATATGTGAAATGGATTTAAGACAAAGTTAATGAAAGAGGATAAACTTTGAAATCTAAATGTCGGTCCCACCTCTAAGAAAGTAGTTTGCTTTTTGCTCAAAAAGTAGTTTCTTGGAATTCGAAAATCATCTGAAGGTAACTTGTTCGGAAGTTTTAATGAAAGAGCTTCCGAAGCCAAATTTGACTTCAGAAGAATTTCCTAAGAGGCCTAAAAAGTTTTGTTTCGGAAGAAATTCAAGACTTGAAACTTTTGTTCAAGGGAACAAAACTTCCGAGACTTACTTTGCTTCAGAAGAAAATTTTCCTTGAAAACATATAAGTGCCTAAGGATAGTTTTAAATAGATCAGTATATTGTTCATTTATGTGAACTTTGACTATTTTAATTAATTCCTTTTCAAATTATCTCTAATCAAATGGTACTTGATACTTATGTGTTTTGTCCTTAAGTGTTGTACAGGATTCTCTGTGATAGAGATAGCACTGTTGTTGTCTATGTAAATGGGAGTCTCCTTGAAGTTTAATTCATAGTCATGCATCTGATTTTGAATCCAAAACACATGAGCACAGCAACTTGCAACAGCAATGTATTCAGCTTCAGAAGTTGATGCAAAGACACAGGATTGTTTCTTACATTGCCATGAGACAACCCTTCCACCAAGAAACTGACATCCCCCAGATGTAGACTTTGCAATCATGTTGCAACCACCATAATCACTATCTGCATAAGCATATAAATTGAAGTCAGAATTCTTAGGATACCAAAGACCAAGTGTTGAAGCACCTTTGAGGTATCTTAGAATCCTTTTGATAGTGATAAGGTGAGACATCATAGGGTTAGCTTGATATCTTGCACAAACACATATGGCAAACATGATATCAGGCTTTCTAGCTGTGAGATACATAAGAGACACAATCATAGCCCTATAGAGGTGTTCAACCACACACTCCCCCTCAAGATCAGGTCCAAAGGAGTGGTTCCTAGCTATGGTGTCTTAGCAATCTTACAATCAGTCATGTTGAATCTTTTGAGTATGTCCTAAACATACTTTGACTGACTAATGAAGATGCCATCTTTAACTTGCTTCACTTGAATTCCTAGAAAGAAATTGAGTTCCCCATGGCACTCATTTCAAATCTATCCTTCATCAGCTTCTCAAAGTCTTTGCAGAGCTTTGGATTAGTTGAACCAAAGATGATGTCATCTACATACACTTGAACTAGCATTATGTTATTTCCCTGTCCATTGATGAAGAGAGTTACATCTATAGTACCGCTTCTGTATCCATGCTTGCAGAGATACTGAGATAGATTCTCATACCACTTCCTAGGTGCCTGATGCAGCCATAAAGAGCTTTGTCAAGATTGCAGACATAATCACGATGATCAGGATCTGCAAAACCTGGTGGTTGTTTGACATACACCTCTTCATCAATCACCCCATAAAGAAAAGCACACTTGACATCAAGTTGATACAACTTGAAGTTCCTGGATGCAGCAAATGCCAAGAATATCCTAACAGCTTCCAGTCTTGCTACAGGAGCAAAGACAGTAGTGTAGTCAATTCCTTCTTCTTGTGTGTATCCTAGAACAACTAGTCTAGCTTTGTGTTTGATGAAAATGCCTCTATCATCCTTCTTTTTCCTAAACACCTATTTGTTCCTATGGTAGTCTTCCCATGAGGAAGAGGACACATGTTCCAAACTTTATGCCTTTTGAATTGAAGTAGCTCCTCTTGCATAGCTTCAATCCAACTTCCATCCTTTAGAGCCTCATCAGTTTTCTTAGGCTCTATCTGGGATAAGAAACAAGAGTGAAGACAAACATTTGCTTCATGGGTTTGTCCTCTTGTTCTTACCCCAGAGACAACATCTCCAATGATGTTTGTAGTGGGATGAGACTTGTGGATCCTTAGCTGAAGGATCATAGCAAGTTGTTGACAGAGATCTAAATTAGAGAAATTTAGATCTGGCATTGATGGTTCTCCCACCATATCAGCACACTTATAAGAGAAATGATCTAAGGAGTGTGTGACATCATTGATGTTGTCATCAATGGAGTGGTTATCAGCATCAAAAAAGTCTTGATCACTGTTACCACTGCCAACATTGTCTTCTGCATTTGAAGTATCTTTATCTGGTTATAGAGCCTCTGAGCTGGAATTTGAAGGCATACCGGATGTATGAGTTGAGTTTGTCATTATGGTACTGATAAAGACTTCATTTGCAGAAGTAGTTCCAATTGGAGCTGAAGATGTGTTGCATGAAGTTCTTAGCTCAAATCTTGGATCAGGATCACCTATAGGTAAGATTTCTGTAGATCCTAAAACATTCTCACAAGATTTGTTAAAACAGTTGGTAACTAAATTAAGATCAAATAGCTAATCAGGACCACAACCAGCCACATAGGGTGTGTGTTCATTGAAAGTCACATTGGCTGACTCCTCAACAATTCTAGTTCTGAGATTGTATACTCTGTAAGCCTTAGCTTGGGAAGAGTATCCAATAGAGTGTCCATCATCTGATTTCTCAGCAAATTTAGCAATTTGATCCTTGGTATTCAAGATGATGAAAGGACATCCAAATGACCTGAGAAAACCAATAAAGGTTTCCTCTTGTGCCAAAGTTCATAACGAGTCTTGCCATGAGTCTTAACCACTAAAACTCTGTTTTTCACATAGTAGGTAGTGTTGACTGCCTCTACCCAAAAGGTGATGGGTAGCTTAGAGTCAGACAACATGGTTCTTGCAGCTTCATTTACTGTCCTGTTTCTCCTCTCAACAACACCATTTTGTTGAGGAGTCCTAGGAGCACTGTATTGTCTTGTAATACCTTTTTCATCACAAAATGTATCAAGGATTTGGTTCTGGAATTTAGTTTCCTGATCACATCTTATGATTTTGACCTTGTGATCAGATTGATTCTCAATCTTCAAGATGAAATTCTTCAGAATCTCAGGAGTCTCATCCTTAGATTCTAAGGAAAAAGACTTAAGTGAATCTTGTAAAGTCATCTATGATCACCAAGCAATATGAGGTCCTTCCTGTACTCATTACACTAGTGGGGCCAAAGAGATCCATATGTAATAAGTGTAGGGGAGTAGTGGTGGAGTTCCTTCCTTAGGCTTGTGAGATACCTTATGTTGATTCCCTTTCAGGCATGCAACACAATGATCATCACTTGTAAACTCTTTCTTTGGCATTCTAGTTACCAATCATTCTTAATAAGTTTATTCATGTCCTTAATGTTTACATGGAATATTCTTTTATGCCATAGGAAAGACTCATTATTATTTTCTTTAGACATAAAGCATGAAACTTCTCTAGAGGGAGATATTTTTTGCAAATCCATCTTGTACATGTTCCCTTTCTTGGGGGCTCTCAGAAGAATATGCTCATGAGGAATGACCACCCTGGGCTTGAGAACAATGCACTCATGCTTAGTAAAGAGCATGTTATGACTCTGATCACAAATTTAGGACACACTCAAAAGATTGTACCCAAGTTTATTGACAAAGTTTACCTTTTCTATGCTGAGCTTACCATTTGTGACCTTGCCCCTTCTTGAAATGTAACCACCTTCATCTCCTCCAAAAGCAACTGGTCCTCCATCAATCCTTTCAAAGTTCTGGAGTAATGACCTATTGCCTATCATGTGCCTGGAACAGATCAATGATCCAAACATTCTTGTTTGTCTTGAGTTGTCCTTGCACAAAGAAAACGATTAGTTACATTTAGAAACCCAAGCCTTATTGGTCTTGGGCTCAGTAAGAGAAGTAGAAGGTAATGCAACAGTAATAGATCCTATAGTTGTGCTTTGAGGATCTTGCGCTGCTGTTAATGGAGAACATCCAGTCGCTTGGTCTTTCTTCGACTTCCACACCACCTTTGGAAGTTTGGACTTGACCTTCAACACTTCGGAAGCTTTTGAGACTTTGGAAGTTTTGATGACTGGACCTTCGAAAGAGTCTGCAAACACTGTGGCTGACTTTAGTTCTTCGGAAGTATTTCTTGCTTCCCAGACCAAATTTTCTTCCGAAGGCAATTTTCCACTTTCCTTCTTCTTTGTTTTGGAGCTTCCGAAGGAAACAGACTTTCCTTCGAAGCTGGAATCTTCTTGGAACTCTTGGGAGTCCTTTTCTTAGTCATCTGGAAGAGTACCTCTTGGATTGTATGGACAATCCTTAGCAAGATGAGAAGTACTTTCACACATGAAACATTCTATTTTATTCTTCCCAAGAGCCTTCTGTTGAGAACAAGACTGATTTTGGTTATATCCTTTCTCCATATTCATCTTTGCATATGTAGAGACAGTCCTTTTAGGCTGAGAATTGTTCTTGGAGTTGGATGGTCCAGGCTATGTAGCAGTGGTACACAAAAGATCAGTCTTCTTCTTGATGCTAGGATGATTTAAACAAGAACCAAAACTCTTAGAGGAAGAGTTAAGGTTGATGTCTTTAGTCTTCACCACTTCAAGCCCTGTAGAGATAAAAACTTGTTTCTGCTTGGAGTCAAAAGTGGCCTTGATCTCTTGAGCCCTCCTAGCTTTTCTTTTGCTCTTTCTGATCAAGTTCTTCCCCATAGACTTTGTCATCACCATCTTCTTCTTCTCCTCAGAAGGATAGTGACTCTTATTTGAATTCTCCTGTTCACTCTTCTCACAGGAATTCTTCACTATCACTTCTTCATCCTTTTCACTCAAGGGGTCTATAAGAGGAAGCTCATCTTCACAAGTTTCACACCTTGGAGATCTTACTGATAAGACTATGTGTGGAGGAGCTATCTCATTAGATCCCAGCCCCTGCTTGTTTTGATAGCATACTTTGTTGTGTAGGGATGAGGATATCATGTTCTTGAAGGTCTCTCTTCAAGAACACATTTTTCTGCCCTGGCTTGCTAATCACAAGCTCAGCCTGGCACTCAGTCAACTTAGTTATGAGATCCTTGATGTGAGTCCTATAGTTTGTATGCTCATGTTTTAGAACTAAAATGGTCTTCTCTAAGTCTTCTATCTTTACTTTATAATCATTTTGAGTCTTCCTAAAATCAGCTTTTAAAATGTTTAAGGACTCAATATCAGATCTTATTTCTAAGTTGTATGACCTATACCTGTTAACTTAACAATACATTCAAGGGTACAGAGATGTTCCAATACCTTGGCTTCATCATGATCTACCATCAGTGCTTGGTTTGGAGAAGCATCTTCAGCATGAAAGCTCTAGTCAAAGCCTTCTTCTTCAACAGCAACTACAGCCTGCTGCTTTGGCTTATCATTCTGGGGAGCTTTATCAGTGTAGTTTGGTCTAGACTGTGTTTGGCCGCCATTTGTTCTTGGTGCCTTGCACTCCCTGGCAAAGTGGCCCATCAAGTTACAGTTATAACAGTTGACTTTGCTTTTGTCCAGTCCAAACTTTCCACTGGTTGTATTGCTAGGAAGCTTTCTTCTGGCCCGCTTGTAAAACTTCTTGGCTCTATGAGTGAGAAGAGCCATATGCTAAACTATCTCCATGTACTCCAGATTATCTGGATGGATACAGTCCAGGTCTTAAAGGGTGAAAAGAAAGCTGCCACAACTTTCATCAGAAGACACAAAGGCTTGAGAAGAGCTTTTCTCTTGGAATAGGTTTCCTTGAGCATATGAGATGATGAAAGGACCCTTTTGTGAATTGTTAGGGTAGCATATGAGATGATGTTGGGGTTCTATGTTGTCCCTTTCAACCACATGAAGGGTTGAACCCATTTGATTGTTGGAGTTACTAGATGAACCTTGCATGTTCATCTCCATCCGGTAGCCACTAAGAATCCCATACAACTCTGTTAGAGTGAGAGTTTTTAGGTTCTCAATTATCTTGATAACCACACATTAGTGTGTCCATTGCTAAGGAAGTGAAGACATAAACTTCCTTACAATATATCTGTTTTCAAGAGCCACTCCACCATCCACTAGGGTGTCCATAATCTCAACATACCTGAAGTATTGTTGAGTCATGGTCTCACTTGTTTTAAAGGTGAAATTTTCAAACTGCTACTTCAGGAGATCCTTCTTGTTCTCCTTTGCTTCATAGGAACCCTCATACATCAGTTTCAATACATCCACAGCTGCTTAGCTTTTGCATTTTTTGAAACCTTTGTATACAGAGTTAGGAAGAGCAGTCCGAAGGGCTGTCATGGCCTTCTGGTCAATATCTACTCTCTTTCTATCTTCAGCAGAGTAGTCAGCCACAACCTTGGGGATCATACCACCACCGGTAGCAGAAGGGGTGCATGGTATGTAAGGTCCATTCTCAACAGACTCCCACATTCTTGAGTCTAGAGACCTGATAAAACTTTCCATTCTTTGGCACCGGGTGTCAAAGTCATCAAGAGTGATTAGTGGGGACTTGGACATGGTTCCAGTTTCTATATCAAATTTGGAAATGGCTGCCATTTGAGAAGTTAAGTATTTTGTGTCTGTGAGGGATCTTAAGATGGTGAGATCTTATATCAAGAGCCTGGAATGCTCTGATACCAAATACAGGACCGGGAAGGGTGTGCAATTACAACACAACAACACAGTGAGGAGAGTTACTTAACAAATCAAAAAGTGGACTGGAAAACCTTTAAAGTGATACTAAGAACACAAGTAAGTAAGAGACCGAACAAGATAGCAAAACAAAAGGAGATGGTTTTCAAGATTGCAATATGTTGCTTTCTCAAGTTCTATTACAAATGTTACAAAGCATGTTCAGAAAGTTACAAGTACTTGAGATACATATACTACATCCTACAGCCGGCCATACTTTGAAGGCCAGCTGGATACAATTGACTAGACAATAACAAAAATCAAATATAGAGTCAAAAGGCAGATTGCCTTTTGACTTGTGACTGTGACATGACATAGATCACATCCTAATATATTACAAAAAGGATAAAGTACTTAAAGTAGAAAGTTACAGACACAAGACCTCAATGTACAATTACCAAAATCATAGACCTTTTCACCAACTTATGTAAGTTGGTGACTTTTCAGAGTTGCAGCGGAAAGGGGTCCAGCTTTAAGGAAAAGTACATCAAATAAAGCATGTTATTAAAATTCTTCGGAAGAAATTTCTTCTAGTGTTGGCTTCGGAAGACTTTGTCTCTGAAGCTTCGGAAGACTTCATCTTTGGCTTCGGAAGATATCGGTCTTGGCTTCGGAAGATTTCACACTTAGAATATTTCTGATGCTGGTGTGAAACTTCCGAAGCATTCTACTTTAGTAAGCTTGTGCATGCATGCAGGAAAGACTTTGGGTGTTTGGGTTGCATCACCCTTAACATATAATCCATACAAAAGGTTAGAAGAGGTAGAAGTGGATGTCCAATATCTTCTCCACGCAGACCTCAGGAAGACCTTTTTTAATGAAAGGTCTTCCAAAAAAACAAATAATCTATAGAGCTCAACATCTGCATGGCGCAGACAAAAGAGCATATAAAGTGCTTCTTAGAAAGAAAAAAAAACACTCCTTACTTAACATATTAGCAAACACACAAGCCACGAGTACCGAAGACTATAGTGTTAATCTTCCTCATGGTCTTGGTCTCAATAGATCAACTACTAACCAATGAGTCAAATTTTGCAAAAGCATATGCTAGTACCACAAATGATACAATCCAACCATTAGTTGCTCATGATAACTCATCAAATGAGGAGTCTTATAATTATTTTGGTACTAGAAAATCTCTTGAAAATGAGCTAAGTGTAGAAAGTGCTAAAGGAAGAGTAAATTTAGTAGCTAATCCAGTCATTCAAAATAATACATCTACCAAACTCCTTGAAACAAAATTTTCCAATTTGGAACTTTCTTAACAATCAAAGTGATCCCAAGTGTGACACCCTAGAATAAGAAATTCTATACACTAAAGTTCATTTAAATATTCTAAACCACACCTAGATTAATATATATTTCTATACGTATACATGCTTTCATTTTGTTACATAAGTATATTGTTCACTTGTATATATACAAGTATACGTATGCATGGTTGCATGCATGTATAATTTACGTGTGCATGTATTCAAAAGCATAATTCTTTGATATAAAACCATATATGATCAAGATACATCAACCAAACAACATCAACAAACCAAAACACAACATCATAAACACAAGTTAACATCAAGAGAAACTGACTTCAAACCAAACCTAAACAAATTCCTACACCTAAAACCCAAACCAAAGTACCATTTAAGATTAAAAATCAACTCGGTTAACAACTTTAAACCTCGGTTAATATCTTCAAGTTCTGAAATCTAGAACTATCTTGCATAATTATTGAAGTGACTCATGTATCCCTCCATTTGCCACCTAGCCATCGGGACACCAAGAACCTTCACAAACTGCCACCTCTCATGCAAACTAATCACACCTAGTTACACCACATAACTCTAGGAAGTAGACCTCATGATGACAAGCTCCACTACTTGAAGGAGCGGCTGAAGGAACCATGGGAACACCAAAAACTCTCGGCCATTCTAAACCCAACCATATACCACCTTCAACCGAACACCATAACCATTTTCACCCACACTCCTCACCTCCCGAACACCATACCTCACCACCATCATCCCCACTCTTGTATAACACCATAACAACCGATTGTTATCACCATTTCCTACCAATCTCTCGGTTGAATAGCAGCAACGTCCAACGCCTCGTGAAAGCGCCATCTCCCGAAGATTATCAAAGAACATCAAAACTAAGAAGATTCCTAGGCTATCTTCACCATCTTCCCGTACTCCTCCTCTGTCAAAAATTAAGGTTCTAAAAACCCTATTTTGATTAAAGTTATGAAAATCAAACATGTGTTAAATAAACACATGAGAATAACCCTTTTGATTAACACTCAAGATTTTTATAAAAACATATAAATCAAACCTCTTTTTCAGATAATAAGGAAGCTTTTAATAATCTGAAATAAACAAAACAAACCTTAAAAATCAAATATAAAAGAAATTATCAACAAAAGGGTTAAAAACCTAGTTATAATTGTTAAAATCGGTTCTGCACATTAACACTATGATTGTGGGAAAAAACATTGAAAATATACTGAGAAATTGAGAAACATAATTCTGTAAATTTTGGTGCCATTCCTATAAATGAATTAATTTATATAAATTATTTAAGTATTTAAAAGGAAAAATTATATCGGAAGAATCGATCCTAGTAAATGTATGGAAAAATTATATACTGACTATTAAGAATTATAGAATCCACTGGAAAAATCTCGTGACCTAACTCAAAGTATTATCTGAAATATGAATTTTTAACTATTCTGTAAACTAAAAATCAAGAAAAATACTTAAACTATTAAATAAATTATGAGAAAATTTCAGAAAGTATGAAAAACCTAAAAGAACATTCTGTGAGAAAATAAGAATTTTTGGACGTAATCTGATATTTTTATTAAATATTAGTAAAAGGAGGAAAATCAAGATAATTGACTCTGCTATGATATAAGACTTTGGAAAATTTTTAGGAGTTATAAATATTATTCCAAACATTCTGACTAATTTTGAGAATTTTTAGTAACCAGAAGCTATTTTTAATAATTTATTGAAATATCATGAAAATTATAGAAAATAAATAATTAAAATACGAAATCTGAGTATATTGCGTAATATTTCAATACCTATTCATTGTAACAGTTTCGATAATAATTGAGGTACTGAAAATTTTGAAGAAAATAATTATGATTTCTAAACTATAAATTTTTTTTTTTCTTGTTTATAGGTTACCATTTGGAGTAAAGGTGAGTTTCATGGCCCATTTTGTTTTTATAAAATTTTGGGGAAAAAGCATACTAATTTATGAATTGATGCATTATTATTAAAAATTATGTTACAACCATTAATTCGGATGTGGAACCGTTAGATAATGTTAGTAGCGCTACTTAGGGGATATCTCCTGCATTAACAGAATGAGTGTATAATGCTATGTTATCTGATTTAGAGAATATGATATGACAGATATGAATGATCTGATTGCTATGTAAGGTTTGGTTGTATATATAATGCATCAATATTATTTGTTTAATAAACCTGTGAAGCTCACCAACTTTGTGTTGACTATTTTTGGTATGCTTTTTGAGGAATTCATCATGACTAACAACTTAACATTCTCCTTTGATGTTTTTAATGGCTGGGGAGAGGTTGTGGGGAAGTTTGTGTGAACCTAACAGTAAACCTGTATGACTTCAGTATATCGGTGGATGCTCACTTCCATCGTCTCTGAAGATATAGCTGTTAAATCTTTATGATGTAATAAGATTATGTAATTTCAAATTTTGACTATTATGATTTTATGTAATCCTAACCTTAATATTATGTTATGAAACATGTATGATTATGTGTTATCTGTCTAATAGTATATGACAATGAGTTCTGAACAATCAAGTCACTCCCTATGTATTTCACGCTTCCGCCGGGATGTGACACCAAGACTAAGAATTCATAAAGAGCATCTAGTTGAGAATGTCATTGAAGTGTTAATACAGGTATCAAGACAAGAAGCAAGACACATGAGGCAAACATCTTTTTGTTCTCATGCTTCATTTCTCAAGTAGAATCAAGGAAAGTAGATGAAACTTTAAAAGACAATAGTGGGTAGAAGATTTCAAGAGTAGCTTCTTTAATTTGAAAAACAGAAGGTTTGGAAACTATGAGCAATTCCTAAAGGAAGGACTAGAATAGGCAACAAATGGGTGTTTAGAAACAAAAAGGATGAAAAAAGCATTGTTATCAAGAACAAAGAAAGACTTGTGGTATAAGGGTAAACACAAGAATAAAGGATTGATTATGATGAAGTCATTTTCTCTTGTTTCCAGGTTTGAAGCAATACGCAATATTCTTCCTTTAGCTGCCTCAAAATGCTTTATATATTTTTACCACTTGGGTTTGAAGATCCTAAGTATCAAATTATGTTTGCAAACTTGACAAAGCTCTCTATAGGCTTCATCAGGCTCCTAGGGGGAATTTGTTGATCTATGAAAAGTTTGAAGCTACTAAAAACTCAAGGATTAAGCACTCGCTGCCAACTATCAAATCATACCAAGTTCTGATCCACCGATCAGCATATGCTAAGTGTTGATCAACTACCGATTATTATATTTCAAGTGCTGAACTAATGTGAATCACCACTGAAAGTGATGAATTGCTGATTGACTACTTATCAACACTCAAATGGATGAGATGCTAATCAAACACAACATTGGACAATACTATCTATACCAATGTACTTTGGTGGTTGTTGTGTTCTGTATTTTGGAGATAATATAGTACTAAAATTGCATACTTTTAATGTGCCGATTATCTGTCTGAGTTGTACACAACTTTGTAAACCTGGAATAGATGTAAATTTGTTTACTTTTAGTGTTTACCTTTTCATATATAAAACACCTCTCACTTGTATAGTTTAGAGGTAAGCTTGTAAGTCCACTTGTTTATATGTTGATTGTATCATTTGTACTAAGAAAATATTAATCAAGTGTATACTTTGAAAGAACATCTTGTGCTTATATTTACTGAAAGTATTATATGTTTGATAAGTAAAATAATTAACTTTGATTCTGTATTTGTTATTTGTTGATCAAATAAGAAAGTCTTGTTAAGTCACTAATCCTGATCTAACAAATGTTTAGACATCAAGTTGTCTTAAATGATTTAGGTCACGAGTAGGTCGAGTTACATTGATAAAGTTTTCTACACATTATTGTTGCTTGACTTACTACTATACGCATCAGGTGAGTCTCATGGCCCCTTTCAAATTTTATTAAAAAATATGGGGAGGGAATACACGTTAAGATAATTATTGGGTATGAGTAGTAACAGGACCGGTGAAGTCGGCACATATAATATATAGTTACATGAGCGAGTTTCAAAGTCACATCTAAGTCCCTAGTATCTTGTAACCATTAGCTTTAAGTATACGTGAAAATTATGGATAGATTTATTTGGGTTGACACTCCCAACTCGAGGTTAATCGCTAAAATTGTGATAGTAAATCAAATCGAGTTATTATTGTCCATGCTTAATACAATGTGTTGTGATGAAACATTGGGCATGACATATCAATAACAGTTAAGTCTCGGTTATGGGAGCTCAAGCTACTATAAGATTTTGGCATTGTTTTAATGAACAATAGTCACATTATCATCTTGTGAACGGAATAAATAAAGTTTCGAGAATATTTTATTTTCAAACTTATGAACTCACCGATATATTGTTGACTTATTAAGCTTGTTATTCTCAAGAAATTGAAATACCAAGTTCATCATTTTGTGAAGTATTTCATGAAGTCACATGCATCACTAGGAATCTTTTGGAGTTTTCTTTTTATAGCTTATGCCATATGCCAGAGTCGTAAAACTCGTTATCAATAGAACAGTTTATATATTGTATTATGTAAGCAGTTAAAAAGACGAATGTTTCAAATCATTTAGTTGTCATTCGATGTAAACAATGATTGTGATCCATGAACATTACACCTTACGTTTTGGCATTGATGTGGTATGACAATATGATATATTTTTAAGACAATTTAATATGAAATGATTGCTTATGTTTTATTGCTATGAATATTTGAATTTTAAGAGTTATGCTTTTTTATTTGTAAATCCAACTAGGTGAAGTTTCCAGGGAACAGTGCCTTATATATTTTATCTTAGTAGCAACATTATCAAATGTTGTTATACGAACAATTTATTCCTAACTTATAAGACCTTAGCTTTTACAGTTGATCACTTGGGTTTTACTCAACAATTCAAGTTTACATAACTATCACACATGCTCGTCACCACAACACAACTACTACAATATAAAGTATATATTGCGGTACATATCGTATTAAGAGGGTCTATAAGTACTGAATTGCATTGATGTTCAAGCCACATAAGAAAGAAAGAAAGAGAAGAATGAGTATTTTGAAATAAAATCAGAGCTTCATATTTACAGAAGGCTAGGTTGGTCAGAAGCAAAGTTGTGCATCATTTGGCATGCTCATGCACGCCACACTTCGGGCAAAACAACACACATATGTCTATAAAAAGTTTCTAACAATAACATTACTAATATGTCTCTATAACAATTAATTGGATTGGCACGAGGCACTGACCCACCCGATAATCTTCATTACTCAAATACGAAACCTTCGGGCACTATGCTAAGACGGTCTCAAAGAGAATCCAAATCAGTTAAAGGGTCATACACAATAAGAGTAGATGCGTAAGGAGTTAAGGATGCTTGAGCTCACCTCAATCAAGTCTAGAGAGCCCCAAATCCACCTTTTTCGCTCTTGTAAATACTTTTCAAGCTCTAGCTCGTGTATTAATACATATATACATGTTTAAATTTTATGTATTTTTATAGTTATAGTTCTTATGCATAAATAAGGTACATTATTTAGTAATATTTATCACAATCTAATATATAATAGCTTAACTAGATTGAGAGTCTAACTAAGCCTAGTATTATATAATTTTTATTATATAACTTACATATAATAAAACTTATTTAATAAAATTTATAGAAAAATAAGTTCAGTTAGACCCAAGCCTAGACAAGCTCAATATATAAAACTTAAACACAAAGCTCAAACTCATTTATTATATAAGCTCAATATAGGCTCAAGCCCTTATAAACACGGCTTGATTTAACCCTTTAATGAGTACATCTCAAGTTTTCACAAGTGGCTACACTTGTTTATACCCTAAACATCACTGCAATAATTCTATTTTTCTTGAAGATGAAGAAACAATGCTTTTCATTCAGCACATAGAACATTAATAAATCCACAATTACACATTAAACTTCTTATGAATTTCCACAAAGTTCCTGGAAAATGGTAATACTGTACAGACCCAAAGAATATACTTAAAACAAGATCTGGAGACCGGATATAACTTGCTAGAGGGAGAATCGTTTAGTATAAACATCAAATGGTTCACTGGCTGTGAGTTGTGGTTCCTGCAATAACAAACTTAAATTAATTCTCAGAAAAATATTCCACAACAATTAAAACAACAGCATACCCAATAAAAATCTCGCTCATAGAGTAGGGTCTAGAGAGGGTTGGAAAGGACGCAAATCTTACCCTTAACCTAAAGGATAGAGTGGTTGCTCCTAACGAGACCCTCAGCTCAAAGAACAAAGAGAAGAACGAGGAATGAAATATAAACAAAATGCAAATAGTACTAGAGGGTCCTCGGATCCGTTGACTCTTAGCCAGCTAAATATTCTACTAATGGAGGTGTCTAGCATTTGTAGTTTTCATGTAATGACTCTTAGCCCCCTAATAAGGTTGATAACAAAGTTCATGGTGTCCCTCTTTAGCGATCAACAATAGAATATTTTCGTGATAAAAGTGTTTTGGGTCAATGTGACCTGATCTAACCTGTTTCGACCAAGACACTAACCAAGCAAAAGGATTAAGAATAAGGATAAAAGTACCTGTCTCAAACCACCACCAAGACTTCCTCCGGTTAAAAGCATACCAAGGAGAGATGAGACGCCACCGCCACCTACATCCGTTTCGTTCTTGCGTATGGTGGTTCTCATTGAAGTCAACATATCACCATATGTCGTTGCATGTCCCCGTTCAATTGCTTGTATGAATGAAAATGTCATTGCCCAGTTGAAGTCACTTTAGATAGAGACTGCAAACATGAATAAATTCATTATATCAGAAGTATTAAAATACTTATTTAAAGAGAAATTGAATAAAAAGGTAACCAACTTTGTTCTCCCCGGAAGGAAGATTCAAACTTTCAAATAATTGAATTTAAAGTAATCCTCAACTTTGTCAACAGGAAACCGTTTTTCAGGCTCCACGCCAGGAAGAAAAGTCAACATGATCAAAGATTGACACATCAGTTGCCATGACGTTGGGTCTATAATCCATAAAATTGATGATTGCCAAAATTTAAATATTCACTACTGAAGACACTTATTACTAGTGATGATTGATGGAAAGTTATCATTTTGACATGGTAAGTTGTACGGATTACCATAAATCACAATATTTCAAAAGTCTAATGGTTTTTTCTACGCAAAAGAAAAGGATAAATGGTTCTTTAAATGACTAAATTACCATTGACAAAATACAAAATAATGCAGTTGACATATAGTTAACAGTCAAGTGAAAGCTTTTCATGGGGCACAAAGATTATTATATCATGAAGTAAACAAGAAGAATGACGAGGGGGAAGCATAGGAAATTACATCTGTATCCGCAGAAGATTGATCATCATCACACCCACTAAAGGAGATGACTTCCCCTCCATTTGTTCCCTTAAACATTCCGGATTGAGGGCTATGGTCCTCCCATACATACCTCCCACTCCTACATTAATAAAACATTTACTTCATCGGTTGTATGAAAAGGGGCCTAAAATGAGAACGTGTCACACAAAACATGCAAAAATGATCAAATTTTAGATATCATACCTGTCCATTCTACAAAGGAATGGTAAATCGAGCATGGTGCCACTATGACAAGCATCAATAATGGCATGGAGTTTGACTCCATGAGGTATTGGCTTGACCAATGTTGCATTGATTTCATCGTCAACAATCATTCCTTGAGTCTCAAAATCCACAGGGCACAATGTCTCATCATATCCATCAATTTCATCACCAGTGTAGTTTCTTTGTTGGGAACCATGGCCAGAAAAATGGAACACTAAGGAATCACCGGGCTGGCAACCTTGTACCAGCCAATACATGGCCATTCTGATGTTATGTTTTGTTGGGATCCGGTAAGGATCATTTTCCTCTTCTGAAATATCAGTTAAAAGGATGTTAGCCTAAAATTACTACAAGACATTAGCCTTGAATGGTCGATTGATTTTTGTTTTAGCTCAGTCAGGTCAAATGAAACAAATAAAAAAAATTACCTTAAAGACTATCAGGTCAAACTAATAGGTTTAGCTTAAAGATGAACAGGTCAAAGGGGTGAAACAGACTGAAGGGCTATAATAAATGTACCCACAACTACCTATTGATTTTATTGAATATTTAGATTATTATTTTAATAATATTGGTTCTGTTGTCTTTGTAACTAAAGTAAACAATTAATTCACAGAAAATTACAAGCAAGGGCAAAAATGTGTTCACAAGTCAACCCAATCAAGTCTGTCACGTTTTGATCCATACTAAAAAACGATTTGTTTCAACCCTAACCCGTTTTGATCATATTATAGAACTCATCCAGCGTGCCCATTTTGTTGCCTCTATTTCTAGTAAAAGCACGTTTGATTTGCTAAGTCAATGTAATAACTTTTGTGATTCACACTTGATATGAACCTGACACTAGGTTAAACAATTTTTTTTTTCTTACTTTGTTTTGTATAATGTATTCATAATAACCTTATTGATACGGTTGTTCTTTTCCTCAAAACCGAAATACTGCAAATTTTGAGCACAAAAAGATTGAAGTGGAACAATATCTATTTCTTCCAACTTTAATTGTCTTAGATTCTTGACATCTTCTAAGATAATTACTTCTTTTTTCATTTATACATATCTTTTTGACCGTTATCCCGATTGAAGGGTTGGGACAGTGCATGTCTCCAGTAGAATATAGAGCAATTCTCAAATACCGGTTGATGATCCCTATTACCCGGAAGATGAAACATGTCCGATATGTCGTAAAGCTTGCATGGATAAATATGGGGAGCACGCCCTTCACTGTAAAGAGTTACCTGGGTTCAAATATCGGCATGACTGGGTACGAGATGTTTTGGGGGACATCCTAAGAAGAGCTGAGATTTCTGCTAAGAAAGAAGCCCATGTGAATTTCCTCACGGACCCTATGGAGGGGAGGTCTACTTTGCGACCAGCGGATCTGCTCGTCTTTGGCTGGGCTGGGGGCAAACATGCTTGTGTGGACCTCACAGGGGTTTCCCCTTTGGTTGGTTTACGGGAAAATGGTTTTGTAGCTGGTCAAGCAGCAAGAAAGGCAGAATCCAAGAAAGTGGATAAACATGCTAAAGCTTGCGCAGAGAACCAGCACGCTTTTGTTCCCTTTGCCTTTGATACATTTGGCTCCCTAGCGCCAGAAGCTATCAACTTTTTGACCAGGGTCCAACGGGTCATAGACAACCATTGCTTAACCCCGGGGAGGCAAGGATTTGTTTTTGGAAGGTTAGGATTTGCTATTCAGAAAGGGGTGGCGACGCAGCTTGTTGCCCGTCTACCTTCTATTTTGATGTAACTTGACATAAAATATTAATTGATTTAATGTTTGTTAAAAAAAAAAACATATCTTTATAATCTATCAAACCTCAGTTTCCTTCAAAATCACCAACTGCAGGACATATTTTCCAATTAAATTAAAAAAAAATACCATATCCCACATCATAGTTATCAACTTATCAAAATTCAATTTCTTCAACAACGAGTCACGAAAATTAACCTGACGAAAAAGAAATAAACATGATAGATTTGAGTATTTATTTAAACATATATCAGGAAAGAACTTATAACACATTAGCATTATTGCATAAGAAACTTATCAAATCCAAATCAACCATTAAACTTTACAACAACTGTTATTCCTAAATAATTTTTTACTAGGATGATTCCAGAAGTTGATCAGTCATTATTTCATCAATCAAATCGTCACCAGGATCAGAATAACAAAATTTTATATGATTTTGAGCAAAACCAAGAGGTCAATGTCAAATTATGCTTCTAATCTTTTAACTACACATTCTCGATAACTTTTTCTTTAACAGCTAAATTGGATCACCGCGGTAACCGAACCCACCTGATCATATTCAAGTACAGATTCTCGATAACCACACGAAAGCACAAAATAATATTCTGAAAATTACACTTAAACAACATAAAGCCAGAACAATTAGGTAAAAAGTTGAGAAAACTTACCGGTGAGCATGAGAATAGACGATTCAGGGAACTTAAACTTGTTAAGCAACAGATACTTCATACACTTGGCGTCATTGATGCAACCCTTGAGCTCACGTGCAGTCCCCTTGTACGATATCCCACAGATCACGGCCCTCTTCCGCCCGTTGACCGACAGCGTTTGACCAAACGCCGGTGGATGATTGTACGGAGACGGCGGTGGCGGAGGGCGGTGCGGTGGAGCGAAAGCGTGGGTGTGTGGATAGGCTACACGAGTAATGGCTTGACAGATGGCGCACCTGATGGACCTTGCTCCCGGCGGCAGCTGCAGTGGAGTCCGGCAGCTTGAACAATCAACTAGCATCGACATTCTCTCCGGTGATCGGAATTATGCTCCGGCGAGAGACGAGGGTTTGATTGTTGTTGTTGTTGATGATAATAATAATATTGTTGTTGTTGTTGTTGTTGTTTGTGGAAGAAGTTCAAAAGTGGTGGAGTTGGTGAAGGAATATCAGAGTTTTAAGTTGTCAACGACGGTGAGTTGACGCCAAGGCTGCCAAATAATATAATAATACACCAATAATTTCTGTTATGAACATTATCATCATTACATTTAGGAACCAGATGAACAGTACTAAGTTTATATTATTGGTCCATTTAAAGTATTGATAAATTACCATGATATTTTAATACGTAATTTATATAAAATTAATTTGTAACTGGTTTGTGCATAATGTTGTTGTAAGTTGTGCTTATTTGGTTTTACGTGTTTTATATTGTTGTATATTCTGTTTGAATAGCGTATACTCTTACTTGGTACGTGTACCGTTGATTTATATTCAAGGGTTGAGATTTCTTGCTTCCTAAAGTGCAGCCTTTTTACTTTGACTACATTATCCCCTTTGTTTGATGTTTTTTTTTCTGACATTCTCATTTTTCAATGACAGAGTACATATCAATATACAAAGGGTACAACTCTGTTATTATGTTTATTAAAAATAATGAAAGTTATATGTACTTTTCGCTCTGATGATGATATCATGGGATGTGAATGGCTTAAACTAAATGCAAAAATCTTTTTATATATGTGCCTCCAAATCAAATTTCACAACCACATTTGCCGTATATATATCATCAAAACAAGTAATTTTAAGCAAACATGTGTGGAATGTTCTTTTTGAGACTTAGCAAACAAGCCGTTAAAAACTTAAGGTGTAAAAACATTAAACAGCACCCACATGTTTTAATGTGTTAACTATCAAATTTTATACCAAAATATAAAACAACAAATTTGTAAAAGTTATATGTATAGGGAACCAAGTCAAAAATGAAAATATTATAAAAAATATAAAAATATTAGGTTTAAAATAAAAAGAAAACAAAAAATATGTACAACTTTTAAGATTCCAAAGTACAACAATGCGTTGACGTTACATTTTTAAAGATTTAATGTAACCGCCGCAACACGCGGTCATAAAACTAGTTATTTATACAATGAGCCCCTTGTTATGGATTTGATGATTTATAACCGCATACAGCGTACACACCTCTCGTATATTATAAATTAGGTTAGTTTTCGTATATTATACGGAATGAATAAATAAAATATTAAATAATTAGGAATTTCAAAAATTATGTATTATAAAATCATGGTTGAAGATAAGAATATGATTATAATTACATATAAATAGCTATTTTAAGTAATAAACAATAATGTATTTTTCTAAACTTTTTTTTATAAAAAAATTTGTGATTTTTAATATTTTATTTTATGAAAAATGATTTTTTAAAGAAAAAGTTCGTTGTATTATGTATTTTATAAAAATTTTATTTTTAAAAAGCGTGTTTTAATAAAAAAATAGTTTTTTATTTATTAAATTATATATAGTCTTTTTATTTTGAAAATTGTAAGAGTAAATTTATTAATATTCATTATTATTATTAATATAGAGAAAATTAGTATGATAAGGCTTACAATTATTACTGTTTATTTTATTTTTTTATAGATAGATATATAAGCTAAAACTCATTAATTAAACAGATTATAGTTAGTAAAAATATGAAGAGTCAGATTATAATATTTTAATATTAAATATAATTAAAATATATATATAGGTAATATTTCAAGAAATAAAAGAACTATAATATTTATAACTCTCTTATCTAAATAGTTTTATTTTTAAATTTTTGTTTTAAGATTTTGTATTAAAAATATTTTTTATCAAAATTTGTTTTTTTAAACTATGATTTTTAATTATTTTGGGTGTTTTAATAAGACTATTTTTAAAATTTTCACCTTTATAATTTTTAGAAACAAAACGATTTAAAATATTTGCTTAAAAAAGATTTAGTGTTTTAAAAAAATTATTATAAAACTTTTATTTTTTTATTATTTATATTTTAATTAAAAGATGTATTTTTTAACTTCTTTAATAAAATATATATATATTTTAAAATATAGTTTGATTTCAAAAAATCCAGAAAAGAGAGAATTATAGTAATTAGTGAAATTAATTTTTAATAAGAGAGAGAAACTTGTATTATTATTTAAATTACTATAATACTTTTAGAGGGAAAATCAATATGTGAATATATAAAAATTTGACAAGTGACAAAAAGGTGGGTTAAAAAATAGCAAATTGCAAAAAAAACTTTTTTATTAGTATTAATAGATTGTTGTTTTGTTTACGAGCTCTGTAAAAATAGTTATTACTTCAAATGATAATTAAGGTCATGATGGGGTATGAAAGTAATTTTTTTGGAAAGTTTTGAAGTGTACGGAATTAAAAAGCAAATGATTTTTTTTATTTCTTGATCACTAATGAAAGAAGTTTTTATAGGGTTAAATTTAAAACTAAATTGACTTGTGGGGTAAATATATATAAAAATGAGACTTTAAGGGTACCTGTCGGTCACACCGACTCTCCTCGTCCCCTCTAGCCTGCCAAGATTCGTGAACGTTTGCCATGTTCCTCAAAACCTGCCGATGACACTGATGAGTTTCTGCCCAACCATTAATGCCTCCTAAGAACCCGCCAATGGGGAGAGCGAGTACTTATTTTTCTTTAAATAGGGTTTGACTGGATTAAATGAAGGTATTTATTAAAAAAAATTACTTTTATATTATATAAACCTCATCATCTTCCTTCACAATACACAACTCCATTTCACAAAACAAACATCTTCCACATTTTTGAAAGATAATGAAATTGTTTTTTGAATTGATAATCAAGAACATTTGACCCTATATTAAATTGATGTCAAACATAAATTTAGGCTTAAACATATGAACTAATTAAGATTCAATCAAAAATAGATATAAATGAATATGTTCCGTTAATATTCCCCTCAGCTGGAATGTCGATACTCCGAGACGTTCAAGCTGGATCGAAATAAGTCGAACAGATGTCGGGAAAGGCCTTTAATGAAGATGTCTGCATACTGAAGTGAATATGGAACATGAAGAACTCGTATGTGACCGATTTGAACTTTTTCATAGATAAAATGTATATCCATCTCCACATGTTTGGTACCCTGGTGTTGAATCGGATTGCCCATTAAGTAGATTGCCGAGACATTGTCATAATACACCATTGTAGCTTTACGAACCGGGACATGTAGCTCTAGAATAAGGTTATGGATCCAAGTTGCTTCTGCGACTGCGTTGGCTACTCCCCGATACTCGGCCTCGGCACTGAACCGTGAAATTGTCGGTTGACGTTTGGATGACCAGGAGATTAGATTATCTTCTAAGAGTATGCAATATCTGGAAGTGGATCTCTGTGTGTCCGGGCAACCTCCCCAATCAGCATCAGAGTAAGTGACTAAGGATGGGTTTGGGGAAGTCGTAATGCGGAGACCAAAGTTGATTGTGCCATGGAGGTACTGTAAGACCCGTTTCATAAGTGCAAAATGTGGCTCTCGTGGTGCATGCATGAATAGACAAAGTTGCTGAACTGCATAGGAGGTGCCAGGTCTGGTAATGGTGAGATAATGTAGTGCCCAGCTAGACAACGATAAAGAGACCCATCAGGTACTAGTTCCCCGACTGTAGCACTTAGTTTTTGATTGGTATCAACGGGCGTGTGACAGGGTTTGCATGCGGTCATGTTAGCATGATGCAGAATGTCACGAGCATATTTTGATTGGTGGAGAAAGAGTGCCTGGTGATCTCGAGAAACCGTGATGCCAAGAAAATGGTGAAGCAATCCAAGATCAGACATGACAAATTTAGTGGAGAGACGTGTAATAATGTGTTGTAGTAACTTTGCTTGGTTGACGGCGAGCATAATATCATCCACATACAAAAATAGATAAGCAAGTTTGTTCCCGTTACTATATATAAAAAGAGATGTGTCACATTTGTTGCTTTGAAAACCAAAGGGTGTGATGAATGATGAGAACCTGGAAAACTGTTGGATAAGAAAAAGGCTAATGCAACCAAAACTTTGTCACTTAAGTTATTTTGGTGATGCATGCAAAAGGCTTCCAAGCTTAGCATGGAACTTCTGAAGGTTGTAGAGTTATTCCGAAGACAAAATGAAAGATCAACTTCCGAAGACAAAACTCTACTTCCGAAGACAAGTGCATTTTTCCGAAGTTCAATACTTAGAAGAATAAAGTAAAGACCACTTCCAAAGTATGATGAAAAGAAAAAGTCTCCAAGCCTTGGAAGAAGCAGCCTCTTCCGAAGTATAAGTGGCTTCGGAAGTACTAACTCTTTCGAAGCCATTTAACTTCGGAAGACACTGCTATGAACCTGTGGATACAAGTATGGTCTCTGACACTCCGCTGCAGACTTCTGATACAGCATGGCTTCTTCCTAAAGAACCATGTTGTTGACCATACTTTATTCCACTGTTCACCTTTTCATGGTAGTACATGTTACCAACTTTAGTTGGTGACAAAAGGTAAGTCAGGGACATATCCTGACTACCAAATCTCAGATAAGACTTTATCCGAGATACCTTAATCTTTAGTCTTGTAGTATAGACTTTAGCTATAGGATCCCAGCTGGTATCAAAGTATATCCGGTTATAGATAGTATTATATATAGGTTCTCCTTGTAATTCATAGATACACAGATCATCTGCTTGTAAGAGTCTTGTATTTTGAGTTGAGAATCAATATATAAAAGTATCTTGAAAATTATCTTTCTGTGTTCTTAGTTACTTTATATATTGTGATAAACTCTTATTGATTCTTCATATATCCGAGTGCTGTTGTAGGTGAGTTTGAGTGAAAAATCTGTGTTTAAGTGACAAACACCGATCCTGCAATTGGTATCAGAGCTTCTCAGGCTCTTGATTGTGTGATCTTACCATCCAAATCAACCTGCTTTTACTCCTCCCTACCATTCACTCGCTCAAATGGCCCTTAACAAATCTGAGGTAGAGATGGGAACAATGACAAAAGTTCCCATCATTACCCCTGAAAACTTTAGGTCTTGGAGTAGAAGAATAGAAGGCCTCATTAGATACCAAGACAGCAGACTATGGAATTCCATTGTCAATGGACTGTACAAGCCAAAGGTGGCATCACCCGGTGGAAACGGTGCCATGATAGAGAAGGCTGTCAAGGACTATTTTGATGAAGACAGAAAGAAGATGGACACCGATAGCAATGCTATGACTATTCTTATGACTGCAATACCAAACTCTATTATGGTGGGGTTTGAGCATTGCAAGACTGCCAAAGAATTGTTTGATGCACTTGCTCAGATGTACTCAAGCTCCAACAACTCAAAGAAGGACTCACTGAAGCAGTAGTTCGAGAACTTCACTCATATTGCTGGAGAGACCCTCAGCCAGCAGTACTTCAGGTATATGGATCTTATCTCTTCCCTTTAGTCTGTGAAGATCACTCCTAAACTCAGAGATCTCACCAGAAAGTTCATGAGTGCTCTTCCCAACGAGTGGACATTCTACTGTGTCTTTATCAAGAGAACAGAAAACTTGAACACTCTTTCATGACTGAACTCTACGACATCCTTGATGGATATCGCCTAGAGATGGAGAGTAAGAAAGGACACAAAACAAGCAAACCCATAATTCTTCCTGCTAGCAATGCTTTAATGGTTGCTAAAGGCTCATTAACCCCTCAACCTTAGCATTTCCTAACTTATCAACAGCCATCCTGCTCTTCTGGACCTTACATCACTTTTCCTGATACTCAAAGGTCTCAACAGGCTCAACACAACTCCTTCCAGGAAAGTTGTGCCTTTGTTTCAGGAAGTGGATACTCAGGAGATTTTCAATACTGTTTTGATGATCTTGAGTGTCTCAGTCCAGATGATGTAGAATACGTGGACATTTCCAGCAGATGGCTCTCTTAACTTATAGAGCGAAGAAGTTCTTTAAGAGAACTAGAAGGCATTTCCCTCAAAACCCAACTACCAGCAAGTTCGGGTTCGACAAGACCAAGGCAAAGTGTTACAACTGTAACCAACTAGGTCATTTTGCAAGGGAATGCAAGGCTCCCAAGACCAATCCGGGAACCCCACAGGCCTCCACACATCCCTCAACCTCAAAGCCCACTGAGAGGTCAACTGAAACAGCTGCAATAACTCAAGAAGTTGACTCGAGCTTCATGGTACATGATGTGACTCTTCCTCAAGCTCTCATGGCCGGAACAGATGATACCCAGGTATATGAACATCTCTGTACTCCAGCCTGTATAGCTAAAGTTAAGCTTTATCAGGACAACAATATGGAAATCAGATCTGATATTGAGTCTTTAAATATTCAAAAATCTGATTTTAAAAGAGCTGAATCTGACTATCAAAAGAAAATTGATGAGTTAGAGAAAACTATATCTCTTTTAAAACATGAACACACCAACTACAAGACTCAAATCAAGGATCTAATATCCAAATTATCTGAGGCTCAAGCCCAGCTTGTCACTGCTGAGGCTCAGGCCATGAAGCATGCTATTTCTGAGCAGAACTTCCAAGCTATTCTTACATCATCCTCCCACTCCAAACTCTGTTATCAAAACAAAGAAAGGTTGGGAACCAATGTAATCACTCCACCACATTCCTATGAGTCTATTAGACAGCCTAGATGTGGTACTGAAGAGCAATAGGTTCCAACTGCTGACCCTTCCTTTCCAGAGTTGAAGGATGAGGTATCAATAGTGGCCACCACAGGGAAGGAACAGGTAGATGTACCCATCTCCTCCTGTGAAGATCACATCCTAACCACTAAAGCCAGAAGAAGCAGAGCTAAAGCTACTAGAAGAACCACCAAGAAGGTGGCTGAGTCCAAACTGAAGATTAACCCCAAGCAGAAGGGTGTCTTTATCTCAGCTGGACTCCAAGTGGTAGGTACTTCTGATTCAGGAAAGGAATGTAATACCAGCATTCCTGTCCTACCAAAGGATCAGAAGTTGAAGGGAAAAGTTGTTGATGAAGAAATGAAGCCCACGAAATAACAACCCTCACTTTCCCAAAAGACTAGCATTGCATGCATCATGTATGGCCTGCAAAATCACATGGCAAAAGATTGTTACTACAATCCTGCAAGCACACATTATGCAAATAATGTTAAGAAAGAAGTAGTCAAGGAAGGTTTCACATTTGGACCTTTTCAAATGGTTCAAGTAATGAAAAAGGGAAAGCTAGTCTCGGAAGCCAGGTTGCTTTCGGAAGAAACTCCTTCTTCCGAAGGGAAAATGGCTTTGGAAGCAAGAGCTACTAAGGTTCGGAAGAACAAGAAAGCTCCCTTGAAACCATCCAAGAAGAAGACTACTTCGGAAGAAAAGGTGGTGAAGGCTTCTTCTGAAAAGAAAGAAGCTTCAGAAGAAGGCCATGCTGCAAAAGCTTCAACAAGCTCATCCTCCAAGATCAGCCAAAGGGTGGACTGGAAGATCAAGGAAGATACTGCAGCCCGAACCTCTTCTTCAACGACCTCTATTGAACCCCTATGCATAACTTTTGGTTCAATTATGTCAATATCCTTGGAAGAACTCGAGACCAACATGGCTTGGGCTTCCAAACAAAACTAACAATCTCATCTTATGTGCAGGGACATCCATTTGACAAGAACAACAATGTATGGATTGTAGATAGTGGATGCTCCAGGCACATGACAGGGAACAGATCTCTACTTCAACAGTTTCAGAACTATGATGGAGGTCCTGTCCAATTCGGAGGTGAGGCCGGAGGATATATTTCTGGCAGAGGGAGTATATCCAACGGTAAATTAAAAGTTGACAAAGTCCACTTTGTCAAGCAGCTTGAACACAATCTGTTAAGTGTTTCTCAATTCTGTGATCAAAAGCACCAGATGCTTTTCACAGAACACGAGTGCATTATCCTCAAACCATGGATGACAATTCCTCCGGAATTGGTGCTTCTTAGATCTTCCAGAAAAGGGGATATGTACAAGCTAGATATCAACAATGCTTCCCCAATGGGTGAAGTATCATGCTTTCTTTCCAAAGCTGATAGTGATGAGTCAACACTATGGCACAAACGTATGTGTCATGTAAATTTTAAGACGATGAATAAATTGGCTAAAAATAACTTGGTACATGGATTGCCTAAAAAGGAGTTTTTCTACAAAGATAACTGTGTTGCATGCCTGAAAGGGAAACAACACAGGACATCTCATAAATCCAAATGTGTTAACTCTATCACTAATCCATTACACTTACTGCACATGGATCTTTTTGGTCCCACAAGTATAATGAGCATTAGAAGGAAATCATACTGCCTTGTGATAGTTGATGATTTTACAAGATTCACATGAGTATTCTTTTTAAGAACTAAAGATGAAACTACTGAAACATTAAAATCTTGTATTCTTAAATAGAAAATCAAATTGATCACATGGTTAAAATCATTAGAAGTGATCAAGGGACTGAGTATAAAAACTTCATTCTTGACTCATTTTGTAACTCAAAAGGGATTGCCAGACAATATAGTGCTCCCCGAACTCCTCAACAAAATAGTGTTGCTAAGAGGAGGAATAGGACACTTATTGAGGCTGCTTGAACTATGTTAGCTGATTCAAAGCTACCTCTAACATTCTGGGCAGAGGCAGTCAGCATTATATGCTATGTGCAGAATAGAGTTTTTGTAGTTAAGCCACATGGAAAGACCCCTTATGAGATATGGAACAAGAGGCCACCGTTCATTGGCTTTCTAAGGTCCTTTAGAAGCAAGTGTACCATACTTAACACAAAGGACAATTTAGCAAAATTTGCTAAAAAGTCAGATGATGCTATTTTTGTTGGATACTCTTCTAGCTCCAAAGCTTACAGAGTATACAACATTAAGAATCAACAATTTGAGGAGTCATACAATATTGTTTGTAATGAGCACACTCCTTGTGTTAAGGGGAATGGCCCTGATCATATTTTTATTTAATTGTTTCCAAACTACTCTAAACCATCTTGTGAGAATGTTTCAGCTGGAACAGATGCTTAAAATGATGTTGATGCTACTGCTAATGATCAACTGTTTGAGCTTCCCAGACCTAGTCCAAATTCTCTAAGTGCCACAATACACCAAGCTTCTACTATTCATAGATATGATAGTCTATCTATATCAAGGAACAGTGAAGCTTCAACAAGTGAATCACTTACTGAGCCTCAAAACTCATCAGGTGATCCACCACAGCACCAGGCAGAAGGAAGTAGTATTTTGAAGGAACATGCAACTGTTAATACTACTTCACAGCCAACCATTGATGATGTTCTCATTCATTCAATCAGTCCTCATTGAATGACTTTGAAATAGCAACTGGACAGAGTGCTCCAGTTCCTGAGCAGAATATGTCCAACCTAGACTTATCTCTGCAACTGGAAGTGATTACTCGTCTTAGGATTCACAACACTCATCCAACTGAGAACATCATAGGGGATGTCACTAAGGGTGTGAGAACAAGAGGACAGGCTCATCAAGGAAATGTCTGCTTGTACTCATGCTTTCTATCTCAGATGGAACCCAAGAAGGTAGAAGATGCCTTGAAAGATAGTAGCTGGCTTGAGTCGATGCAAGAGGAGCTGCTTCAATTCAAGAGACAGAAGGTATGGAACCTATGTCCGCTACCATCTGGTCAAGTACCCATAGGCACCAAATGGGTTTTCAGAAACAAGAGAGATGATAGAGGCTTGGTCATCAAGAATAAAGCAAGACTTGTAGTTCAAGGATACACTCAAGAGGAAGGAATCGATTATATTGATGTCTTTGCACCAGTTGCAAGACTTGAGGCAGTTAGGATCTTCCTTGCTTATGCTGCATCCAGGACTTCACTGTCTATCAACTTGATGTCAAGTGTGCATTTCTATATAGGGATATAGATAAGGAAGTCTATGTATGCCAACCTTCAGGATTTGAAGACCCACAACACCCCAACTATGTGTGCAATTGGATAAAGCTCTGTATGGGTTGCACCAAGCACCTAGGCTGTGGTATGAGACTTTGTCTTAGTTTTTTCTAAAGAATGACTACACTAGAGGTACCATTGATAAGACTCTTCATCAGAAAGTCTGGAAAGGACATCTTGCTCGTTCAAGTCTATGTCGATGACATCATATTGGTTTCTCAAATGACCAAATGTGTAAGGACTTTGAGAGCATTATGAAGAAAAAGTTTGAGATGAGTTCCATGGGAAAAATGGACTTTTTCCTTGGAATTCAGGTAAAGCAGATGAAGGAAGGGTTTTTAATTAATCAATCTAAGTATGTCTCTGACATCTTAGAGAGATTTGAAATGAAAGATTGCAAGCCTGCCAAGACACCCATACGCAGAAACCATAATCTTTGTCCTGACCTTGAGGGGGAGGATACTGATCAACATCAGTATAGGGCAATTATTGGTTCTCTGATGTATCTCACAGCTAGTAGACCTGATATAATGTTTGCTACTTGTATCTATGCAAGATATCGGGCTGCTCCAAAGGTGTCTCACCTAGCTGTTGTTAAGAGAATCCTCAGATACCTCAAAGGAGCACCTAAACTAGGTCTCTGGTATCCCAGAAACAAAGATTTCAATCTCTATGGATACTCTGACAGTGACTATGGAGGCTGCAATATTGACAAGAAATCAACATCAGGAGGATGTCAATTTCTTGGTGGAAGGATCATCTCATGGCAATGCAAGAAACAATCCTGTGTCTCTACATCAACTGCTGAAACTGAATACATTGCTGCTGCTAGCTGCTGTGCCATCTGCTATGGATTCAAAATCAAATGTTAGACTATGGATTCAACTTTTTGACTACTCCTATCCATATTGACAACAACAGTGCTATCTCAATTACTGAAAATCCGGTGAAGCACTCTAAGACAAAGCATATTGACATCAGGTATCATTTCATTAGAGATATTCATGAGAAAAAACTAATTAAGTTAATCAAAATTGATTCAAATGAATAATATGCTGATCTGTTCACCAAAGCGTTTGATGAAAAAAGATTTAAGTATCTCATAACAGCTATTGGGATGATAAACATTTCTCTTGGAAACCTTTTTAATATGTAAGTCTTGTGTCAATACAATTTAAGCCCTATTATCAGAAATTCTCTCTGAAATTTTTCTAAGTGTAAATTCCTTCCGAAGAGAAATTAACCTTCGGAAGACATTCTCATATCTTCCGAAGCAAAGTTTCTCAAAGGATAACTTCCCTCTCGAAAGAATTTTTGGCCTTGGAAGAAGCGATTGATTGCATATCAGATCTACTTCCGAGACTTACAGATTCTCCATTCGGAAGCAACTCTAACCTTCAAAGCCAAGTCTTGGCTTTGGAAGCAGGAATTGCCTTCAGAAGACAAGTTACCTTCGAAAATGTTTTCCACTTGGAAGAGAGATTCTACTGTGTAACGTAAATCTCCTGGGCCCCACACTGTAAAAAGCAAAGATTTTGTTAATGATGTCAGATTATTTAATTGATTTCAACCTTACCGCCACTATCAATTCATCCACTAAACCATCACATCACCTTATCCAAACCTTCATTACCGCCTTACACCCCTGTTTTAAATAATCTCGACTGTTCAATTTCATCTTCTTACTTGCAACTTTACTGCCCTAGACATTTCTCCTCTCTACTTTACCCACGCTCAAAATCATCTACATTCACCTTTCCCAAATAGCACTTAACCCTCAGCACAACCAAGTCACACTTCTTGATTCTTCAAGAGATGCTGACTTCTCTGAAATCATCTCTTTTCTCACCCAATCAACCTACTACACTGCCCTTACCGTTAACCCCACTGTTTATTCCAACCAAATGGCTGAATTTTGGGAAAATGGTCAGGTCGAAACCCTAAATGGGATTGTGTACTGCGGTCCAACATCCGTGGAAAGGAGTTGATCGTCACTGAACAACTCATCAGGGAGCACCTTGAGCTTCACGATGAAGGAGCTCCTACTGAATTCCCTAAGAAGATTTGGATAGCACTTATATCCTAATGGGATATGGTGGAGACATCAGCAGGTCGACTGTTTATAAGTTCAACTTCTCCTACAATTGGAAGTTCCTCCTGCATGTTGTACTTCATTGCTTGTCCAACAAATCCGGAGGATGGGATCAAATCCCTTATGAACTAGGATGCTTAGTTCATGGATTGGTGAGAGGCCTGCGCTTCAACTACTCACGATTTGTGTTCTCAAATCTGATTGGGAATCTGCAAAGGGAAACATTCTTCATGTATCCTAGATTCCTTCAACACATAATCAACTGTGAGTTGGACCAAAGCATGCTTGTCTGTGCAGCTGCTCTGACTGTCCCCCAAATGTGGCCTTCCATCTTCAAGACCTTGAAGAAGATGTCCACCAACTTCACTGGAAGTCACACTGCTCTGCTTCCAGGTATGATTGAGCGCATAGCTCCTGGTGACATCCCTGTTCACCCCACAGGTGATGAACCCACACCAGCAACTACCACCATAATGCCAACACTACCTTCTCCACCCATCACCATCACTTATCAAAGATGCCCCAAACGAACCCTTGTTCAATCTACTTTGATTGAACAAGCTCCTCCTGTTCAATCCAAAAGGACTAGAGTGGAAACATGGGCTCCCACTCAGTCAGAGGTCTCTCCATCCTTCTCTTTTGACCTCAATTTGGGCTTTGAGTCTCCTCAGTCTCAAACCCAGGAGCCTGATACCCAAACCAACAGCCCTCCGAATGAGTATCTACACTCTTCTGAGCTGCCAACAAGGGACAGCCCCACCAGAGACTCAATGCCTGTAGACATTGACCAAAGCCCCGGGTCAGTAGGCTTAACCTTCCTATCTTTCACTGACCTTCTATTCAAAACTGACGAAGAGAGAACATCTCTCTCCATGACAATGAAGTTGATCTACCATACCCACTTCAAGATCAATAGAGCCCGAAGAAATCCCTTATCTCTAGCCCCCATCAGCAACCAATAACTGGTGAGTCCCACTGATGTGAAGAGGACTCATATAGATTCAACTGCCACTACAGAAGGTGCCTCAATGGACCTTGTGGACAGTGGTAACATCACTCAGACTGAATCTACGGCCACCGAGCCCTTTGATGACTCTGAAAGAGACATCATTGCGCATGGGAAACCAGGTGCCAAGAAACCACATCTGGTGGTGAGGCTGAACATACTAGGTATGTTACCTCATCCCCCGTGATTCTTCAAAAGAAGATGAGGGAGCATGCAAATCCTTGTTAAAGACCTTCTATCTAAACTCTCAAACCTTGAATCCTTGGTTAGGACTTTAGAAGCAAGGTCTGCCACTTAGCAACTTGTGATTGACAATCTCAAGGCTCAACTAGCTGAGAAACAGACAGAGAGGACTGTTAGGCATGTACCTATTCAGGTCTCACTGACTTCTTCCTATAGCTCATCTAGCTCTCAAGATGATGCTACCAAAAAAGGGGATATGTTCAAAGACAATACATGAGGAACCATAGAGCCGACCTTCAACTTCAACATCTTCTTCTCCCATCATCTCAGCAGCTGAGCCATCTCACGTCATTCTTTAGATTGACCCAAGATGCTCAGTGATCTCTACAGACTCTTCAACAAGTTTCTGTTAGATCCTCCTTTGAGCAGCCGAGCCATGATGTTGCAATGATCTACTTTGGAGCTGAAGAGCTTCAGAGGCTGACTGCACCTTCTACCACTATGGAAGAAGTTGGTCAACCTAAGGTCCACATGGAACCCAATTCAATTCGAAGGGGAAATGGGGACTGATGGCCCAGCAATTGAAACAGTTGGGACAGAATCTGCATCACCTCCAACTTCCGAAGCTGAAGTTAAAGTCTCGGAAGAACAAGCTGAATCTTCCGAAGCTGAAATGGAAGTTGCGGAAGGACTATTCAAAATGTCCGAAGAACTGACCATCACAGATGCAATCCTAGAAATGGCATCTGAGATGAGCAGTGAGGACTTTCCAATTCTACCTCCATCCCAGACACCATCTCTGCCTCTCTCACAATCAGAACCTCTCTCCAAGAACCACCACAGTCAGGATCTTCAAAAGACAAAAGAAAAAGGAATATGACTGCGGAAGAGCTTCAGGAAGAGAGAAGATTGAGAAACTCAAGAAGAAAGGAAGACTTCAGACTGAGAAGTTGCTACTGCTGCGTACAAAAGCAGCTGCTTCCAATCAGGAGGTTGTGATCAATAAAAGAATAGAGCAGATAATTGACCAGCTCATTGAATGGGAGCTGCCAATGAAGAAACACTCCTGCTACCATTAGAGGAGTTGGTGGATCTGGAGAAGGCAACCAGGCCGAAACTTGAGGAAGAAGCCAGGTTGGCCTTGGAGAAAGAAGAGGAAAAGCAACAGAAGGAGTTTGAATTGCAGCTAAGGAGAGACAGGGTGAACTTCCTACTATCCAGAGGCTTTGAGCTTCAAGAACTTTCTCCACACAATGATGATACGATCCTCTGGCTCTACAACAAAGAGCAATCAAATGGAGAAGAAAGGGAAAAGGCTGCAAAAGAAAAGGCCAGAGAGAAGAAGAAGAAGGAGAAGAAGCCAGGGTCACTGCCTCCAAGAAGCTCACTGAGAAAGCCTGGATGAAGGACTATCTTCAGGCTCATGGATTCTCTGGGAGGCAGGTGGGTCCCATGTCTGAAAGGACACTCCAATGGATTATCAGTGAAATTAAGGCTGACATCTGGATGGGGAAAGGAAAGAGATGTATAGAAGGGTAAAAGGGATGACCTTCACTACTCCACCACCCAACCACAACCTGAACCTTCACCCCTACCATTCACCATTAAACCTGAACCTTTCACCCCTGAACCAACATCACTACCCTCACCTACTCCCTCACCTAAACCACCCAAACTTCCCATCATCCAACCCAAAACACTAGCCAGAACCTCTGAACCTAAACCTGCCCAATTACCATCCAGACCATCCCTTCAGCCTTCTCAACATCTCTCCCTTGAGGATTTTAAGGCAATCAAGACGAAGCTCGTGAACTGCACTACTCTGAGTGAAGTATCTTGTGTAGAAGACTCTGTCAACATCACCTATGTTGATGGTTCTTCAAGTTCCCTCACAAGAGATAAATTCCTTGATTTGCCTAGAGGAACTTTGGACCAGGTTGTGAGACTTCTAGGACTCAACTCAGACTCTTTGAATGATGAAGAGAAGAAGCTCATAAGGAAACTGGTGACTCTGCTGGATACAAAGAAAGAGGACAAGATTCCCAATCAGTCTCTTGTGCCTAGAAGGAAGATAATCCCGTGGAGGTTCGATGAACCTTCTCACAACTTTGTTGTGGAAAGAGAGAATGGTGAAGTCAATAGACTTAATGAAACCTCTCTGCTACACTCCAGCAGGTTCAACATTGCTGAGCTAGCAGAGAAGCCATTCTCCAACCCCTCTACTCTGAAACTACTGCACTCATCAGAAATCATCTCAGCAGTCTTCATCAAGCTGAGTTAACTACAAAGGAAAAGATTGAAGAAGAGTTAAAGTTGAGAAGAAAGGAAGACAAGGAAAGATCTCCCACCAAAGGTACTGCCTTTCTACACATGGTGAAAGGTCCTAAATTGGAACCTATAGTTTGATGGGAATATGACTATAGTTCCCATCAACTAACTCTTTTCAGAGGGCAAAAACAAAGGGTACATGTTATCCAAGGTGACAGACTGGATTTCCTATCTACCAAGGATATGTACAAACTTTTCAGCACCACATCAGGGAAGAACAAGGACACAGACAAATATTTACTCTCCTTGGTGCTGAAAGTTTTGAGAAGTCGAGACAAGTGAAATTTTGGTAGCATCAGCCTAGGGGGAGTTTGTTGGATCAAGAAGAAGGCTAATGCAACCAAAACTTTATCACTTAAATTTATTTTGGTGCTGCATGCAAAAGGCTTCCGAAGCTTAGCATGGAACTTCTGAAGGTTGTAGAGTTCTTCGAAGACAAAATGAAAGATCAACTTCCGAAGACAGAACTCTACTTCCGAAGACAAGTGCATACTTCCGAAGTTCAAGACTTAGAAGAATAAAGTAAAGACCACTTCCGAAGTATGATGAAAAGAAAAAGTCTCCAAGCCTTGGAAGAAGCAGCCTCTTCCGAAGTATAAGTGGCTTCGGAAGTACTAACTCTTCGAAGCCATTTAACCTTCGGAAGACACTGCTATGAACTGTGGACACAAGTATGGTCTCTGACACTCCACTGCAGACTTCTGATACAGCATGGCTTCTTCCTAAAGAACCATGTTGTTGACCATACTTTATTCCACTCTTCACCTTTTCATGGTAGTACATGTTACCAACTTTAGTTGGTGACAAAAGGTAAGTCAGGGACATGTCCTAACTACCAAATCTCAGATAAGACTTTATCCGAGATACCTTAATCTTTAGTCTTGTAGTATAGACTTTAGCTATAGGATCCCAGCTGGTATCAAAGTATATCTGGCTATAGATAGTATTATATATAGGTTCTCCTTGTAATTCATAGATACACAGATTATCTGCTTGTAAGAGTCTTGTATTTTGAGTTGAGAATCAATATATAAAAGTATCTTGAAAATTATCTTTCTGTGTTCTTAGTTACTTTATATATTGTGATCAACTCTTATTGATTCTTCATATATCCGAGTGCTGTTGTAGGTGAGTTTGAGTGAAAACTCTGTGTTTAAGTGACAAACACCGATCCTGCAAAAACCATGCCCACGGTGCTTGTTTCAAACCATATAACAACTTTTGCAGGCGGCACAAATGATTGGGAAAGGTGGGATTTTGTAAATTCAGGTGGTTTATTCATGTAAACAGTTTCTTCGAGATTGCCATGCAGGAATGCATTTTTGACGTCCAATTGGTGAACTGGCCAGGAGTTGGAAACAGCTAAAGATAGAACAGTACGAATGGTTGAAGGTTTGACCACCGGACTAAAAGTTTCCATACAATCAACTCCGCTAGTTTGAGATTTGCCATTGCAAACTACACGTGCTGTATAATAGTCTAATGTACCATCAGATATAAATTATGCTGAAATAGCCACATCGACAGAATGATCGGGCTGTTCAATAGCCTAGGTACAAGCTCTCAAGTGTTATTAACCTGTAAGGCACTAAACTCATTGTTCATGGCACGAAGCCAATTAGGATCCGATAATGCTTTATTATAATTGGTTGGAATAGGTGAGATATTAGATGTGGTGGCCAAATTATATTTTGGGTTTGGTTTGAGAATACCATTTTTGGCATGAGTTGTCATGGGATGAGCGTTGGATTCAGGCGGTTGTGGGGTTTGGTCAGTGGGATGATTGGGGTTTCGCATACGGTGGGAAGAGTTATGTGGTGGGTTGGATGGGTCGGAGAGGTCGGTGGGCCGAGAGTGGAAGGAGGTGGGCTATTAGGTGGGACGGAGGTAGTGGGGGAGGGAATGGGGGTGGTGTTTGGGAGTGTGGATTGAGTTGGGGAATGGATGGTTGGAAGGTATGGTGGAAATTTATGGGAAGGGAATCATCTAAAAAATCATAGGTAGATGGTATGAGAGGTTCAGTAAATGGGAATTGGTTTTCGTCAAAAATCACATGACGCGATAAGTGAACCCGACTAGAAGGGGGTCAGAGCATCGATAGCCACGAAAATCTACAGGGTATCCTAAGAAAACACAATGAGTCGATCACAATAAAAGTTTTTTGGTTTGGGTGCAGATAAGTTAGGATAACATGCACAACCGAATACATGTAAGTGATCATATGTTGGTTGACCAAGATAGAGGGCAAAGGATGGGGTTTGATAGTGAAGTTTTTATTTGTAGGAAGTATATTGTGGAGGTAGGTGGCAGTATGGAGAGCCTCCACCCAAAATGTTGGTGGAAGATGAGCATGGATCAAGAGGGCACGGATGATGTCATTTATCTGACAAATCATTCTTTCGTCTTTCTCATTTTGTTGAGAGGTTTGAGGACAAGAGAACCTAAATGTAAGACCATTTAAGTTGGCAAAAGTTTGAATTGGGTGTTATCAAATTCACCCCCGAGGTCACATTGGAAAGTTTTAATTATTGAGTTAATTGAGTTTGTATAAGTTTGTGGAATTTGGCAAAGGTGGGGAAAGTTTCGGATTTGAATTTCAAAGGGTACACCCACACATAATTGGTAAAATTATCTATTAAAACCATGTAATACTTATAACTGGAATCGCTCAACAAGCGATGTCCAAAGATCACAATGAATAATATCAATGGTTTAAAAGTACAAGAAATAAAATCAACAAAAGATAAACGTTTGCTGTTGGACAGTTGACATGAATGACAAACTTCGTGACCAACGTCTTTATTACAATTATGAAAAAGATAACAACTAAGATAATTCAACATATTGGAGCCTGGATGTCCAAGACGATCATGCCATGGTGTGGGTGCAGATGAGGAGAGCAATGAATACTCAGGTGGAATGAACGGGTAGAGATCGCCAGTGCTATTGTGACAAGAAAGGAGGCGTCCATCCTTGAGGTCCTTTAAAGAAAAACCAAAAGGGTCAAAAGCAACGATGACTTGATTATCGGTTGAGAATTTTCTAACCAATATTAAATCTTTAATAACACTAAGGGAATGGAGGATGCTATTTAATTTGTAAGTTTTAGTGGGTAGTTTATAATAAGCATGATCGGATCCGTGAATTGGTAATTGTTGACCATTACCGACAAAAATAGGACTTATAGGTAAATAACAAGGAAAAGTGATTTTACCTGGGTCGGAAGTGATATGAGATGAGGCACCGGTGTCCATTTGCCATTGTGGATCAGTGTAGTTTAGTTGCAAGTTGGATAAGGCAGACCCTATATCACTGTAATTGAGTGCATTATTTCCATTGTTGAAACCATGTGGAATTCGGTCCATTTGATTGTTGGTATGAAGATGAGCAAGGTAGGGTTGAGAGGGATATGGGCTTGGTGGAGGGGCCCACTATGTTGAATAAGTGTATGGATATTGAAATACATGAAGAGAAGGGATTTTCCCCTAAGTGTTACCACGACCCGGAAGGGTCTGATGTTGGCTACCACTTCGACCGCCATGGTGAACCTACCAGCCCCCTCTGGCCGTCATTCCTCGGCCATGGGCCGCTTTCATCGGGTCATAATTTTTACCTTTGTAGCCATTGGGATATGGTGACCAAACCGGGTCGGATTGCAGCGGATGGTGGCTCTCCTTATGTTCAGTCTCCATCGGCGGTTGAGAGTGCAATATGGCAGAATTACGGGCCGGTTCTAATCTACCTGCTTGTCTTTGTTGCTCAGATTCCACCATGTCACGAGCTTCATCCTAGGTTGGTTCACTTTGATTGATAAGCGCTCGATGGTGTCGTATTCGCTGGGGAGACTGCGGACTAATTGGATGACCAACGACTTACAGAGACAGGTTGATCAACATCGGTGAGTTGTCCGGCCAAATCCTTGAGAGTCTGACAATAATCATTGAAGGAAGAGCAAGATGACAACTTGGTGTGATAAATGTTTCTTCTAAAGTGGTTGCTCGGGCATGCTTAATGTTGATGAAGAACTTTTGAACCTGAAGCCAAGCCTTCCTAGCGGTGGTGACCTCTTCTAGGATGCGTTCCATGATGTCATCACAGACAGAGTTGTAGATCAATTGAACAATCAAGGCATCAACGCTGGTCCATGTGGGGTAGTCGGGATTAGATTCAAGAGGTGGATTGGTGCCATCGATGTGGTGTAGAACCTTGAAAGCTCGAAGGTGATGGCGTAATAGTTTGACCCATGTAGAGTATGAAACCTTTTTGCCATCGAGTGTTCGGATTTTGGTGGTAATGTTGCCAACGGAATAGGCGGGGTGAAGAGGTTTGGTATCAAGGGTGATAGGAGCTTTGGAGGAAGACAAAGTTTCTTTTTCTCCTGCCATGAAAAAATTAGGGCTTAGGGGTTATTGGCTCTGATACCATGAAAGATAATAAAATTGTTTTATTGAATTGATAATCAAGAACATTTGACCCTATATATAATTGATGTCAAACATAAATTTAGACTTAAACATAGGAATGAAAAGACTTAATCAAAAATAGATATAAATGAATATGTTCTGTTAATAATTTTCTCTATTTTCAAACAAACCCACATAGTTGATTCCATGGCGAATTGGGGTGTTACATCGGGTCCTTTGAATAGAAAATTGTTATTTTTGGTTGGTAGCATAGAGCTGCTCACTATTTTCAGAATCCAACAAGCGATGTCGGTGTCTTGCGTCCTAGACGTGGGGATACCAATTTTTGGAGACTTATCAAAAACAAACCTATACCTAGTAATGTTATGTCTTATATAAGGATGGCGGGTTTTGGTGGTATTATTGACTACAGTTACCGTAAGCTTGATGGTGGTTTGATTACGGCTTTGGTGGAGAGATGGTTTCCTGAAACCCACAAGTTCCATTTACTTGTGGGAGAATACATGGTAACCCTTCAAGATGTTCAAGTCTTATGGGGTTTGCAAGTTGATGGTGATATAATTACTGGCATTGATGTGGTGATGAACTAAAATAAAATAATAGATTTGTTCGGGCGTTTGACAGGTTGTTTTCTTGATCCTCATCATATAGAAGGTTTAAAAATAAACTTGGTTTCTATTTTTGAAAGAGATAGAAAAAGATTTCCCTACAAGTGCCTCTATTTAGCAATGCCAGTAGTGTGCTCGACTAATAATATTATACATGATTTGGGTGACTTTATTCCCCGATTCATCTTCCAACGGGCTACATGTTAATTTTTTAACACATATAGAAGATTTAGAAGAGTGCGCCCAACAAAGTTGGGGGAGTGCCACTTTAGCATTGTTGTACAGACTGTTGGGATCGTGTACTGGACGATGTACTAACTGATCAACGTGTAACCAAATAGTGCGGAATCCTATTTGATTGGCGATCCAATCAGTGAGAACGCACGTAGAAACAATTATGTATTGAATCTAAACGTTAAGAACGATCTGGAATCGATTTATTGCGATCTATGAAGTTGGAACAAGTTCTTAGAGGTCTTTGGATGGCTAGGGTACGTATGTAGTCGAAGGGTTCTCAATTCTTTTGTTTTTTTCACGAATTAGGTGGTTTCATAGGTTAGGGTTGCTCATTCGGGTGACTGAACCATTAGCATGGTTCAGTCGTGCGATTGAGCCATGCGGTTGATCCATTCGCATGACTGAGTGTTTAGTCATGCGATTGAGTCAATCTCATGTTACAATCATGCGACTGATCCAGACTCTTGTACGATTGAGTCATTCGCATGAGGTTGTACATGCGTATGGTCCATTAGCATCGGCCATTCGCATGAGAACTTCATAGTACTAAGTTTGAATATATTTCTTAATCATTATGTCACTAATACTAGTTCAAACAACCCCCGACCTATATAGTCAATTCAATAAACGTTAAACTACAAATTAATGAAATATTAAACATTATAAACACAACCAAACATTTTCATTTCATTAAGTACCCAACTATTACATATGTGTAAGACAATAAAGACATATTATATTAAGTTCAGAAACTAGGTACACATGCTCTGATACCACTTGTTGGGATCGTGTACTGGATGATGTACTAACTGATCAATGTGTATACCGAATCAAATAGTGCGGAATCCTATTTTATTGGCGATCCAATCAGTGAGAACGCACGTAGAAACAGTTATGTATTGAATCTAAACATTAAGAATGATCTGGAATTAATCTATTACGATCTATGAAGTTGGAACAGGTTCTTAGAGGTCTCTGGATGGCTAGGGTACGTATGTAGTCGAAGGGTTCTCAATTCTTTTGTTTTTCCACGAATTAGGTGGTATTTATAGGTTGGGGTTGCTCATTCAGGCGACTGAACCATTAGCATGGTTCAGTCGTGCGATTGAGCCATGCGGTTGATCCATTCGCATGACTGAGTGTTTAGTCATGCGATTGAGTCAATCTCATGTTACAATCATGCGACTGATCCAGACTCTTGTACGATTGAGTCATTCGCATGAGGTTGTACATGCGTATGGTCCATTAGCATCGGCCATTCGCATTAGAACTTCATAGTACTAAGTTTGAATATATTTCTTAATCATTATGTCACTAATACTAGTTCAAACAACCCCCGACCTATATAGTCAATTCAATAAACGTTAAACTACTAATTAATGAAATATTAAACATTATAAACACAACCAAACATTTGCATTTCATTAAGTACCCAACTATTACATATGTGTAAGACAATAAAGACATATTATATTAAGTTCAGAAACTAGGTACACATGCTCTGATACCACTTGTTGGGATCGTGTACTGGATGATGTACTAACTGATCAATGTGTATACCGAATCAAATAGTGCGGAATCCTATTTTATTGGCGATCCAATCAGTGAGAACGCACGTAGAAACAGTTATGTATTGAATCTAAACATTAAGAATGACCTGGAATTGATCTATTACGATCTATGAAGTTGGAACAGGTTCTTAGAGGTCTCTGGATGGCTAGGGTACGTATGTAGTCGAAGGGTTCTCAATTCTTTTGTTTTCCCACGAATTATGTGGTATTTATAGGTTAGGGTTGCTCATTCAGGCGACTGAACCATTACCATGGTTCAGTCGTGCGATTGAGCCATGCGGTTGATCCATTCGCATGACTGAGTGTTCAGTCGTGTGATTGAGTCAATCTCATGTTACAATCATGCGACTGGTCTAGTTTCCTGGTTCAGTCATGCGACTGAGTCATTCGCATGAGGTTGTTCATGCGTATGGTCCATTAGCATCGGCCATTCGCATGAGAACTTCATATTACTAAGTTTGAATATATTTGTTAATCATTATATCACTAATATTAGTTCAAACAACCCCAGACCTATATAGTCAATTCAAGAAGCGTTAAACTCCTAATTAATGAAATATTAAACATCATAAACATAACCAAACATTTGCATTTCATTAAGTACCCAACTATTACATATGTGTAAGACAATAAAGACATATTACATTAAGTTCCTAAAGAATTGATATCCCGCTGATGTAGACTTGTAGTTCATCTTGCAGCCACAGTAATCTAAGTCACTATAAGCTATTAGATCGAAGTCATCGTCATGAGGATACCACAACCCAAGTGTTGGATTACCCTTCAGGTAATGAAAGATCCTTTTGACCCCTATCAGATGGTTAACTTTTGGCTTTGCCTGATATCTTGAACATAAACATGTGGCGTACATGATATCAGGTCTTGAGGCTGTGAGGTACATGAGAGATCCAATCATTCCTCGGTACATGGTGGCATCAACCAGATCACCATTTTCGTCGAGTGCTACATCATGGTTTGTAGCAAGTGGAGTCCCTGCTGCGGAAGCATTCTCCATGTCAAACCGACTGAGAATATCTCCTACATACTTGGTCTGATGTAGGAAGATCCCTTTTGGTGTCTGATCCACCTGTAACCCGAGAAAGAATTTGATCTCTCCCATTATACTCATCTCAAACTCAGCTTTCATTACTGCTTAGAACTCTTTACATAATTCTTCGTTCTTTAAACCGAAGATTATGTCATCGACATAGATTTGGACAAGCAGTAAATCTCCATCCTTTTCTTTGATGAACAGCGTGCAGTCAATTACACCTCTACGAAAGCCGTGTTTCACAAGGTGAGTCGAGAGTTTCTCGTACCAGGCCCTGGGAGCTTGATGAAGCCCGTATAACGCCTTGTCAAGTTTGTAAACTCTATCCCGATGATATGGATCCTCAAATCCCTCGGGTTGACTGACGTACAGTCTCTCGGATTTCCCCATGAAGGAAAGCACTCTTCATATCCAATTGATAAACTTTAATCTTCATATAGGATGCATAGACAAGGAAGATGCGGATGGCTTCCATTCTTGCCATGGGTGCAAACACTTCATTGTAGTCTATTCCCTCGACTTGTCGAAATCCCTGAACTACAAGTCGAGCCTTGTTTTTGATGATCACCCCTTGATCATCTTTCTTGCATTTCAAGACCCATTTGGTGCCAATGACCTTAGCGCCTTTAGGTCTATCCACTAGAGTCCATACACCTAACTTCTTGAACTGAAGAAGTTCTTCTTGCATGGCACTCACCCATGCATCATCATTCAGGACTTCACTAACATACTTTGGCACGAACTGAGACACAAAGCAATGATATGCACCGTCATGAAGGTAACCATTTTCCATCATCGAGGCATAATCAGCTGAATACAATTGATTTCTGGTCTGAACTCCTGATCTCACATCCCCAATGACATTATCCAAAGGATGATAGACATTTGGGCGTGATCCAAGAGTGGTTCGAACAATTACCTCAAAATCAAGATTATGAACATTTGGTTCGGTATCTGAGGTAGTAGGAGTCTGAGGTTCTGAAGATGCAGAGGCATCAATGACAGATGGTTGTGGACTATAGGTAGGAGGAACCTGTTGCTCCTGGTTGTTCTGATCAGTCTCCACAGCTTCTTTATCAGAGGAAGAGTCACTATCTTTAAGTGGTCCCCCTAAGTTGGTAGATGAATCACCTTGTAGTCCGAATGATGTAGATTCCTGAGATGGTGGGTTTAGGACATCATACATCATCTTTGTTGCTAACTCATCATCAGAAATAGAGAGTGGTATGTTGAAGGATTTGAAGAATCCATCATAGTTGAAAAAGAAGGCGGGTCCTTTTCAAGCAGGTGGTGTGGTGTATCTCTGAACATCAACATTACACCACACTTCTACCTGACCCGTTGAATTGTTGTAAACCCTCTTGTTTGGTATGTTGTATCCTAGAAAGATACCTTCATCAGCTTAATCGCTGAATTTTCCCTCCTGAGTCTTCTTCAGTAGGGTGCACGGAGCGCCAAACGGCTCGAGATACTCTAGATTAGGTTTACGTCATTGTAGTAACTCGTAGCATGTCTTGCCATGGCGTTTGACTACCAGAACTCGATTTAACGTGTAACACCCATTTGCAACTGCCTCGTTCCAGAATTGGATAGGCAGTTTTGAGTCTGCTAGCATCGTCCGTGCTATCTCTATCAAGCTGCAATTTTTCCTTTCAGCAACACCGTTCATCTGAGGAGTGTAGGCAGAAGTGAACTGATGCAAAATTCCTTTTTTTCCTTGCAGTAAGCCTCCATCCATTGTTTCTTGAACTCGGTTCCATTGTCTGAGCGCACTTGACGTACATTCAACTTGTATAGAGACTCCAGAGTAGTTACTAATTCCTTGAATGACTCAAAGTTTCTGATTTGGATTTCAAAAACATCACCCAAGTGAATCTTGAGTAGTAATCAGTAACCACATAGTAGTACAAGTCACCTGCGATGCCTCTTGTACTGACTAGACCAAACAGATCCATGTGAAGAAGTTCAAGAGGAAGTTTGATAGAATGAACTTTCTTTTCCTTATAAGACTTCTTCATCTGTTTGCCCTTCTTGCATGCAACACAGAAATCTAGAAGTTGGAAGTTTTTTTATGTTAACTCCTCTCACTAGATCATTCTAGATCAAGTGATTCATCTTCCTTGGATTAATGTGTCCCATTCTCCTATGCCACGAGATGGAATCCTTCTCAGTAGCTTTTGACAAGAAGCACTGAACTTCATGATCCGTTGGGGAGACCTTTGATAGATCCAAGACATAAGGTCCTTATATCTTGAGGCAAACATTAAGACTTGATCCTCTGGGATGACATAGTCCTTTTTCAGGACACAACTTTTCTTGTTGTCAAATACTACCTTAAAATATTTATCACAAATTTAAGAAATAGAAAGCAAGTTATTTTGAAGTTGTTGAACATAGTTTACCTTGTCAAACTTCACTTTCTGATTACCTACTTCTCCTTGAGCTGTGATGTACCCACCTTTGTTTCCAGCAAATGAAACATGGCCTCCTTTGATTTGTTTGACATTTGACAAGAGAGCCCTGTTCCCTGTCGTGTGCCTAGATGCTCCGCTATCTATAATCCACGTGTTGGTTTTAGCACTATAGCGAACACCCTGCACATTCAATTTGAAAACATTAGTTCAGGTTAGGGACCCAAGCCTTCACTGGCTTGGGTTTCCCAGACGCATCACACATCATAAATGTAACCCATTGACCGTTCGAGGGTGAGGAACCTCAGATGTCTTCTTGTTCTCATTATCAGACAATGAGGTTGACTTTTCCTTCCATAAGCCAGCTTTGTGTAAGGCCTGTTTGTGATAAACAGATGACTGGCTAATGTGTTGAACTTTAGGTTCACTATCCCTTTTAGGTGGCATCACTGAGTTCCTCTTAAAAGAGCTAGGTTTTTGTTCAGGAAGTTCAACTTTTCTCCTCGGTGTCTGATAGTAAGGACAATGAGACGCAATGTGTCCATACTCTCCACAACTGTAGCATGATCTGCTTTCAACTTTACGATTTAACTGTTTTTGTGGAGATGTATGTGACACCCGAGTGACCTTACTCTGTTTGGGTTTTGACTCTGCTTGTTTAGATGTTTTGTCTAGTTTAACAAAGTTAATTGCTTTAACATTTTTAACATCTTTTTCTTTTCTATTTTCTGGACTTTGACATGATGCACGTGATTGGTTAATGTTACTGGTCTTTTTAGGTTCATATTTGATAGTTGTTGAACCAGACTTTATACTAACCTTTTCAAACTCTTTGACCAGATTAACACAAGGCATTTTATCTTTTGCCTTTGAAGTGGCCTCCTTTTGTTTAATACCAAATTCATTTGATGTACGTATGGAATTTGGATCACATACCAGAGGAGTTGACACCACATGATCCTTGATATAATAATTGGCTTAATTTTAGCATTCATCAAGATCTTATGTGGTGGGGGAACCACTTTATATCCCAATCCCTCCCTGTTGTTACGCTCTCTCACTAAGTGTTGGACTATGTGTGAAGAACTAGGCCAACTATGCAGTTTTTGTTTTAGGGAGTTAACTTCTACTTCTAAAATTGCCTTTTGTTTCTTAGTGTCCTCTAGGAAGTTTAGATAGTACCTAATGTCATTAGCTTGGTTAAAGGCAGCTACTTATGTTTCCCTAAGCTGTTTGTTCAAAAGGTCTATCTTTTCTTTGTAACTATGCTCATTTTGTTTTAGAACTCTGTTAGCTTCAGTACACAGTTCCAGTCCTTTACTAAGTTATCATTATGATCTAATACCTCGGAAATTTTAAATCAATGCTTTCCCTAAATGTATTACAGTCAGAACAAGCATGATTATTAAAAAGTTGGTTAGTAGTACTTACCTAAAAGGGTTTGGATGAATCAGCCATCAATGCAGAGTCTGGTGTTTCTGGGGCTGGTGATTCTGACGTTGTTGTAGTTTTCCCTTCTTCAGGCAGGTAATTGACCACTGGTGCAGTTTCTTTTAACTTGGACATCGCAAGTTCCACTGCTCTATCTCCTTCACTCGCTGAATCGTCATCTATATCTTCCACACATAGCGATATTGGATTCTCTCGGTGAGAGAAACCGAAAGCTACAGTCCTATCTTTCATCTCATTAGCAGTTAAGGCTTTAGGATCCTTGCTTGATGAAGTAGGACTGCTAGTGGGTTTCTCCTGACGATTGAAGGGTGAGAAAGGATTCCCATTTCCAGTCTTCTTTGGCTTCACATACTCACGTTTGAAGTGCCCTTTCCCACCACAGTTGAAACAGGTCACCTTACTCTTGTCGAAGCCAAAAGTAGTGTCCTTAGTTACAACTAAGTTCCGTTCGGTCTTTTTGACAAATTCTTAGCTCGTCGGACAGCAATCGCTAAGGCCCACATTATATCCATCCGTTCCTGCTCTGTTTCATCCACCTGCTCGTAATCCTCATTAGCCAGATGATAGTTCCCAATTTTACCAACAATTAGTCCATCATAGGAGTGGACTACAATAGCTAAAAGATCCTGTGTTCTTTAGCTACCTCAACTGTCACATTACCGAAGTATTCGGTCTTCAGTTTTGCTGCATTGGCTTCAGGTGCAATGTATTGGGTACCAGACGACCCTGACGTTTCTGACCCTAAAGTAGAGGCTTGAGAAGGACTAGCTGAGCATGACACAAAAGTTGTCTGAAGAGGTCCTCCAGATGTTTTGGCTTGAGGAGTCGCGTTGTACAACGTTGGGTTCTGATCATAGGAAGACTTTTGTGCTCTGTACTTCATCCTCAGCTCTTCCTCTTTTAGCTTCATAATGAAGTCATTGATATCTAACTTCGTTAGCATACCATTTTGTCTGAGATTTGAGTCAAATGACACCCATTTCTCCGCCAGTCTGTCTGCAAAGTTAGACACTTTGTCTTCCATTTATGTCGTTACTCCATGAGTGTGCATCTCACTCATCAAGTGGTAGACACTCTCGATTACATCATCCGGGCTTTCCTTACCCATTGAAGAGAAGTTTTCAAACTCCTTCTTCAAAGCCTTAGCCTTTATGGCCTTTAATGATGTGTTCCCGTCATATCTCTTCTCCAGTGCATCCCATAATTTCTTTGCTTGTGTATACTCAGAAAACTGATGGAATATATCCTTTGGAATTGACTGTGTAAGCAAAGCATAAACTTTCTTCTCAGCATTGTATTTGGCTTTCTGTCCATCAGTCATGCCACCCAGTGTAAGTTTGATGCCATCAGCTCCTACTAGCATGTTGTACCCCGTCTCTATAGATTCCCACAGATTGGGATCTACTCCATTTAAGTAGATCTCGAAAAATTGCTTCCATTGGGGTATTCGTCTAACGTGATTAGCTTTGGGGGTTTGTTGTGATTCCCTACTTCATTCTCCAGTAGCAGTAAGTTTTGAATACGTGAGTCTCTCCCTGCTGTGAATGCTGAATATTGGTCCTCCGTTGCAATAACTTTAACTTTAAACAAACTATTTTATTTGTGCGAATGAAGGTGTGCGATTGGGCTATTCGGGCGATTGACCTATGCGGATGGTTCAATCGTGCGACTGAACTTATGCGGATGGCTCAGACGGGCGAATGAACAAGTGCGGTTGAACAATGTGAATAGACTACTCAATCGTACGAATGGAGGTACGAATGAGCCCAATCGTGCGTATGATGGATGCATATGTGTTCAGTCGTACGATTGAGTCAATTGTGCGACTGAAGCTGCTGGATTTTGAAAATTCATAGGTTTAACGTGTTTTGGCCGTAAAAACACGAATTTTCACTAACCCTAAATTGCCGTATGCTGGAAAAATTAAACTTTGTGAACTGGAGACGTCTAAGACACCGTTTGACACAAAAAGATTGCGTTTTTAGTGAAAAAACAAAATTTTGTATAAAAACGATGAATCACACGTAAATCAAGAGCCAAAGCTCTAATACCCTTGTTGGGATCGTGTAGTGGACGATGTACTAACAGATCAACGTGTATACCGAATCAAATAGTGCAGAATCCTATTTGATTGGCGATCCAATAAGTGAGAACGCACGCAGAAACAATTATGTATTGAATCTAAACGTTAAGAACGATCTGGAATCGATCAACTGCGATTTATGAAGTTGGAATTGGTTTTTAGAGGTCTCTGGACGGCTAGGGTACGTATGTAGTCGAAGGGTTTTCAATTCTTTTGTTTTTTCACGAATTAGTGGTATTATAGGTTAGGGTTGCTCATTCGGGTGACTAAACCATTAGCATGGTTCGGTCGTGTGATTGAGCCATACGGTTGATCCATTCGTATGACTGAGTGTTCAGTCGTGCGATTGAGTCAATCTCATGTTACAATCATGCGCCTGATCCAGTCTCCTAGTTCAGTCGTGCGACTGAGTCATTTGCATGAGGTTGTTCATGCGTATGGTCTATTAGCATAGGCCATTCGCATGAGAACTTCATATTACTAAGTTTGAATATATTTGTTAATCATTATATCACTAATATTAGTTCAAACAACCCCAGACCTATATAGTCAATTCAATAAGGGTTAAACTACTAATTAATAAAATATTAAACATTATAAACCACCCAACTTTGCTTTCATTAAGTCCCCAACTATTATATATGTGTAAGATAATAAAGACGTATTACATTAAGTTCAGAACTAGGTACACATGTATCTACACAGACAGTTATGCAAGGCAACAAAAATATTGGCTACTGATGTCAGTGGACCTTTATTTTTGTTACAGTTATGGGCTTGGAAAATGTTACCTACTCTTCTCTAATTAATAACCGTAGTTTTGACCCTAAATAACCATACACATTATCATATGGTGCAAGGTATGTTAAAATCATGTAAAACTGTGTTATTCTATTTACTGAATATATATTTATTATTTTTGTTTAACCGATTTTGTTTTGAATTATATTTAAAGATGGTAGGGGAAACTTAACTATATTTCAACCACCCCGAATTGCTTGAGCGCATATAGATCATCATTACATTCGATAAATAATAACATGGTAATTTATTTATTATTATTATTATTAACAAAATATATATTATGAAAACTTTAATAATTTAAAATTTTGTTTTTGTATTAATTTAACTAAGAGGCCTTATGATGAAATTATTCACTATCTACCTAAGATTTGTATAAATGGTCATTTATGTTGGATTAGTGATACAGTTCTCATTTTTTGGGAATATATTGAGCCACACAATGCGAGCAGGGTAATAAGACAATTTGGCATGATTCAAATGATCCCTAAAAGGTTACCAATGACACAGCAGGAACATATTCGACTTTACAATATATCGCGTAAAGAGGGGAGAAATAGTACTTGGATATTAAAACATTTTGTATATATCCAAGCGTGGCATAATCGACATGCTACTGTTATGAATAGAACCTACACAAATTCCACTATTGCTTCAGAAGAATACATGCGGTGGTATATGGATCATACAATTAGATTGTAACAACTTATAAAATCCTAAGTTGTGTATGTAACTTACAAACTTAACTTTTATGTATATAAGATGAGAATTTTATAAGTTTCAAGGAATCTTTTTATTATAATAAAATGGTAACTAAAGATGCTACATGGCATAAAATGATAACTAGAGATAATACATGACAACACCACATTCACTATTAACAAAATTTTCTCGTTTTTCTTTCTTATTAAATAACTCAATTAATTACTCATTATATTATTTAATTCTATTTATTGACTATAAGTTATTTTTAAAAAGATTAAGAAATAGATCTTTTTTATTAATATTTATTTCTACAAAAATAATTTTTTATAGAAAGAAAATTTTTTAGAACGTACATCATACTTTTTTTAAAACATAAAATATTTTAAAAATGACATTTTTTTAAATATGTTTTGTTTTGAAACGAAATGTTTGATTTATTTTTTAGAAAAAACAAAGAAAGATAAAAACAAATTTTTAAAAAGGTTGATGTCATTGTTTTATTGTTTATAGTATTTACTCATACATAATTTAAATCATATATTATTTTATATTAATATAAATTTATTTTATTTAATATTTTATTTATTCAATCGTGTGATACACGGGCTCACTAAAACTAGTATATACATATATTTCGAAAATACCAAACACTAATTGACTAATTTACACCATGGTTAATTTAGAAAAACGATTTAGTTATGATGAGAAGTTTAAATGGAAATGATTTATTGCTTAATAGATGGATACAAAAACTAAAAATAAAACTAAAAGCAAAAAAGTTGTTAATAAACATAACAAACATATTAGCTTTAACATTAGGTATGATGAATTTTAGAAAGTTAAACGATTCGATAGTTGTAACAAAATTTAACTATTTTTTATTTAAATATAATATATTCACTACTTTCTATTTATAATAATATATATATATATATATATATATATATATATTATTTTACATACAAATATACAATCATATATTTATATATACTAGATACTAGATACTAGATAAGTGAATTATGTTATTAAAAAACAATGGCACCCAAGCACGATTAAGCTATCCTTCTTTGATAACTTGTGTTGCTTTTGAAATTTTGTCAATTAGTTTTAACATGTGATTTTATTATCACAACCAAGCCGTTTATAAAATAATAATAATTAGTGTTAAGTCTCCGACATTGCATCGGGGGCGTAAAATCGTGTCGGTTAGCATCTGTGGCACGCCATCGTTGGTGACCAACCGAAAAAACCTCGTATTAAAAAGAAATAAAAACTGAAAAAATAAAACCGAACGAAAAGCAGAAGTAAAAATGTTAAACCATGCATACAAAACGTAAAACATATAAAATAATAAGTAGATCTAGGATCAACGCGTTACATCAGGGCCGTTAAACGGAGAAAATAAGCGTAAAAATATTGAACCTCACACGCCGTAACACACGTATGTTATGGCGTGTTAACTCGTAAAATTTATAACAAAACATAAAACGAAAATTTTGCCAAATATTAAAAGTATAGGAGACCAAATTTGAAAGTAAAAAATATTGAGGTTAATTTATAAATGTCTAAAAGTATTGGATTAAAATAAAAATGAAAAAAACAAAAATAAATAAAAGATAAAAGATGGATACAATTCATTAAAACATATTGTACAACCATGATGCATACCATACTACACTCTCATGCACAAACCACTTGATAAACATAAGATACTACACCCCTATGCACAAACCACTTTGTATTTATATATAAGTAAAATTAACCTCCTATGTTGCGGGGGCGTAAAACCATACAAAATAACATCAATGTCACACCATCATTAATGACCATCAATATTGAAATTATGGTGTGTTAATATAAAGAAATAAGACCAAAACATAAAGCATATAAAAATATAAGTAAGTCAATTTAAGGCTCAGGCGTTGCGACGAACTTGTTAAAAGGGGGAAATAAATGTAAAAATGATAAACCACATACGCACGTTGTGTGTGTTAACTCACAGATTTTAGAACGAAATGTAAAGCGATACGTAAATTTGATGAATCACACATGCATGTTTGTGTCGTTTAACTTACAAAACCTAGAACAAACGTAAGACGAAAATTTACAAAATATAAAATATAGGGGATCAAAGTTGAAAGTATAAAATTTCATAAGATTAAATTAGAAAAGATGAATAGTTGGGTTTAAAGTAAAAATAATCCAAATCTAGAAGGTTAATTTGCAAATATAAAAACCTTTGAGTTAAAATAAAAAGTTAATTTTTTTTGAAAAACTTATATACATAAAATATAATACAATTATGCATAAAAATATTGATAATTAATATAATATAAATTATATAAATAAAAGAATGATTATTGATTGTATGATTGTACCATAAGCAATAGTTTTTGTACAAAAAAAGTTGATAATTAAATTTATATAAACAAGTAGCTGAACCCCGTGCGTTTGTTGTGGAACAAAGTGATTTTTTCTAATCTTCGTTCTCATCTCCAATCAAGATCAGTAAATTTATAAAAGTAAAACAAAGAATCATCCTTATTATCAACGTACAACCATTTTATAATATAACTTGTTTTGATAAACTCGTGTGTTACATTACAAATGATATTATTTAGTTCTTTCATATAAAAAAGTATTTTTCGTTAAATATAAAAAAATATATTTTCTACAAATGCAATTTGTAACAAGAATTTTTTCAAAAAAAATTATCAAACTTTAAAAAACCAAAATATATTTTAAAACTTGTGACTTTTAAAAAAATTAAATTCTTATGAAACAAAATTAATTACGGTATAATGAAAAAAGAAACATAACTAACGGGTGAAACTAAGGGTTTTTTAGTCGGTATCTAAAGCGGAGAAAAATTCGTGAACGAGTTAGGTTGATTGTAGTCTATGATTAATCATGTCGTGTACGACGTTGCCGCAACGCGCAGCTGATTAAATACTAGTTAAAGTTTAAAGAAATTATTAAAAATGATAGTTTTATAAAACGGTTTGTTTTGAAATAATTTGTTTAAGTACCAATTTTTTTAGAAAAAAAACTTTAAAAAAGTTTAAAAAATGGTATCGTGCTTTTATCACTCGTACGTAATCCATCTACACTAATAAAAAAAGATTTTTGTAGTCCACTTGTCAGAATTCTAGAGCCTATAAATTTTAATTTCTCGTTTCTCTCTCTTAATAAATATTATATTAACTACAAATGATATTATTTAATTTTTTTATATTAAAAATTCTTTTTTGTTAAATTAAAAAAAGATCTTTTCTACAAATGCAATTGTAAAGAAATAAACTTTTTATAAAACAAGATTTTTTTTAAAAATATCAAACTTTAAAAAACACAATATATTTTAAAACCTGTGACTTTTAAAAAATAAAATTCTTATGAAATAAAATTAATTAAATTTCAAAGTTATAATAAAGAAATTATTAAAAATGACACTTTTTTTAAAACGGTTTGTTTTGAATAAAATTTTTAAGTACCAACTTTTTTTTAGAAAAAACAGAAAAATAATAAACAAAAGTTTAAGAAATGGTATCGTGCTTCTATCACTCGTACGTAATATCAATCATATTTTATATCAAAATATCGTTTTATAATTCATTAAATGGTATAATAACTATTTATAATTTTATTTATTTAACTCGTGTAATACACGAGATGCTAACCTAGTAAATAATAAAACAATGATATCAACTTTTTAAACCTTTTTTAAGTTAACATTTTGTTTCAAAATAAAATCGTTTTAGAAAAATATCATTTTTAAAAGTTGCAGGACCGGTGAAGGGTACGCACTTACAACACAACAACACAATGAGGAGAGTTGCTAAGAACACTTAACAGATCAAATAGAGAACTGGTTAACCTTTTGTAAAGATGCTAAGAACACAAGTAAATATGAGACAGAATAAGATGGCAAAACAAACAAGTAGTTGGTTTTCAAAAATGCTATATATTGCCTCTCAAGTTCTATTACAAATATTACAAAAGCATATCAGAAAGTTACAAGTACTTGAGATACATATACTACATCCTACAGTCGGTCATACTTTGAAGGCCAGCTGGATACAATTGACTAGACAACAAACAAAATCAAATGTAGAGTCAAAAGGTAGATTGCCTTTTGACTAGTGACTATAACATGCCATAGCTCACATCCTAATATATTACAAAAGGATAAAGTACATAAAATAAAAATTTATAGACTCAAGACCTCAATGTACAGTTACCAAAAGCATGGACCTTTCACCAACTTATGTAAAGTTGGTGTCCTATTCGAGTTGCAGCGGAAAGGGGTCCAGCTTTCTACAAAAGTACATCAGATAAAGCATGTGGTCAAAAAGTCTTCGGGAGAAATTTGTCTTCAAGTGTTGGCTTCGGAATACTTTGTCTTGAAGCTTCGAACAACTTCATCTTTGGCTTCGGAAGATATTGGTCTTGGCTTCGAAAGATTTCACACTTAGAGTATTTTCTAAGGCAGAGTGTGAAACTTCTGAAGCATTCCACTTCAGTACACTTGTACATGCATGCATGAGAGACTTTGGGTATTTAGGTTGCATGAGCCTTACATTTAAACCTTAGAAACTCCCCTTAGGCTGGTGCTACCAAAACACTTGAAGACTTCAGATGTCAACAGTCCTCATTATGATGATGACCATCCCTCTCTTCATAGGATGATCAAGATCACTCAGACTCTCAAAGTGTCTTCTCATGTCAAAGTGATCATGCAGAGGTAGATTAAACATATCATGCCATGTGCAGACATTTTCCATACCTTGATCTCTAATGACATGCCATCTTTCTGCATTTGTAATGTATGTCCAGGACAAGATGGGTCTTCCTGATGCTAGAGGAGATACTTGAATTGGAGTTGGTGGAGCATCCTCTATTTGCAAATCCTCAGGATGTTCTGACTCATCCTGAGGTTTGGAGATGGATGCTTCTTTCTTCTTTTTCTTTGGCTTTGGTTTGGAAGCCATCCTTGTTCTCCTCTTTGAACCTTTTAACTAAGAAGACTGGCCTGCAGTACCTGATTGATCTTCTTTGTCTTTCTTAGTTTGGTTTTCCTCTCTCACAAGGTCAGATTGAGAGGGGACAGAACCCTGCTGTGGGTCAAAAGCAGAAGCTTGCTGAGGCTCAGCAGGAGATTCAGGTTGTGTTGTCTCAAATGGTTCAACCTTAAACTCTACTTCCTGAGAGACCTGACTTGGTGGGGAGTGTAAGTCAATAAGTTCACCTCTTTAAATCTTCTACTTGATCACCCTAATTTGCTCATCCATGGTGGATAGAGACATAGGACCAAGTCTCCTTCCGAAGAATCCATACAACTTCAAGAAGCTCATCATCCTTTACCTATCAGCAGACTTCTTCATACTTTTCTAAATGATGGCTCTTGACTTTGCAGCTTCTTCCTTAACTTCCTCTTAGTGATCTTTTTTTGGCTATATCAAGTTCAAGCTATTTGAGATACTGAAAATCAATGTAATCAAAGGGTAGGGAAGAAGTGCAACAGCCTAATAGAGGCCTGCGGCACTCAGGTAGTTAATCATGTTGATCCTATCCTTTTCTTTGTCTATCTGAGGTTCTTGTGGAACCACATCCTCTTTTACAGGACTTTTTTGAACTGGGAAGAGAGTAGGCTCATGCTTGTACAGTCTTTTTTTTCTTCTTTGATTTGAAGAAGTAGCTTTACATCCTCCGCCTCCTTTCTTTCCTTTGATAATTCCATGTCAGCCAGTTCATTTAATTCATCTAAGGGGAGGGAGATTATATTATCAATGTCATAGTTTCTGGTCTGCAAGTAGTTAATCCCGATTGCCCTCAACTCATCATCCTGAGTGTTTGGCTTGGGGGCAGCCCTGATAGCAAATTCTATGAGTCTTGCAGACCTAATAAAGGAACTTTCTCCCTTTAGATTCCTTTTCTTCTCTCTCTCCTCCTACTCCTCAATCTCTTCAGAAGTCATTTTTCTTTTCACTTTATCACATACAGATCTTTGTGACTTAGGGTAGAGAGAGCTTTGGCCTTCATTGCTTGGTGTAGCTTCCAAGCTCTGGCCAAACAGAGGTGGAGATGCACCTTCACCAACAGGTGTCTCATAAAGGGAATGAACCTTTGTTGTAGTAGACAGAGCTCTTAGGTTCTACCACTGGGCCTTCAGTCAAGGTTTCCCCTATGAAGCTAATCTTAGGGTCTGCCTCAACATCCAGTTGCCCAATGATATTGCCTGATTGCCTTAGTCTCCTTCTGAAGCTGAACTCTGTAGTGATTCTGTCTTGAATTTTTTAAGCCAGCTTGTCAACTTGTCTGGATTGGCTTTGGTTGACAAGTGGCATGCTGACAAGATCAAGACTTTCATAGAAGTTCAAAGTCTGAAAATTGAAGACTTCTTGCTGCCCTTCAACTCTTTGAATGATAAGGGCTCTTCTGTTTTCATCATACATCCACCTAATAATGTGATTTGAAGTTGGTGGAGATGACATTAACCTTGGTATACCTTTCTCAAAATGACTCAGAATGTAGGAGTCTATGGAGTCCACATCAATGTAAACTTGAGAAAGTTGTTGAGTATGCACAATTGCAAGTGAGGATGGTGAGTCCTCAATATCCATACTCCCTGAAGAACTCCCAAATCCTGTACTGTAATGACGTTCTCCCCCTTTTTCGTAGCATCACCCTCTTGCATAGGTGAGCTAGGAGTTAGGTCAATCAAACTCACATGTTCTTGTGTTTCTGGTTGAGCTCTTCTTAAAGGTCTCCCAGCTAGTTGTTCCCTGAGATAAGAAATCTCAAGTTGCTGATCATTGACCTGTTTTGCAAGGTAGTCACCTGAGATTTGAGATGATTGACCTTGGAGACTAAATAGGTGCATGTTTGTGACAGTTATTTCACCTTTAGCCTTAGATTCCCCTCATCTTCATTAGAAGAATCATTAGGGGATGAGATGATTGGATCAAAGTCCTCTCTCTCACCACTAGCTTTTGGTTCTTGGCTGCTAGAATTCCTCTGCTCACTGACAGCTTCCATTGAGATGTCAATGGGTTGAGTTGCTATGGTTGAGGTCTAAATAATGTAATCACTTGTAGAAGTAATAGCCTATTCCATATGAATATCCTGAACAGGTTCAGAAGTATCCATCTTAGTGATGGGTGACTGATGTGGGCTAGACATAGGAGACTTAGGAGCACTCATCTCTCTTTAAGAAGTGGAAAATAAGAGAGAGTCATAGTACTCACTAAAACCTAAATATTTATCAGTATAGAAGTCAAGGTTAGGAATAGGTTGATTTAAGTCTTAAGGCTGGGGATGGTAGCTGTCCCCTGAAGGTTGTTCATCTGAGTGTGAAGACTCAGATTGAATGCTTAAGGTAGTTGGGCTTGTGATCTCATCAGGCTGAGCATGAGGAACCTCAACACTGATCTTTGAAGTAACGAGAGTGGTTTGCTCCTCAGGAGAAGTAGGAGCTCCAGTATTCACTTCATCCTGTATGGGCTGCACAGACTCAATAGTTTGAGCAGGGATTCGTTTGGATTTTCTTTTGCAGGTGAGGGTGATTGAGGCTGTTTTGGTGGTTGAAATGTAGAAGGTGTGGGTTCAACACTAGCTTGTGCTGCTAGGTTGTCACCTTGAGCAATGAGCTCAAACATTTTTAAGATAAGGGCTATTCTACACCTGAGAAGCCAACAGTTCGCTTCCTCAAAATTTTAAAGATGACGGGGTTCATCTATCCCAATTTAAGAATATTACCTGTTTCCTCAACTGTGAGCCCAGTTCACATTTAAGAATGTACTGAACATATCTAAGAAACATGAATACTCCAAGGAGTCCAAGTTAGTAAATAGTTTGTATAAACAAATTGAGACTACCTGAACTTGACTCCTTGAAACATCCCATGCACTATGAAAGAGAGATCTTCAGGAATCTGGTCCCACCCTCCATGCTTGTTGGACAAGCTGTGGATAACCACATGAATTAGGTATTTCCACTGGGATGAGACCTTCTCTTTCCTGAAGGTCTTTATAAAGAAATCTCCCTCATAGCCCACCTGCTCAAAAAAGTGACTAACTGCTTCTTTTGGGAAGAATACCTCACCTTCCACATCATCCAGCTAAAGATGATTGTTGATGATGGCCAGAGTGATGAAGATTGTTCTCCCTTATACTGTGACAGATAATGCCTTCTCCCCATCCATAACGACCTCTTGGCAGGCCTTTCAAAATTCAAGCTGATGATCCTCATATAGAGTAGGATCAATGGTAAGGGAGGTGAAATAGTTAGATAAAGCCAAGAAAAGGAAAACCTCTGGGAAATGTGGATCTTTCTTAGAGTTTAACAGAGCAACTTGGTTGTGTTGCCTATGTAACTGCATGGAGAAATCTGGGTCATTTCTTCGGTTAATGTTGGCCATTGTGAGAAAGCTTAAAGGTGAAGGAAAGAAGAACAAAGAAGGTTTCAGAGAGAAATTTGGGAATTTAGGTTTGGTGGAAAGATGAAGATGATAGAAAGAGGGGGAACCGTTGGGTTTATATGTGAAAAGGATTTAAGACAAAGTTAATGAAAGAGGATAAACTTTGAAATCCGGATGTCGGTCACACCTCTAAAAAAGTAGTTTACTTTTTGCTCAAAAAGTAGTTTTCTTGGGAGTCAAAAGCTTTTTAAGGTAAATTGGCTTCGGAAGTTTTAATGAAAAAGCTTCCTAAGCCAAAATGACTTCAGAAGAATTTTCTAAGAGTTTTGAAAAGTTTTGCTTCCAAAGAGAACTAATACTTGGATGTTTTGTTCAAAAGAACAAAGCTTTTGAGAGTTAATATGCTTCTGAAGAAAATTGTCCTCGAAAACATATAAGTGCCTAGAAATGTTTCAAGCTTCGGAAGATATTTCAGAAATTTCTTCCGAAGGAAAATTACTTAGGCAGTTAGTTGTTTTGAAGGCATAAATTTCTTCCGAAGGATCAAAATTTTTCAGAATTATAAGGAAAGTCTTTAAAAGGTTTTCATCCAGATAAACACAAGAGCTAATGAAGGTGATAAACTAGACAACTTAGGACACACAGATTTTTTTTAAAAATAATATGAATTAGTTTTAAGAAAAACCTACTCAAAGTTAATCATCCCAATAGCTGATATAAGATACTTAAATATCTATTCATCAAAGGTTTTTGTAAACAAATCATCATATTGTTCATTTGTGTTAACTTTGACTTGTTTAATTAATTCCTTTTCAAAGTTATCTCTAATTAAATGATACCTGATCTTGATCTATTTTGTCTTTAAGTGCTGCACAGGATTCTTTGTGACAGAGATAGCACTGTTGTTGTCTATGTGAATGGGAGTCCTTGAAATTTAATCCATAGTCAAGAATCTGATTCTGAATCCAAAGCACTTGAGCACGGCAGCTTGTAGCAACAATGTATTCAGCTTCAGCAGTTGATGTAGAGACACATGATTATTTTTTGCATTGCCATAAGACAACCCTTCCACCAAGAAATTAACATCCCCCAGATGTAAACTTTGCAGTCATGTTGCAACCACCATAATCACTATCTGTATAAGCATATAGATTGAAGTCAGAATTCTTAGGATACCAAAGACCAAGTGTTGAGGTAACTTTGAGGTATCTTAGAATCCTCTTGATAGTGATAAGGTGAGACATCTTGGGGTTGGCTTGATATCTTGCACAAATACATGTGGCAAACATGATATCAGGCCTGCCAGCTATGAGATACATAAGAGACCCAATCATAGTCCTGTAAAGGTGTTCATCCACACACTCCCCCTCAAGATCAGGCCAAGGGAGTGGTTTCTTTCTATGGGTGTCTTAGCAATCTTACAATCAGTCATGTTGAATCTTTTGAGTATGTCTTGAACATACTTTGACTGACTAATGAAGATGCCATCTTCAACTTGCATCACTTGAATTACCAGAAAGAAATTTAGTTCCCTCATGGCACTCATTTCAAATATGTCCTTCATCAACTTCTTACAGTCTTTGCAGAGCTTTGGATTAGTTGAACCAAAGATGATGTCATCTACATACACTTAAACTAGCATTAAGTCATTTCCCTATCCTTTGATGAAGAGATTTCCACTATAGTACCCCTTCTGTATCCATGCTTGCAGAGATACTGAGATAGAGTCTCATACCATTTCCTTGGTGCTTGGTGCAACCCATAAAGAGTTTTGTCAAGCTTGTAGACATAATCAGGATGATCACGATTTGCAAAACCAGGTGATTGTTTGACATACACCTCTTCATCAATCACCCCATATAGAAAAACACACTTGACATCAAGTTGATAAACCTTGAAGTTCTTGGATGCAACAAATGCCAAGAATATTCTAACAACTTCTAGTCTTAATACAAGAGCAAAGACATCAGTGTAGTCAATTCCTTCTTCTTGTGTGTACCCTTGAATAACTAGTCTAGCTTTGTTTTTGATGATAATGCCTCTATCATCTTTCTTATTCCTAAACACCCATTTTGTTCCTATAGTAGTCTTCCCATGAGAAAGAGGACAAAGTTTCCAAACTTTCTGCCTTTTGAATTGAAGCAACTCCTCTTGCATGGCTTCAACCCAACTTCCATCCTTCAGAGCCTTATCAATTTTCTTTGGCTCTATCTAGGACAAGAAACAAGAGTGAAGACAAACATTTGCTTTATGGGTTTGTCCTCTTGTTCTTACCCCAGTATCAACATCTCCAATGATGTTTATGGTGGGGTGAGACTTGTGGATCCGTAATTGAGGGATCATAACAAGTTGCTGAGAGAGGTCTGGCATTGATGCTTCTCCTACCAAATCAGTACACTTATCAAGTCAAACTTGATCAAATAAGTGTGTAACATCATTGATGTTTTCATCTATGGAGTGGTTATCAACATCAAGAAATTCTTGATCATTGTCACCACCACCATCATTTTCTTCTACATTTGAAGTGTCTTTCTCTGGTTGTTAAGCCTTTGAGTAGGAATTTGAAGGCATCTCAGATGTATCAACTGAATTTTTTATTGTTGTGCTGATAGAGACCTCATTTGCAGAAGTAGTTATAAATGGACTTGAAGATATGTAGCTTGAAGATCTTCTTAGCTCAAATCTTGGGTTAGGATCACCTGTAGGTAAGGTATCTGTAGATCCTGAAACATTCTCACAAGATTTGTTAAAACAGATGGTAACTAAATCAAGATCAAATAGCCAATCAGAACTAGAACCAGCCACACAAGGTGTGTGTTCATTGAAAGTCACATTGGCTGACTCCTCAAAAATTCTAGTTCTGAGATTGTATACTCTATAAGGCTTAGCTTGAGAAGAGTATCCAATAAATGTCCATCATCTGATTTCTCAGCAAATTTGACAATTTGATCCTTGGCATTCAAGATGGTGCAAAGACATCCAAATGACCTGAGAAAACCAATGAAAGGTTTTCTTTTGTGCCAAAGTTCATAAGAGGTCTTGCCATAAGTCTTAATCACTAAACTCTGTTTTGCACATAGCAGGCAGAGTTGACTGCCTCTACCCAGAAGGTGATAGGCAACTTAGAGTCAGACAACATGGTTCTTGCAACTTCAATCAGTATCGTAATTCTCTTCTCAACAACACCATTCTACTGAGGAGTACTGGGAGCATTGTATTGTCTTGTGATATCCTTTTTATCACAAAATGTATCAAGGATTTGGTTCTTGAATTCAGTTCCCTTATCACATCTTATGGTTTTCACGTTGTGATCAAATTGATTCTCAATCTTTAAGATAAAATTCTTTAAAATCTCAGGGGTTTCATCCTTAGTTTTAAGAAAAAGACCCAAGTGAATCTTTTAAAGTCATCTGTGATCACTAAACAATAAGAGGTCCTTCCTAGACTCATTACACTGGTGGGACCAAAGATATCCATATGTAACAAGTGTAGGGGTGTAGTGATGGAGTTTCTTGTTGGTTTCTTTATGCCCAAGACACATAGAACATTGATGTGGTTAGTCTGTCATGATCCAAGTCGGGTCATACCCAATAACAAGCTTAGCAAATACCAAGATGTATTTAAATTGATGATATGATCATGCAATTAAATAATTACACCAATTTAGATAATGGGTTTTATAAATAAGTTGTATGTGAGAAAGAACAACTTATATGGATATTTTGTTCATGGATATTATTTATAATGTTATTTAAGTTGGTTAAATAACATCAAATAATAATAGTGTGTTAAAGTTTTATAATTAAGAGGTTAATTATACAACTTATAATGTAACTAGTTCTCTATTTAGTGGGTGTTTTTAAATGGGGGAAACCCATTTTAAAGACTATATTCGGCCGCCCTCAAGGGGTATTACTTGTTTTTGTTGCCTTGGAACAACACACCCATTTGAACTAGACACACTCTTCAATTTTTTTTCCTCTCTCATACATGCAAGACTTGGTTTTTCTCTGATCTTAGAAGAAACACAAGGCTGAAAAAGGGGTTTTTCAGCAGCCTCTTCTTGCGATTTGGTGTGGAAATCCTAGCAACAAAGGTGTTTTGCTATAAAGCTTGAAGTATGAAAGCTTGAGAGGACCTCCTTGGTGCCTTAGTCGTTTTCTTGAGCATATCCTCATCAATCTCGACTCTTTTGCTGCTGAAAGGTAGTTTATGGCAGCCTCTTTATGGCTGTCCATAATGTATGTTTGTGTTTACATAGCTAGTCTTATTCACATATAAAGGGTCCTTTGTTTTGGGTTGTTGTAACTTTATAATATCAGTTTGAAACCGAAATTTTCAGTTCATAAACTATGTTATAAAGTTTATTTCCACTGCGTTTTCAAAAAGTTTAATGGTTAAACTATGTTTCATGTTCTAACAAACCTAACATTTCTTTCCTTAGGCTTATTAGATACCTTATGTTGATTTCCTTTCAGGCATGCAACACAATGATCATCACTTGTAAACTTTTTCTTTGGCATTCCAGTTACCAAATCATTTTTAATAAGTTTATTCATGTTCTTAAAGTTTACATGACACATTATTTTATGCCATAGGAAAGACTCATCACTATTAGCTTTAGATAGAAAGTATGAAACTTCTCCAAAGGGAGATGTCTCTTGCAAATCCATCTTGTACATGTTGTCACACCCCAACCTTGACGGCGGAAACGTCGAGATGTGAGGGTTAAGATTGTTCACAGCCACATAACGCTATATTAAATGTAAATATTATTATCATAAGTCTTGAAGTGAAATACAATCATAAGTATCAAACAAATAATAAGCTCAAACATAACATAACATAAAGAAAAACTTTTTATTTCATTATCTAGGTCCAAGTCCTAGATTATAGCATGCTTCAAAAGGATCACTTTAAACTTGAGGTTGACCTGAAACATGATAAAAATAAGTGTCAACTAAAAATAGTTGGTGAGTTTCCAAGGTTTTTATACATAATATAAAAAAATTACAAGTAGCAATTCAGGTCATAGGTCATAAGCAAGTAAGGTTATAGAACACATATCGTTACAATCAAACCTCGACTTGATTACACGTATAAAAGATTGGCTAAGTGTATTTGGTTCCCATGATGAACAAGCATACGTCATCAGGAGCCGGCAATACCTCGGCTTTAGCACCAAATAGGCTTGTCAGGCCCAAAGATCTAAGACGTCGCCAGGCTAGCAATAGTTAATGATTGTAAACAAACTATGTATCTCATATAATCACTTACAATACACAAATAACCATGACAAAATAATAAGTTGAATTGCATGTGATTTACAAGTCTCAAATGAGTATAAGTGTATCAAGTATAAGCTATCATGTTTCACCCCAAATTAGTGTGAAAATATGAAAAAGGGGCAAGGAAAACTCACTTGTCAAATAAGTAAATAATAAAGATTAATAAGAATAAAATATGCCGTTCCAAGATAAAACGTCACAAGGCACCTAAATGTATAAATATTATGAGATTTAGGTTAATAATAAGATTAAGAGTTAACATGCACTAGAGTATTAGAATTTTGGGGATTTTTATAAAGTAAATAATTATTATAAAAATATCATTTATAAATTTATTTTTAAGAAATTGATCCTTTGTAAATAACTTGTGATTTTATTTATAAAATTATATTTAATTCTATAAATATCATGATAAATCCATAAATATAAGGTCTAATATTAATTTGATGTCTTTAAGTATTATATATAACAATCTAATTTTTATAAAAATATTTAATTATTACATTTGTAAATAATTTTATATTAAAATATTACAAAGTTTTACCAGAATAAATTTCTAAGAAATAATTAGATGACTTTAAAAATATTTAGGGTTTATGAAATTCATTTTTATAATTATTATAAATTTTTTAATTAATTTTAAGCCAAAAAGGCTTTAAAAAAAATTACATGAGGTGCCCGGGTTCGAACCCGTGACCTCATGTATGGGGAACATTGTCTTAACCAGTAAACCAGGCTTCCAGCCGCGGTTATAACCTGGTTTTAAATCTTAAAAACCATTGCGAATGAAAACCCCAATTCCCATATAAACCCTAGAACCATGTTCAATCAAATTTAAGATCAATTCGAGTTTGTTAGCCAAATTAATCATAGGGCTTTTGTTCATTAAGAAAACAGAGGGTGATGATGTGGTTTACTCACTTGATTGAGATTGAATCGATGCCCTTTGGTGTGGAGCAGGTCTCGGCCAAGAATCGAATTTGATGGATATGTAAAAGATGATGGAAACCAAATGAACTCGTGGGAAGCTTCGAATAGTGTTCTTGATGCAAAACCCCCAATCAATTGGAGTTTAAAACACTTGGAGGTGGCTCTCGTTTAGCTTGCAGGTTTGCGACAAACAGGTAATCGAACAAGGTGAATTCGTGGGTTTCAGGTGTAATTGGTAATTGCAACCGATTAGACTTAGATACACGTTGATTAGGTTAGTTAATTGAGTTATAATTGAGTTTTAATGCTCGAACGTTGGGTGATTATTTCTCGTCGGTTACTCGATCGATTAGCCTAGAAAACGGACTCTTAATTGCATTAAAACGATGTACAACTGTTCGAATCATCCTCTAAAAAGGCTCGGAGCGGTTTGGGTCGAAACACAAGTGTTTTGGTCATCACCGGACCTTGCCGAAGTACCCACTGGCGCTTCGCCGGATTTGCGGGGAGGGGATTAGGGTGGGGGTTGGGTTTTGGAATATACATGTTTGGTCCCTATGATTATAACATTTAACATTTAATGTACAAACTTAATAGTAAAGTTTCTAAATTGACATTAACCCCCCAAACTTTAATTACTTAAAGTTTTAAAACCTTAATAAGTTTAGTAAGTATACAATTTCATTATTATTATTATTAATATTATTTTTATGATTATTAATACTATTGTAATTACTATTAATAATAATAGTAATTATTATATTATTAACATTAAAATTTACAATTGTTATTATATAACAATATCGTTATCATTATTAACAATGTTAACAAATTAATTTATTAACATCCAATTTAACTCAACATGCATAACAAGCCCTCAAAGTTTCATAAAAGACACAAATGATCCTTACAAGAACTAACAAGGTTAACGTCTCATTTAACAAAAGTACAAGATGTTACAGTCTCCCAACTAAAAGAATTTCATCCCGAAATTAAAAGAAAAGAAACTATACAAATAAGAATGGGTATCTCTTCTTCATGTGCTCCTCACGTTCCCAAGTAAATTCAGCGCCACGTTTATTTTCCCAACGAACCTTGACGATTGGGGTTGTCGTGGTTCTAGTCTTCTTCATTATACGATCCATGATTTCAACAGGTTTCTCGATGAAATGCAAGGACTCGTCGATCTGAATGTCTTCCAGCGGAACATACAGACTTTCATCGGCCAAACACTTTCTCAAATTTGAGACGTGGAACACAGGATGAATTCCACTAAGGTCGGAAGGTAACTCTAGTTTATAAGCCACTTTCCCAATCCTTTTCAGGATTTTGAAAGGTCCTACAAATCTTGGAGCCAGTTTGCCCTTCTTTCCAAAGCGACCACACCTTTCCATGGTGAAACCTTGAGAAGAACCATCTCCCCAACTTGGAATTCTAATGGCTTACGTCGCTTGTCAGCATAGCTCTTTTGACGACTTCTCGCCACTTCAAGGTTCTTGCGAATAATAGAAACTTTATCCATCGTCTCTTGTATAAGTTCAGGACCAGTGATGAAGTTTTCACCAATGTCGGTCCAACAGATCGGTGAATGACATTTTCGACCATAAAGTACTTCAAACGGTGCCATCTTGATACTCGAGTGGTAACTATTGTTATACAAAAATTCCGCGAGCGGTAGATGCGTATCCCAATCGCCACCAAAGTCAAGAACACAGAGATGTAGCAAATCCTCCAAAGTTTGGATCGTTCGCTCGGTTTGACCATCAGTTTGAGGATGGTAAGCTGTGCTTAGATCTAATTGTGTACCCAAGAGTTCTTGTATAGACGACCAAAAATGTGAAGTGAAACGAGCATCTCGGTCAGATATGATGTGCAGAGGTACCCCATGACGACTTACAATCTCATCAACGTATATACGAGCTAACTTTGATGTCTTGTAAGTGTCATGTATGGGTATAAAATGTGCCAACTTGGTCAAACGGTCAACGATCACCCATATGCTATCATGTCCTCTAGAGGTTCGGGGTAGCTTTGTTATGAAGTCCATGGATATGTGTTCCCATTTCCACATAGAATCTCGGGTTGCTCAAGTAATCCACTTGGACGTTGATGTTCGGCTTTAACCTTCGTACATGTGAGGCACTTAGCTACATAAGTCGCTATGTCTTTCTTCATTCCAGGCCACCAATATTGACCACGTAGGTCCATTTACATCTTATCGGAACCAGGATGAATAGAATAATGAGTTTGATGAGCTTCGTTCATAATAAAGGTACGAATGTTATTACGATTTGGAACCCAAATACGATTGGCGAAGTACATCAACCCATTGGGTTTCGTTTCCAATTGAGTTAGAAGATTATGCTCTAACTCATCCTTCATTCTTCCTTCTCGTTGAACCATTTGTTGAGCCTCCAGGATGCTAGACTCAATGTCACTATCTATTCTCAGGTTTTGTAGTAGTACCGTGGTCTCGTTGACATCTAGTCTGATCTCAGTATCGAACTCACCCAAAGTGTCAAACCATTAACGTCGATCGCGAATTTCTTGGAATGAGATCATCTTGTTGTGAATCTTTCGGCTTAGTGCATCGGCTACAACGTTTGCTTTACCAGGATGATAACGAATGTCACAATCATAGTCACTAATCAACTTCACCCAACGACGTTGTCTCATGTTGAGATCTTTCTGATTGAAAACGTGTTGAAGGCTTTTGTGATCGGTGTAGACTATACATTGCGTACCATACAGGTAGTGCCTCCAAATCTTCAAAGCAAATACAACAGCACCAAGCTCGAGATCTTGAGTTGTGTAATTCACCTCGTGAACCTTCAATTGCCTCGATGCGTAAGCTATGACCTTCCCTCGTTGCATAAGAACACAACCAAGGCCTTGTTTAGATGCATCACAATACACGGTGAAATCGTCGTTTCCATCGGGTAGGGTCAAGATAGGAGCATTGCATAACTTATGCTTTAACGCTTCAAAAGCTTCTTCTTGCTCGGAACCCCACTCGAATGGTTTATTCTTTTATGTCAAAGTAGTGAGCGGTTTCGCGATCCTCGAGAAATTGGCAATGAACCGCCGATAATAACCAGCAAGACCAAGAAAAGAACGAACTTTGGTAGGAGTTGTAGGAACACACCAATCTTTCACAGCTTCCACCTTTGCAGGATCAACGTGAATTCCTTGGCTATTCACCACGTGTCCTAGAAATTGAACTTCCTCGAGCCAGAAGTCACACTTCGAGAACTTCGCGTACAATTGCTCTTTCTTCAACAATTCAAGAACCAATCTCAAATGTAGTTCATGATCGGTGTTGGACTTGGAATAGATAAGTATGTCATCAATGAAGACGATCACAAACTTGTCTAGATAAGGCTTGCATACCCGGTTCATGAGATCCATGAAACAGCAGGAGCATTGGTTAAACCAAAAGGCATCACCATAAACTCATAGTGTCCATAACGAGTACGGAAAGCGGTCTTTGGGATATCACCATCATGGACTCGCATTTGATGATAGCCAGAACGTAAATCGATCTTCGAGAAAATAGCAGCTCCTTGAAGTTGGTCAAACAAATCATCCATAGGAGGAAGAGGATAACGGTTCTTGATGGTAAGCTTGTTAAGCTCACGATAGTCGATGCACATACGAAACGATCCATCTTTCTTCTTCACGAAAAGAACAGGTGCACCCCAAGGCGAAGAACTAGGACGGATGAAGCCTTTCTCGGACAGCTCTTGCAGTTGACTAAAGAGTTCTTGCATTTCCGATGGTGCAAGCCGATATGGTGACTTGGCCAGGGGTTTGCTCCCGGTATCAAGTCAATTTTAAACTCGACTTCACGCACGGGAGGTAAACCACTAAGGTCATCGGGAAATACTTCAGGAAAGTCTCGTACGATAGGGACATCCTTAAGTTCTTTCCTTTGACTTTCGTGTTGACCACGTAAGCCAAGAAGGCCATATACTTCTTGCTTAAGCACTTTCGGGCTTGAGTGCAAGACATGAGTTTAAGCCCTTTGGAAGATTTTTCACCAAACACCTTCAACGTATCTCCAGAGGGTAACGGTATACGAATGCACTTCTCGAAACAAATGATCTCGGCATGGTGTTTGGCTAACCAATCCATACCAATGATGACGTCAAAGCTTCCAAGTTTCATAGGGATAAGATCGATGAGAAAATCATGCGTGTCAAGACTTAAGATGCAATCACGAATGATAACGTCAACGGTGATCGGTTCTCCATCGGCAACTTCAACAGTAAGAGGTCTTTCTAGTTTCGTATGTGGCTTAGCAAGTATGGGTTCAAACTCTAATGAAACAATACTTTTATCGGCTCTAGAATCAAATAGGATATAGGCATAAGTTTTGTTAATAAGGAACATACCTGTTCAATTTTTAAGGTATTTAACGATACAGGTAAAGTATGAAATGAATCGGATCACAAAAGTTAAAGGTGAGTTAACGTACCATTCACCACATCGTCGTTTGCTTGTGCTTGGTTAGCGTTGATGTTGAAAGCACGTCCTCGGGCTTGTGGAACATTACCCACAAGACGAGGGCATTGTGGGCAAAAATGGCCAGGTTCCCCACAGTTGTAGCAAACACGGTTCGTGACCACAGCGGCATTGTTAGGTGCACGGTGGCAAGTCGCCACCAAATGACCATATTTACCGCATAAGGTGCAAATGCGGCATGGTTGATTCCCCGGATGATGATACCTACACGTGTTGCACATCGGCTGAGGACCAGCATAAGCCCTAGCCCCAGGCACTTGTGCCACAGGTGTAGCCGCAGGTACAAGTTGTCTTTGGGGTTGTTTGGGTGCAGCCACGGCATAGTTACGCGCCGGTGTGAACTTGCGCTTCTTGTTGTTGTTGTTGTTGTAAGAGGATTCAGCTTTAGTCTCCTTAACACCTCGGTAGCCATCTTCTCTACCTTCTTTGCACCCTTTACAGACATGGTGCCTGCTCGTATATGGTTCTCGGTGAGTTGAGCGGTGATAGTAATGGCTTCTTCCAAGGTTGTGGGTCGGCTACCCACCACAGCATCTTGAATTTGGGGTGGTACACCCTTAATAAACTTCTCGATGTTGCGGGGAACAGTGTCGACCATATGGGGCAGCAGTATACTCAGCTCATGATGCCTAGTTGAGTAGGCCAAATGATCACCATCATTTTGTTTTAACTTCCAAAACTCTTCTTCCAACTTTTGCATTCACTTCTTGGGCAGAACTTCGCGATGGCGATGTTCTTGAACTCTTCCCAGGTAAGTACTAGCACAGCTTCAGGACCACGTTTCTCTTCTCGCTATTCCACCAGGTAAGAGCCCTTTGTTGGAGCATACTAGTGGCATAACGAACCTTGAGTGCATCAGGACACTCACAATTGATAAAGGTATTCTCCATGCTTTCGAACCACTCAAGAAGGCCAGTGGCTCCTTCCTTGCCACTAAAACTAGTGGGCTTGCAAGAGCTGAAGTGTTTGAAAGTGCAAGTTTGATTATTCCCGGGTTGATTGTTCCCGTTTTGGTTGTTGCTATTTTCTCCATGACCATTTCCATTGTTGCTAGCGTTGGTCATTAAGGTGCTATTAAGTTCAGCAACTTTGGTCGGGATGACAGCAGCCATTTGTCGAGCAATCATGGCGGCTAACTTACGATCGGAATTTCCATGCTTCCCATGATGACGAGACATGCTGGAATATACAAATGAGTTAGATATGAGAATTGGAATAACAAGGATTGATGTTCAACAAGGATAAGACAAAAGTTGTAAGGCACATAGAATGGTTCCATTTGGTAACGCATCACCATTTGGAAACGTTGACACGTCAAGGTAAGTTGACCCACTCGCCTTAGAAATTTGTGTATGTAGACCATAGTTTATCACTCATCCCAGAAATCCCCAGGTAAGCATAACTAGTTCCGTAGGATTTATGCGATATGCTTGCCTTAGCCCGAGGGCTTTTTGCCAGGAATCCAGAATACAGGTGTCTATGTGTCACACAAATTCTTAGGTTCATGTAATCAAAACCTTGATGAGATTTACTTAGATTAGACATAAGTCTAAAGATTCAAATCATAAACATAAGTTCCCACGTTTTGACGAGAATAAGATTAAGAAGTTTCATTTATCGGGGAGAGTCAAAGAGTCAAAGTTAAGTTTAGGGAGACTAAACAAAGTTTAAACAATTACAAGGCAAACCTATGCTAAGGCATCAAGTTGCACATAAGTAAGGTATAGCATTATGTAGCATGTAACAATATATATATTTCCAAGAATATAATTATTATCCTATGAGGTTCATGCATAAGCTATAGTCTAGGTCACCATTTCCAATAACCTAAATCCCTATAGTTATGGGCTCTGATACCAATCTGTCACACCCCAACCTTGACGGCAGAAACGTCGAGATATGAGGGTTAAGATTGTTCACAGCCACATAACGCTATATTAAAATGTAAATATTATTATCATAAGTCTTGAAGTGAAATACAATCATAAGTCTCAAACAAATAATAAGCTCAAACATAACATAACATAAAGAAAAACTTTTTATTTCATTATCTAGGTCCAAGTCCTAGATTATAGCATGCTTCAAAAGGATCATTTTAAACTTGAGGTTGACCTGAAACATGATAAAAATAAGTGTCAACTAAAAATAGTTGGTGAGTTTCCAAGGTTTTATACATAATATAAAAAAATTACAAGTAGCAATTCAGGTCATAGGTCATAAGCAAGTAAGGTTATAGAACACATATCGTTACAACCAAACCTCGACTTGATTACAAGTATAAAAGATTGGCTAAGTGTATTTGGTTCCCATGATGAACAAGCATACGTCATCAGGAGCCGGCAATACCTCGGCTTTAGCACCAAATAGGCTTGTCAGGCCCAAAGATCTAAGACGTCGCCAGGCTAGCAATAGTTGATGATTGTAAACAAACTATGTATCTCATAATCACTTACAATACACAAATAACCATGACAAAATAATAAGTTGAATTGCATGTGATTTACAAGTCTCAAATGAGTATAAGTGTATCAAGTATAAGCTATCATGTTTCACCCCAAATTAGTGTGAAAATATAAAAAGGGGCAAGGAAACTCACTTGTCAAATAAGTAAATAATGAAGATTAATAAGAATAAAATATGCCGTTCCAAGATAAAACGTCACAAGGCACCTAAATGTATAATATTATAGATTTAGGTTAATAATAAGATAATGAGTTAACATGCACTAGAGTATTAGAATTTTGGGGATTTTTATAAAGTAATAATTATTATAAAATACCATTTATGAATTTATTTAAAGAAATTGATCCTTTGTAATAACTTGTGATTTATTTATAAAATTATATTTAAATTCTATAAATATCATGATAAATCCATAATATAAGTCTAATATTAATTGATGTCTTTAAGTATTATATATAACAATCTAATTTTTATAAAAATTTATTATTACATTTGTAAATATTTTATATTAAAATATTACAAAGTTTTACAAGAATAAATTTCTAAGAAATAATTAGATGACTTTAAAATATTTAGGGTTTATAAAATTCATTTTTATAATTATTATAAATTTTTATAATTAATTTTAAGCCAAAAGGCTTTAAAAAAATTACATGAGGTGCCCGGGTTCGAACCCGTGACCTCATGTATGGGGAACATTGTCTTAACCAGTGAACCAGGCTTCCAGCCGCGGTTATAACCTGGTTTTAAATCTTAAAAGCCATTGCGAATGAAACCCCAATTCCCATATAACCCTAGAACCATGTTCGATCAATTGAAGATCAATTCGAGTTTGTTAGCAAATTAATCATAGGGCTTTTGTTCATTAAGAAAAACCGAGGGTGATGATGTGGTTTACTCACTTGATTGAGATCGAATCGATGCCCTTTGGTGTAAAGCCGGTCTCGGCCAATAACCGAATTTGATGGATATGAAAATGATGAAACCAAATTGAACTCGTGGGAAGCTTCGAATATGTTCTTGATGCAAAACCCCAATCAATTGGAGTTTAAACACTCGGAAGTGGCTCTCGTTTAGCTTTTGCAGTTTGCGACGAACAGGGTAATCGACAAGGTGATTCGTGGGTTTCAGGTGTAATTGGTAATTGCAACGATTAGACTTAGTACACGTTTGATTAGTTTAGTTAATTGAGTTATAATTGAGTTTTAATGCTCGAACGTTGGTGATTTTTCTCGTCGGTTACTCGATCGATTAGCCTAGAAAACGGACTCTTATTGCAGTTAAACATGTACACGGTTTGAATCATCCTCTAAAAAGGCTCGGGAGCGGTTTTGGGTCGAAACACAAGTGTTTTGGTCATCACCGACCTTGCCGTAGTACACACCGGCGCTTCGCCGGATTTGCGAGGAGGGTATTAGGGGGGGGTTGGTTTTTGGAATATAAAAGTTTGGTCCCTATGATTTAACATTTAAACATTTAATGTCATACTTTAATGTAAAGTTTCTAAATGACATTAAACCCCCCAAACTTTATTAATTAAAGTTTAAAACCTTATAAGTTTAGTAAGTATACAATTCATTAGTATTATTATTAAATATTATTTTTAGTGATTATTATACTATTGTTAATTACTATAATAATAATAGTATTATTAGTATTAGTCCCATTAAAATTTATATTGTTATTATAATAATATCGTTATCAGTATTACAATGTTACAAATTAATTTATTACCATCCAATTAACTCAAATGCATACACACCTCAAAGTTTCATAAAGACACAAATGATCCTACAAGAACTTTACAATGTTAACGCCTAATTTACAAACAGTACAGATGTTACACATGTTCCCTTTCCGAGGGCATAAAGAATAAATCACCCATGCCTGAGAATAACACTTATGCTCATTAGAGCATGTTAGACTCTGGATCATAAATTGAGATACACTCAGAAGATTGTACCCAAGCTCCTTGAAAGTTTCCTTCCATTGCAGGATCGTTCAAGGGCTTGAACACAATTACAACACAACAACACAATGAGAAGATTAACTAAACGTTAATCAAACAGTGAACTAGGTAACCAAAGGTGATGCAGAGAACACAAGTAAAGCAAGAGACAGAACAAGAGAGTATAGTTTTCAAGGAGCAGTATATTGCTTTCTCAAGTTCTTTTACAAGTGTTACAAAGCATTTTGAAAGATACAAGAACTTGGAATACTTATACTACAACCTACAGCCGGCTATACTATGAAAGCCAGCTGGATACAATTGACTAGACACTAACAAAATCAATTGTAGGATCAAAAGGCATATCTGCCTTTTGACCTTGTGACTATGACATGCCATAGCTCACATCCTTATACATTACAAAAAGGATAAAGTACATAAAGTGGAAAGTTTCAGACTCAAGACCTCAATGTACAGTTACCAAAAGCATGGACCTTTTCACCAACTCTTGTAAGTTGGTGACTTATCAGAGACGCAGCGGAAAAGGTGCTTTATGGAACAGTACATCAGATAAAGCATGTGTACTAAAAGTCTTCGGAAGAAATCTGTCTTCATAGGTTGAAGCTTCGGAAGACTTTGTCTCTTCAAGCTTCGGAAGACTTCATGTTAGGCTTCGGAAGATATTGGTCTTGGCTTCGGAAGATATTACACTTAGAGTATTTTCTAATGCTTTGTGTAATTCTTCCGAAGCATTCTTCACTTCAGTACTTAGTGCATGTTGCTGAAACACTTAGGCAGTTTTGGGTTGCATCAGACTTCAGGAATCCTTACAAACTCCCCCTAGGCTGATGCTACCAAAACACTTAGAAGATCTTTAAATGTTTGTAGTCTTCAGAATAATCAAGACCATCCCTTTCTTCATTTGATGGTCAGGATCATCAAGACTCTCATAGTATCTTCTCATTTCAAAGAGATCATGCAGAGGTAAGTTGATTATGTCTTGCCATGAGTAGACATTTTCAACACCTTGATCTCTGATAACATTCCATCTTTCTGGATTGGTAGAGTAAGTCCAGGATAAGATGGGTGTCTCGGTTGCTAGAGGAGCCACTTGCATAGGAGTTGATTGGGCTGCCTCATCATGCACTTCCTCAGGTTGATCTGATTCAGCCTGGGGTGTAGAGGTAGATGACTTTGGCTTCTTCTTTTTAGTCTTTGGTTTAGAGGCCATTTTCTTCTTCCTCTTTAATGTCTTTAACTGAGAAGACTGGTCTGCAGCACCATGTTGATCATCAGTGTCTTTCTCAGTTGGGTGTTCCTCCCTCACAGGTTCAGAAGGAGAGGGAGTTTGACCCTGTCTTGGATCAGAAGATGAAGTTTGCTGAGGCTCAGCTGGAGGTTCTGGTTCAGGTGTCTCTGGTTGTTCAAACTTGACCTCCACTTCAGGTGGGACTTGACTTGGAAGAGAGTGCAATCAATGAGTTCACCACTTTTAATCTTCTGCTTGATTACCCTTATATGCTCATCCATTGTAGATAGAGACATGGGACCAAGTCTCCTTCCGGAGAATCCATATGACTTCAAGAAGCTCATCATTCTTTGTCTGTCAGCAGACTTCTTTGCATTCTTTTGAATGATGGCTCTTGACTTTGCAGCTTCTTCCCTTAGCTTCCTTTTGGTTGTTTTTCTTTCTTTGACTAACTCAAGCTCAAGTTGCTTTAAGTACTCGAACTCAATGAAGTCATAGGACAGGGGAAGAAGTGTATTTGCCTGATAGAAGCCTGTGGCACTCAGGTAGTTTATCATTTTGATTCTATCCTCTTCTTTATCTACCTGAGGTTCTTGTGGAGCCACATCTTCCTGTGCAGGACTTTCTTGAACTGGAGAGAGAGTGGGAGTATGCTTGTGAAGTCTTTTCTGTCTCCTCTCCTCTTTGAATTGGAGAAGTAACCTTGCATCCTCTTTCTCCTTTATCTCTCTTGACACTTCCATGTCAGCCAGTTCATTCAACTCTTCTAAGGGGAGGGAGATGATTTCATCAACATCATAGTTCCTGGTCTGTAAATAATTAATCCTGACTGCCCTTTGTTCATCATTTTGAGTATTTGGTCTGGGGGCAGCCCTGATTGCAGCTTGCATGAATTTTGATGACCCAGAAGAACTTTCTCCCCTTAGCCTCCTTTTCCTCTCTCTCTCTTCCTCCTCAATTTCCTCAGGAGTCATTATCCTTTTCCTTTGTCACCAACAGACCTTTGTGACTCAGGGTGGATTGAGGCTTGGCCTTCATTGCTTGGTGTAGCTTCCATGCTCTGGCCAGAGAGAGGCTGAGAAACACCTTCACCAGCAGGTGTCTCAGATGGAGTTTGGACCTCTGCAGCAGTTGTTGATGGTGAGACAAGGGTCTCAGGTTCTGCCACTGGGCCTTCAGCCAAGGTTTCCCCTATGAAACTAATCTTAGGGTCCACCTCAACATCCAGTTGACCGATGACATTGCCTGATTGCCTAAGTCTCCTTCTTAGAGAGAACTCTGCAAGGATCCTGTCTTGGATTCTTTGAGCCAGCCTGTCAGCTTGTCTAGATTTGCTTGGATTGACAAGTGGCATGTTGACTAAATCCAGTCCTTCATAGAAGCTCAGGCTTTGGAACTGAAAGACTTCTTGTTGACCTTGAACTCTGTGAAGTATGAGGGCTCTTCTGTCATCATCATACCTCCATCTGATGATGTAGTTGCCAGTTCCATGTGGTGGAGATGAGACAGCCCTTGGTATACCTTCCTCAAAGAGACTCCTGATGAGAGAGTCTATAGAGTCCACATTAATGTGAACTTGAGGAAGTTGCTGAGAATGCACAACAGCAAGTGAGGATGGTGAGTCCTCTATGTCCATTCTCTTTGAAGAACTCCCAGGTTCTGTGGTTGTGATAACTTTCTCCCCCTTTTTGGTAGCATCACCCACTTGCATAGGTGAGCTGGAGGATAAATCAGTCACTTCCACAGGTTCTTGTGTTCCTGGTTGAGCTCTCCTTAAAGGTCTCTCAGCTAGTTTTTCCTGCAGATATGAAATCTGGAGTTGCTGATCATTGACCCTGTTTTGCAGGGTAGTCACCTGAGATTCCAAGTGACTAACCTTAGAGACTAGATAGGTGCATGTTTGTGACAATTTTTGTACCTTTAGTCTCAAATTCCCCTCATCTTCATCAGAAGAATCACTGGGGGATGAGAGGATTGGACCAAAGTCCCTTCTCTCACCACCAGCTTGAGTTTCTTGGCTGCTGGTTTTCCTCTGCTCACTGGCAACCTCAGTTAAGATGCCAATGGGCTGAGTTGCCATGGTTGAGGTCTTAATGATGTAATCACTTTCAAAAGTGAGAGCCTCTTCCATATGGACATCCTGAACAGGTTCAGATGTGTCCACCTCAGTAATAGGTGACTGATGAGGGATAGACTGAGGAGAGTCAGAGGTACTCATCTCTCTTTGAGTAGGGAGGAGAAGAGAGACTCATGGTACTCACTGAATCCTAAGTCTTCATCAGTGTAAAAGGATAGGTTGGGAATTGGTTGGTTTAGATCCAAAGGCTGGGGATGGTAGCTGTCCCCTGAAGGTTGTTCACTTGAGTGTTGAGACTCAGAGTGAAGGCTTACAGTTGTTGGGCTAATGAGCTCATCAGGTTGAGCTTGAGGAACCTCAGCCCTGATAGGTAAAGTAATGGGAGTGGTTTGCTCCTCAGGAGAAGTGGGAGCTCTGGAGTCCACTTCTTCCTGTAAGGTTGAGTATTTGGGGGCCTGCACAGACTCAATAGCCTGAGCAGGGGTTCGTTGGGATTTTCTTTTGTAGGTGATGAATATTGGAGGTTGTGAAGAGGTAGGAGAGCAGTAGGTGTGGGTTCAACACTAGCTTGGACTGCTATGTTGTCACCTTGAGCAATGAGCTCTAACATTTTTGGGACTAGGGCTGTTTCTACCCCTGAGAAGCCTACAGTTGGCTTCTTCATAATTTTAAAGATGCCGGGCTTCATCTGTCCCAGTTTAAGAATATTGCCTGTTTCCCTCAACTGTGAGCCCAGTTCACAGTTAAGAATGTGTTGAACATATCTAGGAAACATGTAATATTCTAAGGAGTCTAAGTTTGCAAGTAAATTAGTATAAACAAATTGTGAATACCTGAACTTGACCCCCTGAACCATCCCATGAACTATAAAGGAGAGATCCTCAGGAATCTGGTCCCATCCACCATGCTTGTTTGATAAGCTGTGGATAACCACATGGAGCAGGTATTTCCACTGGGATGAGACCTTCCCTTTCCTGAAGGTCTTTACAGAGAAATCTCCTTCATAGCCCATCTGCTCGAAGGAATGATTAACCGCTTCTTTTGGGAAGAACACTTCACCTGCTTCATCATCCAGCTGAAGATGTCGGTTGATGATGGCCGGAGTGATGAAAATTGTTCTCCCCTGCACTGTGGCAGACAGTGCCTTCTCCCCATCCATAATGACCTCTTGGCAGGTCTTCCAGAATTCAAGCAAATGATCCTCATATAGAGGAGGATCAATGGTTAGGGAGGTGAAGTAGTGAGACAAAGACAAGAAACGGCAAACCTCTGAGAAATGAGGATCTTTGTCAGAGCATAACAGAGCAACCTGATTGTGTTGTCTGTGTAGCTGCATGGCAAAGTGAGGATCATTTCTGTGTGTAAGGTCAGCCATTGTGAGGTAGCTCAGAGATGAAGAGAAAGAATGGGAAGGAAATTTCAGAGAGAAAGCTTTGGGTTTTAGGTATGGAAGAAAAGCAGATGATAGAAGAGGGGGGAAACCGTTGGGTTTATATGAGAGAGAAGGATTTCAGATAAAGTTTAATGAAAGAGGATAAACTTTGAATCCGTATGTCGGTCCCACCTCTGAAAAAGTAGTTTACCTTTTTGCTCAAAAAGTAGTTTTCTTGGAATTCGAAAAGCTTCCGAAAGTAATTTGTCTTCGGAAGTTTGATTGAAAAAGCTTCCGAAGCTAAAGTGACTTCGGAAGAATTTTCCTGAGAGTCTTAAAGATTTATGCTTCGGAAGAGAAATAAACTTTTGGATGCTTTGTATAAGAATGAACAAAGCTTCCGAAAGTAATTTTTGCTTCGGAAGGAAAAAGTCCTTAAAAATGAATAAGTGTCTAAGTTAGAATTTTAAGCTTCGGAAGATAATTTTGACTTCTTCCGAAGGTAAAATCTCTTAGACAGTCATTTATTTTGAAGACATATTTTTCTTCGAAGGTAAAATGTTATCTTCCGAAGTATCAGAAAATTTTCAAGAATCTAAGGAAAGTCTTCAAAAAGAGTTTTTCATTCAAAGAAAACATGAGCTTATGAAAGTGATGAACTAGACAACTTAGGACACACATATTTTAAGAAGAAATAATTAGAATTAGTTTTAGAAAAAAATCTACTCAAAGTTATCATCCCAATAGCTGATATCAGATACTTAAATCTCTGTTCATCAAAAGCTTTTGTGAACAGATCAGCATATTGTTCATCTGTGTGAACTTTGACTAGTTTAATTAACCCCTTTTCATAGTTATCTCTTATTAAATGATACCTGATGTTGATGTGTTTGGTCCTTGAGTGCTGCACAGGGTTCTCAGTGATAGAGATAGCACTGTTGTTGTCTATGTGGATAGGAGTCTCTTTGAAGTTAAATCCGTAGTCTAGCATCTGATTTTGAATCCAAAGCACTTGAGCACAGCAGCTTGCAGCCAATGTATTCAGCCTCAGCAGTTGATGCAGACACACAGGTTTGTTTCTTGCATTGCCATGAGACAACCCTTCCACCAAGGAATTGACATCCCCCAGATGTAGACTTTGCAGTCATGTTGCAACCACCATAATCACTGTCTGTATAGGCATACAGATTGAAATTAGAATTCTTTGGATACCATAAACCAAGTGTTGAAGCACCTTTGAGGTATCTTAAAATCCTTTTCACAGTGATTAAGTGAGACATCTTAGGATTGCTTGATATCTTGCACAAATACATGTAGCAAACATGATATCAGGCCTGCTAGCTGTAAGATACATAAGAGACCCAATCATAGCCCTGTATAAGTGCTCATCTACACACTCCCCCTCAAGATCTGGACCAAGAGAGTGGTTTCTGGCTATGGGTGTCTTAGCAGTTTTACAATCAGTCATGTTGAACCTCTTGAGTATATCTTGAACATACTTTGACTGACTTATGAAAATGCCATCTTCAACCTGCTTCACTTGAATTCCCAGAAAGAAATTAAGTTCTCCCATTGAACTCATTTCAAATCTATCTTTCATCAGCTTTTCAAAGTCTTTGCAGAGCCTTGAATTGGTTGAGCCAAAGATGATGTCATCCACATATACTTGAACTAGCAGAATGTCGTTTCCTTGTCCTTTGATGAAGAGAGTTCCATCTATAGTACCTCTCCTGTAACCATGTTTACAGAGATACTCAGACAGTGTCTCATACCACTTCCTGGGTGCCTGATGCAGCCCATAGAGAGCTTTGTCAAGCTTGCAGACATAATCAGGATGATCAGGATCTACAAAACCAGGTGGTTGTTTGACATAAACCTCCTCATCAATCACTCCATATAAGAACACACTTTACATCAAGTTGGTAGACCTTGAAGTTCTTGGATGCAGCAAATGCCAGGAATATCCTAACAGCTTCTAGTCTAGCTACAGGAGCAAAGACATCAGTGTAGTCAATCCCTTCTTCTTGTGTGTATCCTTGAACAACTAGTCTAGCCTTGTTCTTGATGATGATTCCTCTATCATCCTTTTTATTCCTAAAAACCCATTTGGTTCCAATGGTAGTCTTCCCATGAGGAAGAGGACAAAGGTTCCAAACTTTCTGTCTTTTGAATTGAAGCAGCTCTTGTTGCATAGCTTCAACCCAACTTCCATCCTTTAGAGCCTCCTCAACTTTCTTTGGCTCTAACTGGGATAGAAAACAAGAGTGAAGACAAACATTTGCTTCATGGGTTTGCCCTCTTGTCTTTACCCCGGAGATAACATCTCCAATGATGTTTGTGGTAGGATGAGACTTGTGGATCCTTAGCTGAGGGATCACAGCAAGTTGCTGAGATAGATCCAAATTTGAGAAATTTAGATCTGGTCTTGAAGATTGATCCTCCACATTATCACACTTATCAAGATTAACTTGATCCAATGAGTGTGTGACATCATTGATGTTATCATCTATGGTATGGTTATTAGCATCAAGAGATTCTTGATCACTTTCACCATCACCATTGTTATCTTCTGCAATTGAGATGTCTTTCTGGTTGAGAGGCCTCTGAACTGGAATTTGAAGGCATGCCAGATGTATCAGGATTTGTCATTGTTGTGCTGATAGAAACCTCATTTGCTGAAGTAGTTTCAACTGGAGCTGAAGGTCTTCCAAGCTCAAATCTTGGATCAGGATCACCTGTATTTAAATTTTCTGCAGATCCTGAAACATGCTCACAAGATTTATTAAAACAGTTGGTAACTAAATCAAGATCAAATAGCCAATCCGGACCAGAACCAGCCACACTGGGAGTGTGCTCATTGAAAGTCACATTGGCTGACTCCTCAATGATTCTAGTTCTGAGATTGTATACTCTATAAGCTTTAGCTTGAGAAGAGTATCCAATGAAGTGTCCATCGTCTGATTTCTCAGCAAACTTGGCAACTTGATCTTTGGTATTCAAGATGGTGCAGGGACATCCAAATGACCTGAGAAAACCAATGAAAGGTTTCCTCTTGTGCCAAAGTTCATAAGGAGTCTTACCATGTGTCTTAACTACTAACTCTGTTTTGCACATAGCAGCAGTATTAACTGCCTCTGCCCAGAAGGTGATAGGCAGTTTAGAGTCAGACAACATAGTTCTTGCAGCTTCAATAAGTGTCCTGTTTCTCCTCTCAGCAACTCCGTTTTGCTGAGGAGTCCTGGGAGCACTGTATTGTCTTGTAATACCTTTTCATCACAAAATGTATCAAGGATTTGGTTCTTGAATTCAGTTCCTTGATCACATCTTATGGTTTTGACCTTGTGATCACATTGATTCTCAATCTTTAAGATGAAATTCTTTAGAATCTCAGGAGTCTCATCTTTAGTTCTAAGAAAGAAAACCCAAGTGAATCTTGTAAAATCATCTGTGATCACTAGACAGTATAAGGTCCTTCCTAAACTCATTACACTGGTGGGGCCAAAGAGATCCATATGTAATAAGTGTAGGGGAGTAGTGATGGAGTTCTTTTCCTTAGGCTTGTGAGATACCTTGTGTTGCTTCCCTTTCAGGCATGCAACACAATGATCATCACTTGTAAACTCTTTCTTTGGCATTCCAGTTACCAGATCATGTTTGATTAATTTATTCATATTCTTAAAGTTTACATGGCACATTCTTTTATGCCATAGGAAAGACTCATCACTATTTGCTTTAGATAGAAAGCATGAAACTTCTCCAGAGGGAGATGTTTCTTGCAAATCCATCTTGTACATGTTCCCTTTCCTGGGGGCTCTGAGCAGAATATGCTCATGAGGAATGACCACTCCAGGTTTGAGAACAATGCACTCATGCTCAGTGAAGAGCATGTTATGACTCTGATCACAAAATTGAGATACACTCAGAAGATTGTACCCAAGCTCCTTAACAAAGTTTACCTTCTCAATGCTGAGCTTACCATTTGTGACCTTGCCCCTTCCATAAATGTAACCACCTTCATTTCCTCCAAAAGCAACTGGTCCTCCATCAATTCTCTCAAAATTATGAAGTAAAGACCTATCGCCTGTCATGTGCCTGGAACAGCCACTGTCAATTATCCAGACATTCTTGTTTGTCTTGAGCTGTTCCTGCACAAAGAAAATGATTAGTTACATTTGGAAACCCAAGCCTTACTTGTCTTGGGTTCAGTAAGTGTAATAGAAGGTAATGCAACAGTAATAGATCCTATGGTTGTACAGAGGGGATCTTCGGCTGTTGTTGATGGAGAAACCTCAGTCATTTGGTCTTTCTTAGACTTCCACACCACCTTTGGAGTCTTGGACTTGACCTTCAAAACCTTAGAAGCTTTTGGAGCTTCACAAGTTTTAATGACTGATACTTCGGAAGAATCTACAGTCACTGCAGTAGACTTTAGTACTTCGGAAGAACTCCTTTCTTCCGAGACCAACTTTGCTTCCGAAGGTAATTTTCCATTTACCTTCTTCTTTGATTTGGAGCTTCCGAAGGAAACAGACTTTCCTTCCGAAGCTTGAGACTTCTTGAGATTCTTTGAAGTCTTTGTATTGGTCATGTGGATAGTACTTTTAGGATTGTATGGACAATCCTTGGCAATATGAGAAGTACTTTCACACATAACACACAGCATTTTCTTCTTCAAAGAAATCTCCTTTTGAGAGCAAGACTGGCCTTGGTCACATCCCTTTTTCACCTTCATCTTGGTAGATTCAGATACAGTTCCCTTGGGCTGTGAACTGTTCTTGGAATTTGATGGTCCAGGCTGTGCAGCAGTGGTACACAGCAGCTCAGTCTTCTTCTTTGTACTGAGATGATTTGAACATGAACCAGAACTCTTGATAAGAGGCTTTGGTGGATGTCTTCAGTCCTTATTGCTTTGAAACCTGCAGAGATGAACACTTGTTTCTGCTTAGCATCAAAGGTAGCCTTGATTTCTTGAGCCTTCTTTGCTTTCCTTTTGCTCTTCCTGATCAAGTTCTTTCTCTTGGACTTGGTCATCACAGTTAATTTCTTCTCCTCAGAAGGATATGGCCCTTGGAGGAATCCTCTTCTTCACTCTTCTCAGAGGGATTCCTCACTATCACTTCTTCATCATCCTCACTTACTGGATCTATGAGAGGAAGCTCATCTTCACAAGTTCCACACCTAGGAGATCTTACAGACAAGATTGTGTGTGGAGGAGCTATCTCATTTGATCCCAGTCCCTGTCTATTTTGATAACAAACCTTATTGTGTAGGGATGAGGATATCATGTTCTTGAAGGTCTCTTCTTCAAGAACACTTTTCTCTGCCAGGGCTTTGCTGATCACAAGCTCAGCCTGGCACTTAGTCAACTTAGTGATGAGATCTTGGATCTGAGTTCTAAAATCTGTATGTTCATGTTTTAGTACTGAAATGGTTTTCTCCAAGTCTTCTATCTTTAACTTGTAATCATTTTCAGACTTTCTAAAGTCAGATTTTAATATGTTTAATGACTCAAGATCAGATCTCATCTCTAGGTTGTAGGACCTGTATCTATTTACTTTAGCAATGCATTCAGGGGAGCAAAGATGTTCTAATACCTTGGCTTCATCATGATCAGCCATCAATGCTTGGTTTGGAGAAGCATCCTCCACCTGAAAACTCCAGTCAAATCCTCCCTCTTCAACAGCAACCGCAGCATGTTGCTTTGTCTTCTCAGCCTGAGGGGTATTGTTGGTGTAGTTTGGTCTGAGTTGTGTTTGACCCCCATTTGCTCTGGGTGCCTTACACTCCCTGGCGAAGTGACCCATAAGGTTACAATTGTAACACTTAACTTTGCTTTTATCCAGCCCAAACTTACCACTGGTAGCATTGCTTGGAAATTTTCTTCCTGTCCTCTTGTAGAACTTCTTGGCTCTGTGAGTGAGAAGAGCCATCTGCTGAACTATCTCCATGTATTCCAGGTCATCTGGATGGATACAGTCTAGGTCTTCAAGAGTGAAGAGATAATTTCCACAGCTTTCATCTGCAGACACAAGGCTTGAGAAGAACTTGTCTCTTGGAATGGGCTTCCTTGAGTAAAGTTCTCCCTTGGTGTCTCCGGGAAGGTGATGAAAGGACCCTTTTGTGAGTTGTCAGGGTAGCATAGGAGATGATGTTGGGGTTCTATGCTCCCTTTCAACCACATGAAGGGCTGAACCCATTTGATTGTTAGAGTTGCCAGATGAACCTTGTAAGTTCATCTCCATCTGGTATCCACTGAGAATCCCATATAACTCTGTCAGAGTAAGAGTTTTAAGGTTCTCAGTCCTCTTGATTACCACACAATAGTGTGTCCATTGCCTAGGAAGTGAGGACATGAACTTCCTTACAATGTCTCTGTTCTCAAGAGGAACTCCTCCATCCACAAGGGTATCCACAATCTCAACATACCTGAAGTATTGTTGGGTCATGGTTTCACCTGTTTTAAAGGTGAAATTTTCAAACTGCTGCTTCAGAAGATCTTTCTTGTTCTCCTTGGCTTCAGAGGAGCCTTCATACATCAGCTTCAGTGCATCCCACAGCTGTTTAGCTGTTTGCACTTCTTAAAACCTCTGTACACAGAGTTTGGGATAGCAGTCTGAAGAGCAGTCATGGCCTTCCTGTCAATCTCTACTCTTTTCCTATCTTCATCTGAGTAGTTGGCCACATCTTTAGGAATCATACCAGCACCGGTAGCAGAGGGGGTGCTAGGTATGAAAGGTCCATATTCAACAGATTCCCACATTCTTGAGTCAAGAGACCTGATGAAGCCTTCCATCCTCATGCACCAGGTGTCGAAGTCATCAAGAGATCAATGGGGATTTGTTCATGGTTCCAGTCTCCATATCAGTCTTTGAGATGGAAGCCATTTGAAAAGTTTAGTTTTTGTGTGTGTGAGGGATCTTAAGATGGTTAGATCTTTATCACGAGCCTGAATGCTCTGATACCAATTGCAGGATCGTTCAAGGGCTTGAACACAATTACAACACAACAACACAATGAGAAGATTAACTAAACGTTAATCAAACAGTGAACTAGGTAACCAAAGGTGATGCAGAGAACACAAGTAAAGCAAGAGACAGAACAAGAGAGTATAGTTTTCAAGGAGCAGTATATTGCTTTCTCAAGTTCTTTTACAAGTGTTACAAAGCATTAAGAAAGATACAAGAACTTGGAATACTTATACTACAACCTACAGCCGGCTATACTATGAAAGCCAGCTGGATACAATTGACTAGACACTAACAAAATCAATTGTAGGATCAAAAGGCATATCTGTTTGACCTTGTGACTATGACATGCCATAGCTCACATCCTTATACATTACAAAAAGGATAAAGTACATAAAGTGGAAAGTTTCAGACTCAAGACCTCAATGTACAGTTACCAAAAGCATGGACCTTTTCACCAACTCTTGTAAGTTGGTGACTTATCAGAGACGCAGCGGAAAAGGTGCTTTATGGAACAGTACATCAGATAAAGCATGTGTACTAAAAGTCTTCGGAAGAAATCTGTCTTCATAGGTTGAAGCTTCGGAAGACTTTGTCTCTTCAAGCTTCGGAAGACTTCATGTTAGGCTTCGGAAGATATTGGTCTTGGCTTCGGAAGATATTACACTTAGAGTATTTTCTAATGCTTTGTGTAATTCTTCCGAAGCATTCTTCACTTCAGTACTTAGTGCATGTTGCTGAAACACTTAGGCAGTTTTGGGTTGCATCAGACTTCAGGAATCCTTACATCAATGCTGAGCTTACCATTATTAACCTTGCCCCTTCATAAATGTACCACCTTTATATCCTCCAAAAGCAACGAGCCTTCCATCAATTCTTTCAAAGTGCTATAGTGTGACCTATGCCTGTCATGTGCCTAGAACAACCAAATTAATGTCCAGACATTCCTTTATTGTCCTTGATTTGTTCCTTGCATACAGAAAATGATTAGTTACATTTGAAACCCAAGCCTCATTGGTCTTGTGATTCACAAAAGAAGTAGAAGTCATGTACGTAATAGATCCTATCAAGTTATGCCTTTGAAGGATCTAGTGATGTTTGTTGATGTCATTCGCCCTTGGTCTTTCTTTGACTTCCACACCACCTTTGAGAAGTTTGAATTGCCTTTAATATTTCGAAAGCTTTGAGACTTTGAAATGTTTGATGACTGTGCCTTCGAAGTTCCTGCAACACTGCAACAGCTTTAGTGCTTCGGAATTATGCCTTTCTTCCGAGACAAAATTTTCTTCTCTAAGCCAGTTTTTCCACTTCTTTTTCTTTCATTTTGGATCCCCCTGTTTCCAAGGAAACAAATTTTCCTTCCAAGCGGAAATCTTCTTGGAGCTCTTGGAAGCTCTTTCTTGTGTCTATGAAGAGTACCTCTTGGATGTATGACAATCCTTAGCAAGATGGAAACTTTTTCGTACATATACATTCCACCTTTTTCTTCCTAGGAGCCTTCTTCTGAGAACAAGGCTGGCTTTGATCAACATCCTTCTCCACCTTCACCTTTGCATGTAGGGACAATCCTTTAGGGCTGAGATGATTTGAACATGAACCATACACTCTTGGTATAGGAGTTCAGGTTGATGTCTTTAGTCTTAACCTTTCAAACCTGCAGAGATAAAGCTTGTTTCTGTTTTAGAGTCCAAGTGAACATTGATCTCTTAAGTTTTTCTAGCTTCTCTTACTCTTTCTGATCAAGTTCTTCATCATAGACTTGGTCATCACAATCTTCCTTTTCTCCTCAGAAGGATAGTGACCCTTCTTAGAATACTCATATTCACTCTTCTTAGAGGAATTCTTCACTATCACTTCTTCATCCTCTTCACTCAAGGGGTCTATGAGAGGAAGCTCATCTTCACAAGTTCCACACCTAGGTGATCTTACAAACAAGATTGTGTGTGGAGGAGCTATCTCATTAGATCCCAGTCCCTGCTTATTTTGATAACACACCTTGGCATGCAGGGATGAGGATATCATGTTCTTGAAGGTCACTTCTTCAAGAACACATTTTTTCCCTGGCTTTGCTGATCACAAGCTTAGTTTGGCATTCAGTCAACTTATTTATAGGATCCTTGATCTGAGTCCTATAATTGGTGTGCTTATGTTTTAGACCTGAAATGGTTTTTCTAAGTCCTCTATCTTTAGCTTATATTCATTTCTAGTCTTTCTAAAATAAGCTTTTAAGATGTTTAAGGACTCAAGATCAGATCTCATTTTTAAGTTGTAGGACCTGTATATGTTGACTTTAGCAATACATTCAAGAGTACAGAGATGTTCGAATACCTTGGATTCATCATGGTCAGCCATCAATGCTTGGTTTGGAGATGCATCTTCCACCTGAAAGATCTAGTCAAAGTCTCATTCTTTAACATAAACTGTAGCTTACTACTTTGGCTTCTCATTCTAAGTGGCTTTATCAGTGTAGTTTGGTCTGGACTATGCTTGGCCACCATTTGTTTTTGGTGCCTTGCATTCCCTGGAAAAGTGGCCCATCAAGTTACAGTTGTAACATTTGACTTTTTCTATCCAGTCCAAACTTTCCACTCGCTGTATTGCTGGGGAACTTCCTTCTTGTCGGCTTGTAGAACTTCTTGGCTCTATGAGTGAGAAGAGCCATTTGCTGGACTATCTCCATATACTCTAGATTATCTGGATGGATATAGTTCAGGTCTTCAAGGGTGAAGAGAAAGTTGCCATAACTTTCATTAGAAGACACAAAGGCTTGAGAAGAACTTGTCTCTTGGAATAGGCTTTCTTGAGTATAGTTCTCCCTTGGTGTCTTAGGAAGGTGATGAAAGGACCTTTTTGTGAGTTGTCAGGGTAGCATATGAGATGATGTTAGGGTTCTATGCTATCCCTTTCAATCACATGAAGGGCTGAACCCATTTGATTGTTGGAGTTGCCAAATGAACCTTACATGTTCATTTCCATCTGGTATCCACTGAGAATCCCATACAACTCTGTCAAGGTGAGAGTTTTCAGGTTCTCATTCTCTTGATAACCACATAGTAGTGTGTCCATTGCCTAGGAATATAGGACATGAACTTCCTTACAGTATCTTTATTCTCAAGAGCTACTCCACCATCCACTAGGGTATCCACAATCTTAACATACCTGAAGTATTGTTGAGTCATGGTCACACTAGTTTTAAGGTGAAATTTTCAAATTGCTGCTTCAGGAGATCCTTCTTGTTTTCCTTGGCTTTAGAGGAACCCTCATACATTAGTTTCAATGCATCCCACAACTACTTAGTTGTTTTGCATTTCTTGAAACCTCTGTATACAGAGTTTGAAAGAGCAGTCTGAAGGGCTGTCATGGCCTTTTGATCAATCTCTACTCTCTTTATATCTTCATCTGAGTAGTCAGCCACAACCTTGGGTACCATACCACCTCTAGCAGGAGAAGAGGTGCTTGGTATGTAAGGTCCATTAACAACAGACTCCCACATTCTTGAGTCTAGAGACTTGATAAAGCCTTCCATTCTTTGGCACCAAGAGTCAAAGTCATCAAGAGTGACCATTGGGGACTTTGTCATGGTTCCAGTTTCCATATAAGATTTAGAAATAGATGCCATTTAAGATATTAAGTATTTTGTGTGGTGAGGGATCTTAAGATGAGATCTTATATCAAGAGCCTGGAATGCTCTGATACCAATTGCAGGACCGGTGAAGGGTAGCACTTACAACACAACAACACAATAAGTAGATTTGCTAAGAACACTTAACATATCAAATAGAGAACTGGTTAACTTTTGTAAAGATGCTAAGAACACACTAATATATGACAAAAAAGATAGCAAAAACACACAAGTAGTTGGTTTTCAAGAATACTATATATTGCCTCTCAAGTTCTATACAAATGTTACATAAGAATATCAAAAAGTTACAAGTACTTGAGATACATTTACTACATCCTATAACCAGCCATACTTTGAAGACCAGCTGGATACAATTGACTAGACAACAAACAAAATCAAATGTAAAGTCAAATGGCAGATTGCCTTTTGACTAGTGACTATCCATGTCATAGCTCACATCCTAATATATTACAAAAAGGATAAAGTACATAAAGTAGAAAGTTACATACTCAAGACCTCAATGTATAGTTACCAAAAGCATGGAACTTTCACCAGCTTATGTAAAGTTGGTGTTTCATCAGAGTTGCAGCGGAAATGGGTCCAACTTTTTGCAAAAGTACATCAGATAAAGCATGTGGTCAAAAAGTTTTCAGAAGAAATCTTTCTTCAAGTGTTGGCTTCGGAAGACTTTGTCTTTGAAGATTCGGAAGACTTCTTCTTTGGCTTCGGAAGATATTGGTCTTGGTTTCGGAAGATTTCACACTAAGAATGTTTTTTGATACTGGTGTGAAACTTCCTAACCATTCTACTTCAGTACACTTGTGCATGCATGCAGGAGAGACTTTGGGTGTTTGGGTTGCATCAGCCTTATATTAAACCTTACAAAGTTTTTATTATTGTAACTCTTAATTTTAGTTATTTTAGTTTAGAAAATCCTTTCGCATGTTCTAAGGTTTGTATAACTTTTGTTGGAATGATAAACCTTAAATGAACACATCAAACTAGTTAGAGCATTCTGAGTAGATTTTTCATATTTAATCATATAATTACATTAAAAATTATTATATTTTCTCTCTTCAATATATTATTAAAATACATAGATTATTTGACAATTTAGAGAGAGTTCAAATCTTTTTTTGAATCGTTAGTTAGTTGTTAAAAGTTAGTTTTATTTTTATTTTAATATATTATTTTAATTATATATTATATTCAATAAGCTCGTTAACTTAATTTGTTTCCCTTCCAATGTATTCTTTACACACCTTAATGAGCCACTCTATGCACCGCTTCTTTATCATCATCATTCAATACTCTTCTCAAAACACAAAAAACACACATACAAAAATGAACACAAAATTTTAAAAAGAAAATAGAGAGAGTTCAAATCTTTTTTTGAATGGCTGGTTAGTTGTTAAAAGTTAGTAACACCTGGTTAGTAATAATTCACTACTGCCAAGGTTTGAACCTTGAACTACTAGGCCAAAAGATCATTGGCAGAGAGAGTTCAAATCAAATGGGAGTTGGGGAGATCAACCACCCTACCTAGTGTTATCAACAACAACAACTCTTTCGAAGATCAACATCGACGGATGCTGGCCACAAAGATCAAGTCCGTAACCCGTAACCATTTTCATGTCTGAGTTTTAAGTTTTGAGTAGCGCTTATTTTGAGTTTTGAGTCTAGATCCAACGTTTTCCACTCCTGAAATGACCCGTTCGAACACTACCATCGCTGCCATTCAAGATCCTTTGTTCTTGAACATTTCCACTCAAAACCGACCGCTAAACCATTGTCGTTCACCATAACCAACGACAACAACGACCCTACATGCATCGTACATCATCATAGCTAACATTTTTTTCTATCTTTGACTATTGATTCACTATGAAATGAAAGATGAAAAGTGAGGGGTCCTTTTGTAAATTATCAGAAGTTAAGTGTTCATTTTAGGAAACCTTATAAAAATTATGTGAACACCGACATACATAATTTATAATATAACTTAAAAAAACTTGTCCACCGTAACATATATCTTTTCGTATCTTTCATTTGCCACCATGTTTTATAGGTTAGTTTTTGTACTGTAGACATAGTAACAATGTAGACCTGCACAACTTGATTATACGCGGTAACTTTTGATGCTTATTTATTGGTATTTTGTATCTTATCATAATAATTAATTTATGATAAATTGATAACTCAAATTTTTTATACAAGTCGTATAGCCCTATACAAGTCGTATAAACAGATCATATAGTCCTATACGGAAGCACCCTGAGTTTTTCCTCGTAGTTAGTATTGAAATTTGTTATACGCGTCGTATAACCTTATACGGTTCGTATAGGGTTATATGGGTCGTATAATCATCTGAGCCCCCCTAAGTTTTCATTGTTTATAGTGTTTTTGACCTATACGTCACATATGATGCTATACGATACGTATAGGAGGGTGTCGAGTTATAATGTGAGTTGTGAGTATATCATCAACCTTTGTATATACTTGAAACTTGATGGCTTTTATGATAAAGAATGATAACTTACAGGTTACAACCTCAGACTTTTTAATATTGCGTCAAGTGTCACGTAGTTGACTCTAATATGCACGTAAAATGTGGGTCAAGGAACCTTTTGTCATCTCCTTGGTCTTAACAATTATTTTGTTCAATTTAAAATGTTAGCAACTTAATGATCTAGAAAAGAAAAACTAATATGTCTTTGAGGGCTATATAACCTTACTAATGTGTGAATCTGATACGGATGGTTAAAATTTAACAAATGTTATTTCACTTGTACATTAATATTCAATTTATAATTTTGAATAAAAACAGTTACGGATCTAAGAGTTTCATTGAGTGGGACAAAAATTGTGCCGGTCAAAAAGGATGAAAGGAGATAGAGTTGACCAAGCACCCTAAATCTTTAAGATAAAGATTGAGCTCAATGCTCCTAAAAACACTCTAAATCTCATAAAAGATTAACAAAGAACTAAGTAACTAATCTACAAAAGTAAATCAAAGAGTGAAGTGGAGAAGATTTAACCAAAGAAAGTGAAAAGGTAAACAACAAACAACCAAGGCAAGTCATTCTAGCATGTAAAATCTATATTTTATGAAACAAGACCGGTTATAGAACCGGTTACTTTACTGGGTCACCGCTTGAATCGGTATTAATAACCAATTAATATCACATTTATGTAAATATATAATAAAAATAAATAATAAAACAATTATATAAATAAAATAAAAAAGTAAAATTATTTATAAATAGTTAATGAAATAGAAATTGTATTGTGATTTTCAAAATTTAGTTTTGAAAACCCTTTTTATCTTCATCATGATGGTGCCTAGAAGAGATTTTGAAGGGTCGCTAAATTTTCATACTAGTTTTCTACTTTCAATATGACTAGTTTTTTATTTCCCGCGCGTTGGCGGTGAATTTCACAATTATCTCAACTATTAAACTACAAATGTAAAAACTAGTTGCGACGAAATTATACATGATGTGATAATGTATAAACTAACACCCAATTTGTCTTTAAACTAAATTTACGTCGAACCGTAGAGTAACTTGAATTTTTACTATGAACGAAAACGTATTATACTTTACCCGACTCTTTTTCAAACAAAATTTTGTCGAAATGTAGTGCAACTCAAAACATACATAAAAATACGTGCAGTTGTACCGTACGTGGTGTGATAAAATATACATTACAATCGTTCCGATTCGTTTTCGAACTTAATTTATGTTGAAACATAGAGTAACTCAGATATATACCGTCGAATAAAAACGTTTATATATTACCCGACTTATTTAAAAAAAAATTTAGGTCAAAACGTAGATCATTTTGAAATATAAATATATAAAGATGCACGGAAACGTGTGATACCCGACTTGTACCGGTACGTAAATCTGGAATTTTAAAAATCTAAAGTTTACCATTTTAATAAACCATTATATTTGAACATAATTTATTTTGAAATATAGAGTAAATCAGATCTATATCGTGAAATAAAAATGTTTATATATTACCCGACTCATATAAAAACAGAATTTACATCAAAACGTAAGAGAACGTTAAAACGTAGACTAATGTCAAATTGAACATCAAAATGTAAATGATCTTAAGACATATATATAAATATGCACGGAATGAACATGTATTATTATTATATTGTAATAATAATAATAATAATAATAATAATAATAATATAATAATAATAATAATAATAATAATATTATTATTATTATTATTATTATTATATTATTATTATTATTATTATTATTATTATTATTATAACTATATACATATGTGATAATTATATACTTAACTCTTTATATAAGATAAATTTTTATGTAGTGAATTAAATAATCTAATGTGTATTTATTAGAACTAGCGGTGAGCCTGCACAATACGACGAGATATAATGTACAAGTATTAAGTATAGTTTAGATAATAATAACTCTTAAAATGTAGTTTGCACTCTGGAGTTCGTTTTGTTCAGTATTTTTAGATTGCAAATAGCTGTCATAACAATTTAAAAAAAACCTATCATGTATCGCAAGGTAACATTCTAGTTAACTTGCTATTTGTATCATATTATTTATTTAAAACTGGTCAACCATGCTCTTGAAAGCTCAGATCATTACTATTTTTCTCATGTTATTCGAGTGTCTTTTTTGCAACAAAATATTTAATTTTAGGTATACTAAAATGTGTATTGACTATGTGTCAAAGTGACGTCTTAAACTCTAGCGTTTAAGAGTGTTGCAAAACCACTGTTAGCCCTATCAAACCAGTGAAATTGATTTGAAACTAAACCAAAGTAACTACATTTCAAATCAAAGTGGATTTCTCCATATAAATCAGTTTCTAATCCGAATCAATTTGGGTTGATTCCCTTTTGATTTTATTTGACTCAATCGGTTTTAAAACCAATCCGGTCCGGACTAAACTCCAGTTTTTGCACTAAATTTTTAACACTTTGAACTAGTTAAATAACCATTACAGATTTTGTTTTCTTTAGTACCCTCTAAATAAATTTACTCACTATAGACATAATTATAAAAGAAAAATATTCATTCGATCATAACAGTGGAAAAAGACTACGACACCACTATCCATGTAACGTATTGACACAATGAGTTGAAGAATTGGTGGAAAGATTTTATCTTAATTTAAATTTCAATTAATATTACAAGTTTTGTTTATTGCCAAAAGCATAACTTAACTCATACTAAGTTTAGGTAACCATTAATCACTTAAACAAAAACAAAAGACATCTTACCGAAACAAAAACAAAAGGCATCTTACCAAAAAAAACAGCCTTGAATCTTGATCCATCTAATTAGATGTTTATCAGAGTTTAATTTTAGTTTGAAAAGTCAACCATTACAATTCATTCCTAAATATGGCATTCTTTACCACTTTGCATCCTCATAAAAATTAATTTCTGGTGCAGTTCTTAAAAACAAGCCAAACAAATAGGGATTAAGACATGGTTGATAGATGTAATCAACTAGGGATAGAACATCTAAGATCAGTTTCACATGCCTTCTTGTAATGTACATTTGCATAGGAGAACTTGAGAAGTTGAGGACATGTAAGAAGGTCAAGTTTTCTGGGAAGTAACTCAACCAATCTGCACTAAGATCATCAATCACATTCTTTTGTATTTATTACGTTGAAAGGCTGAAGCAACTAAAAAACTTTTAGCATGCATACTTGAAATACATAGAAAGTTACTTTGGAAGATTTGATACAACTCAAAAAAACACACTAAGTATCAAATCTGAAGCCAAAAGTATCAAATCTTCCAAAACCAAAAGAGTAAATCTTCCGAATCCAATATAAAGTCTTCCAAAGCTTCAAGACAAGGTCTTCCGAAGCTTCAAGACAAGGTCTTCCGAACCTTCAAGACAAGGTCTTCCGAACCTTCAAGACAAGGTCTTCCGAACCTTCAAGACAAGGTCTTCCGAAGCTAAAAGACTGATTTCTTTTATAGGCAGAAAAGACATGCTTTCTCTAACTCACTTTTGACAAATGCTAAACCAATTTCTGTTAGTGTGTAACTTTTGTCAGATGTATATTATGGTGTTAGAGTCTGTAATTTTTTACTTTTGTACTTTTATCTTTTATGTATTAGATAAAGATGTGAGCTATGTCATGTCATAGTCACTAATTGAAAGACAATCTGTCTTTTGACTAGGACTGTTCACAAACCAAACTGAACCGAACAAACGCTCGCTGGAACTCGGTTCGTTTACAAACTGAGCCGCTTGGTTTGATTCGAATTTAAGAAATCGAGTGAAAAATGCTTGCTTGAACTTGGTTTGGTTTAAAACCGAGTGCTCGCTTTGGCTCAGTTTTATATTGTAATTTAGTACAAACTAATAATTTATTCAGAAGTTTCAAGTTTCAACTCAAACTCAATAATAACAAAAGAAAATATACAAAATAGTTTAAATTTTAACTCGAGCTTAAATAAAGGACGGTAAAACCCATGCCTGTGAAGTCGCTGGACCAACAGACATCCGAGCGTGTTCTTGATGAAAGGATAAACAACCAAGAGACAAACAACAGAACGAACTATAATAAAATGGTTTCGTTGATAAAACCTAATGATTACAAGTTCGTTACAATATAAAAATCATGACTCTTGGCAAGGGGAGATCGAGCATGATCTCCCCTCTCATCCGGTAGCCCTAGGCCCGGGCACACTCTAAAAAACCCTCCCCTATCTACACAATGAAACTGGTATTTATAGGCCTAAGCCAATATCAGATGTGACTAGGCACATTCGTACGATTGAGCCATGCGTATGGTTCAATCATACGATTGGACCATACTTATGGTTCAGTCTTACGAATGGCCCAATCGCATCTCTCAGTCGCACGACTGGTCCATTAGCATGGCTCAGTTGTACGACTGAGTCTCATTCACATATGCTCCTGCGAATGACCCAGTTTCATGTGTTTACAACATATCAGGTGTATTACATTAAGCCTAGACTATTCGACAAGCGACAGATACACTATATATGACAATATATGCTCCAACAAATTCCGCCTTGGACGTTGCTTGTGAATAGTAGATAACACCTTTTACAATCTTCAGTCAATCTTTGCTTTGGTTGCTAATAGAATCAAACGAAAAACCATATTAGCAAACGTTGCTAATCCGTTAATTTGCTACAGTATCCCTGAAAATGAATTTAGACACAATAGCTTTCGTTTACTTTGTAGAACAACATCATAGCAGCAAGATTCCCCATATGACTAATTTTTTCAAATAATGACATGAACAGTTTTCCATTGCTTCAATCTTCACACATGCTAACATGATTAACATTAACACCTGTAGAAATTCTCCCTCAAATTCAACATATCCTAATATATAGATATTGTGCTCTCTTGGCATCTTCATACGGTGTATTGGGCAAAAAGTAGAGGGTTCCAACCCATAGCTGACATTCTCAAACAAATCAGCATGCACTCAGATTCATTATCAGAAACCAGCTCACATCATCATTTTCTGATTGCATCTTCAATTTCTCTATACAAGGATTCCCCCTAAGAATCATAATCCTCTCTATGCGGATAAATATAACTTGATTGGCCCATAAGTAGTCAGATGCTCCTGACTACCCCATAAAATCAACACCGACTGCTAACATCTTCTCTTCTCTCTTTTGTGTTCCAACTACATTCACCTATTCTGGAAATCCATGAATAATGGGGTATACATCGAACTTATTTGACAAAAGAACCTCAGGATGAATGTGCTTTGCTCATCCTCAAATCTGTGCAAGAGGCAGTCCCAGACTCTTTTTTTGGTCTGAACAAATGCGGATGACTCAATGCGGATGGCTCAGTCATGCGATTGAACATACGACTGGTCAAGTCGCACGACTGAACATACTGGTCCAGTCGCATGGTCCAGTCGTACGAATGGTCCATTAGCATGGTCCAGTCGTATGAATGGTCCATACTCATGGTCCAGTCGCATGAGCATATTTACACGCATATTTTTAGATCTGCAGCCGCCAAGGCTGCTAAAAACCCTAATCTGATGAATTTTACATGAACCGAAACAACATAGACATCTTAGATTCGCAAGGGTGATAAGAACGTGGTTTCGGGTTCGACTTTAACCTAGAAACAACACACATAACAAGATCTGAGCAAAACACGAAGAACACAAAGTGGGTTTAACCTCAAAGAACTTGAAATAGATCCAGAAATCAAGAGCTCGGGTTGCTATTATGATTGTCAGATCATTCTAGCAGTAACTGGCTCTGATACTAATTGTGAAGTCGCTGAATCGGCAGACATCCAAGCGTGTTCTTGACGGAAGGATAAACAACCAAGAGACAAACAATAGAACGAACTATAATATAATGGTTTCATTGATAAAACCTAATGATTACAAGCTCGTTACAACATAAGAATCACGACTCTTGGCAAGGGGAGATCGAGCATGATCTCCCCTCTTATCTGACATCCCTAGGCCCCGGGCACACTCTCAAAAACCCTCCTTTATCTACACAATGAAAATGGTATTTATAGGCCTAAGCCCATATCAGATACAACTGGGCCCATTCGTACGATTGGGCCATGCGTATGGTTCAATCGTACGACTGGACCATACTTGTGGTTCAGTCTTACGAATGGCCCAATCGAATCTCTAAGTCGCACGACTGGTCCATTAGCATGGCTCAATCGCACAACTGAGTCTCATTCACATATGCTCCTGCGAATGACCCAGTTTCATGTGTTTACAACATATCAGGTGTATTACATTAAGCCTAGACTATTCAACAAGCAACTGACACACTATATATGATAATACATGCTCCAACAATGTGTACAACCTTCATTGAGACCATTTCTACATCCACTATACCCGCTTTGATGCAATGTTTAAACAAGTATACAAAAATCCAAAAAAAATATGCTTAAAAAATTAACAAGGGATAAGGGTAAAGTGGTAAATAACTAAAACGATAATGTTCTAAACTCTAAATGAATAAACTAACTAGTCATTATAACCAAGCTTTGTATTGACTTTATATTGATTTTGTTGTTTAGACTAGTGTTTACAGTTGGATTTCAAAGCATGATCAACTGTATGATGTAGTATAAAGTACTCAACTACTAGTCATTAGAACCAAGCTTTGTAACAATTTATAAAAGCAGTTAAGAGCAATATACATCATTGTTGATAAACCATATATTAGTGTTTTTGTTGCATTCTTTACTTGTGCTCATCGTTTCATTTAAGCCGGCTTATTATTTGATCTGTTAAATATTTTAGTTTCTCAAACCTTGTAAACTACTGCATTGACCACCTTGTTGAGTGATTTTTAACCATATACTATTAGGTTTCTACAAATTTAAAGTTTGATGTGATATGTTAAAACAAGAATATGATTCAAGTAGTTTTGATCTCACTTTTTCTAATAAAATAAAATCTCATTTCAATTGTTATATAAAATTATAAAAAATTTGTATATACATATATAAGAAGTTTTGAATTTGTCACTTTGTCACTTATTATCAACTAAAGTTCTATGACTCAAGTAGTTTAAAAATTACAGATACACATAATTATTTCTTGAATTGCCATAACTATCCTTCCAATAAGGAATTGACATCCCCTAGATGTAGACTTTGTATTCATGTTGCAGCCAAGATAGTTACTATTTGTATAGGCATACAAATTGAAGACAAAAATCTTTGGATACCAAATCCTAGTTTAGGAGCACCTTTGAGATATCTAAGAATCCTTTTGACAACAACCAGGTGTAACATATTAGGTTGGCTTGATATCTTGCACAAATGTATGCAACAAACATGATATCAAGCCTGCTGGCTGTGAGGTACATAAGAGACCCAATCATAGCCCTGTAAAGGTGTTCATCTATACACTCCCCCTCAAGATCAGGTCCAAGGGAGTGGCATCTGGCTATGGGTGTCTTCGGAAACTAACACTTAGTTATGTTGAATCTTATAAGTATGTCTTGAACATACTTTGATTGACTTATGAAGATCCCATTGTCAACTTTCTTTACTTGCATACCTAGAAAGAAATTAAGTTTCCCAATGGCACTCATTTCAAATCTATTCTTCATCAGCCTCTCAAAGTCTTTATAGAGATTTGGATAAGTTGACCCGACGATATGTCATCTACATACACTTGAACCAACATTAATTCATTTCATGTTCCTTTGATGAAGAGAGTTCCATTTATAGTACCCCTCTTGTAGCAATCTAATAGAGACACATAGATAGTTGTAAGGTTATATATGAAAGGATGATTCAACCAAAGCAACAAAAGAGCTTCCAGCATGCATACACTTTTGTACAAGGTAGAAGTCACTGCGGAACTTTTATACTCTTCTTAAAAAATTATTCTAAGTGTAAAATTTCCGAAGCCAAAGACCAAATCTTCCGAAGCCAAAAATGATGTCTTCCGAAGCTTCAAATACAAAGTTCTTTCGAAGCCAATGAAGTGAAAACTGATTTCTTCCAAAGATAAAGAATACATTCTTTCTCTGTTCAACTTTGCATAAAGGTGACTTACTTTTCATTGCAACTCTGAAGAAGCACCAACTTGTATAAATTGGAGAAGAGGTCCACGCTGTTACAACTGTAGATTAAGGTTGAGACTCTATAACTTTCAACTTTCTGATTTTTATCCTTTTTGTAATATATTAAGATGTGAGCTATGGCATGTTATAGTCACAATTCAAAAGGCAATCTGCCTTTTTGATTATACATTGATCTTGTTTTCTAGATTAGTATTTTCAGCTAGCTTTCAAAGTGTAGCGGGCTATTAGATGTAGTACAAAGTATCAAATTTTCTTGTATTTCTTTTGATGCTTTGTAACACTTGTAAAAAAACTAAAGAGCAATATACAACAATCTTGAAAACCATATTCATATGTTCTTGTTCTTGTGCCCTTAGCATCCTCTACACAAACCCGGTTCCCTATTTGACCAATAGAGTGTTCTTACACTCTACTCATTATGAAACTGCTTGTATTGACCACCCTAAACCGGTCCTACAATTAGTATCAGAGCATTCCAGGCTCTTGATTGTCAAAATCTCATTATCTTAAATCCCTTAATTTCCCAAATCACTTAACATCTTAAACGGAAGTTTTCACAAAGGCTGATATAGAAACTAGTATCATGACAAAGTCCCCATTGATCACTCTTGAAGATTTTGATACTTGGTGCCACAGCATGGAAGGATTAGTCTGGTCTCTATGCTCTAGGATGTGAGAATCTATTGTCTCTAGACTTCATGTATCAAGCACCTTTTTAGTTGCTGGTGGAAGTGATATGATACCAAAGGATGTGGCTGACTACTCTAAAGAAGACAAAAATAGATAGATATAGATTAGAAAGCCATGACCGCCCTCCAAAATGCTCTTCCAAACTCCATATACAAAGGCTTTAAGAAGTGCAAAACTGCCTAGCATCTATGGATGCACCGAAGCTCATGTATGAGGGGTCCACTGAAGCAAAAGAGAACATGAACCTTTTGAAGTAGCAGTTTGAGAAGTTCACCCACAAAATAGGTAAAACCATGACTTAACAATACTTCAAGTATGTTGAGATTATGGATACTTTATTAGATATTGGAGTAACTCTTGAGAATAGGGACATTATGAAGAAGTTCATGTCCTTCCTTTCTAGAAAATGGACACACTATTTTGTTGTCATCAAAAGAACTATAGAATGAAGATGCAAAATTCATCTAGTAACTCCAACAATCAATAAAGTTCAACTCTTTATGTGATTGAAAGAGATTTTAGAGAACCATAGCACCATCTTATCTGCTACGCTGAAAACTCACAAAAGGGTCCTTTCATCACTTCCATGGAGACACCAAGGGAGAAATACATCCAAGGAAGCCCATTCCAAGAGACAATCTCATCATAAGTTGGAGCAACATGCCTCTATCTTGTATCTGCACTTCTTCCCTTATCATATGAGTATGTAGAATTCCAGTATCTTAAGCAGTTGGAGCAACAAGTTAACAAAGAACAAAAAGCTGCTTAGAGAAAGATGTGTAAGGCCCCGTTCCCGGGACACTTACAACTAGTAAATCATTGCACATAAAACATATAATTACATTTGCCTTATGAAAATATTGCAGCGGAAACATTCAAACATGACATCTCATTTCATTATAAAAACTTTTGCCAAATAATACATCGTTGATCAATTACAAAATACATTATTGCATTATATCACAAAAGCGTTAAATAAATGGATTCCATTCCAAAAGAGCCGAATAGACGCCCGTGCCATCCTCAGCAATCATTACCTGCCAGCTGGAAACACATCAAAGTCAGCGTTGCTGAGTGAGTTCTAGTTTTATAAATAAAACATACTTTATTTTTCATTTAAAACTGTTTTTTACTTTCATGCGATCATACATCATACGTACACATAGATAATATCATTATTATCCTCATCATCTATACGTTAACTTTCATTCTTTCATATATTCTTACTTTCATTCGTTCATTCATTACTTCCAGTGACATGTACAGTACCCCGAACATTGTGCACGAAGCGGGTAACTGGGCCTGAGGTCTTTCATAGACCTCGAACATTGGGCACAGAGCGGACTCCAGTACCTAGGGCAATTACATTCACCATTTATCCTTTCTCTTTCATTCCGGATCAATGCCAAATGCTATGTGCACGAAGCGGGTACTGACCCTGAGGTCTTTCATAGACCTCGAACATTGTGCACAAAGCTGACTCTAGCACCTAGGGCAAGCAGCAAGGGTCCCATTCCTATGGTCAATTACAAATATTGGACCCCGGTGTGCATCCTTCGGGGTAGCTAACTCGCACACCGTTGAGCTAACTCCTTCATCGGGTGTGCACCTCCATACATTTGCTTGCAAGCCTTCTTACATTCATTTATTCATTAATGCATGCATTCATTCATCATGTTCCTCTTTCATTATCTTTCACTTTATGTTACATAACACTTTCGGTTCATTCATTAACATAACACGTAAATCCATAGGAAAGATAAACATACATCGTAATAAGGAACATATCATACACATACATCAACAAAATACAGGGCAACATCATACATACATAACATGCATCATGCATAAACATGCAACATCATCATCATCATGCCCAACATACTCTCTAAGGTCTCATTCGTCACCTTACATGTTCTTACAGGAACCTTTACGTCAAAACTTACATCTGCACTTTCCCCCGAAAGTCAGAAGTCAAACTACACTTTCCTCGGGTGCAACAGCCCTATTCAGGCGTATGGAAATACTTTAGTCGCATGGCTTCCATGTGACTGAACATCATGTGAATAAACCAAATCGGATGAACAATCATGCAAATGAACACCCAAATTGTGCGAATGGACTAATGCGGATGGGCACTTATGCGACTGGACCTTCAATCGCATGACCTCCATGCGACTGGCCTTTCAATCGCATGACCTCCATGCGATTGGGCCTTCATCATACAAATGGACCTCAATCGTGCAAATGGACCCCAATCGCACCCTATTCGGCCGTATGGCCTCCATTCGGTCTCCAGTCGGTCGCCTACCCCTAGCTGGTGCATAATGCAGTTCATCCCGACTACAGCCGAGGGTTTTCAGCCTCCAAACTCATCTAAACCCATTTTAAGCCCAAATCGACAATCCTAAACCTTAGATATACATACCACAACACCATTCAAGCACAAACAAGCTCGCAATCAAGCCACAAACGCATCATACACACAAATACACATGCACAAACGGGTCAAACATGCACACACTCAAAAATCTGATTTCAGATGTGTTCCAGCCCCAAAATCGTTTGAAAAAAAGTAGAGGAGGGGTCCTACTACTCACACAAGCGACCACGAAGAGTAGAGCTTCGATTTGACTCGCTTCTCAACGATTTTGGCTACTCGAACCAACCCAAACCAACATTTTTCTTCTTTTCTTCCTTTCTCTCTTCTCCTCTCTTTGATGGCTGAAAATGTGCGTGTGGGGAGAGTGGAAAGGGGTTGCCCTCTCCCTTAAATACTCCCACTTCCCTAACATTCTCTCGTTGGTGAGTTTGGTCCCTTGACTTAAGACTTTATTTCTTTTTCTCCTCTCGTCGGCTTCAAAAAGGGATAAAGAACCGGGTGTTACAAGTCCACCCCCTTAAATAGGTTTCATCCCCGAAACCTGTTATTCCTCGAACAAACGTGGATAATGCTGTCTCATTTCTTCCTTAAACTCCCACGTTGACTCGGATCCCTTCCTGTGCTTCCGCTGTACACGTACCAGAGGAACCACTTTATTTCTCAGCATTTTCTCTTTTCTATCGATGATTGCCACCGGTTGCTCTACATAATTGAGCCGTTCATCTACTTCGATATCCTCCAGTGGGACAATCATATCTTCGTCGGCTAAGCACTTCCTTAGATGAGATACATGGAATGTTGGGTGAATTCCACTTAACTCATCTGGTAACTCTAATCTATAGGCCACCTCTCCTACTCGAGCAATGATTCGGAAAGGGCCTATATACCTTGGGCTCAACTTGTGTCACACCCCTGCTGAGAGCGGAAACACGGGAGCGTAAAGAGACGAGATCATCATAACACATGGTAAGCGATAGAGATGCAATATAATAAATGATGACAAGCGTGTCATGACGACACCCGACAACAATGGGACTTGGGTCGTGTTTAGTCAATATTCACGACAACATAGCCATAAGCATAAATATGATACATGAATCACATAAACAAAGATGATAACATTGTATGCAATTCCCACAACCTGGGAACAAGTTACAAGTATAATGTTGTTCGAAACATATTACAACAAATGTTTTCAAAATGACAAAGTTTAGCCACGAAATGCATTCTAGGGTCCCCACTAAGGCAGCACACCTAGATCTTCAGCTAGCATGATTACCTGAAAAGATATGCTCAAAATGGTCAACAAAATTGTTAACAAAATTGTTGGTGAGCTCGCAGGTTTAAAAGTAAATAAGTAATTGATGTTGTATAAATGTTGTTGCAGAATACCATGCATACAGTTATAAGTAAGCAAAATCACATGACCTGAGCTTTACAACCAAACCTAACGACGTACACAAAGAATCTTGTCGGAATATATTCACCTAAGGCTCGTTCCTGGTGACTGTTGGTACTAACTAGTATACCAACAACGAGGGTGGGGATGTCAGCCCAAGTAGTACTACCAATACCTATCCGTCGGTTTCACACTGGAATTAAATGGTTGTAAGAAAGAACCACACAACAGACTCAAGCATATATTAGATAATACTCACAAAACAGTAGCACGTTGATTCAAGTATGTAAATTGTATGTATGTTGTACAGCATAGAAAATGGTGAGCATACTCTTCCCCCATGTTTGTAAATGATTGAAAAGTTGTATAAGCATAAAAAGGGGCCACGAACTCACTTGTTAAGTGGTAAGTGTAACATCTCTTAGTTCTTGTTAACTATTAGTTAATGTCGTTTATTTTTGTATGGACTATTGTTGTCATTCATGGAACTTATGGTTTATTTATGTTTGATTCTTTGTTAGTCTTTTAAAGGTTAATAACTTAAACTATTAAATTGAATATAACGACGTTACTAATAGTTTATAATAATAACAATAATGATAATAATAACTAAAAATAATAACAATAATAATAATATTGTTATTAATAATATCAATTTATAGGAGTTATTAACTTAAAATTTAATTTAAAACTTAAATTAAGAAAGTTAAGGGGGTTAACTTGTCAAGTTAATAAACTTTAAATGGAAGTTTACACATGAAATGTGAGAATTTTAAAGTTGAGGGACCATTGTGTAATTAATTGAAACTTCTACACCTTCTCTCTCTTCCTTCCCGTTTTTCCGGTCGGCCATCCGGCCACCGCCGGCTACGGCTCCGGCGACCTCTAAACTCACCCTAAACCCCTCAATTTTAATACCGAATGATCCTAAACGGTTCACCAACGCATTCCAAACTCATTATGATCTTTAATTGGGATTAAACAACCGTTATGGACCCGAACATGTCGAGTAACGGTCGCGTACATCAAACGAGCCGTTCGAGCCTTAAACACCAATAATAACTCAATTAATTTAACACTAACGAACGGTTATCTACCTTTAATCGAATACAATCACCATTTCACCTGAAATAAACATAAACATCTCGTTTGATTATCTCTTTATCGCGAACCTGCAACTCGAGCAAAGACTACCTTTTGAGCATTTTTGACTGCTATTGATAGAGGGCTTTTCTTCATTGGAACTATTAGAAGCTTTCTGTAGAACGAATTCGAGTTTCATCGCCATTTACTATTTGATCAAGCCTAAGACGCAAGCCGCGACCGGTTCTTCTCTGTTCATCGTCAGTTCATCTTTTAATCGGGTAATTGAACACATGGGTATGCTCGAAATACAGTGGGGAAGCAAAGCCCCATGATTAACTCGAGCGTTAACATCGAATCGATCTTCAATTTTGGTTTTGAACAAACTAGGGTTCTTGCATTTTGGGGGAAACCTACTAGGTTGTGTTTAAAAGAATTTCAAACCAAGATAAATCGCGACCACGACCTTGGTTCACTGGTTCCCCACTCGCCTGCTAACCTAGAGGTCCCGGGTTCGAACCCGGGCACCCTCAACATTTTTTTAGGCTTTTTCAGCCTTTAAAAAATATTGAAAATCTTCTGAAAATTATAAAAAGTAGTTTTGTAAACTTTATAAATTTTTAAAGTTATTCTACCATTTTCTACAATTACCTTAATAATTTTCTTATAAAATAAAAATTAACAAATATTTTTCTAGTTTAATATGTAAAAATAAACTCTATATAATATTTTTCTTTGAAATCATTTAATGATTATTTGGACACTAAACATTTTATAGTTATAGATCAATCATGGCTACTATAGAAAATTATATATTATAAGTTAAATTTTACAAAATTGTTATAAAGGCTTTTATTTCTTTAAAATTCTTTACATGATATTTTCTTGAACAAAACAATTATATATGATCTCTCTAATCGACGTCATCTAATTAAAATCCTCAAATACCAAATTGCAATCCTAGTCTCGTTTAACCATTAATTATATTATTAAATTGTAACCTTGTAAATATATATTTGTTTTAGGTGCATTGTGAAAGTCTACATCGAAGCGTTGTTTATTATTATTCATTTAATCAACAAATATATATTATTTGATCAAGTGAGTATTTCCATACCCCTTTTTGTTTATTTTCACACTTTGGGGTGAAACATGTTATCTTATTATCATTGCACTTGTACACATCTTTGAGACTTGTAAACGTTATGGCAATTCCTCATGTAAAGTTGTGGTTAGTTGGACTTTTTGTGATTACCATGTTATGGCGCTATATGTACAATCATTAACTATTGCTAGCCCAGCGAAGTCATAGATCTATGGGCAAGACAAGCCTGCTTTGGTTGATCCAAGTAAACTTAGCTGATCGTATAATCTTGTAAACGTTTGAGACTTGTAAAATTTTGTCGAGGTTTGATTGTTGCATTGTTCATAACATCCCTAATCACTTTATTCACTAACTTATAACTTGAATTGCCATCTTTTTATAACCTATGTATTTAAAACTATGGAATGCTCACCAACATTATTGTTGACCCTTATTTTTAACATGTTTCAGGAAACGCCCAAGTTTGATACCTATTCTTTGAAGCTTGCACATCTAGGAATGGACCTAGATAAATAATGAAATAAGAAAGATTTGTTATCTTTTATGTTATTTTGTTTGTTACTTTGAGACTTAAGCTTGTAATGATACAATTGAACGTCATGAATAATTATATTTGGGTTATTAATAGCGTTATGTGGCTGTGAACGATCTTAACTCTCACTCCTCGACATTTCCGCCGTCAAGGTTAGGGTGTGACAGATTGGTATCAGAGCCCATAACTATAGGGATCTAGGTTATTAGAAATGGTGACCTAGACTATAGTATGCATGAACCTTATAGAAATATGAACTTAATTGCAAGCTACATAATGTTATGCCCACTTATGAGCAATTTGATGTCTTAGTATAGGATTGCCTAAATATTGTTACTTGTCTCCCTAAACTTAGCTTTGACTCTTGACTCTCCCCGAACATGAAATCTCTTAATCTTATTCTCGTCGACACGTGGAATCTTATACTTATGTTATGACTTGGATCTTTAGACGTTATGTCTAATCTATATAAATCTCATCAAGGTTTTGATATCATGAACCTAAGAAATTTGTGTGACACATAGACACCTGTATTCTGGATTTCCTGGCAAAAGGCCCTTGGGCTAAGGCAAGCATATCTCATAAATCCCACGGGACTAGTTATGCTTACCTGGGGATTTCCAGGATGAGTGATAAACTATGGTCAACATGCACAAACTTCTAAGGCGAATGGGTCAACTTACCTTGACGTGTCAACGTTTCCAAATGGTAATGCGTTACCAAATGGAACCATTCCAAGTACCTTGCAATTCTTGCCTTATCCTTGTTAAATTATAATCCTTGTATTTCTGTTTCTCGTGTCTAACTCATTTTGCATATTCCAACATGTCTCGTCACCATGGAAAGCGTGGAAGTTCCGACCGTAAGCTAGCTGCCATGATTGCCCGACAAATGGCGGCCGTTCTTCCGACTATGGTTGCTGAACTTAATAGCACACTAATGGATAATAGTAACAACAACACCAATGGGAACAATAGTGGTGCTAATGGAGACAATAGCAACAATCAAAACGGGAATAATCAACAAGGGAACAATCGTACTTGCACTTTCAAACACTTCAACTCGTGCAAACCCACTAGTTTTAGTGGAAAAGAAGGAGCCATTGGACTTCTTGAGTGGTTTGAGAGTATGGAGAACACATTTATTATTAGCGAGTGCCCCGACGAGCTCAAGGTTCGCTATGCCACAAGTGTTCTTCAACAATGAGCGCTAACTTGGTGGAATAGTGAAAAGAGAAACCGGGGAACTGAGGTTGCAATGGCGATGCCCTGGGAGGAATTCAAGGATATTATGATCCAAAAGTTCTGCCCAAGAAGCGAGTTGCAAAAGCTGGAGGAGGAGTTCTGGAACCTTAAACAAGATGGTGGGAATCACTTGGCTTATTCCACCTGGCATCATGAGTTGAGTATGCTTCTACCACACATGGTGGACACCGTGCCCGTAACATCGAGAAATTTATCAAGGGGGTGCCACCTCAAATTCAAGATGCTGTGGTGGGTAGTAGGCCCACAACTTTGGAGGAAGCGATTACTATCACTGTACAGCTCACCGAGAATCATATAAGAGCTGGCACGATGTCGGCAAAGGGTTCCAAGGCTATGGCGAAGGTGACACCCGAGGCAACAAAGGAGGTTAAGGCCGAGTCATCTTCTCAAAACAAGAAGCGTAAGTTCACCCCGACACGCAACTACGCTGTGACCGCACCAAATGCCCCTCAAAAACAAATGGTGGTTGCAAATCAAGCTCCCATGGCTAAAGCTTATGCTGGTCCACACCCTATGTGTAACACGTGCAAGTACCATCATTCAAGCAACATTCCATGCCGAGTCTGCTCATTGTGTGGGAAGTATGGCCACTTGGTAACTACTTGCCTTCGTGCGCCAAACAACACGGCCATGCTTACTAATCGAACCTGCTATAACTGTGGCGAGCCTGGTCATATTCGTCCGCAATGTCCTCGCAATGCGGGAACTGTGCCACCGGCTCGTGGAAGGGCTTTCAACATCAATGCTAACCAAGCTCAAGCCAACAACGACATGGTGAATGGTACGTCGTCGAACTCTGTTAAATCGTCTATTGTCTTATAAAATTTCCTATCTGTGTTCATCATACCAATAATGGATTCTTACCAAACAGGTATGTATCTTGTAAATAGTCATTATGCTTCTGTATTGTTTGATTTGGGTGCCGATAGGAGTTTCGTGTCCTTGGATTCGAGCCTATACTTTCTAAACCGCGTACTAATCTGGAGAGATCTTTCACGGTCGAGGTCGCCGATGGAAAATCTATTGTCGTTGACGTTGTAATACGTGACTGCACCTTGAGCCTTAACGAACACGAGTTCTTCGTCGACCTTATTCCTATGCATCTGGGAAGCTTTGATGTTATCATTGGTATGGATTGGTTAGCCAAGCAACGTGCGGAAATTTTATGCTTTGAGAAGTGTATCCGAATTCCTTTACCGACTGGTGATACCTTAAGGGTCTTTGGGGAGAAATCATCTCAAAGACGCAAACTCATGTCTTGCATGAAGGCCCGCAAGTGCTTAAGTAAAAACTACATGGCTTTCATGGCATATGTAGTTAATACGAAAGCCAAGGGTAAGGAGTTGAAGGATATTCCTGTTGTGCGAGACTTTCCCGAAGTTTTTCCCGAGGATCTTAAAGGGTTACCTCCCGTGCGAGAAGTTGAGTTCAAGATTGATTTAATCCCTGGTGCAAACCCTGTGGCTAAATCGCCTTATCGTCTTGCACCTTCTGAAATGCAAGAACTTGCTAGTCAACTGCAAGAGTTGACCGATAAGGGTTTCATTCGCCCTAGTTCATCACCGTGGGGCGCACCTGTACTATTTGTGAAGAAAAAAGGATGGTTCATTTCGTATGTGCATCGATTACCGCGAACTCAACAAGCTTACTATTAAAAACCGATACCCTCTTCCTCGAATCGATGACCTCTTCGACCAACTTCAAGGAGCAACTCAATTCTCAAAGATCGATCTACGTTCTGGGTATCATCAATTACGTGTTCATGATGATGACATTCCAAAGACCGCTTTCCGTACTCGATATGGACACTACGAGTTCATGGTCATGCCTTTTGGCCTGACCAATGCGCCTGCTGTGTTCATGGATCTCATGAATCGAGTATGTAAACCGTATTTGGATAAATTCGTGATCGTGTTTATTGATGACATCCTTATTTATTCCAAGACAAAAATCGATCACGAGACACACTTGCGACAAGTACTTGGCTTTTGAAGAAGGAGCAATTATACGCCAAGCTTTCCAAGTGTGAATTTTGGTTAGAGGAAGTTCAATTCTTAGGGCATGTGGTGAATAGCCAAGGAATTCACGTGGATCCTGCTAAAATTGAAGCTGTGAAGAATTGGTGTGTTCCCACAACCCCAACCGATGTTCGTTCTTTTCTGGGTTTAGCGGGATATTACCGTAGGTTCATAGCAAATTTCTCGAAGATTGCTAAACCATTAACGGTGCTAACCCAAAAGAATCGACTCTTTGAATGGGGACCCGAGCAAGAAGAGGCTTTCGAGACATTGAAACGCAAGTTGTGTAACGCTCCTATTCTCACACTTCCTGATGGAAACGATGACTTTACTGTATATTGTGATGCTTCTAATCAAGGTCTTGGTTGTGTTCTCATGCAACGAGGCAAAGTTATAGCATATGCGTCGAGGCAATTGAAGGTTCATGAAGTGAACTACACAACTCATGATCTTGAACTTGGTGCTGTGGTTTTCGCATTGAAGATTTGGCGACACTATTTATATGGGACGCAATGCATAGTCTACAACGATCATAAGAGTCTCCAACACGTGTTCAATCAAAAGGATCTCAACATGTGACAAAGACGTTGGATTGAGTTGATTAGCGATTACGACTGTGACATTCGCTATCACCCTGGAAAGGCGAATGTTGTAGCCGACGTGCTAAGTCGCAAGGTCCACAACAAGATTGTCTCGCTTCAAGAAATTCTAGATCGAAGGCAATGGTTTGATACACTAGGAGAATTTGATACCGAGATTCATGTTGATGTCAACGAGGCTACTATCATGCTTCAAAACATAAGGATCGATAGTGACCTCGAGTTATGCATTCGCGAGGCTCAACAAGCGGCACTAACCGACGAAGGGAAAGATGAAGATTTGATGACTAACGTTCGGTCACAATTGGAGACAAAACCAAATGGCATGTGGTACTTCTTGAATCGACTCTGGATCCCGAATCGTTACAACCTTTGGCACTTCATTATGAACGAAGCTCATCAAACCCGATACTCCGTTCATCTTGGCTCCGATAAGATGTACATGGACCTGCTTGGTCAATATTGGTGGCCTGGAATGAAGAAAGATATCATGACTTATGTTTCCAAGTGTCTGACGTGTGCAAGGGTCAAAGCCGAACATCAACGACCAAGTGGTTTACTTGAGCAACCTGAAATCCCTATGTGGAAATGGGAACATATATCCATGTATTTCATAACCAAGTTACCTCGTACACCTCGTGGTCATGATAGCATATGGGTCATTGTTGACCGTTTGACCAAGACAGCACATTTCATACCCATACGAGATACGTACAAGGTTTCAAAGTTGGCTCGAATCTATGTTGACGAAATTGTGAGTCGTCATGGCGTGCCATTGCGCATTATTTCCGATCGAGATGCTCGTTTCACTTCGCATTTTTGGTCATCGATGCAAGAACTCTTGGGTACTCAAGTGGATTTAAGTACGGCTTACCATCCTCAAACCGATGGACAAACCGAACGAACAATCCAAACCCTCGAGGACTTACTGCGTCTTTGTGTCCTTGATTTTGGTGGCGATTGGGATACGCATTTACCGCTCGCGGAACTTTTGTATAACAATAGTTATCACTCAAGTATCAAAATGGCACCATTCGAGGCTTTGTATGGTCGTAAATGCCGATCACGATCTGCTGGACCGACGTTGGTGAAAATTTCATCACTGGTCCTGAACTTATACAAGAAACGACCGATAAAGTCTCCACAATCCGCAATAACCTTGAAGTGGCAAGGAGTCGACAAAAGAGTTACGCCGATAAGCATCGTAAGCCATTGGAGTTCCAAGTTGGCGACATGGTTTTTCTTAAAGTTTCACCGTGGAAAGGTGTGTTCGCTTTGGAAGAAGGGTAAACTAGCTCCAAGATTTGTAGGACCTTTCAAGATCTCGAAAAGGATTGGGAAAGTGGCTTATAAACTGGAACTACCTTTCGACCTTAGTGGAGTTCATCCTATATTCCATGTCTCAAATTTGAGAAGTGTTTGGCCGACGAGAGTCTGCATGTTCCATTGGAAGACATCCAGGTCGACGAGTCATTGCACTTTGTTGAGAAACCCGTTGAGATTATGGACCGCATTATGAAGAAAACAAGAACCACAACTACTCCAATCGTCAAGGTTCGTTGGGAGAATAAGTGTGGAGCTGAGTTTACTGGGAGCGTGAGGACCACATGAAGGAAAAACCCCCGCATTTGTTCGCTTAATTCATTCTTAATTTCGGGACGAAATTCTTTTAAGTAGGGGAGACTGTAACATCTCGTAGTTTCTTGTTAACTATTAGTTAATGTCGTTTATTTTTGTATCGACTATTGTTGTCATTCATAGAACTTATGGTTTATTTATGTTTGATTCTTTGTTAGTCTTTTAAAGGTTAATAACTTAAACTATTAAATTGAATATAATGACGTTACTAATAGTTTATAATAATAACAATAATGATAATAATAACTAAAAATAATAACAATAATAATATATTGTTATTAATAATATCAATTTATAGGAGTTATTAACTTAAAATTTAATTTAAAACTTAAATTAAGAAAGTTAAGGGGGTTGACTTGTCAAGTTAATAAACTTTAAATGGAAGTTTACACATGAAATGTGAGAATTTTAAAGTTGAGGGACCATTTGTGTAATTAATTGAAACTTCTACACCTTCTCTCTCTTCCTTCCCGTTTTTCCGGTCGGCCATCCGGCCACCACCGGCTACGGCTCCGGCGACCTCTAAACTCACCCTAAACCCCTCAATTTTAATACCGAATGATCCTAAACGGTTCACCAACGCATTCCAAACTCAATTATGATCTTTAATTGGGATTAAACAACCGTTATGGACCCGAACATGTCGAGTAACGGTCGCGTACATCAAACGAGCCGTTCGAGCCTTAAACACCAATAATAACTCAATTAATTTAACACTAACGAACGGTTATCTACCTTTAATCGAATACAATCATCAATTTCACCTGAAATAAACATAAACATCTCGTTTGATTATCTCTTTATCGCGAACCTGCAACTCGAGCAAAGACTACCTTTTGAGCATTTTTGATTGCTATTGATAGAGGGTTTTCTTCATTGGAACTATTAGAAGGTTTCTGTAGAACGAATTCGAGTTTCATCGCCATTTACTATTTGATCAAGCCTAAGACGCAAGCCGCGACCGGTTCTTCTCTGTTCATCGTCAGTTCATCTTTTAATCGGGTAATTGAACACATGGGTATGCTCGAAATACAGTGGGGAAGCAAAGCCCCATGATTAACTCGAGCATTAACATCGAATCGATCTTCAATTTTGGTTTTGAACAAACTAGGGTTCTTGTGTTTTGGGGGAAACCTATTAGGTTGTGTTTAAAAGAATTTCAAACCAAGATAAACCGCGGCCACGGCCTTGGTTCACTGGCTCCCCACTCGCCTGCTAACCTAGAGGTCCCGGCACCCTCAACATTTTTTAAGGCTTTTTCAGCCTTTAAAAAATATTGAAAATCTTCTGAAAATTATAAAAAGTAGTTTTGTAAACTTTATAAATTTTTAAAGTTATTCTACCATTTTCTACAATTACCTTAATAATTTTCTTATAAAATAAAATTTTAACAAATATTTTTCTAGTTTAATTATGTAAAAATAAACTCTATATAATATTTTTCTTTGAAATCATTTAATGATTATTTGGACACTAAACATTTTATAGTTATAGATCAATCATGGCTACTATAGAAAATTATATATTATAAGTTAAATTTTACAAAATTGTTATAAAGGCTTTTATTTCTTTAAAATTCTTTACATGCTATTTTCTTGAACTAAAACAATTATATATGATCTCTCTAATCAACCTCATCTAATTAAAATCCTCAAATACCAAATTGCAATCCTAGTCTCGTTTAACCATTAATTATATTATTAAATTGTAATCTTGTAAATATATATTTGTTTTAGGTGCATTGTGAAAGTCTACGTCGAAGCGTTGTTTATTATTATTCATTTAATCAACAAATATATATTATTTGATCAAGTGAGTATTTTCATACCCCTTTTTGTTTATTTTCACACTTTGGGATGAAACATGTTATCTTATTATCATTGCACTTGTACACATCTTTGAGACTTGTAAACGTTATGGCAATTCCTCATGTAAAGTTGTGGTTAGTTGGACTTTTTGTGATTACCATGTTATGGCGCTATATGTACAATCATTAACTATTGCTAGCCCAGGGAAGTCATGAATCTATGCGCAAGACAAGACTGCTTTGGTTGATCCAAGTAAACTTAGCTGATCGTATAATCTTGTAAACGTTTGAGACTTGTAAAATTTTGTCGAGGTTTGATTGTTGCATTGTTTATAACATCCCTAATCACTTTATTCACTAACTTATAACTTGAATTGCCATCTTTTTATAACCTATGTATTTAAAACTATAGAATGCTCACCAACATTATTGTTGACCCTTATTTTTAACATGTTTCAGGAAACGCCCAAGTTTGATACCTACTCTTTGAAGCTTGCACATCTAGGAATAGACCTAGATAAATAATGAAATAAGAAAGACTTGTTATCTTTTATGTTATTTTGTTTGTTACTTTGAGACTTAAGCTTGTAATGATACAATTGAACGTCATGAATAATTTATATTTGGGTCATTAATAGCGTTATGTGGCTGTGAACGATCTTAACTCTCACTCCTTGACGTTTCCGCCGTCAAGGTTGGGGTGTGACAGTAAGTATGAATGATCAAAGTTCTCAATAGTTGTATGTAATGAACAGTCAAACACCTATTGACAGTTATTGTTAAGCATTAATGATATGTATAAAGCATATAGTAATGTTCGGTCGGTTCGGGTTGTATCGGTTCGGTTGTGGGTACACACACACAAGCGGACACACATATCAGATGTTATGTAGATCGAAGTACCGGAAGGAGTCGTCATTGCCAATGAAATTCGTATAATGATCCCATTGTTATAAGAGAAAGTACTTGTTAAATATTTGTAGTCCCAAATGGGTGTTGATAATTGTAAAATGTTAGGTTGATTTAAATTGAAATAGTATATGCATGTTGATAGCGTTGCCTTTAATCTTTGTGGTCAAGCAATGACACTTTTACTGATGTTACCTTATCATCACAAGACATTCAAGAAGGGAATTCACACACACAACATCATCAGTCAAACAAAAGGACCAAACGCTCGACTCAACACTCCATTCGTACGAATCAACCTTCAATCGCACGAATCAGCTTCATTCGCACATTTGAACCTTCATTCCCATGACTGGCATTCAGTCGTACCATACAACCCCCAATCGCATGACTTAACCTCCATACGCACGAATCAACCTTCATTCGTATGAATCAGCTTCATTCGTACGACTGAACCTTCATTCGTACGAGTGGCCTTCAGTCGTGCTACGCACGCACAATCGCATACATCCATTCGGTCGCATGACTCAATCGCACACATCATTCATCCGCATTGACTCAATCGCACGCATCAATCATCCGCATTGACTCAATCGCACACATCACTCATCCGCATTAACTCAATCGCACACATACATTTGATCGCACGACTTAGTCGCATGACATCCCCAGTCGCACGACTCGGTCGTCCGAATGACATCAGTCGCATGACTCAGTCGCATGACTCAGTCGCACGACTACCCAGTTGCACGGCTCAGTCGAATAACAGACCCAGTCGCCTGAACTGCAGGTTTGTGAGGCTGAAGTGCAAAGCAGCCTTCGGCTGCCCCGAGCACGAGATTAACACAACAAGGATTCCAGAAACACACTACAAACACATACAAACAAGGAGTACACGCAGAAAGACATCACACGCACCCACACGACCTCTTGTGTTCGGGTTGAACCCGAATACCCGAAACCCTAGAAATGGACAACAGTAAAACGAGCAAGAAAGGGACAACCAAGGTCGTCTACCTAAAAGGATGGAGTAGAAAAGGTTGTAGATGAAGTCTAGACGACGAAAACGAGATGAAACGGGGCGGTTTTGGTGAAAAGATGAAGAAAATGTGAAGTGAAGAAGAATGAAGAAGAAGAAGATGAAGTGATGAAGAATGGCTGGGAATGGGGTTTTTATACCCATCCCAAGTTTGCAAAAATGTTAATTTTAGTCCCTGCACTTAGCCCCGAGTTCCTAAAGTTTGTTTCGGTTGAAAACGACCTTAAAAGTGTTTGTTACATTAATGTTTGAATATATTTAATGTTAATTGGCACTTAAAAATGGTTTTATTAATGACAATAGTTTTATATAAAAATGATATATTTAGTGATAACGGCGATGAAATTTGTAAAAAGGTTTAAGCATAGCACACGTTCACGAAAGAAACACAAGCACAAGGGTAATAAAGCAAGTATGATATCCACACAAGAAGTTTATAAAGTTGAGGAATGAACAATCAAAGAAAAGTTAACGGATAATCACGTTAATTGATGGACCTTGTGGTGACGGATGTCACAGTATCCCCAGTTGAGAGAATTTCGTCTCGAAATTCAGTTGGAGTTAGGTCCAAAAGATTCATCCTCGAATACATGTGGATATTTGAGTTTCATCTGATCTTCCCGTTCCCATGTAAACTCTAGCCCTCATTTTGAATTCCATCTCACGCGTACAATTGGTATTCTACTACGCTTCAATTGCTTGACCTTTCGATCCATGATCTCAATGGGTTCCTCAACAAAATGAAGCTTTTCGTCAATCTTGATGTCCTCAATTGGTACGTGAAGTGACTCATCAGCCAAACACTTCTTGAGGTTCGACAAGTGGAAAGTATCATGTACGCCGCTGAGTTCTTATGGCAACCTTAATCGGTAAGCCACCGGACCAATTCTTTCTGTAATCTCGAATGGTCCAACGTATCGTGGGGCTAACTTCCTTTCTTTCCAACCATACAATTCCTTTCCAAGGAGAGACTTTGAGTAAAACATGATCTCCAATGTTGAATTCTAGAGGCTTCCGACGGTTGTCGGCATAGCTCTTTTGGCGATCTCTAGCAGCTTTTAGTCTGTCTTTGATTTGGAAGATCTGTCAGTTGTTTCTTGAATGATCTTTGGGCCTGTTAGTTGACTTTCACCAATCTCGGCCCAACAAACGGGAGATCTGCATTTTCTTCCGTACAATGCTTCGAATGGAGCACATCCAATGCTCGTATGGTAGCTGTTGTTGTAAGAGAACTCAATCAGCGGTAAATGAGTATCCCAACTACAATCAAAGTCGATCACACACGCCCTTAGCATGCCTTCCAACGTTTGTATAGTTCGTTCACTTTGGCTATCTGTCTGATGGTGATAGGCTGTGCTCATATCTAATCGAGTGCCCATCGCTTTCTGCAGTGTCTGCCAAAATCATGAAGTAAATCGGCTGTCACAGTTGAATATGATCGACACTGGTACTCCGTGTCCTGTCACGACCTCTTTTGTGCACAATCTCGCCAATTTATCCATTTTGTAGTCTTCTCGGATCGGCAAGAAATGAGTTGACTTCATCATTCGATCCACTACGACCCATATCGAATCATGTCTACTGCTCGTTCTAGGGAGCTTGGTAATGAGATCCATGGCTATGTTTTCCCATTTCCACTCGGGAATTTCAGGTTGCTACAATAATCCCGATGGTTTCTGATGTTCAGCTTTAACTTTCGAGCATGTCAAGCATCTGCTTACGTACAGGGCAATGTCTTTCTTCATGCCTAGCCACCAGTACAGATCCTTAAGATCGTGGTACATCTTGTCTGCACCGGGATGAATAGAATATCGCGTCTGGTGTGCTTCATCCATGACCAAGGTACGTACACCTCCCCATCTGGGTACCCATATACGATCTATGAAGTACTGTACGCCATCATCTTTGCAAATCATTTGTTATCCTACCCTCAGAATTCTTCTCCCGCAAGGTTTTCCTCTTTCAATGCCTTAACTTGTGCAATTTGGATCTGAGCTTTTAAATTTGTTTGGATAGTCAATCCCAACGCTCGAGCACGTAATGGTTTTGCGCGTTCTTTGCGGCTTAAAGCATCAGTCACTATGTTGGCTTTCCCTGGATGATACCGGATTTCACAATCGTAGTCACTAAGAAGCTCTACCCAACGTTGTTGACGCATATTAAGCTCCTCTGATCCAGGATATGTTGCAGGCTCTTATGATAACTGTAGATGATGCATTTGGTTCCATACAGGTAATGCCTCCATATCTTAAGTGCAAATACTATAGAGCCTAACTCCAAATCTGGGTTGTGTAGTTCTTTTCGTGCACCTTAAGTTGCCGCGAAGCATAGGCAATCACCTTATCCTTCTGCATTAGCACACATCCCAACCCTTGATGTGAAGCATCGCAGTATACCACAAAATCATCAGTTCCGTCTGGGAGGGACAATATTGGTGCATTGCATAACTTCTCTTTCAACGTTTGGAACGCTTGTTCTTGTGCATGTCCCCATCAAACTTTTTGTCTTTCTGAGCCAGCAGCGTTAACGGTTGAGCGATCTTTGAAAATTTCACGATGAAACGACGATAGTATCCGGCCAATCCTAAGAATTGCCATATCTCTGAAGGCGTCTGAGGTGTATCCCATTTCTTTACCACTTCGATCTTGCCGGGATCTACATGAATCCCATCCTTGTTAACCACATGACCGAAAAACTTCACTTCCCACAACCAGAATTCACAATTCGAGAACTTGGCGAAGAGATTCTCTTCCCGTAACAGTTCCAGTATTGCCCGAAGGTGTTCTTCATGATCCTCTTTCGATCGGAAGTAGATAAGTATATCGTTTATGAATACGATCACAAACTTATCCAAGTAAGGCTTACACACCCAATTCATTAGGTCCATAAACATAGTTGGTGCGTTAGTCAACACAAATGGCATGACTAAGAATTCATAGTGTCCATAACGAGTTCTAAATGCTGTTTTCAGTATGTCCTCCTCGAAAACCCTTAGTTGATGATATCCAGAACGAAGGTCGATCTTGGAGAAATACGATGCTCCTTGCAGCTGATCGAACAGATCGTCGATTCTCGGGAGAGGATACCGATTCTTCACAGTTAACTTGTTCAACTCACGGTAGTCGATACACATTCGGAACGACCCATCTTTCTTTTTGACAAATAACACCGGTGCTCCCCATGGTGAGTGACTCGGCCGGATAAAACCCTTCTCCAATTAACTAGATAATTCCTACATTTCAGACGGCGCTAACCGGTATGGTGTCTTTGCTACCGGTGTAGCTCCAGGAACTAACCCTATACGAAATTCCACCTGTCGTGGAGGAGGCAAACCAGGCAAGTCATTAGGAATACATCTGGGTAGTCTCGTACCACTGGAATATCTGCCTATTTCTGCTCTTCTTCTTTCTTTTCTACCACATGAGCCAGAAAAGCTTAGCACTGTTTTCGTAAACTTCGGCGTGCTTTCATACAGGAGATAGGCTTTAAGTTTCTTCCCGGTCGTTCTCCTTGAATTTTGAGTACTCCCCATCTGGCATGGGGACTCATACTACTTTATCCTGACAGACAATCTCAGCTCCGTGTTTCGACAACCACTCCATTCCCACAATCACGTCGAAACTTCCTAACTCAAAGCGTATCAAGTCTATATCGAAGGCATGGTCCTCCAATATCAACGAGCACTTTCTAATAATTTCATTAGCCTGAACAACCCTACCGTTGGCCATTTCTACGGAGTAGCTAGTTTCTAGCCTACTCGGACTCAAATCTAGCAATTGCACAAACTCAGAAGATATAAAACTATTGTCTGCTCCAGTATCAAAAAACATAGATGCAAAGTAATTATTGAGTATGTGCGTACCCGTGACAACATTTGGGTCCTGACGGGCATCGTTGGCTCCAATGACGAATGCACGTCCTCGAGCTGTATTCCCCTGATTTCCCGGGCCTTGGTTTCCAGCTATGGCCATCACCGGTTGCTGGTTGTTCCCTTGTTGACCCGGCGCCCGATTCAATTTGGGGCACATGTTCCTATAGTGATCAGGGATTCCATACTCATAACAGCCCCTGGCATTCCCGGCAGGGTTAACCGCGTTGACTGGTGCCACCAGATTCGGTGTTGTTCTACAGTCTTTCGCCAGATGCCCCAGGCATCTACAGTCCACGCACACCCGGCACGGCACTGCTGGGGGATGATGGAAATTGCACCTATCACATTTGGGGTGCGGCCAACATACTCTCTCCTGCCTTGCATCACGGCCACAAAGTTCCTGGTTGTCTTGGCCCTTTTATCAAACTTCCCGGCACTCGACCGGCTCGTTTCCCCAACATCCTTTCTCTTCTCTGCTCCCCTTCCCAATACCCCTGTTCTCACCATCTCATCAGTCAGAGCGCCAACCTTTAGAATTGCACTCTGAATTGTAGGGGGAGCAGCTACTGTTACCATTGCCCGGATTTGAGGCGCAAGTCCCCAAATGTACCTCTCGATCCTCTTTGATTCCGGAGTGACCAGATGTGGAACCAATCTGCCAATTCATGAAAACTATTAGTGTAAGCGGCATGCCCAGCCCCCACCGTAACATGATTCTAGAATTCATGCTCCAGTTCTGCATCTCATTAAGGGGAAATATTCCTTAGTTATCAAGGCTTTAAATTCGTCCCATGACATCTGCATCGCTGATTCTCTTCCCCTAGCCTGTATTTGAGTGTTCCACCAAGTTAGTGCCTTGCCTTGCAGCGAGCACGTGGCATACTTGATCTTTTGGCTGTCGAGTCATTCACTGATATCAATCACTGCCTCCATCTTTTCAAGCCATCTAGTCAGGGCTATGGCTCCACATTTGCCATCAAACTCTTTAGGTTTGCAGGCCACAAACTCTTTGTATAAACACCCCCTTCTAGCATTAACAACCCCGGTCTCATTAACAATCCCAGTTTCATTACGGGTTGTACCACCATTCCGGGTGTCCTGGTTGATTTCGTTCCCAGTCGGGTTCCCATTATCCTCATTATCATTGCCACCAACCCCATGGGGGTGGGGATTCTGAAGAGCATCGCTCGGGCCACAATAGTCGGGATCAGTGCGTCCAGCTGCTGAGCGATCAGAGCTGCCACATCAGCGTTTCATGTTCCTTGATTGTTGCTGGCAGGGCCATCATTTGTTCTTGGTGCTCTACCCCTGCCTCTGCCTTTGCCCCTCGGGGCTTCACTTCTGCCACTGTTGCTGCGGGTAACTCTTCGAGACGGCATTTTCTAATCATAGAAGTAGTAAACACATAAGCTTTAACCATTTCAAAGCATATAATCCATACCACTCATCATAGTCCAGCATTCCAAGTTAATATCACACTTGTGGTTACCACACATCACATACAAGTCATGTAACTCTCACACCATGAATTGATAATGTTCCAACAATAATCCATCATAATAATTGCAACCCATGCATACAATCACGTTAGTCTAGCGAAGGTTGTCCATTTCCTCCTCTTTCGAGGTTTCAGACATAACCTCCTCAGGGTAAATCACAGTGTCCAATGTCAAGCGCAACAGCATGATCTGTGGAGATCTCTTCGGGTTAATACCCAGGTTTGATAAACCAACTCGGCGCACAGAGGGAACGGAAGATCTGATAGAAGCATCCATAAAGAGTGAGCACAAGGGCTCTCTCGTAGGGGGAAAAGATCATGAAACAGATAGATGAACGAATCAAGCAAAGAGGAACACATACACGAGATACAAAATGCATACAGCCCTAGAATGCAAATCTACATGAAGGTTCCTAGGTTATAGTCTAGGTCAAGTGTATTGCCTAATTCTCTATAACCAATAGCTTTGATACATGTCTGTCACATCCCCGCTGAGAGCGGAAACACGGGGGCATAACGAGACGGGATCGTCAAAACACATGGTAAGCGATAGAGATGCAATATAATAAATGATGACAAGCGTGTCATGACGACACCCGACAACAAGGGGACTTGTGTCGTGTTTAGTCGATATTCACGACAACATAGCCATAAGCATAAATATGATACATGAATCACATAAACAAAGATGATAACATTGTATGCAATTCCCACAACCCGAGAACAAGTTACAAGTAAAATGTTGTTCGAAATAGATTACAACAAATGTTTTCAAAATGACAAAGTTTAGCCACGAAATGCATCCTAGGGTCTCCACTAAGGCAGCATGCCTAGATCTTCAGCTAGCATGATTACCTGAAAAGATATGCTCAAAATGGTCAACAAAATTGTTGGTGACCTCACAGGTTTAAAAGTAAATAAGTAATTGATGTTGTATAAATATTGTTGCAGAATACCATGCATACAGTTATAAGTAAGCAAAATCACATGACCTAAGCTTTACAACCAAACCTAACGACGTACACATAGAATCTTGTCGGAATATTCACCCAAGGCTCGTTCCTGGCGACTGTTGGTACTAACTAGTATACCAACAACGAGGGTGGGGGTGTCAACCCAAGTAGTACTACCATACCTATCCGTCGGTTCCACACTAGAATTAAATGGTTGTAAGAAAGAACCACACAACAGACTCAAGCATGTATCAGATAAGTACTCACAAAACAGTCACGTTGATTCCAAGTATGTAAATTGTATGTATATTGTACAACATAGAAAACGGTTGAGCATACTCATTCCCCATGTTTGTAAATGATTGAAAAGTTGTATCAGCATAAAAAAGGGTCACGAAACTCACTTTTTAAGTGGTAAGTATAAATGATCAAAGTTCCCAATAGTGGTATGTAATGAACAATCAAACTCCTATTGACAGTTATTGTTAAGCATTAATGATATGTATAAAGCATATAGTAATGTTCAGTCGGTTCAGGTTGTATCGGTTCGGTCGTGGGTAACACAGACAAGTGGACACACGTATCAGATCTTATGTAGATCCAAGTACCGGAAGGAGTCGTCATTGCCAATGACATTTGTATAATTATCCCATTGTTATAAGAGAAAGTACTTGTTTAATATTTGTAGTCCCAAATGGGTTGTTGATAATTGTAAAATGTTAAGTTAATTTAAATTTAAATAGTATGTGCATGTTGATAGCGTTGACTTTAATCTTTATGGTCAAGCAATGACACTTTTACTGATGTTACCTTATCATCACAAGACATTCAAGAAGGGAATTCACACACACAGCATCATCAGTCAAACAAAAGGACCAAACGCTCGACTTAACACTCCATTCGTATGAATCAACCTTCAATCGCACGAATCAGCTTCATTCGCACGTTTGAACCTTCATTCCCACGACTGGCATTCAGTCGTACCATACAACCCCCAATCGCACGACTTAACCTCCATACGCACGAATCAACCTTCATTCGTATGAATCAGCTTCATTCGTACGACTGAACCTTCATTCGTACGAGTGGCCTTCAGTCGTGCTACGCACACACAATCGCATACATCCATTCGGTCGCATGACTCAATTGCACACGTCATTCATCCGCATTGACTCAATCGCATGCATCACTCTTCCGCATCGACTCAATCGCGCACATCACTCATCCGCATTGACTCAATCGCACACATACATTCGATCACACGACTCAGTCGCATGACATCCCCAGTCGCACGACTCGGTCGCCTGAATGACATCAGTTGCATGAATCAGTCGCACGACTCACCTAGTCGCACGACTCAGTCGCATGACAGACCCAGTCGCCTGAACTGCAGGTTCATGACGGCTGAAGTGCAGAGCAGCCTTAGGCTTCCCTGAGCACGAGTTTAGCACAACAAGGACTTCCAGAAACACACTACAAACACACACAACAAGAAGTACACGTAGAAAGACATCACACGCACCCACATGACCTCTTGTGTTCAGGTTGAAACCGAATACCAAAAACCCTAGAAATGGACAGCAGTAAAACGAGCAAGAAAGGGACAACCAAGGTCGTCTACCTGCAAGGATGGAGTAGACAAGGTTGTAGATAAAGTCTAGACAATGAAAACGAGACTAAACGGGGCGGTTTTGGTGCAAAGATGAAGAAAATATGAAGTGAAGTAGAATGAAGAAGAAGATGATGAAGTGAGGAGAATGGCTGGGAATGGGGTTTTTCTACCCATCCCAAGATTGCAAAATGTCAATTTTAGTCCCTGCACTTAGCCCCAAGTTCCCAAAGTTTGTTTCGGTTGAAAACGACCTTAAAAGTGTTTGTTACATTAATGTTAGAAATATATTTAATGTTAATTGGCACTTAAAAATGGTTTTATTAATGACAATAATTTTATATAAAAATGATATATTTAGTGATAACGGTGATGAAATTTGTAAAAAAGGTTTAAGCATAGCACACGTTCACGAAAAAAACACAAGCACAAAGGTAATAAAGCAAGTATCATATCCACACAAGAAGTTAATAAAGATGAGGATTGAACGATCAAAGAAAAGTTAACGAATAATCACGTTAATTGACGGACCTTATGATGACAGATGTCACAACTTGCCCCGCTTCTGGAAACGAATGATACCCTTCCAAGGTGAGACCTTCAACATAACCTGGTCACCCACCTGGAACTCAATTGGCCTGCGTCGTTTATCAGCATATGACTTTTGTCTGTCTTTGGCTGCCTTCATGAAGGCTTTGATCATTTCAAGCTTCTCAGTCGTAGCCTCGATTACCTTGACGCTTCCCAACTCCTTCTGACCAATATCACCCCAACAAACAGGTATTCTGCATCTCCTACTGTATAGCTTCTCATATGGTGGCATACCAATGCTGGCATGATAGCTGTTGTTGTATGAGAATTAGGCTAACGGTAGGTGGTCATCCCAACTTCCCACAAAGTCAATCACACATGCCCGAAGCATTTCTTCCAACATCTGAATGGTCCTTTCTGACTGACCATCAATTTGGGGATGATAAGCCGTGCTAATATGTAACCTCGTCCCCATAGCGTCGTGGAATTTCTTCTAAAATTTAGATATAAATCGGGTGTCACGATTAGATACAATAGACACCGGCACACCATGACGAGTCACAATTTCCCTAATGAACAGATCAGCCAACCTCTGAGATGAATATGTCTCGCGGATCGGTAGGAAGTGAGCACTCTTCGTCAAACGGTCAACTATCACCCATATGGCATCGTACCCTTTCGGAGGATGCGGCAGCTTCGTAATGAAATCCATGGTGATGCGCTCCCACTTCCATTCCAGTATATCCAAAGGTTGGATCTTCCCATATGGCTTCTGATGCTTGGTCTTCACCTGTAAGCAATTAAGGAACTTACTCACATACTCCACCACGTCATGTTTCATGCCCAGCCACCAGTAATCCTTCTTCATGTCTTGATACATCTTTGTGCCCCTGGATGAATGGAGTATCGAGTCTTGTGAGCTTCATCCAGAACCTTACCCAGTAGATCCCCAAAACGACGAATCCACATTCTCCCAAATCGAGTTCTAACACCAAGCGTGTTTTCACCTATTCTGCGACCACACCTCTTATTCTATCATAGTTAAGATGATCCTCTTTCAGTGCCTCATCTTGAAACTCTTGACCTGCTTCATCACATTAGAGGTCATGATCAAGTGATATGCTTTCACCCGAATCGGCTCGGGCTTCCCTTTCCGACTAAGGGCATCATCCACCACATTGGCCTTGCCTGGATGGTAGTGGATCTCACAATTATAGTCCTTTATAAGCTCCAACCATCATCTCTGTCTCATGTTCAGGTCCTTTTACTAAAAGAAGTACTTCAAGCTTTTGTGGTCCGTGAATATGGTGCACATCGTCTCGTAGAGATAGTGCCTCCAAATCTTTAACGCAAAGACCACGGCTGCCAGCTCCAAGTCATGAGTAGGATAATTGACCTCATGAACCTTCAACTATCGGGATGCATAGGCTAGAACCTTCCCTCTCTGCATTAACACACACCCTAACCCCGAATAGGAAGCATGAGAATAAACCACCAGATCTTCACTTCCATCAGGTAATGACAGAACAGGAGCTTGAGTCAACCTCGCCTTCAATTCTTCGAATGCCTTCTCTTGGGCTTGACCCATACAAACTTCACTCTTTTCGGGTCAGCTTAGTCAGTGGAGAAGCGATCTTGGAAAAGTCTTGAATGAATCTTTTGTAATAGCCCACCAAACCCAAGAAATTACGAATCTCGGATGGCGTCTTGGAGACTTCCATTGCATCACCGCCTCCACCTTTGCCGGGTCCACCATAATCCCATCAGGGTTCACCACATGACCCAAAAACTGAACTTCACGCAACCAAAACGCGCATTTGGAGAACTTAGCGTACAGCTTCTCCTTCCTCAACGTCTCCAAAACCTCCCGAATGTGACCGGCACGCTCAATCTCGCTCTTCGAATAAATCAGGATATCATCAATAAACACAATCACTGATTTATCCAACATAGGCCGACACACACGGTTCATCAGATCCATAAAAGCAGTTGGCGCATTGGTCAAACCAAAAGACATGACAAGAAACTCGTAGTGACCATAGCGCGTGAGAAAAGTTGTTTTAGGAACATCCTGCTCTTTCACCTTCAGCTGATGGTAGCCCGATCGAAGGTCAATCCTTGAAAACCAAATGGCGCCTTGAAACAAGGGGTATCGGTTAGTCAACTTGTTTAGTTCGCGGTAGTCAATGCACATCCTCATACTACCATCTTTCTTCTTTACGAACAGGACGGAGCACCCCAAGGAGAGATACTCGGTCGAATGAAACCTTATCAAGCAGCTCTTGCAACTCCTCCATCAATTCCTTCATCTCTGTCGGAGCCAACCGATACAGTGCATTGGCAACAGGCTGGGCACCGGTATTAGGTCAATCCGAAATTCAATCTCGCGGTCGGTGGTACTCCTGGTAAGTCTTCCGGGAACACGTCTGGAAATTCACACACAACCGGTACATCAGACAGTGTGGTGTTGGCGTATCCACATCCTTTACATAGGCCAAGTAGGCACTATATCCACGCCTCATACACTTTCCCGCTACCGCCATCGAAATCACCTTCGGAATCGTCGTGACTCGATCCCTATAAATCGTTACCAAACTCTCATCAGGCGCTATCAACCGAATCATCTTCTTGCGACACAGAATGTTCGCCTTGAAGTCCGCCAGCCAATCCATCCCAAGAACCAAATCGAAACCACCTAAGGTCATCACAGAAGGTCTAACAGGAAACTTATGACCCTCAAGTTCCACATCACTGTCTCTATCATCTCAGAAATCCTGGTAGACTTACCTATGGCAGTTTCTACATCAAAGGGCGCATCAACACGTCTACTACTAACAGGCAGCTTAGCACAGAAAGCAACAAAAATAAAACTTTTACTCGTACCTGAATCAAATAACACAGAAGCTAAAGTTTGGTTCACTAGAAACGTACCGGGCACGACATCAGGGTCCGTCCTAGCTTCCTCCTGTGTTATAGTGAATGCCCTGGCGCTCGCCCTCGGTCCTTCACCTCTCGGCTTCTTCGCCCCAGAACTCTCAGCCTTTGGTTCCTACAATCTTTACCCATATGACCACTTTCCCCATAGTTAAAACACCTCATGCCCCTACAATCTCTAGCCATATGACCAGGCTTCCCACAATGAAAAAAACATTCACCCCCATCTACACTCGCCACCGTGCTCCTTCCCGCATTGCCACACTTCTTTGTACAAGCACCCGATGCGACCACACGGCGGTCGTCCACCCGTACCTTCTTGTTACCCGTCAAGGCGTCACCCCGACCAAACCTCTTCCCCTGCTAGTTTCGATCACCACCGTCCTTCTTGCCACTTCAGTCACAACCACTGTCCTCTCATCATACAGTCTCCCTGCCAAATCCACTACCCACCTAAACATGCTCGGCCGGGCAGCGATCATGTGCCTGCGAATATCCGCTGGCAAACCCTGAATGTATCTTTTAATCTTTTGTGACCAAGGTATCACCTGATCCGGCACCAGACATGCCATCTCGTTGAACTTTGTGGTGTACTGTTGGTGTGTCATCGTTCCCACCTCCAGCTGCAGGAACTCTCTCTCTACCTTATTCATCTCCGGTGAGGATAGAACTCCTCAATCACCAACTTCTTCAGTTCAGACCATCTCATCCTCCCGATGGCCCTGCTACCCTCGGCTTGGACAATGTTGTCCCACCAGCACAGAGCCGAATCCACAAAAGAGTGGGTAGCAAACTTCACTTTTTGGTCCTCCCGACACTCGCTTATATCAAGAACAACCTCCACTTCCCTCACCCACCGGTGAGCAGCTGCCGCAGTGCCATTAACGTGAAAAGTAGGTGGCTTGCATCTCATAAACACCTCGTAGTTACAGCCTCGTGCCGCCTCCGGCGCAGGCTCTTCTTCTTCCTCTTCTTCATCATCCGAGAGAACCGTTTCAGGCTCCGGTTGCTCTCGTCCTCCTGAGGACCTATTCCTTTCCTTTCTTTCCCCTTCTTGTACTGCCTTAATCACCTCGGTCACCACAGACGGTAAGATTGTCTGCATGACCTGATGAACTTCTTCAACACCGCCTCTTTCACCGAGGCCCTCAGATTGGCGCTCTTGTCGCTACCCTCCGGATGAGGGGTCTCTGGTTCTTCAGGAACGATCTTCTCAACTCTAGGTCTCCCTTTCTTGGGTCGTAGTTCAGCACCGTGACCTCCACCACGTGAAGCTTTCGAAGATCTACCACCGGCCATCACACGCACACTGAAAGATTCAAACACCAACACGGTCATTCAAGGGAACGGCTTAGTTTATGTCAAGTATAGTAAGTCCCTAATTACAGTGGCTAGTTGTGATTAGCCACTTACTTTACTCTTCACACCCTGAGCATTACCTATCCTGACTACATCAGTATTTAATCCACATACAACACATAACCACATACCATGCACACATAAAACCGGTTAACTTTACGAAAATACCTGATGGCACGCAGCTACTCAGATTGGCATCCCATTCCTTTCCATCCCACTCTCAGTTTAAGTTAAGGTTTATTTGAAAATTTACCATTTCTCTTAAACTTGGCCCTGATACCACTTGTAAGGCCCCGTTCTGGGACGCTTACAGCTGGTAAATCATTGCACATAAAACATATAATTAAATTTGCCTTATGAAAATATTGCAACGGAAACATTTAAACATGACATCTCATTTCATTATAAAAACTTTTGCCAAATAATACATCGTTGATCAATTACAAAATACATGGTTGCATTATATCACAAAAGCATTAAATAAATGGATTCCATCCCAAAAGAGCCAAGTAGCCACCCGTGCCATCTCAACAATTATACCTGCTAACAGGATACACATCAAAGTTAGTGTTGCTGAGTGAGTTCTAGTTTTAAATAAAAACATAGTTTATTTTTCATTTAAAACCGTTCTTTACTTTCGTGCGATCATACATCATACGTATACATAGATAATATCATTATTATCCTCATCATCTATACGTTAACTTTCATTCTTTCATATATAATATTACTGTCATTCGTTCATTCATTACTTCCAGTTTCATGTACAATACCCCGAACATTGTGCACGAAGCGGGTAACTGGGCCTGAGGTCTTTCATAGACCTCGAACATTGGGCACAGAGCGGACTCCAGTACCTAAGGCAAGTACATTCACCATTTATCCTTTCTCTTTCATTCCGGATCAATGCCATATGCTATACCCTCAATATTGTGCACGAAGCGGGTACTGACCCTGAGGTCTTTCATAGACCTCGAACATTGTGCACAAAGCTGACTCTAGCACCTAGGGAAAGCGGCAAGGGTCCATTCCTATGGTCAATCACAAAGATTGGACCCGGTGTGCATCCTTCGGGGTAGATAACCCGCACACCCATTGAGCTAACACCTTCATCGGGTGTGCACCTCCATACATTTGCTTGCAAGACTTCTTACATTCATTTGTTCATTAATGCATGCATTCATTCATCATCTTCCTCTTCATATCTTCACTTTACGTTACATAACACTTTTGGTTCATTCATTAACATAACAGTTAAAGCCATAGGAAAGATAAACAACATCGCAATAAGGAACATATCATACACAGACATCAAATAATACAACAAGGCAACATCATACATACATAACATGCATCATGCATAAACATGCAACATCATCAATCATGCCCAACATATCTCTAAGGTCTCATTCGTCATCTTACATTTCTTACAGGAACCTTACGTCAAAACTTACATCTGCACTTTCCCCGAAAGTCAGAAGTCAAACTACAGTTTCCTCGGGTGTAACAGCCCTATTCAGGCGTATGGAAATCCTTCAGTCGCATGGCCTCCATGCAACTGAACATCATGCGAATGAACCGATGCGGATGAACACCCATGCGAATGAAAAACCAAAATCGTGTGAATGGACTAATGCAGATGGGCATTTATGCGACTGGACCTTCAATCGCATGACCTCCATGAGATTGGCCTTTCAATCGCATGACCTCCATGCGATTGAGCCTTCAATCGTGCGAATGGACCTCAATCGTGCGAATGGACCCCAATCGCACCCTATTCGGCCGTATGGCCTCCATTCGGTCGCCTAGCCCTAGCTGGTGCAGAATGCAGTTCATCCGACTGCAGCGAGGGTTTTCGGCCTCCAAACTCATTCTAAACCCATTTTAAGCCCAAATCAACCACTAAAACCTTAGGGATACATACCACAACACCATTCAAGCACACACAAGCTCACAATCAAGCCACAAACGCATCATACATACACATACACATACACAAACGGGTCAAACATGCACACACTTAAAAACCCGATTTCAGATGTGTTCCAGCCCCAAAATCGTTTGAAAACAAGTAGAGGAGGGGTCCTAGAACTCACACAAGCGACCACGACGAGTAGAGCTTCGATTTGACTCGCTTCTCAATGATTTTGGGTACTCGAACCAACCCGAACCAACATTTTTCTTTTTTTCTTCCTTTCTCTCTTCTCCTCTCTTTGATGGCTGAAAATGTGAGTGTTGGGAGAGGGGAAAGGGGTTTCCCTCTCCCTTAAATACTTCCACTTCCCTAACTTTCTCTCATTAGAGAGTTTGGTCCCTCGACTTAAGACTTTATTTCTTTTTCTCCTCTCGTCGGCTTCAAAAAGGGATAAAGAACCGGGTGTTACAAGACGAGGGAATAAGTTGCAACGTCAAGAGCCATCATTCAAAAAAGCCAAAAGAACTCTGTTAATAGGCAGTGGATGATGAGCTTCTTGAAACTGTATGGATTCTCTAAAAGAAGGCTTGGTCCAAATTCTCTTGTAACATCCGTCATTTTTCAAGTTATTAACCCGAACCGAATTAAAAATAAACTTTCATATAATGTGAATTTTTATTATTTAAGTAATTTTACTTATTTAGATAAATCAAATAATCAATATTTTAAATTGAATTGCCTAATTATCATTCATTAAATCATCTAAATGACTTATAATAACTTTATTAATTTATAAAATTATTTATATTATCTAGTTATAAAGTTTTATTTATCATTAGGGTCCAAACTATTAAATTAAAATATATAATTAAAATAGAGAGTTATTTCAAGATTTATGAAAATTATGAAGTTATAATAAGTGATATTATTTCAATTAAATAGGGTTTACTAAGGTATAAGGCTTATTCTAAATTATGAGTTTTAATTATAAAGTATAATATATAAATAAATTGTAGAAATTTTTATAAATATTAAAAGGTTCATAAAGATTTTTCTAAAAAAAATTTGATTAGTTAATTAAATATGATGTTTACACAACTTTAGGGTTTGAATTGCAAATCTTAAAACTCAAATGGAAGAGTATTTACATAAATAATAACTAACTGAAAATAGAGGGGCCAGAGTGTAAATTTGTTCAAAACCCAACCCCCCTTCCCGTCACCCTCCCCATCTCCGGCCAACATCCGGCGCGATTCGGTGAGCTAACAACTCCAAAATAGCCCATTTAATTCCAATAAATGTCATCGAATCACCTCCCGACTGTTTCGAATCAAAAACCCATATTAATTTGGATTAATCACTTGTTAATCAATGTTACCCGAAACCGAAACCAAATTGAATAAAGTATGGTCAACTACATGGGTGTGGGAAAAGCACTATGTAGTATCCAGAGATTTGCAGTGGAGTGTTAAAAGGACCATACTTATGTCCACTGGTTATAGTAGGTTCTTTGAAGGTTATTTGGGTTTGGAAGAACAAGTTCTTCCAAAGCCACTTATACTTCGGAATATGCTACTTCTTCTGAGCCTTGAGTCATTCTTCAGGCCTTCATGCTTTGGAAGTCATTGTCTTGAATTTTTGAAGTGTTGAACTTCAGAAGAAGGAAGACTTTTCTTCAGAAGTTGGAGTTCCTTTCGGAAACTCTTGCAGACTTGACCTTCGGAAGTTCAACATTAGTTGCACCAAAATGTTTAGGTGTTTGTTTTGGTTGCACCAGCCTTAGTTGATCTAACAAATTTGAAGATAGATTAATTATCTTGTTAGAGAAGATAGAAATAATCATGTTTTCTTAGATGTCTTGACAATATCTCAAATAAAAGAAGAATATGAGAATGTTTGTTAGCTGAGTCACTACTCGGTGGATCCAAATGAAATATGTTTAGAGCATGGTGAATGGACACTGATGAGTGAAAGCATAAATGTAGACGATATTCCTGCTTAGAATTGCACCATCATGATCTCAACGACATGAGCATTACAGCTTTGAGATTACGATTGCAATCTAGGAATTATTAAACAAAAAGATTGAATGGGTTACATGCAACATCTTTAAGAAACTTGGTTAAGACGTTTTCAAGAAACAAAGAAACAAAACACAAAAATGATAGTGCTTGATATAGATAATCTTCAGTATCTGGAGATTACTAAAAGAACAATGATTCTAAAGACACAAGAAATCAAGTCTATGGAATTGGAGAGGAGAGACAGAGTCAGGAAAAAGAGAAGAATTGATAAAGATGTTTCCAGAAAAAAGAAAAACAAGCATACAAAGTTTCTATTGATAAAAAATAGTTATAGAATAAAGCAAGATCAGCTTGAAGATATAGTGAGAAATGTATTGCAATCAGGACAATCAATATCGGAGTTATTAAATGCTATGATTGTGCTATATACTTCTAAAGAAGTGAAGATAATAGCTTGGAACTATGATGACCTGTTTGATGCATTTCTGATCAAAAGAGTGAATGCTATCTATGATGAATATTATTGTTATTCTAGCATCATTGATTTGCCTGTCCAAGACCTGAAAGAATTACACAAGTTACCTCTTATCAATCCTTCAAAGTCTTCCAGAGGAGAAAACTTTGTGACATTATTAGATCGAGGTACTTCAAGATTGACATCTTTTCTCTAAACTCGATGTGATCAGGAGGACAAGATGTACTTTCAAACGTTAAAGAGCAAAATGAATGGATAATCCATGTCAATTGAAGAAGAAATTTTCTTAGAAGCATACTGTGACAAGTATTTTGATAAAGTAACAAACCCTAGACTAAAAGTGATTGATGGTACTCAAACCTCAAAACCAATCTTAAGATGGTTTTATCATGCTGACACATTCTAGTTGATGCTTGTAAGAAATTTGGATGATTGGCAAGGACATAATATGCCTATTTGGAGTGTTTGAGTAGAAATTATTACATACGAGTTATATCTCATTCTTGTCAAATCAAAAGTTTGATCGAGTGTCTTGTGAAGTGGCAGAAAATGATAGAAAGTATCATGACTATCATTAAAGTGACAAATGCAGCTATGGGGCGGATTTCTTTAAGGGAAGCTCTAGCTTATGCTAACCTTGTGAAGAAAGACATAAAGAATATTGATGTTATGGACTGTGTACAAAGGAGTACTAACTGATTTACGTGTATACCAACTCAAATAGTGCGGAATCCTATTGATTATCAATCCAATCAGTGAGAAACGCACGAGAATCGATCTTAGAATGAATCTAAATGTTAAGAACGATTTCAATACGATTTTATGCGATCTATGAACTTGGAACAGGGTCTCTAAGGTCTCTGGACGGCTAGGATACGAATAGGAGTCGAAATATTAAAAGTGTCTCATTTTTCCACGAATTAAGTGGTATTTATAGGTTAGGGTTAGTCAATCGTACGACTGGACCATTAGCATTGTTCAGTCATGCGACTAAAGCATGCGACTGAGTCAATCACACGACTGAAGGTTCAGTCGTGCGATTGATCATCCGTATGTCTCAGTCATGCGACTGATCCAGTCTCCTGGTTCAGTCTTGCGACTAGTCTATTAGCATAAGTATTCATTGTATGAACCATTTGTATGGTCCATTCGCATGAAAACTTCATACGCTAAGTTTGAATATGTTTCTCAATCATTACTTGACTAAGATCTATTCAAACAACCACAAACCTATATAGTTGTTCAATATGCGTTAATAAATAATAAACATTTAAACCATACACTGAATATTTAACATTAAGATCAACAATCACATATTCTATTTCATTCAAATCATACATTTCATTTACATTTAGGACATGATAGACATTTTACATTAAGATCGTAAACTAGGTACATGTGTATCAACAAATCCCCCTTGGACCAAGTTTCCTTCATCGTCTGGGATCCTTCATTAGCTCGTCAACCTTCTTATGCCTCTCCTCATCTGTGACTCCATATGTATTTCGAATGCAAAACAGAGTCTTATCACATTCTGAAACTGGAGGGCCTGTACCATATCCTATGAATCATAGAATAATGGCCACCTGTATAAAGTATAAACATCACTAGCTGATAGGTTGGTTAGCCACATTGGTCAAATACCCAGATGGTCTCCATTTGGCGCTCTTTCTGCAATACTATGACCGCTTCACCTGTTCTCCAATCATAATACCACCACTTGAAGTGGGGAGTGAAGTCCTATGGCATTTCTCGCATGGGAATCTTTGACAAAGTGTGCGGAGGACTCCACATCAGCACCACTTTAGGTTTCCCAGTCCTTGGGTCCACCTCCGACCTTTGAATATACCTCGTAGGTTGTTGAGGCTTGAAGTTAACCCATCTAGTCTGTATTCTTTCTTCAGCGTAGCTTCAAACCAGCCTGACATCTTCCTGGGGTTAGCATACAACAGGTTCATGCGTGCCAGCTGGTTGAGCTCAAAACCAGGGAGAGTCTTCAGATCATGTGGGAATCTGAAGTACTCGATTCCCTTCTCCCTCGTCACTGCATATACGTTAAGATCCTCAAAATAAGCCCATGCTTTAATCTTCCTAACACCTTTAGATGCTTCTTTACTTTGTAGAGCTTGGCGTAGGCACTCGGCTTTGGCGCTGTGCGTTGGGCACGGATCTCTGCAAACAAGCCGCCATTCAGCCTTTTTGATCTCAACATCAGCTCCGAGGCTAGGGCTTGCTTTCTGATTTCTCGGCCTCCCTCTCCATCGTATCCAGTGTAGCATACATATCACTGTTGAGAGTATCCCCAAAATCAGGAACCACATTTCCCTTTCGATCAGTATATTTTGGATACTGTTGTGTTGTGACGTCTTCAATCTCTATCTAATCCACATCGTTGAGCTCGTCATCACTAGCAATATCGATGGTAGTGCATCTTTAACCAGTCATAACGGATTTAACCGAACATCCTGTGAGTTGCTCATCAGTAAGGTCGTGAATGATTTCTCCTTCTTCGGGAGTATAGCTTACTACCTCCTGACAATCCCTTGAAGATCAAGTATCATAGTGAATTGAGACTTGACTTGCTGCAAGGGAGCACCATCATATTCATCCTGCTGAGATGGTTGATCTGCTTGATTTAAAACACGTAACACATCATTCATTAGTAAATAATCAATACAGTTAAATAATCAAATATATATAAACATTCAGTACATGAGTTTAATACATGATTCAATTACACAAAAATTCAAATACATAAACATCTATCATTACTTCGATCTTGAATCATGGGTTCTTCAGCTGGCGGGGCCAAGGAAGAGGCACACTGATCCTGAGCTTTCTTGGATCGTCTCTCTCTTGCTTGAGTGGCAGCAGATGCAGTAGCATCCTCACCCTCCCCATCATCTCTGCCCTCATCCTCTCCCGCATCATCATCTCCTCCATCATCATCAGTATCATCCTCATCATCAGCATCATCATCATCGTCATCATCATCACCATCCTCATCTCCTACTCTAATCTTTAGAGGCTCATCCTTGGATCCCTTGAGCCTCAACATGAGCTTCTTGTTCTTTTCCTCTAAATCCTGTATCCTCTGTACAGAGGATGTCTGCATCTCACATAGCTCTGTGATCTCCTGACTTTGAGCCTCAATCCTTTGTATAGACGAAGCTTGCATCTCGTGCAACACCGTGATCTCTTGGCTCTGAGCCTTAATCCTTTGGGCTTGGGAGACATTGAGCTCCATCAGCCGATTAAGTTGAGTGGCTCTCTACTCATCCATTGCCAACAGCTTCAGTAATAACCGGTTCAAGTTAGGTAGCTGCTCCTCCAACCCAACGGATGGGAAAGAGGATCCAAAAGTAGGTGGAACCTGTGAGTGGTGGTGGTGGCAGTGGACGTAGAGTTGATGGGTGGTGGGATAGGTATGGATGGTGAAGGGGTGGTTGTAGTGGTGACAGGTGGAGGTGTGGTAGTCATGGTGGATGGAGTGGTAGTAGTGGTGGTGGATGGAATGGTGGTAGTGGTGGTGGGTGGAATGGTGGTAGTGGTGGCTGTAGTGGTGGTAGTGATGAGTGGAATCCTCCTCCTCTTAGTCTTCATCCCATGGGGCTGAGCCATCCCTTTTCTCCTCATGCCCTTCGAGAAGGATGCTCCCCCTGGGATGCTACTAGGCTGATTAAGGACATAAGTGGGATCTGCAGTAGTCTCCCTGACTCGCTAGGGCGTTCTCTAACCTCCCGAATACCTCGTTCAGTGGCACCACCCTGCTCCCCACAGTACGAGTCAAAGGCTCCTCGTCTGTCTCCTCCTCCTCATCAGGACGAATGTCCTAATGGAAACCAGTTTCACTGCTCCACCTTGGGTGGATAATGGAGATGCTATATCAACAGTGGGGGCCCTCGATTGGGCGGCCCTGCATCTCCACCATCATCACTATCATCATCATCGAAGTCATCATCAGGGAGCACAATCTGCTTGACATCTGAATCACTGTCCTCGTGGCGCCACTTCCTCCTAGCGGGCGCCACATAATCCTCTCGGGCCAGATGCCCGAACAACCTGATGACAGGGGGCTTCACCTGCTTCCCCCTGTACACCCTCATGCGGCCCAAGGTGGTATCGTCCATCACCTCAAGCACTACTGCATCCTCCTTCTCTTTGGGCCGTGATGGTAGCTTTTGATCTATGATCATCTGAATAAATCGAGGTACATACAAAACCCTCCTTCCCTTTCCCTTCATTGTTCTCCACCCATAGGTGAAGATCATCCTAGAGAAGTTGAACGGGTGGTTCAGCACCAACGCCACGTAAGCGTTCTGGATCTGATCAGAGAGCTCGTCGAACCCTCCCTTACGTGAAACTATGCACTTGAGCAGCACATGGGCGAGGTACTTAAACTAGGGGCACAAGTTGCCCTTGTTGAGCACACCTGCATCGATGTCCCTAGAGTACTTAGCCCTCAGAAAGCAGCCCTGGACTGTAAGTGGATGTAATCATGTGGGGCAATCGGCGTCATCACCAAACTCTAAAACAGTCCTGAGATCATCCTTTGTGATCTCAATGGCATGGCCGAATATCGAGCTCTTGATGCAATGGGGCTCAGAGGACCTATCCACAATAGCGCTTTCCCAGAAAGCCTGTTGGATTGAGCTATAAGGAATACATGGTGTCGAGATGGCTCGAAATATCCTAGATCATCATAGGAATGTGATGATGCCCGAGAACTCTGCAGCATTCTTGGAAGTCAAATCCAGGTGAGCACATATGTTGTGCTTAGTGCTCATGGTCCAGCGACTCGTCATCTGTTACACAATATAGATAAACATTAGAGTGTGTAAATGAATAACCATTTGAATTTCTTAACTTGAATCTTTCTGTTCTGTCATGCGAATGAACTGTGCGACTAAGGTTCATACGCACGACTAAGCATGCGACTGGGCTTAGTCGTATGCTCTACTAAGCGGTTGAACCAGTCGTGCGACTAAACTCATTCGCATGGTTCAGTCGTGCGATTGTGCCATTCGCCCATCTCAGTCGTGCGATTGAGGTTCATCAGGCGCCCATTCGCATGACAGACTGTTGGTTCATTCAAATTCAAATTTTGAGCAAATCGTTGTGTTAGACGTTGTTGTATGGCTCATTAGTCTCACAAACACCCAACATAGATCCTAATAACCTTTATTTTAACATTTAACTTAATTTTATCAGTTTATTGTCAAACTAGTCTCGGTTAGTTTTAGGGCATAAATTCGAGTGTCCTGGGCACAGATTGTTGAATCTTTGGAGTGTAGTACATCGCGCATTACCGGACAATCACTGGAAATCATTAGAACACAACAAATAGCAGTTTAGAGTAATCAGACAAAATCAGGCAGAGTTTGTTAAGTCGTGCCATAAACAAGAGCGATTGGAGGTGAATAGGGTTTGCGACCAACTCCCCCTCTATTTACACTCGGGTTCTCTCCCGTCGTGCGACTGGACTTAATCGCACACCTGGTTCATGCATTGATTCTTAGTCGTGCGACTGACTCAATTGTCACCTTCATCATGCGACTGCGTTTCAGTTGTGTGACAACCCCATACGGTTGCTTCCATTCATGCGATTGATTCATTCTGATGATCCAATCGCATGAATTTATCCATGCTGATAGTCCAATTGCACGTCTGGGCCATACGTATGGCTTAGTCGTGCGATTCGGCTCATTTGTATGGCCCAATCGTACGGCTGGTCCATACTTATGGTCCAATCATGCGAATGGCTCATTCTTATAATTTTGACTCTATGAACATTTTACATTTATCCCTTTTAACACTTGGTAAAACATTACGAGCATTTGATCATCTCAGACATGACCGTTTGTAACTTTGGAAACATCTGATCACCTCAGACGTGATCCTTTTAACAGTAAAACATTTTGTCACCTCAAACGTGACCCATTTCGCACTTGAAAACACGTGTGGTCACCTCAGACATGACCCTTTTAAGTGATTAAATCCCAGATAAAATTCCACTATATAGTCTAACAATTAAATCTAAATTTGACTAAAGATTGAAACAAATAAAACAACTATAACTAAAGGATAAAACTACATATTTTTGTGATTTTGTGTAAGGTGGAGATTTTAAGATAGATATCTAGCAGATTTCTTTCTAGAACAGTATAGCTTCAAGTTATTGTTACCATAATTGGAACGTTTCATTTTGGAATCATACAGGTAATCAAATCATTCAGAACGTGTTACCAAAATCTTTTGATGCTAGATTCTTGTATTCATCGAGAGTCATTTGCAAGTTTTAGGAAACCATACTAGTACTATAAGATGCACACATTGATTTGGACTTTCAAGAATTGCCGCCACGATGATTGTCAGTATACTTGTCCCTTAAATAAATCCACACACAGACTTTTGACACAGATTGGTGATACATAGGTTTAATTATTCAACCAGCATTTGTGGATCCAATGCTTATATGGTAATCAATATTCCTTAGGAGATTTTTGAGCAGTCTACGGGTATTTTGACAAGAAGACATTGTTCTTAGAGCTTTCAAAGAGAAGCCAAGCCTCAGGCCAGTGCCACCATACAGCAGAGAGGCGGCAAACAATAATGAATTCTAGAATATCTAGGTTATGCTTATCCTTAGGTCAGTGCCACCGCATAGTAGAGAGACAAACAACCTATCTTCTTGTTAGAGCATATATTTTTTTCTTTTGCACATAACGCACCAACAACATTTGTTATTAGCTTGATTACATTTATTTTTCAAATTTTTTTCGTGCTTTGCTCTTTTTGTGGTCATCCGCACACATTTGTGATGGTTATTTGCTCGTCATCCCCTATTGGAAGTAATTGATTATGTTAACCAGTGATAAGATGGGAACCCACAGCTAGTTGAACAACTTAGTTTGAATTGAAGTCACCAATGAGGTCTAATAATCTATTGTGTTGAATCTACCGACAGATCATGTAGTGATCTAACAACCTCTAGATCTACTTTCTTTGTGTTACCTTAGTAGTAGCCAGCTTTACTATCATTTCGCCTGTTATATTGCTCAGACTTCTTAGACTTATACGTTGAATTTTGCATCTAATTTGATTTAAATCTTTTAAAGTCCCAATTCTTTGTTCCTGTGTACTATCATTTTCCATAGTCATTGAATCAGTATCATAGATACGATCTCATTTCTATCAGCTAGCCTGTCCTCCTCCCTCGGTTTTTTTAATGTACTGAAATTAGAACAATTAAAACTAATACTAACTTCTTAACATATTCACCCCCTAAAAATCTAAAACCTAAAATCTTTTTGTAGTTTTTGAATTTTATAAGACTAGAAAAAAAACTAAACATAAAAATAAAAATAAAACATAATGTCGGACTACACATTTTCATCTTCTAAGATTACGTCACTTTTCTTTTTCACGCCATTAATCTCTAAGAGATATAGAAATCTCGATTTATCAAAAGCTTTTGTATAGAGGTTGGCGCGTTGGAAATCCGTAGTAATTTTAACCACATCAATTAAATGTTTTTCAAAACAATCACGTATAAAATGATATTTAATCCCAATGTGTTTGGTTTTAGGATATTGGACCGGATTGTTAGTTACAACTATCACAACAGAGTTATCAACATATATAGGAGTATTAGAGAATTGCAAACCGTAATCCCGCATTTACTATTGAATCCAGATGATTTGTGAATAACAACTTGCAGCAACAACATATTCGGCTTCACAGGTTGACAGAGCAACCGAGGTCTGCTTCTTACACTGCCAGGTCACTAATCTCCTCCTAAAGAATTGACATACTACTGATGTTGACTTTTTGTTCATTTTACAACCGCCGTAATCCGAGTCACTATACACCGTAAGCTCGAAGTCATCATCATGAGGATACCACAACCCTAGTGTTGGTGTACCCTTTAGATAACAAATATCCCTTTAACCCCAATAAGATGGTTGACTTTCGGTTTCACCAGATATCTAGAGCATAGACACGTCGCATATATGATATTAGGTCGTGAGGCTGTGAGATACATGAGGGATCCGATCATCCCTCGGTACATGGTGGCATCAACCAGATCACCACTTTCGTCGGATGCTACATCGTGGTTTGTAGCAAGAGGAGTTCCAGCTGCCAAAGCATTCTCCATATCAAACCGACTGAGAATATCGGCTACATACTTGGTTTGATGTAGGAAAATTCCCTTAGGTGTCTGATCCACCTGTAAAACGAGGAAGAACTTCATTTATCCCATTGCACTCATTTTGAACTCTGCTTTCATTACTGCTTCAAATTCTTTACATAACTCTTCGTTTTTGGATCTGAAGATTATGTCTTCAACATAGATCTATAGAAGCATCAAGTCACCAACTTTTCTTTGATAAACAGTGTACAATCAATCACTCCTCTTCGAAACCCATGTTTCACAAGATGAGTTAAGAGTTTCTCGTACCATGCTCTGGGGGCTTGATGAAGCCCGTATAGAGCCTTGTCTAGCTTTTTAAACTTTGTCCCGATGATATGGATCCTCAAATCCCTCAGGTTAACTGACATACACTGTCTCTCGGATTTCACCATGAAGAATGCACTCTTCACACCAAGTTTATATACTTTAATTTTCATATACGATGCATAGGCTAGGAAGATACGGATGGCTTCCATTCTTTCCATAGGTGCAAACACTTCGTTCTAATCTATACCCTCGACCTATTGAAATCCTTGAACTACAAGTCGAGCCTTGTTTCTGATTATGACCCCTTGGTCATCCTTCTTGCACTTCAAGACCCATTTAGTGCCAATGACCTTAGCACCTTTAGGTCTATCCACCAGAGTCCACACACCTAACTTCTTGAATTGAAGAAGTTCTTCTTGCATGGCACTCACCCAAGCCTCATCGTTCAAGGCGTCACTTACATATTTTGGCTCAAATTGACTAAGATCTATTCAACAACCATAAACCTATATAGTTAGTTTAATATGCGTTAATAAATAATAAAATTTTAACATACACTGAAATATTTAACATTAAGATCAACAATCACATATTCTGTTTCATTCAACTCATACATTTCATTTACATTTAGCCATGACAGACATATTACATTAAGATCGTAAACTAGGTACATATGTATCAACAATTGAATTTATGAGGATATCAAGTAAAGGAATTTTGGAGATTCATTCAAATGATTATCCTAAACCATTGAGTTTTATGCTAACATTGATATTGTTAGTTTGTCCAAAAAAACATTACAAGTCATGGATCAAATGGAGATAAAAACCAATGAATTAAAACTAGAGCAAGCAAGTTTAGCTAAGAAATTCAAGTCAGCCATAAAGAAAGCATTAAAGGAGTTGGAGATCTATAAATAACACCAATGTTGTAAATCAAAGAAGAACCAGAAGATTTCATGTTGACTAAAGACACAATGCAAATCTTAGGGGGAGTATTGTTGAAGCTCATTTAAGATTAGCATTAGTATTTTATATATTTTTTGTCATAGTACAGGATGAGAATCTATTAGAACTTCTATTATTCACTGTGTACATTATATCCATTTTGCATTTGCTATCGATGAATCTCTATGTATTTGCATGTGTTTGATTACTTTGTACTTATAATTGATCATTGCATTACAATATCAACGTAGGTCGATCCATTTGTACCTATCACATACACCTTAGTAAGAGTGAGAGTCTTAAGATTCTCAGTTCACTTGATGACCACATAATAATATGTCCATTGTCTACGTAGAAAGGACACGGACTTCCACACAATGTCTTTGTTTTCAAGAGTTACTCGAACATCCATTATAGTATCTACAATCTCACATACCTAGAGTATTGTTGAGTCATGGTTTCACCTATTTTGAAGGTCAAATTCTAAAACTACTGCTTCAAGAGGTCTTCTTGTTCTCTTTTGCTTCAGTGGACCCCTGATACATGAGCTTCATTGCATCCCGTAGTTGCTTAGTAGTTTTGCACTTCTTGAAACCTCTGTGTATGGAATATGGAGTTTAGAGGGCGGTCATGGCATTCTGATCTACATCTATCTTCTTCTAGTCTTTTTTAGAGTAGTCAGCCACTTGCTTTGGTATCGTTCCACCACCACAATAGCTGAAGAGGTGGATGGTACATGAGATCTAGAGACACAGATGTCCCTATCCTGGAGTCTTAATACTTGATTAAGTCTTCCATTCTCTAGCAACAAGTATGAAAATTAGCTGGAGTGATCAGTGGAGACTTTGTCACAGTACCATTTTCCATATCAGCCTTTGTGATAAGTGATTTGTGAAACTAAGAGGATTTAAGATGGTGATATCTTACAATCGAGAGCATGAAATGCTCTGATACCAATTGTAGGATCGGTTAAAGGTGGTCAATACAATCAGTATCGTAATGAGGAGAGTGTTACAACACTTAGCAAATCAAATAAGGAACCAAGTTTATATAGAAGATACTAAAAACACGAGCAAGTAATGAGACAAAACAAAAGAACAATAATAGATGAATATGGTTTTCATGAATGTTGTATATTGCTCTCAAGTTCTTTTGCTAGATTTATGAACAATAGATATATATCATTTTGTATAGGCTTAGAACTTTAGTTAATACTTGTAATGATTGATTATAATTCATTATTTTTACCTATGCATTATGTACATAGGTTAACCCATATGTGTGATGATTTGTGTATGATTATAGGTACAAACATTACAATTGGTGAATTACTGCAATTTACCAAGTGTAAGAAACATCTACGGATGAACATCTTATTCTTCCGTAGATATGTTTCTTACAAGTAACATACATCCGAAGATCCTCTGCGGATGAATAATCAGCTCTAGAGTTAAAGTGAAGTCAATCAAAGAGTTCAAGTGAAGACTCCTTCGGATGAGCAGACTCCTTAGGAAGACAAAGTACCTTCGGAAGAACAAATTACCTCTGGAAGACCTGTTAAGCTGCGAAGTCCAAACATTTGTATTTAAATAATACAAGTGTTACAAGTCAACAAGTCAACACATCAACAAGACAGTTGTGTAAATCCCAAGAGATCCGGTGTTTCCCTAACTGAAACACAAGTGCCTCTAAATATGGATCCTAGGTTTCACATCACCAAGACGAATACAACACACGAGCAACCAAACGGCAAACCCAAAAATCACATCAATTCACACAAACATAAACCCTAGCAGCCGTCATATCAACATTAACATCTTTAAAGCATTTATTGTTTATAGCATTCGTTGTTTAGTCAAGTGTAATTAATCAGTTTTAATGAAATACGTTTGAATCAAATGTTGTTGATTATTAATTCTGTTCAAATCACTGTGTTCATCATAATCATTATTCTTAATCAAACAATTAAACAAGGTTAATGTTGATTCCACAAACATTAACTTGATTTTTTTAATACTGATAATTTCTTATTGTGATCCTTGGATTCATATCTTTTACAAGTGTTATAAAGCATAAGATAAAATATAAAAACCTGAGATACTTTATAGTACATCCTACAGCCGGTTATACTTTGAAAACTAGCTGGAAACACTCAAGATCAATGTACAGTCAAAAGCATATTGTTTTTTGACTTGTGACTATGACATGTCTTGGCTCACGTCCTACTATATTACAAAAAGGATAAAAGGTACAAAGTAGAATGTTATAGACTTTAAACCTTAATCTACAGTTGCAAAAGCATGGACCTTTTCACCAACTTATACAAGTTGGTAAGACTTCAGAGTTGCAGCGAAAAGTGTGTCAGCTTTATGCAAACGTTGATCAGAGAATGTATGTCTTCTTTGTCTTCGAAAGAAATTAGTTCTCACTTCATTGGTTTTGAAAAATTTCATCTTTGGCTTCAAAGGATTTGGTCATTGGTTTCGGATTATTTTACACCTAAAATACTTTTCGATGAAGAGTGTAAAACTTACGAAGTAACTTCTACCTTGTAATATGTGCATGCATGCTGGAAGCTCTTTGGTTGCTTTAGTTGTATCAGCCTTTCTAATATAACCTTACACCCATGATCTATATGCCTGAAATCAAAGCTTGAAGATTCAATGTTGATTGCATAAATCGATGAGGGGGACAAGTTTAGAACGAAAGCAGGGAAATAATACTTGTAATACTCAACAAGAGTTTCTATGTATTCTGAATATATTAATCCATTATATCTACTTATTTAATTTCTAATACATCAAAAGAACGAAGATCAAAGACTAAGCCACTTACCTTGGAAACGGTAACAAAATTGCAAACAAAGCCCTAATAAAAAACTAAGGCAACGACTTACTAACACTGATGCTTTGTAAGATGTCGATGGTGATGTTGGTGATTTCATTTTGCTGTCAAAGTTAACATTCCTCGTCATCATCTTCATTGTCATACAAACCTATAATACCTCTTCGATGAAAATAAAGAAGAAAACCAAGAATCAATCATGAACCACCACCATATCTCTATCGCACAGTACTTTACATCCTTCTCGGTGACCACAGTGAGTAGATGACGAAGATTGTTCTCCTAATAAGCTTATACGAAATTGATTTCCACTATATGTATTAAACACCTCCTTTGGCTCTCCCTATTTCTTCTCCTAATAATATTCTAGTCTTCATTTTGTTACCCTTGAAGTGATTTCTTTGTAGTCTTCATTAAAAACTAAGAGAGATGAGAGGAAAAACGGTGTTTGATGTGAGAAAACCAAAGATAAGAAAGAGTGTGGTGGAAGGAAATACATGCCATGTTCAAACTGTCACACGTAGTGCGGCTTCTTTACAAATTATTTTAGTCTGGTGGTTAATTTTGAAAGTTCTAATGTAAACCGACCATAGCAATTAATAGTACATATAATATATGATTTCATAAGTGGATAATTATTTTGAATATAAAATATGTTTTTTTGTTAAAAATATTAAACACTTAAATGTAATGTTTTAAGAACCGCATCGGACGGCGAGCTGGTCACATTACTGGTCGACTAGTTGAACCGGTCGGACGAGTTTTAAGAACCAGATTATGTCATGACTATATATGTGTATATTACATATATAGTTATATATATAATTCAATATTAATATTTATGTGTAGCTTATAGTTATATATAAAACTCTAACGTCAAACATTTTAATTTGTTATTTGAACCACTTGTTAAACGCATTGAAAATTATAAAAAATACAAAATAATTAAAAAAATTCAAAATCCGGTCCAATCTAGTTCCCGGTCCGACAACCGAACCGGCTTGAACCACCGGTTTCTTGAAAAGAACACGATTTGGATGGACGGGACCGGTCCGACGGTTTGACTGGTTCAACTGGCCGGTCCAATCGGTTCGACGGCTTGTCCAATCGGTTCGACTGGCCAGTCCAATCCAAGTCTGAAAACAGTCTTAAATGGCGTAAAAATCCTCATGTTTCTCACCCTACATAGCAATTATATCCTTGTGTTCTCATTGCTTTCTTTTTGTGCTAGAACATCAAGAATTGAGGAGGAGCCTACTCGGATTTTGGTTGATCCCTAACATAAGAAGGCGCCGGAGTTCATGATGAACACATGATAAAAGATAAATGAACTAGTCTAGCAAAAACTAAATATTTATCCAAGCATCTAAACAACTCGTTTACGGATATCATATAACTATTTGATAGAGGAAAATAGCTGAACTATAAGGTTACATGCAATTTTGATTTAATGGAGAAACAAAGGTATAAGAAAAAAAGGGTTGAGAAAAAATTGTTTTTATTATTCAAGTGTGTCTATTTTCATAGTATTCTTTACAAGTTATAGTAGAATAAAATTGAAACTGAAATGTAGAAAATTATTACGATAATTACTCGGTGAAAGAAAACTGGAAGGTGAAAATACTTTTGGGATGGAAGATGAAAATGACAATTAACTCCCGAAAGAATATAATTAAAACTAGAGGGAGAATCGCTTTGTATAAAATCGAATGGTTCATTGGCCATGAGTTGTGGTTCCTGCAAAAACAAAGTTTAAATTAAGTCGCAGAAAAACATCTCCCAACAATTCAATAGTATAAGCATGGGCCGAAGTAGAGAGTCATGGAATCCGTTAGAGAGGTGTCTAACGGTTTCATTTTCTTGTAGTTTAACCCCTAATACGTTTGACAACAAAGGCCCCATTCATGCCTTTTTAATGATTAATGATAACAAATTTTCTGGATAAAGTATTTCAGGTCAACCCGTACTCTAACTATGTAAAATGATTTAGGGTAAAATTACCTGTCTTTTGAGACGACCATGACGAAGGAGAGATGTGAGATGTGTATGACCTTCATTCTTGCGGATGGTGGTTCTCATTGAATTCAATATATCAAGGTATGTCGTTGCGTGTTGTTGTACAATTGCTTGTATGAATGAATGTGTCATTGCCCCGGTTGAAGCTCCTATGGACTACAGGCATGAGTAAATTTGTTATATCAGAAGTATTAAAATACTTTATTGAAAAGGTTAATCTGCATAAACATGATCAAAGGCTAATGCACCGGTTCATCTTAAATCTTTTCATGGGCAATAACAAGGATTACTATTTCATGAAGTAAACAGGAAGATTAAGGAGAGGAAAGCATAGGAAATTACAGATGTCTCCACAGATTTTTGATGATCATGACAACCACTAAAGGAGATGACTTCCCCAGCACTTGTTTCCATAGATGTTCTCGGTTGAGGGCGATGGTCCTCCATTCATGCCTCCTAACCCTGCATCAATAAAACATTTCACCATCAGTTGTATGAAAATGGGAATGTGTCAGGCAAAAACATGCAACAATGATCAAATCTTAGCATATATATCAGATCAGACCTGTGCATTCTATATAGATATGGTAAATCAAGCATGGTGCCACTATGACAAGCATCAATAATGGCATGGAGTTTGACACCAGGAGGTATCGGCTTGACCAATGTTGCGTTTATTTCATCGTCAACAATCATTCCTCGAGTCTCATAATCCACAGGGCACAATGTCTCATCCCGATTATCAACTTCATTGCCGGTGGTGTTTTCTTGTTGGCAACCATGGCCAGAATAATAGAACACAAAGGAATCGCCAGGCTGGAAATCTTGTACCAGCCAATTCATGGCCATTCTGATGTTATGTTTTGTTGGAATCCTGCAAGGATCACTTTCGTCTTCTGAAATACAAGTTATAAGGATGTTAGCCTAAATTTACTACAAGACACTACCCTTGAATGGAAGATCAAATGATACGTGTGGATTAAGTAGGGGTGTCAAATGTAATAAATGATGGTTAAGGGGCTATTTTGACTGGTACCAGATAGTTACCTAACGAACTAAATGCTCATTGTAGCGCATATATAAAAGGTTGTTAATTTCTCTCTTCTGTTTCTTCTCTTCTGTATCATGAAAGTTATAACTTTTGTGATTCACACTTGATATGAACGTGTCACGAGATCAGCACAAAGTTTTGTTTTTTATTTTTTATAATGTATTCATAATAGCCCTGATATGGTTGTTTTTATCCTCAAAACTGAAAGATTGCCCATTTTGGGCACAACGCTTGAACGTGGAACAATACCACCTACGTAACATAATAATGAACACAAAGTAAATTGTTCTTTTCCAATAATTTAATAGTGTTGGAATCTTGACATTTTCTATTAATATAACTGCTTTTCGAGTAAATTACTATTTTTATCTTTATGGTTTCGTCAAAATAATTGTTTTCATCTAAAAGTTCAAAAGTATTAGTTATATAGTTTCAACTAAGAACTGGTTTTCATTTACTCTATTAATATCATCTATGGATTTCGTTAGAAGTCTCTGTGTGCACCTCAGAGAAAATTTTAGTCAGTTTAACTTGATAAAAAAGTTTTATGTTTTCCACTTCTCTGAGTCCACTCTTTTATATGTTCATGGTAGTTTGATTATAAACCAGGACTAAAATTATCCTTTTTTCTCTCGAGTTTCACTATGGATGCTTGTTAACCCCATCTGATTTAGTGCCTATGCTTATAGATATATTGGTGTTTAAATAATTGGTGCTTTAGTGTTTGTTGTGTACATGTATGTGTTGTTTCTATATGGTGATTAATGATGTGGGTGGTTTATGTTGTGGCTCCATGTAAAATTGTTCCTTTCACAAACATTTATATAGTGCATGGTATAGTTTTCTTTTATCCACTACTTCAACGCACAATACGTTTACATTACTCTTGAATTCATTTTTGGTTTTCTAGCTGATAAGGAATCAACTTCTTATTTAATTTAGAAAGCGTTTTATATTTTTTTAACTTAATTATTATGCAGTGGTAGCTCTAACGAAACATATGCTTCAATGAAGATTCGTAGCACAAACTAAAGTCAGCTCCTTCAAAGACTTCAATTTGTGAGAATATATCAAATCTAGGTTGCCTACTTGTACAAGGTCAAGTATTATGTTGAAAGCTTAAAGATCAACTTTACCACTTATAAATACATAACCACTTTTAACTTTTTTCCATCTCAATTATGTTGATAAGATAGAATAATATACGTGCACTATGCTACATATTTTGGCCATTTTTACTGTCTTGACAACATTCTTTTAGCAGCCCAAACCTCTCATGTTTCTACTTCTTGGTATGTTCATTTGTCTTTACTAAATCCTAACTATAAACAATATATTTGGTTTCAAGGATATACGACACTCATTTTGTTAAGTTGTACTGAGATTTGGTAAAATTAAATGAGGGAGTTTTAAGGATTTCTAGTGACTTGTGAATATCGGAGATGTACTTAAAAAGGGGTACAACTTAGCATTTGGTTGCCACTCAAAGATGACCATAATGTGTTCATATCTTTCTACATCGTGGGGCTCTGTCGCTTTTGGATTTATATGCAAAAATTGGCTGTCAAAATTGATATTTTGTATATGATATGTTACGTATTTTGTTATAATGTAACAATTATATATAATGTAATATGTTACATTTTGTTATCATTTATATATAATGTGATGTTTTTTATAAAAATATTATTTTAGCCACAAATAAAAGCATTTATATATTCTAATAAAACAAAATATCTATATACCACATGTCATTTTCTCACAATTATTTTCTCACATGTTATTAGCATAACAATTTAACCATTTATGATTACTTTAAATGTTCATGATATTATTAGTACCCTTTCCAAAATATGCAATCGATCTTTTAACAATTAAAACATGTTTCGTTGTTAAAATTGTATTTTTTTTAAAATCAATTTTATATTAGAATGAAGTTTTTATAGTACAAAAAACATTTAAAAAAAATAAATTGTTTGAAAAATAGGTTTCTAAAAATATAGAAAGTTTAAAAAAAATTGTTATAAAGCAAAAGATTTTTAAATATGCAAGTTTGAATAATATTGTTATGTTTATGACGTAAAGTAGTTAGTACATAATTTCAAGCGTATTTTATCCGAAACATTATTTTATTATTTCTAAATATTAATAATAATTGTTAATTTACTATTTTTTAACCAGGTTGCTAAACTAGTTCATGAAAAATATCCATTAAAATTGCTACAACGCTAAGCTTGCGATGAATTTTCTTTTTATGGTTTCTTTTTGTTATTTTCGAACTTTTTTTTGCAAATAAATATAGTAGAATTTTATATTTGGCAGCCTTAAAGCATAAGAATGACATATGTGTAGCTTAATTAAAAAATCCATCTTTTTGCAGAGGCTATGTTCTAGCACACCATTAAATATAACTGGTGAACTTGATCAAGATGCAAAAGCTTTATTAAAGCGAGCTTTGATGGATACTAATAGGGAACTAATAGGGAAGGGATAAAACAATAATAAAGGGCATTAGTTATTCACCACCATCCCCGTCACATTAGGATACTAGAACGACCGATGATAATATCTCAAGGTTATTTAAATTTAGTTTAATAAGGATTTACTCTTTTTTTTTGTCTTTTGAAAGTCAAGAAAATGTGGCCCCGAAATACCTACAAAAGTTTGGACTTGAATGGTCAAAGTAATGCCTTTTGACTTTAGGTAGTATACCTTCGTTGACTTGATGAAATTGAAATATATTGACTGAGAAAGAGAAGTTTAGTGGTGATATTATTAAGTTTACGGGTTTTTCTATTTTAATGTATACAACAAAAGTTGGCATGACTTGAATTTTGGTGTTTCATGAGGGTATTCTTTAACATAATCATAGTTTTCCACTTAAACAACAAAAGTTTCTTAATTAACTGATATGTTCGTGTTACTTGATAGTACTATTATCTATTAATTAAAAATGGATGACTACATTTTTGTTGTTTCATGGCGGTGGTCTTATTCAACTTTAATATGTGATGTTTTGTGACTTGATTAGTTGATTGTATGCTTAGAATTTGTGAAAGTAGTATGCAATGCTTGTTTTATTTTTTATTGTTGCTTGAGCATCTTCTTTATATGTTTATAGGGAATGTCTTCTCTTATATGGTTGTGTTATGGTCCTTTGGGTTTGAATCTGACAAAGATGTATTTTTGAACATTTTTATAATTGGTAGCACTTTGGTTTGATCGTCTTCCAAGTCATTAAAGGTAACACCTCTTGTAAATCATATTTATCATGTGCAATATCCGTCTTTAATATATTATCTATCATCACTATCATGTGCGCTATCATGTTCTAAGTAGGTTGTAATGATCTAAAATCAAACTATCATAGTTAATTGGTAATGATTTAGAGCTTTTATTCAGTTGTTGCACATGTTTATAGATGCTTACTCTACGAACAACTGCGTCTATATGAGATTGTTCAGGGGACAACACCTAGTTAGCATTGATGCATAAATAACTAACCAAATCTAAATTAACCATTGAATTTGCACCATGTATAACAAAATTGTCATTCCTAAATAACTTTTTTACTTGGATTGTTTCAGTTGTTATTTTATCAAACAAATCGTCACCAGGATCAAATTAACAAAATTCATGTCATTTTGAGCAAAACCAAGAGTTTAAAGTCAAACTAAATAATTAATCAAACACAAAGCTAAAAGGAAATATTAATGAGATAGGAGTTGTGAATTGGAAAACCACTAGGGAAATTGGTTTGCATGAGTAAGAAGTTATTAAAAACATAAGAGTGAATTTCAGTTTTGCTTCTCATGTTTTCACAAAATTAACTATTTTTCTCTAAAACATTAGAAATATTAATTTACTTCCAAAAGCTTTATTATTATGGATTTAATTTGAAACGACTAATGAAATTTTTGAACTAAAACTAAAACAAGTTATGAAACATTTGAAGGTAAATTACTATTTTAATTTTTGTAGAGAACAATAGTTATTTTGGTCAAAGCACATTGAGCAAAAATAAACTTAACTCTTTATATTTTAGTTTACCTGTGAGCATGATGATAGATGACTCGGGGAACTTAAAGTAGTCAACAAGCAAGTGCCTCATACGGTTTGCATCACTAATACAACCTTTTAGCTCATATTTAGTTCCCCGGTACAATATCCCGCATATCACGGCCCTCTTCCGCCCGTGGATCGACTGTGTTTGGAGGGTGTGGGGATCAGTTAAACGAGTAATGGATTGACAATTGGAGCACTTAACGATCCTTGCTCCCTGCACCAGCTGGAGTTGAATCTGGCACACTGAGCAATTGATAAACATCGATATTTCCTCCGATGATCGGGATTCGAGAAGAGGATTTGATTGTGTTATTGTTAGTGGAATTAAGAATATAAAAAATAATGTGAGTTTGTGAAACGATTTAAGAGTAAGTTGACAACAATGACTTGTACACCAATGCTGCCAATAAACCAATGATATTTCTTATGAAATTACACACCGGTTACCTGGGGTTTCAATAGTTTGCAAATGGATATAAATTTAATAATTTATAAACACAACATTTACACATTTTGACACATCATAGTGTAAAATTTTTATTACTTGTAAATGATAGTGTAGGTTGTGGATAGTGTATGAAATAGATTTTCTTTGCAATTTTTTTCTAACTTATGCTAGATTTTTGTTAATCGTTTAGAGGAAAATTCTTAAAATGTTTTTTATTTATCAAATTCTTTCAAAATGTCTCTTTCCAAAAAACTATCTTTTAAAATGTTCTTACCAAAAAAGATTCTTGCTACTATAGAGGCGTCCGACTGTATTATAGAGGCGGCCGACCTTACAATAGAGGCGGTCGACCTTACAATAGAGGCGTCACACTGTACTATAGAGACGGTTAAGCCCCCTGTGAGGAGATTGTTCGGGGGTGATGAGTATCTGCGACCGACTCCCCTCTATTTATACTAGGTTTTCCTTCAGTCGTGCGATTGAACCTATTCGCACATTTCATTCGTGCGACTGGGGCTCAGTCGGACACATTCAGTCGTGCGGCTAGGTTTCAGTCGTGCGACTAGGTTTCAGTCGTGCGACTGACTCATTCGGTCACCTCCATTCGTGCGATTGGTTCATTCCGGTGATCCAATCGTATGGATTGACCCATGCTTATGATCCAATCGTACGCCTGGTCCATACGTGTGGTTCAGTCGTGCGATTAGGCTCATACGTATGATCCAATCGTGCGACTGGTCCATACTTATGGTCCAATCGTGTGAATGGCTCATACTTATGAGTTTGACCTTATGACATTTCAAACACTTAGGGACTGTTTGTTTTGGTCTGACCCGGTTGACCCGGCTGACTCGGTCAGCGGGTTAGCCTGTTTGATACGCGAATGGAACATCAGACCGGGTCATATTGTCTGACCCAAACTTGAAAAAACAAGTTGCTGACCCAATAAGCCAACACTCTCCCCTTCCCCGATCGGCACCCCCTTCCTCCCCCTAAGCTCTTGGTCGGCTTCATCCCCTCCCCCCACGCTCTCAATCGGCCACCTCCCCTCCCCCTGCGTGACTTTCCCCTGCCCGACTCAGACCGAGCCCTAGCCAGGCCCCTCCACGCTGTCGATCGGCCCTAACCGAGCACCAAGTTCGCGAGCCCTAACCGAGCACCAAGTTCTACTACCCAAGCATCTCCCTACGGTAATCATCATTCCTTTATGAATATAGATGTATATGTATATGGGTATGTAGATGTGTATGTATATGGGTATGTAAATGTGTATGTATACGTGTATATTATCTATGTAGATGTGTATGTAGATTTATGTGTATGTAGATGTGTATGTATATAGGTATGTATATGTCTATGTATATGGGTATGTATATGGGTATGTATATGGGTATGTAGATATGTATGTATATGGGTATGTATATGTGTATGTATATGGGTATGTAGCCCCATTGCTGATATAGCATCTCTAGCACCCACCCACAGAGAGACTGAGGATGCAGGATTCTATCAGGATTTCCAACCTGATGAGGAGGAGGATACGGATGAGGAGCCCCTTACTCGGACTGTTGGCAGCAAAGTGGTTGCCACAGAGCGAGGGCTCCGGGCGGTTGGTGAATGCCCTGGTGGGTCGGGAGAGACTGACGCTGATCCTACATACGCTCCCGATCAGCCAAGCCGTGTTCCAGGGGGAGCATCCTCCTCGATGGGATCGAGGAAGAAAAGGATGGCTCAGCCCATGGCTTGAAGAAGAAGAAGAGAAGATTGACATTCATCACCACCACCACTATTACCACCACCTCCACTACTCCACCTACCACCACTATAGCCACACCATCTACCACCACATCTACCACACCCACATCATCACCACCTTCATCTATATTACTCCCAATCTTCACCACTACCACCTTATCCACTACACCCACACCACCACCACCTTCATCTATATTACCCCAATCTTCACCGCTACCACCTTATCCACCACACCCACACCACCACCACCTTCATCTATACCACCCCCAATCTTCACCACTGCCACCACCACCACCACTAGCCATCTAGCTGCACCATCATCCTTCTCTCCACATCCATCTAGATCACCTCCACCTCCCATTAGGGTAGAGGAACAGCTATCAGCGCTAAACCGTATGGTGATGCGTCTATTAGCAGCCGATGATGAGAAGACTGCACAGATTCATCAGTTAGTAGATCTTACTACTACGCAGTCTCAGCAGCTTTCTCAGCAGGCTCTATTGATTGATCAGCAGGCTCAATAGACGTCTCAGCTCCAGGAACAGCATGCCAAGAAGATTGAGGAGCTGGAGGCTGCAACAAGACTATCATACTAAAGCTCAAAGGATCCAAAGAAGAGCCTTTGAAGATTGGAGAAGGAGATGGAGACGATGATGATGATGATGAGAGTGATGATGATGATGATGGTAATGATCACGAGGGTGATACAGATGTAGATGGTGATGATGATGATGAGGATTCTTCTGTTGCGGGTGCCACATCTACAAGCGAAAGGAGGACCAAAAGGACTCAAGATCAGAGTGCCTCCACATCCGCCCCGGTAGCAGAAGAGCTGAGGATACAAGATAAGAGTAATGCTTAGTTATTTATGTTATTGAAATCATATGTATTTGAATCCTGTATTAATCTTATGTAATGAATGTTTATTGTTGAATATTTGACGGTTCTGCTTTGATTATTTACTAACGATTGGTGTGTTACATGTTTAAATCAAGCAGATCCACATTACCAAAGGGTTGAATATGATGTGGCTCCCCTCCAACAGATCAGGACTCAGCTCACAATGATTCTTGATCTGCAGGGTATAGTCAGGAGATCTGTAATGTACACTCCTGAAGAAGGAGAGATCATTCACAATCTCACTGACGAGCAAATCGCAGAAATGTTCAAACTAAATGCTGATAAGATCGTGAAAGACGCCCCGACAATGCACGTGGAAAGTGACGATGAGCTTCATGATGTCGACGAGATCGAGATCGAAGATGTCATGGCACAACATTATCCAGAGTACACTAACAACGAAGGAAATGTCATTCCGAATCTGGGAGACACTCTTGTCAGTGACACTTTTGAGACTCTGGATAAAATGGAACAAGATTCGGAAAAGAATCAAGAGTAGGCCCAAGCCTCGAATGCCAAAGTCAACATCAAAAAGGCTGAATAGGCTACTTGTTTTGAGGAGATCCGAGTCCAACGCGCTGCTCCTAAACCGAATGTCTACCCCAAGCTATACAAAGTGAAGAAACATCATAAGGTATCAGGCAAGATTATCACGTGGGCCCATTTTGATGATCTTAATGTATACGCGGTGAAAAGAGAGAAAGGTATTGAGTATTTTAGATTCCCATATGATCTAAAGTCTCTACTTGGTTTTGAGCTCAACCAGCTGGCTAAACTGAAGCTGTTATACGCTAACCCAAGAAAGATGTCAGGCTGGTTTGAGGCTGCTTTGAATAAAGAGTACCACACCAGGTGGGTCAACTTCGAACCTCAACAACCTACGAGGTATATAAGACGGTCTGAAGTTGATCCCATAACTGGAAAGCCAAAGATAGTGTTGAAGTGGAGTCCACCACGCACAATGTCAAAGATCCCACTACGGGAAATGCCACAGGACTTCACTCCACACTTTAAGTGGTGGTACTATGATTGGAGGACTGGAGAGGCAGTCATAGTCTTGAACAAAGAGGGCAAAATGGATACAATCAGGGTATTTGACCCGATGTGGCTCACAAACTTGTCTGCCGATGATGTATACACATTATACAAGTGGCCACTATTCTATGACTCTCAAGACATTGTACAAGCTCTACAGTTTCAGAATATTATACGACTCTGCTTTGCGTTTGAGATACACGCATGAGTCACAAAAGAAGAAAAGTACAAGAAGTATGAAGAGGTTATGAAGAAGGTAAGACAATAGATAGATCTAGGTCCAAGGGGGAGTTTGTTGATATATATGTACCTAGATTTGGATCTTAATGTAATATGTCATGAATGTCTTACACTTATGTAATGCTTGGGTAATTAATAAAATGAGAATGTTTGGTTGTGATTTATAATGTTTAATATTTCATTAATGAGTTGTGTAACGTATATTGACTTGATTATATAGGTTTGTGATTGTTTGAATTGATACACATAATGTTATAATAACGAATACATTCAAACTTGGTTAAGTGAAGTTATCATGCGTCCGACTGGACCATGCGCCCCAATAGTGGTCATGCGTCCGAATGGCCATGCGACTGAGTGTTTATGCGCCTAAATAGTTCATACGCCTGAACAACTTCATACGACTGACTCAGTCGCACGAATGAACACTCAGTCGTGCGAATGGATTAACCGCATGGTTCAATCGCACGAATGAACCATGCTAATGGTTCAGTCCCCTGAATGACCAACCCTAACCTATAAATATCACTTAATTCGTGGAAAAACGTAAGCATTGAATACACTTCGACTCCAGACGTACCCTAGCCGTCCAAAGACCTCAAGATCATACTCCAAGTTCATAGATCGCAGTAGATCGATTCCTAATTGATTCTTAACGTTAGATTCAATACCATTGTTTCTACGTGCGTTCTCACTGATGAATCGCCAATCAAATAGGATTCCGCACTATTTGGTTCAATATACACGTTGATCAGTTAGTACATCGTCCAGTACACGATCCTAATACCAACTCCAGGAGCAACATGTCCCTTCAACAAAACGGACAGAGGAGTTGGAGGCTACAACAAGACCATCATGTTGAGGCTCAAAGGTTCAAAAGATGAGCCACTAAAGCTCAGAGAAGGAGATAGAGATGATGGTGATGATGATGACAGTGATGATGATGATGATGATGATGGTAATGATCAAGGTGATGATACAGATACAGGTGATGATGTTGATAAAGGTGATGATGATGATGAAGGAGAAGGAGATACATCTGCTACGGGTGCCACATCAGAAAGTGAAAGGAGGACCAAGAAAGCTCAAGACAAAGGTGCCTCTACATCAGCCCCGTCAGCAGAGGAACACATGATACAAGACGTGTAATGTTTAGTTGTTTATGTTATGTAAAAAATCATGTATAATTGAATATTGTATCAAACTAATGTACATAATGTTTATATGTTGTTAATGTGTTTCTGTTTTGATTATTGACTAATGATTACATGTTTTAAACCAAGCAGATCCAAATTCTCAAAGAGACGAACACGACATTGCTCCCCTTCAACAGATCAAGACTCAACTAACAATGATTCTTGATCTGCAAGGGATAGTCAGGAGATTTGTGAGTTACACTCCTGAAGAAGGCGAGATAATTCATGATCTTACCGACGAGCAACTCGCCAAAATGTTCCGACTAAATCCCGACGAGATTGTGAAGGATGCTCCTACAGTTCATGTCGAAAGCGACAACGAGCTCAACGACATCAACGAGATCGAGATTGAAGATGTCACTGCTCAACATTATCCAGAGTACACTGACAATGATGGAAATATCGTTCCCAATCTGGGAGACACTCTTGTCAGTGACACTTTTGAGACTCTGGATAAAATGGAACAAGAGTCGGAAAAGAATAAAGAGCAGGCCCAAGCCTTGGACGCCGAAGTCAACATCAGAAAGCTGAATGGGCAGCATGCTTTGAAGATATAAGATCCCAACGTAGTGCTCCAACGTCAACTGTCTACACCAAATTGTATAAAGTGAGGAAACATCACAAGGTGTCGGGCAAAATCATAGCGTGGGCATATTTTGAAGATCTCAACTTTTACGCTGTTAAACGTGAGAAAGGGATCAAGTACATTAGATTTCCCCACGATCTACAGACTCTACCTGGTTTGAGCACAACCAGCTGACAAAACTGAAGCTGTTATATGCTGACCCAAGAAAGATGTCAGGCTGGTTTGAGGCTGCCTTGAAGAGAGAGTACCACACCAGGTGGGTCAACTTCAAACCTCAACAACCTACTAGGAATAACAAACGGTCTGAAGTTGATTCCATTACTGGCAAGCCAAATAGTGCTGAAGTGGAGTCCTCCACGCACGATGTCAAGAATCCCTCTAAGGGAAGTGCCACAGGACTTTACTTCACACTTCAAGTGGTGGTACAACAATTGGAGAACAGGGGAGGCGGTCATAGTACTGAACAAAAATGGAAACATGGAAACTATCAGGGTATTCGACCTTATGTGGCTCACAAACTTGTTGGCTAATGATGTTTATACCTTATACAAGTGGCCGCTGTTCTATGACTCGCAGGATATTGTACAAGCCTTCCAATTCTAAAACATGATCAGACTCTGCTTTGCATTTGAAATACATGCAGGAGTCACAAGAGAGGAGAAGTACAAGAAATATGAGGAGCTTATAAAGAATGTAAGACAATAGATGAATCTAGGTCCAAGGGGGAGTTTGTTGATACATGTGTACCTAGTTTCTGAACTTAATGTAATATGTCGTTATTGTCTTACACATATGTAATAGATTGGGTACTTAATGAAATACAATGTTTGGTTGTGCTTATAATGTTTATTATTTCATTATTAGTAGTTTAATACTTATTGAATTGACCATATAGGTTTATGGTTGTTTGAACTAATATCAGTAATGTAATGATAATTAATTATATTCAAACTTAGTAATATGAAGTTCTCATGCGAATGGCCCATGCTAATGGACCATACGCATTAACAACTTCATGCAAATGACTCAGTCGCACGACTGAACCAAGAGACTAGATTAGTTGTATGATTGTAAATAAGATTGACGCAGTCGCACGACTGAACACTCAGTCGTGCGAATGGATCAGTCGCATGGCTCAATCGCACGACTGAACCATGCTAATGGTTCAGTCGCCCGAATGAGAAACCCTAACATATAAATACCACTAATTCGTGGAAAAACGTAAGCATTCAGAACACTTCGACTCTAGACGTACCCTAGCCGTCCAGAGACCTCTAAGAACCTATTCCAAGTTCATAGATCGCACTAGATCGATTCCATATCGTTCTTAACATTTAGTTTCAATCTACAATTGATTATACATGCATTCTCACTAATTGGATCGCCAATCTAATAGGATTCTGCACTATTTGATTCGGTATACACGTTAATCAGTTAGTATTTCGTTCAATTCACGATCCTAACATTACCAATGTGTAACTCTTCGAAACTTACCGAGTTACTTAATCCTGACTATGATTTTAAATAACAATTGCACATCCTATATATCCTCTTGGATGATTTCAATTACGTGAGTCAACATATTCAAAGTGAACACCTAGCTACATCGCATTTCTCCTATATCCAACTCGGATGTCGATGATACTAAACTTGAGACTATGTTATACTAAGCTTGAGACTATGTTATACTAAGCTTGAGACTTTATTACTCGTCAATGATGTTGAGCTTTGGCTCTTCTAAGATGTTGTTGTACATGTATTTTCAACCATTTTTTGTTAGTGATCTAATCTTGTTAGGTGATATTGTTGTTTGTTGATGTCAATGATGATGGACACATATTCATATGAAACTCTTGGTTTTAGTTGTTATGTGACTTTGATGATGAATGGCAACTTGTGCTAGTTGCCTAGCTTGACTACCATTTCCAGTGTGAAGCCACGACCATGCATTAGTTCCGAGCCACATATGATGTTACAGTGGCTTTGGTTAACACTGATAAGTTCGGCTATGATGATGAATGTAAGTCTGAACCTCGGTTTATATCGTTTATTAATCGTACATTACAATGATGATGACGATAACGACAATGATAACAACAACGATAACGACAACGATCACGACAACGATAACGATAACAACAACGATAACGATAACGACAACAAAAATGATAACGACAACGATAACGAAAACAAAAACGACAACGACAACGAAAACGACAACGACAACGACAACGACAACGATAACGACAACGATAACGACAACGATAACGATAACGATAACTATAACTATAACAATACTAATTTTTTAGTTGTATCTTTTATTGTATATATGTTTTCATAAGTGGATAATTATTTTGAACATAAACTATGGAGTAAATTACAAATTATGTCCTTTATTAATATATAGAATTACATGTTATGTGTTTTAGTTTTAATAATTACATGGAATGTGTTTTTCTAAAATAATTTGCACAATTATCGTCCATTACATTAACCCATCAAGATTCACAGTTCAGTGAGGCATTACCACTCACATAAGAGGCATTATATATATTACATGCCTACAATAAGTCAAAAATAATTTACGTTGCTTCATTCCTATCGTCTTCATGTTAGGGTGTTCAAAGTTGAATATCTGAAAATTTTGGATAGTAAAAATTACCATCAGTATCCGTATATGAAATTCCGGATATTTAAAATTCATATATCAATTCCAAATATCCGAAATTTAGATATTCGAAATTTCGGATATGGATATGGACTGGGATTGGGATTCGGATTTGAACTTCATTTTTTGCAATAATTAGATATATGTTAATATAAAAATAATGTAAAAAACACACATTAAATAAAATAACGTTTAACACTTTAAAATAGTAACAAAAAAAATAATTTTAAGTTTTCGGGTAATCGGATATTCTAATATCTTAAAAGTTTCAAAATCAATACCAAATTTTTGGATATCCGAAATACAAATATCTGAATTTTTTAATATACATAATCATCTTTAGCAAAATAATATATGCCCCTCATGTGAGGGATATATGTCTGACTTAATTGTGATATTAGATGGATGTTACTATAAAATACTATATGCAAGATTTTATAAAAAATGAAATACAGTGTAATTATTGTAACTAAAGTACACATGATGTAATTTCATATATTAATAAATGACATAATATGTAATTTACTCTAAAATATGTTTTTTGCATTAAGAATTATTAAATACTTAAATGGCGTAAAAATCATCTTGTTTCTCACCCTATATAGCAATTATTTCCTCGTGTTTTCCTTGCTTTCAATTTGTGCTAGAACACAAGAATATCAACAATATAGGAGGAGCCTACTCGAATTTTGGTTAATCCGTAACATTAGAAGACGCCTGGTTTACAATGAACACATGGAAACAATATTTTTAATAGGAACATATAATAATCCACATTCACACATGACACATGCCATGAATTCCATTGAAAATTTTAAATTTGTACAAATCCAAGGAAGAGTTAATTGTTATTTTTGTACCTGAGTTTTGGTTAGTTTTGTAATTTCCATCTAAAATGTTTTTTCTTCTTTTGGGTCCCTAACTTTCTAAGTTTTTATTTGTATAATGACTTAAAAGCTCTTAATTAAACAAACACAATTAACCAAGTTAATGAAAATCAATAAAAATAAGAACTTTTTTAAAATATCAGGGACACAAAATAGAAAATACTTTTTTGGATGGAAGAAGAAAATGACAACTAACTCCCGAAAGCATATATTTAAAACTAGAGGGAGAAACTCTTTGTATAAACATCAAATGGTTCACTAGCCATGAGTTGTGGTTCCCGCAAAAAAATAAAGTTTAAATTAAGTCAAAGAAAAACATCTCCCAACAATTCAATATTATAAGCATGGACCGAACTATAGAGTCATAGGATCCGTTAGAGAGGTGTCTAACATGTTCATTTTCTTCTTGTTTAACCCTTAATATGTTTAACAACAAAGGTCCCATTATACCTCTTTATTGATAAATGATAAAATATTTTCTTGATAAAAGTATTTCAGGTCAACCCATACTCTAACCAAGTAAAACGGATTTAGTGTAAAGATTAAAGTACCTGTCTTTTGCGACGACCATGTGCCAGGAGAGATCTAACATGTGTATGACCTTCGTTCTTGCGTATGGTTGTTCTCATTGAAATCAATATATCATGGTACGTCGTTGCCTGTTGTTGTAAAATTGCTAGTATGAATGAATGTGTCATTGCCCCAGTTGGAGCAACTTCAGATAGAGACTACAGACATGAATAAATTTGTTATATCAGAAGTATCAAAATACTTTATTCAAAGGGAAAAATTCCATAAACATTATCAAAGGCTAATGCATTAGTTGCCATGTTATTGGTTCAACTGAAATCTTTTCATGGGTGATAACTGTTGGGTTAACCTTGATTGGGTCAAGTTACAGGTCTGGGTCTAGTATTTGAGTCATGTTTTACTTAAAGTATGCAACAAGTTTTTAATTTAAATTAGTGTTATTAGTTATCAAGTAGTGGATATGTATTAGGGATATTGGAGTAGTGCCACTTATTTAGTAGTGCATGTTTTTTTTTTTATATAATGCAAGTTATAAAGTATTAATGAAATGCAAGAGTTAGAGTATGATTTTTGGCCTGAAACCAACAATAACAAGGATTACTATTTCAGGATGTAAACAAGAAGATTAACGAGAGGAAAGCATAGGAAATTACATCCGTCTCCACAGATTGTGATGATCATCACAACACTAAAGGAGATGACTTCCCCACCACTTGTTCCCTTATACGTTCCCGATTGAGGGCGATGGTCCTCCCATTCATGCCTCCTAACCTACATCAATAAAACATTTCATCATCAACTGTATGAAAACGGGAACATGTCAGGCAAAACATCTAACAGTGATCAAGTTTTGGCATATATATCAGACCTGTGAAATTTGTAATGAAATGGTAAATCAAGCATGGTGCCACTATGACAAGCATCCAATAATGGCATGGAGTTGACACCATGAGTTATCGGCTTGACCAATGTTGCGTTTATTTCATCGTCAACAATCATTCCTTGAGTCTCAAAATCCACAGGGCATAATGTCTCATCATATCCATCAATTTCATCACCAGTGCAGTTCCTTTGTTGGAAGCATGGCCAGAATAATGGAACACTAAGGAATCGCCGGGCTGGCAGCCTTGTACCAACCAATGCATGGCCCTTTTGATGTTATGTTTTGTTGGAATCAGGTCTGGATCAGTTTCCTTTTCTGAAATATCAGTTACATACAAGGATGTTAGCCTTAAATGGAAGATCAAATGACGTCTAAAGGTGACAATCTTAGTGCACCCACTACTACCTATAAATTCAGGTTCTTATTTCAATAACACTGGTTCTGTTGTCTTTATAACCAATGCTAATCTATTCACAGAAAATTACAAACAAGGGCAAAAATATGTTCACAAATCAACCCAATCAAGTCTCTGGCATGTTTTGATCCCTACTAAAAAATTATTTGTTTCAATCGTAACCTGTTTTGATTTATTATTGGACTTATCTAACCTGCCCATTTTGTCTCCTCTATTTTTAATGGAAGTGTAGCGCTTGATTTGCTAAGTCACATGATACATGTGGGTTAAGTAGGGGTGTCAAATGTAATTAATGATAGTTAAGGGGCTATTTTGGCTGCTACTAGATAGTTGCCTAACGAACTAAATGACTATTGTAACAAATATTAAGGGGTTGTTATCAGTTATGAGAATCTGTTTGTGGTTGTTAATTTCTATCTTCTGTTTCTTCTTTTCTGTATCATGAAAGTTATAAATTTTGTGATACACACTTGATATGAACTTTTCACAAGATTAGCACAAAGTAGTTTTTTGGTATAATGTATTGACTAGTTGGAATGCTCGCACGTTGCGGCGGTACGGTTGTTGCATTATTTTTTGGGAATTCGATTTTAGTCGGTATCAGCTCGGTGCGTTATGACGTAAATTAAAAAAAATCAAAACATAATTATTGAAAAAAATTAATAAAAGAAAATAATTACGTATATTTACAAAGTTCTTTAAGACAATTATATTATCCCAATAAGAATAGTGGAAATATGCGTGGTATTATGGTCGGAAATCACTTATTATCTAGATTTTAGGGAAGTTTATTTTATGAATGTAGGTTAGAGTTTTATGATCATCGGAGTTAGTTTTTGACGGTGATTTGCATATACGAAAAAAGTTAATGGAGAAATTATCACCACAAATTATCATCTTGATTGTTATTGAGTTGTTAACAACTGATAAAGAAACGGGGAAGAGGGATTAGTGCTCAATCACAATATATAAACAAAATTGAAAGTAAATGGCGATTTTGTTTGACCACGTGTATATGTTTTACCATTTGATTATAAGCAATCATATATTATACTTTTATAAGGGCATAAATGAAATAAAATGATTAAGTTTTTGAAATTTAAGCATTACTTTTCATATGGTGTCCTAATCCATATGTAAAATTATCATTCTATCATCCTCTCACTTTTATTGTAAAAAATATAAATAAATATTAAAATTATAAACTTATAATAGCCCTAGAAACATATTAGTATAATAGTTATTATAAATATGAAGATTTATATAAGTTATATACTTAAGTATTTAAATAAAATAATATACTTAATTAAACTATTATTTATATAAAAATATAATTAGTAATATAATTTAAATGTCAATTATAGTATCATAAATAAATAAAACTTAATGAAGTAAATTAAATAATATCATATTATTAAATACTATATTAATAATGTTTATTAAATACATAATAGAGACAAAGACAAAAATGTCAAGTTTTATAAAATTTAATGGATAAATTTACCATATTACCCTTAAAGTGTCTTAAAATTTTAATCAAATCCCTATTCTACCTTTTTAAATGTGATGTATTCATTTGTACATGTTGCTTTAAAACATGTATTTTTTATAAAATTACATCTTTATCCAAAGAGATGCATTATATAGTAGTATAGATAAGCCTTCATATGCCTCTCATAGAGCATTTTAGTCATTGTAACTTGATAAAAAAAATTTTGCTTCCGACTTCTCAAACTCCATTCTTTTATATGCTCATGGGTTGTTAGATTATAAACTCGGACAAAAATTATCCTTTTCTATCTGAAGTTTCACCATAGACACTTCTTAGCCGCATTTGATTTAGTGCCTATGCTTTTAGATACATTGGTGTTTAATTGGTGCTTAATTGTTTGTTGTGTACATGTTTGTGGTGTTTCTTTACGGCGCTTGATAATGTGGGTTTGTTTATGTTGTGCACCATGATGAATAGTTCCTTTCGCAAACATTAAATAGGGCACGGTATAGTTTTCTTTTATCCACTACTTCAACACACACAATATGTTTACGTTAGTCTGAATTCATTTTTGGTTTTTTAGTTGATATTGAGCCAATTTCTTAGCGCTTTATTTTTTTGAACTTAATTATTTGAAGTGTAGCTCTACCGAAACATATGTTTCAATGAAGATTCGTAGCACAAATTAAAGTCAGCTCCCTCAAAGACTTCAACGTACGAGAATATATAGGTTGCCTACTTGTACAAGATTAGGTATTATTTGAAAGCCTAATGATCAAGTTTACCACTTATAAATACGAAAACACATTTAGCTTTATTCCATCTCAATTCGTGTTGATAAGATAGATATATGTTTGCACTATGCTACTTATTTTGGACATTTTTTTATTGAAAAAAATTTTTTAACAGCTCAGACTTCTCATGTTTCTATTTCTTGGTATGTTTCATTTATCTTTACTAGATTCTAACTATACACAATATATTTGATTTCAAGGATATATGACACTCATTTTGTTAAGTTGTACTAAGATTTTGTAAAACTAAATTGGGGAGTTTTAAGGAATTCTCATGAGTTATGAGTATTGGAGATGGTAATTAAACGGAATACAACTTGAATTTGGTTGCCACTCAAAGATGACCAATGTGTTCATATCCTTCTGCATCGTGGGGGCTCGTCGCTTTGGGATTTATATGCAAAATTGGCTGTCAAACTGATATTTGTATATAATTGTTGCATTTTGTTATAATGTAACATTTATATATAACGAATTGTATCACCCGCGCTTCGTGGCGGGAGTGCGGTAGTCTTTACCCACGCTATACAACATGAGTTAGTCATTATCGGTTAAGCTCGTTAAAACTATAAAAGTGAAAAACTTATTGTTTGGTATACCAAGATATCAAGACGATGTTGTTAGCTTATAGACGGTTAATTTCCTCATGGTACCACAACGACAACATCACTCACTATATCCTACGCTTTCAAAAATATTTTGTTGTTGTTCAAAATTATTCAATTTACATTATATATTTTGTTTTAAATAATCTAATATTCAATCAAACATATATAGATGCTAAGCATTCAATAAATAAAATAAATACTTCATTAAAATTATTTTAAAATAAAAAAATAATAAGATAAAACAAAGATAACGACTTAAAATTATATATTTTAAAGGATTTTGTAAGGATTCTTTAAGTCTGATGCAACCCAAAACATCAAAAGTGTCTCCGCAACATGCACTAAGTACTGGAGTGAAGAATGCTTCGGAAGTTTTACACAATACATTAGAAAACATTCTAAGTGTAAAATCTTCCGAAGCCAAGACCAATATCTTCCGAAGCCAAACATGAAGTCTTCCGAAGCTTCAAGAGACAAAGTCTTCCGAAGCTTCACCCTATGAAGACAGATTTCATCCGAAGACTTTTAGTACACATGCTTTATCTGATGTACTGTTCCATAAAGCACCTTTTCCGCTGCATCTTTGATAAATCACCAACTTACAAGAGTTGGTGAAAAGGTCCATGCTTTTGGTAACTGTACATTGAGGTCTTGAGTCTGAAACTTTCCACTTTATGTACTTTATCTTTTTTGTAATGTATAAGGATGTGAGCTATGGCATGTCATAGTCACAAGGTCAAAAGGCAGATATGCCTTTTGATTCTACAATTGATTTTGTTAGTGTCTAGTCAATTGTATCCAGCTGGCTTTTATAGTATAGCCGGCTGTAGGTTGTAGTATAAGTATTTCAAGTTTCTTGTATCTTAAACATACTTTGTAACAGTTGTAAAAGAACTTGAGAAAGCAATATACTGCATCCTTGAAAACCATATTCTCCTGTTCTATCTCTTGCTTTACTTGTGTTCTTTGTATCACTTTTGGTTAACCCAGTTTACTGTTTGATTAGAGTTTAGATAATCTCCTCATTGTGTTGTTGTGTTGTAATTGTGTTCAATCCGTTAAACGATCCTGCAATTGGTATCAGAGCATTCAGGCTCTTGATATAAGATCTAACCATTTTAAGATCCCTCACACACACAAAAACTAGACTCTTCAAATGGCTTCCCTCAAAGACTGATATGGAGACTGGAACCATGAACAAATCCCCACTGATCACTCTTGATGATTTTGACACCTGGTGCATGAGGATGGAAGGCTTCATCAGGTCTTGACTCAAGAATGTGGGAATCTGTTGAAAATGGACCTTTCATACCCAGCACCCCCTCTGCTACTGGTGCTGGTATGATTCCTAAAGATATGGCCAACTACTCATATGAAGATAGAAAAAGAGTAGAGATTGACAGGAAGGCCATGACTGCTCTTCAGACTGCTCTCCCAAACTCTGTATACAGAGGTTTTAAGAAATGCAAAACAGCTAAACAACTATGGGATGCACTGAAGCTGATGTATGAAGGCTCTCTGAAGCCAAGGAGAACAAGAAAGATCTTCTGAAGCAGCAGTTTGAAAATTTCACTTTAAAGCAGGTGAAACCATGACCAACAATACTTCAGGTATGTTGAGATTGTGGATACCTAGTGGATGGAGGAGTTCCTCTTGAGAACAGAGACATTGTAAGGAAGTTCATGTCCTCACTTCCTAGGAAATGGACACACTATTGTGTGGTGATCAAGAGGACTGAGAACCTTAAAACTCTTACTCTGATAGAGTTATATGGGATTCTCAGTGGATACCAGATGGAGATGAACATACAAGGTTCATCTGGCAACTCCAACAATCAAATGGGTTCAGCCCTTCATGTGGTTGAAAGGGACAACATAGAACCCCAACATCATCTCATATGCTATCCTGACAACTCGCAAAAGGGTCCTTTCATCACCTTCCCGGAGACACCAAGGGAAAACTTTACTCAAGGAAGTCCATTCCAAGAGACAAGTTCTTCTCAAACCTTTGTGTCTACTGATGAAAGCTGTGGAATTATCTCTTCACTCTTGAAGACCTGGACTGCATTCATCCAGATGACTGGAATACATGGAGATAGTTCAGCAGATGGCTCTCCTCACTCACAGAGCCAAGAAGTTCTACAAGAGAACAGGAAGAAGATTTCCAAGCAATGCTACCAGTGGAAAGTTTGGGCTGGATAAAAGCAAAGTTAAGTGTTACAACTGTAACCTTATGGGTCACTTTGCTAGGGAGTGTAAGGCACCTAAAGCAAATGGGAGCCAAACACCACCCAGACCAAACTACACTGACAAAGCTCCTCAGTCTGAGAAGCCTAAGCAACATGCTGCTGTTGCTGTTGAAGAAGGAGGCTTTGACTGGAGTTTTCAGGCAGAAGATGCTTCTCCAAACCAAGCACTGATGGCTGACCATAATGAAGCCAAGGTATTGGAACATCTCTGTACTCCTGAATGCATTGCTAAAGTGAATAGATACAGATCCTACAACTTAGAGATGAGATCCGATCTTGAGTCATTAACATATTAAAATTTGATTTTAGAAAGTTTGAAAATGATTACAAGTTAAAAATAGAAGATTTGGAGAAAACCATTTCAGTACTAAAACATGAACATACAGATTTTAGAACTCAGATCAAGATCTCATAACTAAATTGACTGAGTGCCAGGCTGAGCTTGTGATCAGCAAAGCCATGGCAGAGAAAAGTGTTCTTGAAGAAGAGACCTTCAAAAACATGATATCCTCATCCCTGCACAACAAAGTGTGCTATCAAAATAGACAGGGACTAGGATCAAATGAGATAGCTCCTCCACACACAATCTTGTCTGTAAGATATCCTAGGCGTGGAACTTATGAAGATGAGCTTCCTCTCATAGATCCTATAAGTGAGGATGATGAAGAAGGGATAGTAAGAATTCTCTGAGAAGAGTGAAGAAGAGGATTCTTCCAAGGGCCACTATCCTTCTGAGGAGAAGAAATCATCTGTGATGACCAAGTCCAAAAGAAAGAACTTGATCAGGAAGAGCAAAAGGAAAGCAAAGAAGGCTCAAAATCAAGGCTACTTTTGATGCTAAGCGAAAACAAGTTTTTATCTCTGCAGGTTTCAAGTAGTAAGACTGAAGACATCAACCAAGACTCCTCATCTAAGAGTCCTGGTTCATGTTCAAATCATCTCAGAGCAAAGAAGAAGACTGAGCTACTGTGTACCATGCTGCACAGCCCGGACCATCAAACTCCAAGAACAGTTCACAGCCCAAAAGAACTGTCTCAGCATCTACCAAGATGAAGGTGGAGAAGGGATGTGACCAAAGCCAGTCTTGCTCTCAAAAGGTGACTCTTTTGAAGAAGAAAATGTTATGTGTCATGTGTGAAATACTTCTCACATTGCTAAGGATTGCCCATACAATCCTAGGAGTACCATCCACATGACCGAATACAAAGACTTCAAAGAATCTCAAGAAGTCTCAAGCTTCGGAAGGAAAGTCTGTTTCCTTCGGAAGCTCCAAATCAAAGAAGAAGGTAAATGGAAAATTACCTTCGGAAGTAAAATTGGTCTCGGAAGAAAGGAGTTCTCTCCGAAGCACTGAAGTCTGCTGCAGTGACTGCAGAATCTTCCGAAGGTTCAGTCATCAAAACCTGTGAAGTTCCAAAAGCTTCAAAGGTTTTGAAGGTCAAGTCCAAGAGTCCAAAGGTGGTGTGGAAGTCTAAGAAAGATCAAATGACTGAAATTTCTCCATCAACAATAGCTGAAGATCCTCACAGTACAACCATAGGATCTATTTGTTGCATTACCTTCTATTACACTTACTGAGCCCAGACAAGTACGGCTTGGGTTTCCCAATGTAACTAATCATTTTCTTTGTGCAGGAACAGCTCAAGACAAACGGAAACGTCTGGATAATTGACAGTGGCTGTTCCAGGCACATGACAGGCAATAGGTCTCTACTCCATAATTTGAGAGAATTGATGGAGGACCAGTTGCTTTTGGAGGAGATGCAGGTGGTTTCACTTCTGGAAGGGGCAAGGTCACAAATGGTAAGCTCAGCATTGAAAAGGTAAACTTTGTTAAGGAGCTTGGGTACAATCTTCTGAGTGTATCCCAATTTTGTGATCAAAGACATAACATGCTCTTTACTGAGCATGAGTGCATTGTTCTCAAGCCTGGTGTGTTATTCCTCATGAGCACATCCTGCTCAGAGCCCCTAGGAAAGGGAACATGTACAAGATGGATTTGCAAGAAACATCTCCCTCTGGAGAAGTTTCATGCTTTCTATCTAAAGCCAATAGTGATGAGTCTTTCCTATGGTATAAAAGAATGTGCCATGCAAACTTAAAAAACATGAATAAATTGATTAAGCATGATCTGGTAACTGGAATGCCAAAGAAAGAGTTTACAAGTGATGATCATTGTGTTGCATGCCTGAAAGGGAAGCAACATAAGGCATCCCATAAGCCTAAGGAAATGAACTCCATCCTACACCCCTACACTTGTTACATATGGATCTCTTTGGCCACCAGTGTAATGAGTTTAGGAAGGACCTTATACTGTCTAGTGATCACAGATGATTTTACAAGATCACTTGGGTCTTCTCCTTAGAACTAAATGAGACTCCTGAGATTCTAAAGAATTTCATCTTAAAGATTGAGAATCAATGTGATCACAAGGTCAAAACCATAAGATGTGATCAAGGAACTGAATTCAAGAACCAAATCCTTGATACATTTTGTGATGAAAGGGTATACAAGACAATACAGTGCTCCCAGGACTCCTCAGCAAAACGGAGTTGCTGAGAGGAGAAACAGGACACTTATTGAAGCTGCAAGAACTATGTTGTCTGACTCTAAACTGCCTATCACCTTCTGGGCAGAGGCAGTTAATACTGCTTGCTATGTGCCAAAACAGAGTTTTAGTAGTTAAGACACATGGTAAGACTCCTTATGAACTTTGGCACAAGAGGAACCTTTCATTGGTTTTCTCAGGTCATTTGGATGTCCCTGCACCATCTTGAATACCAAAGATCAAGTTGCCAAGTTTGCTGAGAAATCAGACGATGGACACTTCATTGGATACTCTTCCCAAGCTAAAGCTTATAGAGTATACAATCTCAGAACTAGAATTATTGAGGAGTCAGCCAATGTGACTTTCAATGAGCACACACCCAGTGTGGCTGGTTCTGGTCCGGATTGGCTTTGATCTTGATTTAGTTACCAACTATTTTAATAAATCTTGTGAGCATGTTTCAGGATCTGCAGAAAATTTTAATACAGGTGATCCTGATCCAAGATTTGAGCTAGGAAGACCTTCAACTCACACCCTTCAGCTCCAGTTGAAACTACTTCAGCAAATGAGGTTTCTATCAGCACAACAATGACAAATCCAGCTGATACATCTGGCATGCCTTCAAATTCCAGCTCAGAGGCTTCTCACCAGATAAAGACATCTCAATTGCAGAAGACAACAATGGTGATGGTGATAGTGATCAAGAATTTCTTGATGCTAATACCATACCATAGATGACAACATCAATGATGTCACACACACTCATTGGATCAAGTTAATCTTGATAAGTGTGATAATGTGGAGGATCAATCTTCAACCAGATCTAAATTTCTCAAATTTGGATCATCTCAGCAACTTGCTGTGATCCCTCAGCTAAGGATCCACAAGTCTCATCCTACCACAAACATCATTGGAGATGTTATCTCCGGGGTAAAGACAAGAGGGCAAACCCATGAAGCAAATGTTGTCTCACTCTTGTTTTCTATCCCAGTTAGAGCCAAAGAAAGTTGAGGAGCTCTAAAGGATGGAAGTTGGGTTGAAGCTATGCAACAAGAGCTGCTTCAATTCAAAAGGCAGAAAGTTTGGAACCTTTGTCCTCTTCTTCATGGGAAGACTACCATTGGAAACAAATGGGTTTTTAGGAATAAGAAGGATGATAGAGGAATCATCATCAAGAACAAGGCAAACTAGTTTGTTCAAGGATACACACAAGAAGAAGGATTGATTACACTGATGTCTTTGCTCCTGTAGCAAGACTAGAAGCTGTTAGGATATTCCTGGCATTTGCTGCATCCAAGAATTTCAAAGTCTATCAACTTTATGTAAAGTGTGCTTTCTTATATGGAGTGATTGATGAGGAGGTTTATGTCAAACACCACCTGGTTTTGTAGATCCTGATCATCCTGATTATGTCTGCAAGCTTGACAAAGCTCTTATGGTGCATCAGGCACCCAGGAAGTGGTATGAGACACTGTCTGAGTATCTCTGAAACATGGATACAGGAGAGGTACTATAGATGGAACTCTCTTCATCAAAGGACAAGGAAAAGACATTCTGCTAGTTCAAGTATATGTGGATGACATCATCTTTGGTTCAACCAATTCAAAGCTCTGCAAAGACTTTGAAAAGCTGATGAAAGACAGATTTGAAATGAGTTCAATGGGAGAACTCAACTTCTTTCTGGGAATTCAAGTGAAGCAGGTTGAAGATGGCATCTTCATAAGTCAGTCAAAGTATGTTCAAGATATACTCAAGAGATTCAACATGACTGATTGTAAGATTGCTAAGACACCCATAGCCAGAACCACTCCCTTGTCCAGATCTTGAGGGGGAGTGTTAGATGAGCACTTATACAGGGCTATGATTGGGTCTCTTATGTATCTTACAGCTAGCAGGCCTGATATCATGTTTGCTACATGTATTTGTGCAAGATATCAAGCAAACCCTAAGATGTCTCACTTAATTACTGTGAAAAGGATTTTAAGATACCTCAAGGTGCTTCAACACTTGGTCTATGGTATCCAAAGAATCCTAATTTCAATCTGTATGCCTATACAGACAGTGATTATGGTGGTTGCAACATGACTGCAAAGTCTACATCTGGGGGATGTCAATTCCTTGGTGGAAGGGTTGTCTCATGGCAATGCAAGAAACAATCCTGTGTGTCTGCATCACTGCTGAGGCTGAATACATTGCTGCTGCAAGCTGCTGTGCTCAAGTGCTTTGGATTCAAAATCAGATGCTAGACTATGGATTTAACTTCAAAGAGACTCCTATCCACATAGACAACACAAGTGCTATCTCTATCACTGAGACCCTGGCAGCACTCAAGGACCAAACACATCAACATCAGGTATCATTTAATAAGAGATAACTATGAAAAGGGATTAATTAAATAGTCAAAGTTCACACAGATGAACAATATGCTGATCTGTTCACAAAAGCTTTTGATGAACAGAGATTTAAGTATCTGATATCAGCTATTGGGATGATTAACTTTGAGTAGACTTTTTCTTAAAACTAATTCTAATTTTCTTCTTAAAAATTATGTGTGTCCTAAGTTGTCTAGTTCATCACTTTCATAAGCTCATGTTTTCTTGAATGTAAAACTCTTTTTGAAGATTTTCCTTAGATTCTTGAAAATTTTCTGATACTTCGGAAGATAACGTTTTACCTTCGGAAGAAAAATATGTCTTCAAAATAAATGACTGTCTAAGAGATTTTACCTTCGGAAGAAGTCAAAGTTTATCTTCCGAAGCTTAAAATTCTTAACTTAGACACTTATCATTTTAAGGACTTTTTCCTTCCGAAGCAAAATTACTTTCGGAAGCTTTGTTCATTCTTATACAAAGCATCCAAGAGTTTATTTCTCTTCCGAAGCATAAATCTTCAAGACTCTCAGGAAAATTCTTCTGAAGCCATTTTAGCTTCGGAAGCTTTTTCAATCAAAACTTCCGAAGACAAATTACTTCGGAAGCTTTTCGAATTCCAAGAAAACTACTTTTTGAGCAAAAAGGTAAACTACTTTTTCAGAGGTGGGACCGACATACGGATTTCAAAGTTTATCCTCTTTCATTAAACTTTATCTGAAATCCTTCTCTCTCATATAAACCCAACGGTTTCCCCCTCTTCTATCATCTGCTTTTCTTCCAAACCTAAAACCCAAGCTTTCTCTCTGAATTTCTTTCCCATTTTTTCTCTTCATCTCTGAGCTACCTCACAATGGCTGACCTTGCTCACAGAAATGATCCTAACTTTGCCATGCAGCTACACAACAACACAATCAGGTTGCTCTGTTATGCTCTGACAAAGATCCTCATTTCTCAGAGGTTTGCCGTTTTGTCTTTGTCTCACTACTTCACACCTCCTAACCATTGATCCTCCTCTATATGAGGATCACTTGCTTGAATTCTGGAAGACCTGCCAAGAGGTCATTATGGATGGGGAGAAGGCACTGTCTGCCACAGTGCAGGGGAGAACAATCTTCATCACTCCAGCCATCATCAACCGACATCTTCAGCTGGATGATGAAGAAGGTGAAGTGTTCTTCCCAAGGAAGCGGTTAATCATTCCTTCGAGCAGATGGGCTATGAAGGAGATTTCTCTGTAAAGACCTTCAGGAAAGGGAAGGTCTCATCCCAGTGGAAATACCTGCTCCATGTGGTTATCCACAGCTTATCAAACAAGCATGGTGGATGGGACCAGATTCCTGAGGATCTCTCCTTTATAGTTATGGAATGATTCAGGGGGTCAAGTTCAGGTATTCACAATTGTTTATACTAATTTACTTGCAAACTTAGACTCCTTAGAATACTACATGTTTCCTAGATATGTTCAACACATTCTCAACTGTGAACTGGGCTCACAGTTGAGGGAAACAAGTAATATTCTTAAATTGGGACAGATGAAGCCCGGCATCTTTAAAATTATGAAGAAGCCAACTGTAGGCTTCTCAGGGGTAGAAACAGCCCTAGTCCCAAAAATGTTAGAGCTCATTGCTCAAGGTGACAACCTAGCAGTCCAAGCTAGTGTTGAACCCACACCTACTGCTCTCCAACCTCTACACAACCTCAAATATCCATCACCTACCAAAGAAAATCCAAACGAACCCCTGCTCAGACTATTCAGTCTGTGGAGGCCCCCATATACTCACCAATACAGGAAGAAGTGGATACTGGAGCTCCCACTTCTCCTGAGGAGCAGACCACTCCCATTGTTTCAAGAATCAGTGATGAGGTTCCTCATGCTCACACTGATGAGCTCACTAGCCCAACAGCCTTAAGCCTTCACTCTGAGTCTCAACACTCAAGTGAACAACTTCAGGGGACAGCTACCATCCCAGCCTTTGGATCTCAACCAACCAATTCCCAACCTATCCTTCTATACTGATGAAGACTTAGGATTCGGTGGGTACCATGAGTCTCTCTTCTCATCCCCTACTCAAAGAGAGATGAGTACCTCTGACTCTCCTCAGTCTATCCCACATCAGTCACCTATTACTGAGGTGGACACTTCTGAACCTGTTCAGGATGTCCATATGGAAGAGGCTCTCACTTTTGAAAGTGATTACATCATTCAGACCTCAACCATGGCAACTCTGCCCTCTGGCATCTCACCTGAGGCTGCCAGTGAGCAGAGGAAAACCAGCAGCCAAGAAACTCAAGCTGGTGGTGAGCGAGAGGACTTTGGTCCAATCATCTCATCCCCCAGTGATTCTTCTGATGAAGATGAGGGGAACTTGAGACTAAAGGTGCAGAAATTGTCAAAAACATGCACCTATTTAGTCTCTAAGGTTAGTCACTTGGAATCTCAGGTGACTACCTTACAAAACAGGGTCAATGATCAGCAACTTCAGATTTCATATCTAAGGAAAAACTAGCTGGGAGACCTTTAAGGAGAGCTCAACCAGGAACACAAGACCTGTGGAAGTGATTGACTTATCCTCCAGCTCACCTATGCAAGTAGGTGATGCTACCAAAAAGGGGGAGAAAGTTATTACAATCACAGAACCTGGGAGTTCTTCAAAGAGAATGGACATAGAGGACTCACCATCCTCACTTGCTGTTGTGCATTCTCAGCAACTTCCTCAAGTTCACATTAATGTGGACTCTATAGACTCAATCATCAGGAGTCTCTTTGAGGAAGGTATACCAAGGGCTGTCTCATCTCCACCACAAGGAACTGGCAACTACATCATAAGGTGGAGGTATGATGAGGACAGAAGAGCCCTTATACTTCACAGAGTTCAAGGCCAACAAGAAGTCTTTCAGTTCCAAAGCCTGAGCTTCTATGAAAGACTGGATTTAGTCAACATGCCACTTGTCAATCCAAGCAAATCTAGACAAGCTGACAGGCTGGCTCAAAGAATCCAAGACAGGATCCTTGCAGAGTTCTCTCTAAGAAGGAGACTTAGGCAATCAGGCAATGTCATCGGTCAACTGGATGTTGAGGTGGACCCTAAGATTAGTTTCATAGGGGAACCCTTGGCTGAAGGCCCAGTGGCAGAACCTGAGACCCTTGTCTCACCATCAACAACTGCTGCAGAGGTCCAAACTCCATCTGAGACACCTGCTGGTGAAGGTGTTTCTCAGCCTCTCTCTGGCCAGAGCATGGAAGCTACACCAAGCAATGAAGGCCAAGCCTCAATCCACCCTGAGTCACAAAGGTCTGTTGGTGACAAAGGGAAAAGGATAATGACTCCTGAGGAAATTAAGGAGGAAGAGAGAGAGAGAGGAAAAGGAGGCTAAGGGGAGAAAGTTCTTCTGGGTCATCTAAATTCATGCAAGCTGCAATCAGGGCTGCCCCTAGACCAAATACTAAAGATGATGAGTTAAGGGCAGTCAGGATTACCTATTTACAGACCAGGAACTATGATGTTGATGAAATCATCTCCCTCCCCTTAGAAGAGTTGAATGAGCTGGCTGACATGGAAGTGTCAAGAGAGATAAAGGAGAAAGAAGATGCAAGGTTACTTCTCCAATTCAAAAAGGAGAAGAGACAGAAAAGACTTTACAAGCATACTCCCACTCTCTCCAGTTCAAGAAAGTCCTGCACAGGAAGATGTGGCTCCACAAGAACCTCAGGTAGATAAAGAAGAGGATAGAATCAAAATGATAAACTACCTGAGTGCCACAGGCTTCTATCAGGCAAATGCACTTCTTCCCCTGTCCTATGACTTCATTGAGTTCGAGTACTTAAAGCAACTTGAGCTTGAGCTAGTCAAAGAAAGAAAAACAACCAAAAGGAAGCTAAGGGAAGAAGCTGCAAAGTCAAGAGCCATCATTCAAAAGAATGCAAAGAAGTCTGCTGACAGACAAAGAATGATGAGCTTCTTGAAGTCATATGGATTCTCCGGAAGGAGACTTGGTCCCATGTCTCTATCTACAATGGATGAGCATATAAGGGTGATCAAGCAGAAGATTAAAAGTGGTGAATTGATTGACTTGCACTCTCTTCCAAGTCAAGTCCCACCTGAAGTGGAGGTCAAGTTTGAACAACCAGAGACACCTGAACCAGAACCTCCAGCTGAGCCTCAGCAAACTTCATCTTCTGATCCAAGACAGGGTCAAACTCCCTCTCCTTCTGAACCTGTGAGGGAGGAACACCAACTGAGAAAGACACTGATGATCAACATGGTGCTGCAGACCAGTCTTCTCAGTTAAAGACATTAAAGAGGAAGAAGAAAATGGCTTCTAAACCAAAGACTAAAAAGAAGAAGCCAAAGTCATCTACCTCTACCCCCAGGCTGAATCAGATCAACCTGAGGAAGTGCATGATGAGGCAACCCAATCAACTCCTATGCAAGTGGCTCCTCTAGCAACTGAGACACCTATCTTGTCCTGGACTTATTCTACCAATCCAGAAAGATGGCATGTTGTCAGAGATCAAGGTGTTGAGAATGTCTACTCCTGGCAAGACATAATCAACTTACCTCTGCATGATCTCTTTGAAATGAGAAGATACTATGAGAGTCTTGATGATCCTGACCACCAAATGAAGAAAGGAATGGTCTTGATTGTACTGAAGACTACCAAATCTGAAGATCTTCTAAGTGTTTTGGTAGCATCAGCCTAGGGGGAGTTTGTAAGGATTCCTTAAGTCTGATGCAACCCAAAACATCCAAAGTGTCTCAGCAACATGCACTAAGTACTGAAGTGAAGAATGCTTCGGAAGTTTTACACAATACATTAGAAAACATTCTAAGTGTAAAATCTTCCGAAGCCAAGACCAATATCTTCCGAAGCCAAACATGAAGTCTTCCGAAGCTTCAAGAGACAAAGTCTTCCGAAGCTTCACCCTATGAAAGACAGATTTCTTCCGAAGACTTTTAGTACACATGCTTTATCTGATGTACTGTTCCATAAAGCACCTTTCCGCTGCATCTCTGATAAGTCACCAACTTACAAGAGTTGGTGAAAAGGTCCATGCTTTTGGTAACTGTACATTGAGGTCTTGAGTCTGAAACTTTCCACTTTATGTACTTTATCCTTTTTGTAATGTATAAGGATGTGAGCTATGGCATGTCATAGTCACAAGGTCAAAAGGCAGATATGCCTTTTGATTCTACAATTGATTTTGTTAGTGTCTAGTCAATTGTATCCAGCTGGCTTTCATAGTATAGCCGGCTGTAGGTTGTAGTATAAGTATTTCAAGTTCTTGTATCTTAAACATACTTTGTAACACTTGTAAAAGAACTTGAGAAAGCAATATACTGCATCCTTGAAAACCATATTCTCCTGTTCTGTCTCTGCTTTACTTGTGTTCTTTGTATCACTTTTGGTTACCCAGTTTACTGTTTGATTAGAGTTTAGATAATCTCCTCATTGTGTTGTTGTGTTGTAATTGTGTTCAACCCTTAAATGATCCTGCAGATTTGATCAAGATGAAGAGTCTTGAATTGACCATTGGAAACTAATGAAAAGAGTTAACAGGGATTAGTTAATAAATATTTGCTTATTTTTGTGGTTTAATAACATATTCTTTATCCTTTAACCCTCTTTCTTATGAAGTTTTGTAACACCCGAAATTTTTGAAGGAAAGAGAATATATGTGCACAAAAGGAGAAAATGCAATAAAACCTAAGTTGAGGGTTTATTGTACAAGGGCCAAAGATTTATATTATGTTGTTCAAAAAGGGTGGCATAGCCGCCTACTTTGCACCACCACTTTATGTCGACATTTTTAGAGTGACAAAGAGTAGAGAGTTCGGGGTTTTAGAGAGAGAATCAAGTAGAAGACCGAATTCAAGGTAAGTTTTCCATGTTTTGCAGTGCTTTTGTTGGTTCTAACATCGGCTATGAGTTTATATGTGTTTTATGTATACGGTTGTGTGTTTTGGTGGGTTTTAGGTGTTTGAACTCATTTGCATACGGGTGTGAAAAAATCTTGCCGAAAGTTGCAAGAGGTGAGTTCTAGAACCCTACTTTTACATTTTTAACTAATTTGGGTTTGGAAATACATGTTTAAATGTTTTTTATGATGTTGGTTATGTATACCTGTATGTTTGGGTGTGGAATGTGGGTGGGTGTTAGTTTGGGATGATTTATGGATATGATTATCTTATGAGCATGTTTTGGTTGCTTAGAATGTTATAACTAAGCTTAGAACATGTTAGAATTAGATTTGAGTATGAATTATGATGATGTTAGTTGCAAGTAGTTACGTATTCGCCTAAACAGTAGCCCATGCGTCCAACTACCAAACCAACTAAGTGTTCCCAAATGCCCAAAGCCTCATGCCCCAAATAGTGCCCAACGCCAATGTAACATTTTGTATTTTTACGTTACGACGTTTATTTCTTGAATGGACCATTATGGTCAATTATGAAATTCATGGGTTACTTATGACTATTTTCTTAATTTGTCTTTAATTCTTGAATTTGAAAGTTAATAATGTTAATTATTACTAAATAAATAAATATAATCATAATAGTATAATAATAATAATATAATAATAATAATAATATAATAATAATAATAATAATAATAATAATAATAATAATAATAGGCGTGAAATCCATACCTTGATAATTATATCACCTCTTTAAAATTTTATAGATGTTTATTTTCCTCAAATGAAATGACCTCATCAAAATAGGAGTGAATTCCGTTCTTTGATGAAACTTTTCATTTTGCTATATTGTGTTTCTATAAACTTCACTATTGAGATAGGAGTGATTGTCCTTACCTTAATAGTAAGTTACCTTAATTTATTTTTGTGGATCCTTAACAATGAGTTAGGATCAAGCTTTCGTTTGGTAGTTAAGAGTCACACTTTGGGAAATACACCACCAAGCTAGGAGTGATAACCACATCTTGGTGAGTATTCCCATTCCTTGATCTCAAACTTACCAAGGTTTTAAGACTTCAATTGACAAGAAACATGTAATAACTTGAAGGGTGAACACTGTTATCTGATTTATCGACGATAGTGTTCCAGCCAGTCAAGCTAAAGCATGAATCTTGAACTCAAAAGGGGTCGTTGTTACTTAAGGGTAACCCTAGTTCCAAGCCTGGAGCATTTAATTTTTAAATCGATTTCTTCTCTCACGCTTTTTATGTTACAATTTGATGTTGATCTAGTTTTATGGAACCTTTTTATCAATCTTTATTCTGAGTTATCATTAAAACCTAATTGCACGATGATTACACTCCTAAAACAATCTTTCGTATAAGATAAATTATTATAAATTTATTGTCATGCCTTTCTAGTTATAACAATGTACGGTTGTGTTCATGAGTGTGATGAACCGCGTGTGCAAGCTATACTTGGAAAGCTATTGTCATTGCCTTTATCGTTGATATTCTAAATTATTTAAATTCCAATCCGATCATGAACAATGTCTTTGTTTAACTCTTTACCCATAATTAAAAATGCAATGCCCATTATTTTAGATAACCTTGAACTCCTAATCTTGAAAATCTCTAAATCTCTATCTTGATTGCGATTCACAAGACTTGTTACTACATTCATTCTGATGTGGACAAAAAGGGTCATGAATTTCCGCGATTGGTATTCATGGTTTGGCATAAAGGAAATGTTGACATAGCTTGGTATGTGGTTAAATTGCCTTCTATTTCTTGATGTCATTTGGTGCATTATTGACCGATTGGCTACTTTCGCGCATTTCATATTAACTCACGTGAGATAACGAGTTGAGAAGTTGACTCGTACTTACCTCAAATAGTTGGTCATCGTGGTGTGTCGTTAAACATCGATCGTTAATACTTGTGATCGATTCACCTTTTGTTATTAGCAATTCCTCTAATCGTCTTTGGGAACCCAGCTCAAAATTCGGCATATCGTATCATTCTTAACCTTACAGTTTAACCAGAGGAACGATACGTATTCACAAGATATGCGTTAAGCTTGTGTCATTATATAGTGACACTTAGGATTCTTAAATTCCGATGGTCAAACTTTAATACAATTACGGGATATTATTATTTTTCTTATTGGTTTCAAGACGTCACTTTATTACACAATTTCATTCCAGATGATGGGAGAAGTGTGACTTATAAGTCTAATATACCTCAGGAACTCATCATCGTTTTCCAACGTTTCATGTGTCAAATCTCAAAGAGTTAGTTTGTCAATGATAACTTTCGCATTCCACCGAAAGAGTTCAAATTTGGATGCATTGTGTAAAATTCCATAATTCGCAAAGTGAAGCATCTCACCCGTAATCAAACGCCAGCCACAGTCCGTTAGTACACTTATCTTTCATCATAACTCTCCTGTTCGTTTAAGTTTCATTCTTAATTTCGGGATGAAATTCTTAAAAGTTGGGGAGACAGTAACATCCTGTATTTTTACGTTAACGACGTTTATTTCTTGAATGGACCATTATGGTCAATTATGAAATTCATGGGTTACTTATGACTATTTTCTTAATTTGTCTTTAATTCTTGAATCTGAAAGTTAATAATGTTAATTATTACTAAATAAATAATTATAATCATAATTATAATAATAATAATGATAATAATAATACTAATAATGATAATATTAATAATAGCAAAATTATAAAAATAATAATAATAACTAAGAATAATAATATGATAATAATATTACTATTATTATTAATAATAACAATTTATAAAAATTATAAAACTTAAAAAGGTTTGAAACTTAAAAGTTATAGGGTTAGTTTTGTCCATTTATAAACTTTAAAAGAAAGTTTAAAACATAAAATAATAAAAATCAAACTACAGGGGCCATTTGTGCAATTCTTTAAAAACCCAATCCCATTTCCCCATTACCTCGTTTCTCCGGCAAACTCGTCGGCCGGACTCCGGCCAAGTCCGGCGAGGTACCAAAACCCGCAAAAAGTCATCCGTTTTATTTTCAAATTGTACCAATCGTTTCGTGAACACCATTCGAATCTCGTTATGAACTTTTAATGTGTTTAAACATCGGTTATAAACCCGATCGAGTGAATAACCGAAATCTCTTAAAACTCCATAGTCGTTTGTGCACTAAGAAGCAATAATAACTCGATTAATGAACCTGAACAATCATCTAACCATTCCTAATCTTTCACACTATTCAATCGCACCTGAAAACACACAAACCCTTGGTTCGATTACCGCCTTCATCGCGAATCTGCAACACACTCAAAACCCACCTCGTGAATAATTTAAACTTAAATTGACAAGGGGCTTCGCATTTGGATCATCGTTCGAAGCTTCCCTCGAGTTTAATTTGATTATCATCTGCAATTGCTCATCGGTTGGACCAAAGTCAATCGCGACCTGTTCTTGTGCTCGTCTTTATCGAATTGGCTCGAATCCAGGTAATTAAACGCATGAATACATTCGTTTTAACATGAGGAACAAAAGCCCCATAACTACATTCATCAACAGAATCGAATTGGTGATCAAATTGATCCACAAACATTCTAGGGTTTATTCAATTTGGGGATTTCATTGGGTTTATGTTCTTATAATTTTAAAACCAAGTCTTTGCACGGCTTCGGCCCTTGGCTTACTGGTCACACGCGCACATCACAACTCTAAGGTCTAGGGTTCGAACCCGGGCACCCTCAGCATATTTTTTAGGCCTTTTCAGCCTATAAAAAAAACAGAAAATTTCTAAAAAATTATAAAAATCAAATTTGTAAGTTTTATTTATCCTCTTAAGACAACTAATTATTTTCTATAAATTTATTTCTTTAAACACTCTAATATACTTATAAAATATTTTCTTTAAACAAGTGTTACACTTAGTTTAAATTTTATAAAGTTAGACTTCAAATAATAGTTAATTCACAAAAATTATTATTTCAAACGATGCCTTTAAATTATTAAATCATGTTCATTTATGTTAGTTATAAAAAAACTTTATTTAACTTAATATATAAATCTTATAAATTACTATAAATGTTTCTTTTTCATATCTATATATAAAATATATAATATACTTCTTTTCATTGATTTCAAGAAAAAATGTTGATTCCATTTGTCAAATATAATTATTTGACAAAGCCCCAATTACCCAAATTTAAAACCCTAATCCTCTTTAATCCATTAAAATTTATAATTAAACTTTAATCTTGTAAATATATATTATTTTAGGTGCATTTTGAAGGACTATGTTGAAATGACGCTTGTTATTATTTTTTTTCTTATTAATCATACATTATATATCGACCATGTGAGTATTTCTATACCTCTTTTTATACTTTCACACTTTAGGGTGAAACATGTTACATTATAAACTTTGCACTTGTAAACACGTTTGATTCTTGTAAACTTATGGCATTTCACCTGTATGTTGTGTTAGTTGAACTTTGTGGCTACCATGTAATGTCGAATATATGTACAATCATTAACTATTGCTAGCCTAGCGAAGTCATAGATCTATGGGCCAGACAAGCCTGCTTGGTTGATCCAGTACACTTAGCTAATCGTATATACTTGTAAACGTTTGAGACTTGTAAAACTTTGTCGAGGTTTGATTGTGCATTCTGTCTTACATCCCTAGTTACTTAGTTCTCTAACTCACAAAATGAATTGCCATCTTTTATATACTTATGTATTGCAAACTATGGAATCTCACCAACACTATTGTTGACCTTTTATTTTTAACATGTTTCAGAAAATACTCAAGCTTGATCGTCTTTTCGAAGTTGTTCACAACTAGGAATGGGCCTAGTTAACTTAATGAATGAGCTTGTTATATTTCTTATGTTGTGTTCTTATTTGAGACTTATGCTTGTAATGTACCTGTCAAACTTATGAATAATAATTGTATTTAATAATAGCATTATGTGGTTGTGAACGATCTTAACTCTCACTCCTTGACGTTTCTGCCATCATGGTTGGGGTGTGACAGCCAAAGTGCCCATGCATCTAAGTCAAGCCCATGCGCCTGTATAGTGCACATACGCCTAGAATATTGCCCAAATTTACTAAGTGCAGGTCATGCGCCTGCATAGTGCTCATGCACCTGCATAGTGGTCATGCGGCTAAAAGTTTCCCATGGGCCTAAGTGTTCCCATGCCCCTAGAAGGCCATGTGCTCGCATAGTGGCCATGCGCCTACATAGTGTCCATGCGCATAAGACTTAGAATTATTTTTTGAAATTTTGTGAAAAAAGTAGTTTTAGGCTTTGACTTAGGATGTTTCCGGGGTTGATGTATGATGATTATATGACGTGTGATGATGTCATTCATGCTTATATGTTATATGTTATATGTTTATGCTATGTTTTCTTATGTTCCTTATTATGCATATTTCCATAGCTTTACGTGGTATGATATTATCAATTAACATAAAGTATTATGTAATGAAAGCGTACATTAATGATAAATAAAAAGTGATGAAAGTAAGAACGAATGTATGAAAAGTCTTGCAAGCATTGTAAGGAGGTTCACACCCAATGAAGGGTGTTAGCTCAACTATGTGTGGGTTAGCTACACCGAAAGGATGCATACTGGGGTCTAATCCTTGTGATTGACCCTATGTATGAGACCCTTGTCGCTTGTCCCATGTACTGGACTCAGCTTGGTGTATAATGTTCACAGTCTATTTATAGACCTCAGACCCAGTAACCAGCTTCGTGCATAATGTTCGGGGTATGGAACATGGCATTGGTCTGGTAATAAAGTGAAAGAGAATGATGAATGTATGAAATGTATGGTACGGAAGATAATGAATGAGAATGAATGATACTAATGATGTACATTGATGAATGAATGAATGTTAACGAATAATGATAAAAGATAATAATAAAATTATCTATTTGTACGTATGACGCATGATCACATATGAATGTAAAGAATAGTTTTAAATGAAATTAAAGTATATTTTGTTTTACAAAACATTACTCACTCAAGAACGTTGACATTTTATGTATTTTTCAGTTCGCATGTAAAGGTTGTTGAGGAGGCACAGGGTCAGCTACTTGGCTTGTTTTGGATGACATTCATTTTGTATTATGATAATGTTTTTGTGATGTAATGCAACAAATGATATTTTGTAATTTAACATTGATGTATTATTTTGCAAAAGCTATTATTAATATATGAAATGTTTTAGTTAAAATGATTCTGCTGAAGTATTTTAGTGAACGTAAATGGATGTTTTATGTTTTACATGCGATGATTGACCAACTGTGAGCGTCCCAGGAATGGGGCCTTACAAGTTGGTCTCAAAGTCAAAGTTTAAAAGAATTGGGTAAATATTTTCAAAAGAATCCTAAACTGAGAATGAGACAAAATGGAAGGATGCCAGCCTGAGTAACTTCATGTCATAAGGTATTTTCTTTAATGTTAACCAGTATTATGTGCGCATGTTATGTGGTTTATGTGCTTTTAGTAGATTTAGATACTGGTGTAGTCAGGATAGAAAATACTTGAGGTTTGAGGAGTAAAGTAAGTGGCTAATCACAATTGGCCACTGTAATTAGGGATTTACTATGCTTCACATAAACTGAGCTATTACCTAGATGACCATGTTAGTGTTTGAATCTTATAGTGTGTTTGCAGGATGACCGAAGGTAGATTTTCAAAGGCTTCTCGAGGTGGAGGTCGTGGCAGACATGGTGCTAGACCACGGTCACGAGACGCAAGGCTAAGGTTGGTGAGACGGCTTATGAAGAGCCCGAGACCCCTTATTCGGAGGGTGGGGATGAGAGGCTAATCTGACAGCCTCGGTAAATGTGGTTGTTGTCGAGGAAGTTCACCAGGTCATGCAGATGATCCTACCATCTGTGGTGGTTGAAGTGATCAAGGCCATAAGGGAAAGTGAAAGGAAGGAGAGGAACAAGTCCTCAGGAGAAAGAGAGCAACTGGAGACCGAGACAGTTGTCTCTAATGAAGAGGAGGGGGAAGAGAAGGAAGAGGGAGATTGTGCAGGAGACAACACGAGGCTGCAATTATAGGGCATTTCAGAGGTGAAAGCCCCCTACGTTTGATGGTAATGGCACTACTGTTGCAGCTCATCAGTGGGTAAGAGAGATGGAGGTTGTACTTCATATTAGTGAGTGCAGAGAAGATCAGAAGGTGAAGTTTGTTGCCGACTCATTCGTAGACTCAGCGTTGTGTTTGTGGGACAATATTGTCCAAGCTGAGAGTAGCAAGGCTATTAGGAGGATGAAGTGGGTATAGCTCAATAAGTTGGTGATTAAGGAATTCTGTCCTCATAGGGAGTTGGACAAGGTGGAGAGGGAGTTCTTGTAGCTAGAGGCGGGAACCATGACACACCAGCAATACAACACCAAGTAGAATGAAATGGCACGACTGGTGCTAGATCAGGTGATGCCTGTGTCACGAAGATAGAGGTATATCAAGGGCTTGCCGGCGGATATTCCCAGGCACATGATCGCCGCCTGACCAAGTACGTTTAGGTTGGTGGTTGATCTAATGGGAAGCCTATATGATGAGCGAGAGGTGGTGGTGGTTGAGGTGAGCAAAAAAGGTGGTGAAGACCGAAATTAGAACGGGAAGAGGTTTGGATGTGGCGGGGCCGCTCCAAACAACAAAGTTGTTTAGGTAGGGATCAAATGTGTATTTCAAGTGTGGGAAGCCCAACCACATAGCGAGAAAGTGCAGGGTGGTAAAGTGTTTTAATTGTCACGGAGTGGGTCACATAAGCAGGAACTGCAAGAAGCTGAGGGCTGAGAGTTCCATGGTAGGAAAGAAGGCAGAGAATGAAGGGCAGAAGGCAAGTGTTAGAGCATTCACGATGACCCAGGAGGAGGATAGGATGGACCCCAATCTTGTGTCAGGTATGTTTCTAGTAAACCAAACTCTCACTTCTATGTTATTTGATTTTGGTGATACTAAGAGTTTTATTTTTGCTAATTTCTGTGCTAATCTGCCTGTTAGAAGTAGAAATGTAGTTTAGCCTTTAATGTAGAAATTGTCATAGGTAAGTCTACCAGGATTTCTGAGTTGATAGAAGGTTGTGAGGTAGAGTTAGAAGGTCATATGTTTCCTGTTAGACTGTTTGTGATGACCATAGGTGGGTTTGTGTAGTCCTAGGAATGGATTGGTTAGTGGACTATGAGGAGAATATTATGTGTCGCAAGAAGATGATCCGATTAACAACGCCTAGCGGGAGTCCGGTGACGATTATGGTGATCGAGTCACTACGATTCTGAAGGTGATTTCAATGGCGGTGGTGGGAAAGTGCATGAGGTATGGACGTAGTGCCTACCTGGCCTACATGAAGTATGTGGATACGCCAACACCGTAACTATCAAATGTAACGGTCGTGTGTGATTTTCCCGATGTGTTCCTAGAAGATTTACCAGGTGTGCCACTAGACCGCGAGATCGAGTTCCAGGTTGACTTAATACCCGGTGCCCAACCTGTAGCTAAGGCGTTATATCATTTAGCCCCTTTGAGATGAAAGAATTGATGGATCAACTACAAGAGTTGCTTTATAAGGGGTTTATTAGACCAAGTATATCTCCTTGGGGTGCTCTGGTCTTATGTGTCAAGAAGAAGGACGGTAATATGAGGATGTCATCGACTACCGTGAGTTGAACAAGCTGACGGTGAAGAATCTATGCCTGTTACCGAGGATTGATGACTTGTTTGATCAGCTACAAGGTGCCAGTTGGTTCTCAATGACAGACCTTCGGTTAGGTTATCATCAATGGAATGTAAAGGATTAGGATATTCCTTAAACAACTTTAAGTACACGCTATGGACATTACAAGTTTATTGTGATGTCTTTTGGGCAACTGCTTTTATGGACTTGATTAATCGAGTATGTCGGTCGGTGTTGGATAATTCAGTGATTGTGTTTATTGCTGACGTTCTGATTTATTCAAGGGGCGAGGATGAGCATGCTGGTCATATACAAGAAGTAATGGAAATGTTAAGAAAAGAGAAGTTGTATGCCAAGTTCTCCAAGTGCACGTTCTGGTTACGTGAAGTTCAGTTTTTAGGTCAAGTGGTGAATCCTGAATGGATTATGGTTGACCCGGCAAAGGTGGAGGTGGTAATGAAATGGAAGTATCCAAAGGCGCCATTCGAGATCCGTAGTTTCTTGGGGTTTGAAGGTTACCATAGGAGATTCATCCAAGACTTCTCTAGGATAGCTTCTCCATTGACCAAGTTGACCCGTAAAGATGTGAAGTTTGTATGGGGTAAAGAGCAAAAGAAGGCTTTTGATGAACTGAAGTCAAGCTTGACTCAAGCTCTTGTCTTGTCATTAACCGAAGGAAGCGAGGAGTTGGTGGTCTACTCAGACGCTTCTTACTCGGGTTTAGGTTGCGTGTTGAAGTAGTGAGGAAAGGTTATAGCTTAAGCATCCCGATAATTGAATGTTCATGAGGTAATTACTCTACTCATGACTTGAAGCTAGTAGCGGTGGTCTTTGCATTAAAGATTTGGAGGTGTAGATACATGTGTACCTAGTTTCTGAATTTAATGTAATATGTCTTTATTGTCTTATACATATGTAATAGATTGGATACTTAATGAAATACAAATGTTTGGTTGTGCTTAAAATGTTTATTATTTCATTAATTAGTAGTTTAACGCTTATTGAATTAACTATATAGGTTTGTGGTTGTTTGAACCAATATTAGTAATGTAATGATTAATAAATATTCAAACTTAGTAAATATGAAGTTCTCATGCGAATGGCCCATGCTAATAGACCATATGCATGAACAACTTCATGCGAATGACTCAGTCGCATGATTGAAGCAGGAAACTGGATCAGTCGCACGAGTGTAACATGAGATTGACTCAATCACATGACTGAACACTCAGTCGTGCGAATGGATCAACCGCATGGCTCAATTACACGACTGAACCATGCTAATGGTTCAGTCGCCCGAATGAGAAACCCTAACCTATAAATACAACCTAATTCGTGGAAAAACGTAAGAATTAAGAACACTTCGACTAAATCCATACCCTAGCCGTCCAGAGACCTCTAAGAACCTGTTCCAAGTTCATAGATCGCACTAGATCGATTCCAAATCGTTCTTAACGTTTAGATTCAATACATAATTGTTTCTACGTGCGTTATCACTGATTGGATCGCCAATCAAATAGGATTCCGCACTATTTGATTCGGTATACACGTATATCAGTTAGTATTTCATTCAATACACGATCCTAACAAGTGGTATTAGAGCTTTGGCTCTTGATTTACGTGTGATTCAATCGTTTTTTATACAAAAATTGTGTTTTTTCATTAAAAACGCAATCTTTTTGTGTCAAACGGTGTCTTACACGTCTCCTGTTCATAAATTTTAGTTTTTCCGGCTTACGACAATTAGGGTTGTGAAAATTCGTGTTTTTGCGGCCAAAACACGTTAAACATACGAATTTTCAAAATCCAGCAGCTTCAGTCGCATGATTGACTCAATCGCACGACTGAACACATACACATCCCTCATACGCACGATTGGACTCATTCGAACCTCCATTCGTACGACTGAGTAGCCTATTCGCATTATTCAACCGCACATGTTCATTCGCCCGACTGAGCCATTCGCATTAGTTTAGTCGCACGATTGACCCAACCGCATTGTTCAATCGCATGAATAGCCCAAGCGCACACCTTCATTCGCATAACTGAAACAGTTTGTTCCAAAGACTAAAGTTAATAGCAATGGAGGACCAATACTCAACATTCGCAGCAGGGAGAGACTCATGTATTCAGAATTTACTGCTACTGGAGAATGAAGCAGGGAATCATAATAAACCCCCTAAGCTAATCTCGTTAGATGAATACCCATAATGGAAGCAACGTTTCGAGATCTACTTAAATGGAGTAGATCCAAATCTGTGGGAATCTATAGAGATGGGGTACAACATGCTAGTAGGAGCTGATGGTGTCAAACTTACACTGGGTGGCATGACTGATAGAGAAAAGGTCAAATACAATGCTGAGAAGAAAGTCTATGCTTTGCTTACACAGTCAATTCCGAAGGATATTTTCCATCATTTTTCTATGTATACACAAGCAAAGAAATTATGGGATGCATTGGAGAAGAGATATGACGGGAACACATCTTTGAAGGCCATAAAGGCTAAGGCTTTGAAGAAGGAGTTTGATAACTTCTCTTCGATGGGTAAAGAAAGCCTGGACGATGTTATCGATAGGTTCTACCACTTGATGAGTGAGATGCACACTCATAGAGTAACAACGTCAATGGAAGACAAAGTGTCAAACTTTGCTGACGGGTTGCCAGAAAAATGGGTTTCTTTTGTCTCCAATCTCAGATAGAATGGTATGCTTACGAAGTTAGATATAAATGACTTCATTCTGAAACTGAGAGAGGAAGAGCTGAGGATGAAGTATAGAGCCCAAAAGTCTAACTATGATCAGAATCCAGCACTGTACAACGCGACTCCTCAAGCCAAAACATCTGGAGCAACAATTCAGATAGATTTTGTGTCAAGTTCAGCTGGTTCTTCTCAAGCCTCTACTTCAGGGTCGGAAACATCAGGGTCGGAAACGTCAGGGTCGTCTGGTACCCAATACATTGTACTTGAAGCCAATGTAGCAAAACTAAAGACCGAGAATTTTGGTAATGTGACAGTTGAGGTAGCTAAAGAGCACATGGATCTCTTAGCTGCGGTAGTCCACTCCTATGATGGACTAATTGCTGGTAAAATTGGGAACTACCATCTGGCTGATGAGGATTACGAGTAGGTGGATGAGACAGAATTAGAGCGGATGGATATAATGTAGGCCTTAGCGAGTGCTATCGGGCGAGCTAAGAAGTTTGTCAAGAAGACCGGACAGAACTTGGTTGCAACTAAGGACACTACTTTTGGCTTCGATAAGACCAAGGTAACCTGTTTCAACTGTGGCGAGAAAGGGCACTTCAAACATGAGTGCGTGAAGCCCAAGAAGACTAGAAATGGGAATCCTTTCTCATCCTTTAATTATCAGGATAAACCCACTAGTAGTCCTACTTCGTCAAGCAAGGATCCTAAAGCCTTGACTGCTCATGATGATGAAGGACAAGACTGGAGCTTTCGGTTTGTCTCACCGGGAGAATCCAACATTGCTAGTGTGGAGGATATAGATGATGATTCAACTAGTGAAGGAGATATTACAGAGGAACTTGCGATGTCCAACACTGAAGAGACTGCACCAGTGGTCAACTACCTGCTTGAAGAAGGAACAATTACAACAACGTCAGAATCACCAGAACCAGAAACACCAGAACCAGAAACACCAGACTCTACTCTAATTGTTGATTCATCTACACCTCCTCCGGTAAGTACTACTGACCAACTTTTTGATAATCATGCTTGTTCTGATTGTAATAAATTTAAGAAAAGCGTAGATTTAAAATTTGCTAGGTTATTAGATCATAATGATAGCTTAGTAAAGGACTTGCAACTGTGCACTGAAGCTAATAGAGTACTAAAACAAAATGAGCACAGTTATAAAGAAAAGATAGACCTTTTGAATAAAGAGCTTAGGGAAACAGAAGTAGTAGCCTTTAACCAAGCTAATGACATTAGGTACTATCTTAACTCCCTAGAAGACACTAAGAAACAGAAAGCATTGCTAGAAGTACAAGTTAATTCACTAAAACAAAAACTACATAGCTGGACAAGTTCATCCCATATTATCCAACACTTAGTGCGAGAGCGTAATAATGGGGAGGGATTGGGATATAAAGTGGTTCCACCACCACCTGAGACCTTGAAGAACACTAAAAATAAACCAGTCAATAACAATCCAATCAAGGATCATGTGGTGTCCACTCCTCTTGTAAGTGATCCAGATTCCATTGTAAACTAAATGAATCTGGAACTAAACAAAAGGAGGCCACTTCAAAGGAAAAAGGAAAAATGCCTTGTGTTAATCTGGATAAAGAGATTGAAAAGTTTAATATAAAGTCTGGTTCAAACACGGTCAAATCTGACCCTAATGTTAACCAATCACGTTCATCATGTCATAGGCTAGGTAAACAAAATGGAAAAGATGTTAAACAAGGTAAAGAAATTAAATTTGTAAAATCAGAGTATACATATAAACAAGAAGTGTCTCAATCCAAACAGAGTAAGTTCACTCATGTGACATACACTTCTCCACAAAAATAGTTATATCGTAAAGTTGAAAGCAGATCATGTTACAGTTGTGGAGAGTATGGACACATTGTGTCAAATTGTCCTTACTATCAGACACCAAGGAGAAAAGTTGAACTTCAGGACCTAAAATCAAGCTCTTTTAAGAGGAACTCAGTGACACCACCTAGAAGGTCTAGCGAACCTAAAGTTCAACCCATTAACCAGTCGTCTGTTTATCACAAACAGGCCTTACACAAAGTTGGCTTATGGAAAAAAAAATCAATCCCTTTGTCTGATAATGAGAACAAGAAGACATCTAAACTTCCCTCACCCTCTAAAGGTCAATGGGTTGAATTTATGACGTGTGATGCTTCTGGGAAACCCAAGCCAGTAAAGGATTGGGTCCCTAACTTGATCTAATGTTTTCAATTGAATGTGCAGGGTGTTCACTATAGTGCTGAAACCAACACGTGGATTGTCGATAGCGAAGCATCCAGGCACATGACAGGGTACAACGCTCTCTTATCAAATGTCAAACAAATCAAAGGAGGCCATGTTTCATTTGCTGGAAACAAAGGTGGGTATATCACAGCTCAAGGGGAGGTGGGTAATCAGAAAGTGAAGTTTGACAAGGTAAACTACGTTCACAACTTCAAAATAACTTGCTTTCTATTTCCCAAATATGTGATAAAGGTTTTAAAGTAGTATTTGACAACAAGAAGTGCTATGTCCAGAAAAAGGACTATGTGATCCCGAGGACCAAGTCTTAATGTCTGCGTCAAGATATAATGACCTGTATGTCTTGGATCTATCGAAAGCCTCCACAACAGATCATGAAGTTCAGTGCTTTTTGTCAAAAGCTACTGAGAAGGATTCCATCTCCTGGCATAGGAGAATGGGACACATTAATCCAAGGAAGATGAATCACTTGATCTAGAATGATGTAGTGAGAGGAGTTAACGTCAATAACTTCCAACTTCCGTATTTCTGTGTTGCATGCAAGAAGGGCAAACAGACGAAGAAGTCTCATAAGGAAAAGAAAGTTCATTCAATCGAACTTCCTCTTAAGCTTCTTCACATGGATCTATTTGGTCCAATCAGTACAAGAAGCATCGCAGGCGACTTGTACTGTTATGTAGTTACTGATGACTACTCAAGATTCTCTTGGGTAATGTTTCTGACATCTAAATCAGAAACATTTGAGTCATTCAAAGAATTAGTAACTACACTGGAGTCCCTCTACAAGCTGAAGGTACGTCAAGTGCGCTCAGACAACGGAACCGAGTTCAAGAACCAATGGATGGAGGCTTACTGCAAGGAAAAGGGAATTGTGCACCAGTTCACCTCTGCCTACACTTCTCAGATGAACGACATTGCTGAAAGGAAAAATCGTAGCTTGATAGAGACAGCACATACAATGCTAGCAGACTCGAAACTGCCTATCCAATTCTGGAATGAGGCAGTTGCAAATGCATGTTACACGTTGAATCAAGTTCTGATAGTTAAATTCCATGGAAAGACATGTTACGAGTTACTACAATGACGTAAACCAAATCTAGAGTACCTGAGCCGTTTGGCACATCGTGCACCCTACTGAAGAAGACCCAGGAGGGCAAATTCAGCGTGAAGGCTGATGAAGGTATCTTCTTGGATACAACATACCGAACAAGAGAGTTTACAAAAACTCAATGGGTCAAGTAGAAGTGTGGTGTAACGTTGATGTTCAGAGATACACCACACCACCTGCTGGAAAAGGACCCGCTTTCTTTTTCGACTATGATGGATTCTTCAAATCCTTCAACATACCATTCTCCACTTTTGATGACGAGTTGGCAACCAAGATGATGTATGATGTCTTGAACACATCAGCTCCAGATTCAACATCATTTGGTTCACAAGGTAGCTCATCTAACAACTTAGGGGGAGCACTTGAATATAGTGACTCCTCCTCTGATGAAGAAGTTATGGAAAATGATCCAAAGAACCAAGAAGAACATGTTCCTTCTACCGCAAGTCCACAAGCATTTGATGTTGATGCCTCTGAGCCTTCGGAACCTCAAACTCCTACTGCCTCTGCTACAAAACCTAATGTTCATAATCTTGATTCTGAGGTAGTTATTCTAACCACTCCTAGATCATGCATAAATATCTATCATCCTTTGGATAATGTTATTAAAGATGTCAGATAAGGAGTTCAGACCAGAAATCAGCTGTATTCAGTTGATTATGACTCGGTGATGGAAAAGGGATACCTTCACGATGGAGCATATCGTTTCTTTGTGTCTCAGTTGAGCCAAAGTATGTAAGTGAAGCCCTGAATGATGAGGCATGGGTGAGTGCCATGCAAGAAGAACTTCTTCAGTTCAAGAAGTTAGGTGTATGGACTCTAGTGGATAGACCTAAAGGTGCTAAGGTCATTGGCACCAAATGGGTCTTGAAATGCAAGAAAGATGATCAAGGCGTGATCATCAGAAACAAGGCTCGACTTGTAGTTCAAGGATTTTGACTAGTCGAGGGAATAGATTACAATAAAGTGGTTGCACCCGTGGTAAGAATGGAAGCCATCCGCATTTTCCTTGCCTATGCATCATATATGAAGATTAAAGTTTATCAACTGGATGTGAAGAGTGCATTCCTTCATGGTGAAATCCGAGAGACAGTGTACGTCATTCAACCCGAGGGATTTGAGGATCCATATCATTGGGACAGAGTTTACAAACTCGACAAGGCTTTATACGGACTCCATCAAGCTCCTAGAGCCTGGTATGAGAAACTCTCGACTCACCTTGTGAAACACGGCTTTCGCAGTGGTGTAATTGACTGCACGCTATTTATCAAAGAAAAGGATGGAGATTTACTACTCATCCAAATTTATGTACATGATATAATCTTCGGTTCCAAGAACGAAGACTTATGTAAAGAGTTTGAAGTAGTAATGAAGGCTGAGTTTGAAATGAGTGCAATGCGAGAGATGAAATTCTTTCTTAGGTTACAAGTGGATCAGACACCAAAGGGAATATATCTACATCAGACCAAGTATGTAGGAAATATTCTCAGTCGGTTCGACATGGAGAATGCTTCCGCAACTGGGACTCCACTTGCTACAAACCACGATGTAGCACCCGACGAGAACGGTGATCTGGTTGATGCCACCATGTACCGAGGGATGATTGGATCTCTCATGTACCTTACTGCCTCAAGACTTGATATCATGTATTCGACATGTCTATGTTCAAGATGTCAGGCGAAGCCAAAGGTTAACCATCTAAAAGGGGTCAAAAGGATATTTTGTTATCTGAAGGGTACACCACCACTTGGGTTGTGGCATCCTCATGATGATGACTTTGAGCTTACGACGTATAGCGACTCGGATTATGGAGGCTGCAAGATGAACTACAAGTCTACCTCAGCGGGATGTCAACCTGCGAAGCCAACCTCGGTTGCTTTGTCAACCTGTGAAGCCGAATATATTGCCGCTGCAAGTTGCTGTTCACAAATCATATGGATTCAACAGCAAATGCGGGATTACAGTTTGAAATTCTCATCTACTCCTATTTTTGTTGATAACTCTGCTGCAATTGCAGTAACTAAAAATCCAGTCCAGCATCCTAAGACCAAACACATCGGAATACAATATCACTTTATACGTGACTGTTTTGAAAAAAACCTAATCGATGTGATTAAAATAAATACCAATTTTCAACGCGCTGACCTCTATACAAAGGATTTTGATAAACCACGTTTTCTATATTTGTTAGAGGTCAACAGTGTTAAAAAGAAAGGTGAGGTAATTCCTGAAGATGACCATGTGTAGTCCAATGCGTATAGTGAAATTTTCAACTGACTGTGGGTTCCCATATTATCACTGATTAACATAATCAGTTATTTCCAATAAGGGGTGATGAGCAAATAAACGCCACAAATGTGTGCGGATGACCATAAAAAGAGCAAAGCACGAAAAAAATGAAAAATAGACGCAATCAAGCTAATAACTTATGTTGTTGGTGTGTTATGTGCAAAATGAAAAATTAACTTATGATGCTCAAACAAGAAGATAGGTTGTGTGCCTCTCTACAGTGTAATGGCACTGACATGAGGATAAGCATAACCTAGATATTCTAGAATTCATTGTTGTTTTCCGCCTCTCTGCTATGCGATGGCACTGACCTGAGGCTTGGCTTCCCTTTGAAAGCTCTAAGAATAGTTTCTTCTTGTCAAAATACCCGTAGACTGCTTAAAAATCTCCTAAGGAATGTTGATTACCACTTAGCGCGGGATCCACAAATGTTGGTTGAAATAATTAAACCTAAAGTATCACCAATCTGTGTTAAAAGTCTGTGTATGGATTTAAGAGGACAAGTATATTGACAATCATCATGGCTACAATTCTTGAAAGTCCAAATCAATGTGGGGATCTAATAGTACCAGTATGATTTCTTAAAATTGCGAACGACTCTAGATGAAAAACAAGAATAGAGCATCAAAAGGTTTTGATAACATGTCCCAAATGATTTGAATCTCCTGTATGATTCCAAATTGAATTGGACCATTTTTGGCAAAATGAATTGAAGCTGCCTTTTCAGAAAATGAATTCTTTTGATTTATATCTTAGGATTTACCCCTCACAAAACCACAAAAACATGTCTTAGTTTTGGATTCTAGTTTTAATTCTTTTATTTAAATTTTGACATTTAGTTTGTTAAACATCAAACTATGCCATCGAATTCAATAGAGTATTTTTAATCACCTAAAAGGGTCACATCTGAGGTGACCACACGTGTGTTCAAATGTAAAATGAGTCACGTCTGAGGTGACAAACTGTTTTAAAATGATCACGTCTGAGGTGATCAAAAGTTTTCGAGTTAAAAGGATCATGTCTAAGATGATCGAATGCTCAAAATGTTTAATCAATAAGTTAAAGGGTGTAATATATGGAATGGGCATAAAGTCAAAATCATGAGCATGATCCATTCGCTCACTCGACCATGAGTATGGTCCAGTCGTATGATTGGAGGATACGAATTAGCCCAATTGCATGATTAACCCACACGTTGGGACATACGTGCGATTGGACCATTAGCATGAATAAAATCAGACGATTGGATGACTAAAATGAGCTATCATATGGATGAAGGTGACCGAATGACACAGTCGCACGACTGACTTCTAGTCGCACGACTGACTTCTAGTCGCACGACTGAAGGTGACCAACTGTGATAGTCGCACGACTGATCTTCAGTCGCACGAATCAACTATGCGACTGAGCTCAGTCGCACGACTGAAGGAAACCCTAGTATAAATAGAGGGGGAGTCGGTCGCAGTCGTTCATCACTCCCAAATCACCCCTAAATCACACGAAGCACCGTTACTCTTCCCGATTTTCATTTGAGCACTCTAGATCTTTGATTATTGCATACTGACGATCTGTAGTGATTATACAGGTAATGTGCGGTGAAATCAATGAGAATGTGCATCGATTCATGCCCAAAATCGATTGATATGAACCCTAAAAGAAATCGAGACTTAGTTTAACTAAGAAACTAATAAAACTAAGTCCATTGTGAAACAAAGGTTATTATATGTTCTGTCGGTAAAATGCATGTCTAATGAGCCAAACCACGACGTGTAACATTGAAGTTTGCTCAAAATTTGATTTTGAATTGAACAGTAAGTCTGCCATGCGAATGGACAACCTGATGAACTTCAGTCGCACGATTGAGCGAGGCGAATGGCTAAACCGCATGACTGAACCATGCGTATGAGTTCAGTCGCACGGATGGTGTAAACACATGAGATAGCATGCGTATGAGACTAGTCACATGTTCAATCGTACGTATGTGGTCATTCGCATGACTAGATCTCAGTCACACTGCTCATTTGCATGACTAGATCTCAATCGCACAGTTTCATTCGCACGACAGAATAAAAAATTTCATGTTCAAATGATTCAAATTATTACTCATTGACAGACACTAACGTTTATATGCATTGTGTAACAGATGGCTAGTCGTTGGACTATGAGCACCAAGCACAACATCAGTGCTTATCTAGATCTGACCTCAAGGAATGCTTTAGACTTCTCTGGCATTATTACCTTCCTACGAAGATTGAGGATCTTCCGTGCCATCTCGACTCTGTGCACACCATACCGCTCGATTCAGCAGACCTTCTGGGAAGGCGCGGTTGTTGACAAGATCTCAGAGCCCCACCAGATCAGGAGCTCTATCTTTGGTCAGCCCATAGATATCACTGAGGATGATCTCAGGATAGTATTAGAGTTTGGGGATGATGTTGACTGCCCTACCCGTCTACACCCACTGATAGTACGAGGTTGTTTCCTGCGGGCCAAGTACTCTGGGGACATCAACTCAGGTGTGCTCAACAAGAGCAACCTGTGTCCCCAACTTAAGTACTTAGCCCATGTGCTACTCAAGTGCATTGCCTCACGAAAGGGGGGATTCAATTAGCTATCCGATCAGATACAGAACCTATGTGGCATTGGTGCTAAACCATCCATTCAGCTTCTCTAGGATGATCTTCACCTACCTGGTTGGAAAACATTGAGGGTAAGGGCAAGGAGGGCTTTTGCATGTACCCTCGATTTATGCAGATGATCATTGACCAAAAGCTCCTTCGTTGCCAAAGGAGAAGGAGGATGCCGTAGTGCTCGAGGTGATGGATGATACCACCTTGGGCCGGATGAAGGTATACAGGGGGAAGCAAGTGAAACCCCCTGTGAAGCGGTTGTTTGGGCATCTGGCCATGAAGACTACGTGGTGCCATCACGAAGGAAGTGGCGCCACGATGACAGTGACTCAGACACTAAGCAGATCGAGCTTCCAGCTGATGATTCTGATGACGATGATAGCGGGGACGGTGGAGATGTAGGGCCCACTCAATTGAGGGCCCCCACTTTTGATATAGCATCTCTAGCACCCACCCAAGGTGGGACAGAGACTGCTGGCTTCCATCAGGACTTCCGACCTGATGAGGAGGAGGAGTCGGACGAGGAGTGGTTGACTCGAACGGTGGGCAGCAAGGTGGTTGCCACCGAGCGAGGGCTTAGGGCAGTTGGTTAACGCCCGAGAGGGTCTGGGGATACTATGACTGATCCAACCTACACCCTAGATCCGCCCAGCATCCAAGGGGGAGCATCCACCTCGAGGGGTTCGAGGAAGAAACGGATGGCTCAGCCCCACGGGATGAAGACGAAGAGGAGGAGGATGACCTTTATCACCACTACCACTACAGCCACCACTACCACCACTCCACCTACCACCACTACAACCATTCCACCCACCACCACTGCTAACACACCACCTGCCACCATCTCTACCACCTCACACACCACTTGCTACACGCAATCCACCTACACTACAGCTCATCCACCACCACCTACATCTATCCACCCCCAATCTTCACCACTACCACCACCACCTCCAGCCACCAAGCAGCCCCGTCATCTTATCCCTCATTTCCATCTGGATCACCTCTAACTCCCAGTGGGGTAGAGGAACAGCTCTCAGCATTAATCCGTATGGTGATGAGGCTGTTAGCAGCCGATGACGAGAAGACTGCTCAGATTCGTCAGTTAGTAGAGATTACTGCTGCCCAATCTCAGCAAATATCTCAGCAGGCGTAGCTAATTGAGCAGCAGGCACAACAGATGGCTGCTTAGAGCCTAGAGATGTCCCAACTCCAGGAGCAACATGTCCATTCAACAAAACGGATAGAGGAGTTGGAGGCGACCAACAAGACCATCATGCTGAGGCTCAAAGGAACAAAGGATGAGCCACTAAGGACCAGAGAAGGAGATGGACATGATGGTGATGATGATGACAGTGGTGATGATGATGATGATGGTGATGATCAAGGGGATGATACTGATGCAGGTGATGATGTTGATGATGACGATGATGATACATCTGCTGCGGGTGCCACACCTGCAATTGAAAGGAGGACCAAGAAAGCTCAAGACCAAGGTGCCTCTACATCAGCCCCGTCAGCAGAGGAACACATGATACAAGACAAGAGTAATGCTTAGTTGTTTATGTTATTTAAAAATCATGTGTAATTGAATCTTGTATCAAACTAATGTTTATATTTTGTTAATGTGTTTCTGTTTTGATTATTGACTAATGGTTGATGTGTTACATGTTTTAAATCAAGCAGATCCAAATTATCAAAGAGATGAATTCGACGTTGCTCCCCTTCAGCAGGTCAAGACTCAACTAACAATGATTCTTGATCTGCAAGGGATAGTCAGGAGATCAGTGAGTTACACCCCTGAAGAGGGGGAAATAATTCATGATTTTACTGATGAGCAACTGGCCGAAATGTTCAAGCTCAATTCTGATGAGATTGTCAAGGACGCTCCAACCTTTGAAGTAACCAGTAATGATGAGTTGCATGACATAGATGAGATCGAGATCGAGGACGTCACTGCGAAGCACTATCCAGAGTATGCTGACAAAGAGGGAAATGTGGTCCCCAATCTGAGTGATTCCCTGGTTAGTGATAAGTTTGAGATACTGGATCAGATGGAGCAAGAGTCCAAGAAGATTGAGGAACAAGCCCAAGCCTCAGACGCCAATGTCAACATCCGAAAGGCTGAATGGGCTGCATGTTTTGAGGAGATCCGAGCCCAACGCGCTGCTCCAAAACCGAATGTCTACACCAAATTGTATAAAGTGAAGAAACATCATAAGGTGTCGGGCAAAATCATAGCATGGGCATATTTTGAAGATCTCAACGTTTACGTTGTTAAACGTGAGAAAGGGATCGAGTACTTTAGATTTTCCCAGGATCTAAAGACTCTACCTGGTTTTGAGCTCAACCAGCTGGCCAAACTGAACCTGTTATATGCTGACCCAAGAAAGATGTTAGGCTGGTTTGAGGCTGCATTGAAGAGAGAGTACCACACCAGGTGGGTCAACTTCAAACCTCAACAACCTATGAGGTATATCAGACAGTCTAAAGTTGATTCCATAACTGGAAAGCCAAAGATAGTGCTGAAGTGGATTCCTCCACGCATGATGTCATGAATCCCTCTAAGGGAAATGCCACAGGACTTCACTCCACACTTTAAGTGGTGGTACTATGATTGGAGAACATGGGAAGTGGTCATAGTTTAGAATAGAGAGGGCAGAATAGATACTATCAGGGTATTTGACCCAATGTGGCTTACCAACTTGTCAGTTGAAGATGTCTACACTCTATACAAGTGGCCACTATTTAATGACGCGCAGGATATTGTACAAGCCCTCCAATTCCAAAACATGATCATACTCTACTTCGCATTTGAAATACATGCAGGAGTCATAAGAGAGGAGAAGTACAAGAAGTATGAGGAGCTCATGAAGAATGTAAGACAATAGATGAATCTAGGTCCAAGGGGGAGTTTGTAGATACATGTGTACCTAGTTTCTAAACTTAATGTAATCTGTCTTTATTGTCTTACACATATGTAATAGATTGGGTACTTAATGAAATACAAATGTTTAGTTGTGCTTATAATGTTTATTATTTCATTAATTAGTAGTTTAACGCTTATTGAATTACTATATAGGTTTGCGGTTGTTTGAACTAATAGTTGTAATGTAATGATTAATAACTATTCAAACTTAGTAAATATGAAGTTCTCATGCGAATGGCCCATGCTAATGGACCATACGCATGAACAACTTCATGCGAATGACTCAGTCGCACGACTGAACTAGGAGACTGGATCAGTCGCACGAGTGTAACATGAGATTGACTCAATCGCACAACTGAACACTCAGTCGTGCGAATGGATCAACCGCATGGCTCAATCGCACGACTGAACCATGCTAATGGTTCAGTCGCCCGAATGAGAAACCCTAACCTATAAATACCACCTAATTCATGGAAAAACGTAAGAATTAAGAACACTTTGACTACATCCACACCCTAGCCGTCCAGAGACCTCTAAGAACCTGTTCCAAGTTCATAAATCGCACTAGATCGATTCCAAATCATTCTTAACGTTTAGATTCAATCCATAACTGTTTCTACGTGTGTTCTCACTGATTGGATCGCCAATCAAATAGGATTCCGCACTATTTTATTCGGTATACACGTATATTAGTTAGTATTTCGTTCAATACACGATCCTAACAGGAGGCACTACCTATACGGGTTGAAGTGCACCATCTTCACAGACCACAAAAGCTTGAAGTACTTCTTTGAGCAGAAAGATTTGAATATGAGGCAAAGGCGATGGTTGGAACTTATAAAGGATTATTATTGCAAGATCCATTACCATCCAGGCAAAGCCAACGTAGTAGCGGATTCCCTTAGCCGAAAGGAGAGGCCTGAACCAATTTAGGTGAAAGCTTATCAGTTAGTTATGACCTCATACTTGATGAAGCAAGTCAAGGATTTTCAAGACGAGGCATTGGAAGAAGATTGCCTAAGTCCGAAAGAATGACAGGTCTAATTATAGAGTTGGGTGAAAATACTCTCGGTGTTAGAACCCGATTTGGACGAATGTGGATTCCTTGTTATGGGAATCTTCGTGTAAAGATCATGGAAGAAGCTCATAAGACTCGATACTCCATTCATCCGGTTGCTACCAAGATGTATCAGAATATGAAGAAAGATTATTGGTGGTTGGGTATGAAGCATGACGTAGCGTAGTATGTAAGTAAGTGCCTTACTTCCTTGCAAGTGAAGGCGGATCATCTGAAGACGTACGAGAAGATCCAACCTTTAGATATACCTGAGTGGAAGTGGGAGCATATCACCATTGATTTTATTACAAAGCTACCACGTACCCCGAAAGGGTACGATGCCATATAGGTGATAGTTGATCGTCTGACGAAGAGTGTTCACTTCCTACCGATTCGTTAAAAGTATACATTCAAGAGATTAGTGAATCTATTCATCAAATAGATTGTAGCTCGTCATGGTGTACCGGTATCTATTGTGTCTGATCGTGACACCCGTTTACATCTAAATTTTGGAGGAGATTTCATGATGCAATAGGGACAAGGTTGCACATTAGCACGACTTATCATCCACAAACGGATGGTCTATCAGAGAGAACCATTCAGATGCCGAAGGATATGCTTCAGGCAAGCATTATTGACTTTGGAGGAAGTTGGGACGACCACTTACCGTCAGCTGAGTTCTCATACAATAACAGTTATCATGCCAGCATTGGTATGCCCCTTTATGAGATGCTATATGATAGGATATGTAGAACACCCATTTGTTGGGGTAATATTGGTAAGAAGGAGTTGTGAAGCATCAAGGTGATCGAGGTTACGACGAAGAAAATAGAGAATATCAAGGCCTTTATGAAGGTAGCCAAAGATAGACAAAAGTCGTATGCCGATAAAAGATATGGACCGATTGACTTCAAGGTGGGTGATAAGGTTATGTTGAAGGTCTCACGTTGGAAGGGTATCATTCAACTCAGAAAGTAGGGCACATTGAGCCCGAGGTATATAGGGCCTTTCCGAATCATTGCTCGGGTAGGAGAGGTGGCTTATAGATTGGAGTTTCCCGATGAATTAAGTGGAATTCATCCAACATTCCATGTATCTCATCTAAGAATTTGTTTAGCTGATGAACATATGGTCATACCACTTGAGGACATTGAAGTAGATGAACGGCTTAGTTATGGGAACAACAAGTAGCAATCATAGATCAAAATAAGAAGAGATTATGAAATAAAGTGGTTCCCTTGGTGTGAGTTTAGTGAAAACATAGAAACTTATCCGAGTCTACATGGGAGACTAAAGAAGACATGAGACAGTATTACCCACATCAGTTCAAGTAATAACAGGTTCCAGGGATGAAACCTATATAAGAGGAATGGACTTGTAACACTTGGAATTTTTGAAGGAAAGAAAGAATAAAGGTGCACAAAAGGAGAAAATACAATAAAACCGAAGTTGAGGGGTTAATATTGTACAAAGGCCAAAGATTTATATTATGTTGTTTAAAAAGGGTGGCATGGCCGCCTACTTTGCACCACCAACTTTCTGTTGACATTTTTAGAGAGAGAAAGAGCAGAGAGTTTGGGTTTTAGAAAGAGGATCAAGAATAAGACCAAATTCAAGGTAAGTTTTCGGTGTTTAAAACTGTTTTTCGTTGGTTCTAGCCTCGGGTATGTGCTTATATGTATTTTATGTGTTCAGTTGTGTGTTTGGTGGGTTTTAGGTGTTTGAGCACATTTGCATGCGGGTGTGAATAAATCTTGTCTAAAAGTTGCAATAGGTGAGTTCTAGGACCCCCACTTTTACATGTTTGAACTCATTTTGGAGTTGGAAATGCTTGTTTAAAGGTTTTTATGATGTTGGTATGTATACCCGTATGTTTGGGTGTGTGAATGTGGGTGGGTGTAAGTTTGGGATGTTTTATCATTATGATTATGTTATGAGCAAGTTTTGGTTGCTTAGAATGTTAGAACTAAGCTTAGAACACATTAGAATTGGATTTGGGTCTGAATTATGATAATGTTATTTGCAAGTAGTTACCCATGTGCCTGAACAGTAGCCCATGCACCCAACTGCCAAACTGCCTAAGTGTTCCCAAACGCCCAAAGCCTCATGCGCCCAAATAGTGCCAGACACCCAAGTGCACATGCACCTGCATAGTGCCCATGCGCCTAGAATATTGCCCAAATTGACTAAATGTAGGTCATACGTCCGCATAGTGATCATGCGCCTAAAAGTTTCCCATATGCCTAAGTGTTCCCAGGCGCCTGGAAAGTCATGCGCCCGCATAGTGACCATGTGCCTACATAATGTCCATGCGACTAAGACTTATATTATTTCTGAAATTTTGGAAATAGGAAGTTTTAGCCTTTGACTTGTGATGTTTCCAGGGTTGATGTATGATGATCATATGATGTGTGGATGATGTCATGCATGCTTATGTGTTATATGTTTATGCTATGTTTTCTTCTCTTTCTTATTATGTATATTTCTATGGCTTTGCATGGTATGATATTATCAATGAACGTAAAGTATTATGTAATGAAAGCAGAAATTAAAGATGAATGAAAAGTGGAACATAAGAAAGAATGAATGAAAGTAAGAACGAACGTATGAAAAGTCTTGCAAGAACTGTAATTAGGTTCACACCCAATGAAGGGTCTTAGCTCAACTGTGTGCGGGTTAGCTACCCCAGAAGGATACATACTAGGGTCTAATCCTTATGACTGACCATATGTATGGGTCCCTTGTCGCTTGCCCTAGTTACTAAAGTCAACATCGTGCATAATGTTCGGGGTCTATTTATAGATCTCAGGCCCAGTAACTAACTTCGTGCATAATGTTCAAGGTATAACACATGGCATTGGTCAGATGTAAAGTGAAAGATAATGATGAATGTACGAAATTTACGGTACGGAAGATAATCCATGAGAACGAATGATAACGATGACGTACATTGATGAATGAATGAATGTTAATGAATGATGATGAAAGATAATAATAAGATTATCTATTTATACATATGATGCATGATCTCTGATGAAAGTAAAGAACGGTTTTAAATGAATGTAAAGTATATTATGTTTTACAAAACTAGAACTCATTCAACAACGTTGAGTTTTTATGTATTTTTCCAGTTGGCAGGTGAAGGTTGCTGTGGATGGCACGCAGTCAGCTACTTGGATTGTTTTGGATGACATCCATTTTATATTATGATAATGTTTCTGTGATGTAGTGAAACAAATGATATTTTGTAATTTAACAATGATGTATTATTTTGCAAAAATGATTATTAATATACGAAATGGGTTTAGTTAAATGATTCCGCTGCAGTATTTTAGTGAATGTAATTGAATGTTTTATGTTTTATGTGTGATGATTGTTTTATGTGTCCCGGGAACGGAGCCTTTTAAATTCTTTCTACGGTCCTCTACTCTTTATTAGTTTCTTAGAACTTCAGATCAACACATTATATTACCTTTCCCTTCTTCATTTCATATATTTTACTAACAGTTTGAGGGGTCAGACATAATAAAACATTAGATAATTGGATCTCTTATAAAGAAAGGCTACTTGTCCAGCAGGTCAATTGACCCCCTGAACCCCCCTTTAGTTTCACTGATTTATCCACATCCGCCACCTCCCACTACATTTCAACCGTTACGTCCTCACCAACTGCTTCTTTGAGCTCCACCCCTTAACTATCGACCTTTACCAACATCCATTGCCACAACCACAAAACCTACAACCAATTCTGAACCGACATCTCCCTCCTCAAACCCTTCTTCCACCAACATGCTAAAACACGCTTGATGATATCTACCTCTCCCATTACGCCACCATAGACTTCTTCGGCTACCTTTTTATGGTGACGATTACAAGAAAGTCAAAACTCAAAAGTTATATGACCAAACTACAAACTCTTTAAGTTTACTGTAGCAACTAAGTTAATGTCAACACTTTAAAAAACTTATATGGCCTATAAACTCTTTAAGTTTATTGTAGCAACCAAGTTGCTAGTTAATATATAGTATAAGGTAATATGTTACATTTTTCTTATAATGTAACATTTATATATAATGTTATGTTTTTATAAAAATGTTAATTTTAGTGACAAATAAAAGAATTTATCTATTCTAATTAAACAAAATATCTATATACCACGTGTCATCTTCTCACAACAATTGTCTCACATGTTATTAGCCTAACAATTTAACTATTTAATGATCACATTAAATGCTCATGATATTATTAGTATTATTTCTAAAATATAAAATAGATGTTTAAACAAATTAAAACATGTTTTGTTGTCAACAGTGTAATTTTTATAAAAAATAGTTTTTTATGAAAATGAAGTTTATTTAGTACAATGAATATTTTTTAAAAAATAAATTGTTTAAAAAATAAGTTTTTCGAAAAAAATAGAAAGTTTAAAAAAGAATTTATTATAAAGCAAAAGTATTTTTAAATATGCATGTTTGAATAATATTGTTATTGTTTATTACCTAAAGTGGTTACTACGTAATTTCAAGCGTATTTTAGTTAATTATATTAATTTCAAGCGTATTTTATCTCAAACATTATTTTGTAATTTCTATATTTGTTAATTTACTATTTTTTCAACCGGGTTGCTAAACTAGTTCATGAAAAATATCCATTGAAACTACTCTAATGGTAGGCGTGGGACGAATTTTCTTTTTGAGGTTTCTTTTTGTCATTTTCCGACTTATTTTTTGCAAATAAACACAAGAGAATTTTATATTTGGTTGGATTAGAGCATAAGAATGACACATGTGTAGCATAATAAAAAAACTATCATTTGCAGAGGCTTTGATATGTGCACACCATTAAATTCATTGGTGAACTTAATCAAAGATACAAAAGCCTTATTAAAACGAGCTTTGATGGATACTAACAGGGAAAGGAGAAAACAATATTAAAGGGCATTATTTATTCACAACCATCTCCATCAAATTCTGATACTAGAACTACAGATGATAATATCTCGAGGTTATTTTATATTTTGTTTAATAAGGTTTTACTCTTCATCTGTCTTTAAAAAGTCCAGAAATATGATCCTGAAATACTTACAAAAAGGTTGGACTTGAAATGGTCAAAGTTAATGACTTTTGACTTTTGGTAGTATACCTTTGTTGAGATGATGAAATTGAAATATATTAACTATAAAAATGATAGGTTTGGAGTTTAGTGGTGTTATTTTCCAATTTGATGATGACTTGATGAAAAGTCTTTTTTCTTTCTCTTTTTTAATTTAGTTATATTTTACCTCGGCATCTTTTTTATATGTTTGGAGCTTAGTGGTGGTATTATCAATGTAACCTTTGTTCATTTTTGATTGTAGGTTTGGAGATTAGTGGTGGTATTATCCGATGTAAATTGTTTCATTTTCATTGTTACTTTAACATCGTCTTTATATGTTTATAGGTTTGGAGTTTACTAGTGGTATTATCCAATGTAACGCTTGTTTCATTTTTTATTGTTACTTCAGCATCTTCTTTATATGTTTATATGTTTGGAGTTTCCTGATGGTATTATCTAATGTAATGCTTGTTTTATCTTTTATTATTACTTCATTTTATTTTTTATATGTTTATATGGATATCTTCTCTTATATGGTTCTTTTATGGTTCTCTGGGTCTGAATCTAGTTGAGATGTTTTTGGGGCATTTTTTATAATTGTTAGTACTTTCGTTTGATCATGTACTAAGTAGTTAAAATTAATACATTTGTGTAAATCATTATCTATCATGTGAACTATCCGTCTTAGATATATTATCTATAATCACTATCATGTGCACTATCATGTTCTAAGTAGGTTGTAATGATCCAAAATCAAACTATCATACTGTGCCTGAATTTGGTTGTTGCACATGTTTATAGGTGCTTACTCTACGGACAACTACGTCTAGTACGAGATCATTGCTGGGACAGACACCTAGTTAGCATTATTGCATAACTAACTAGCCAAATATAATTATCCATTGAATTTTGCCTCAAGCCTAACATAATTGTCATTCCTAAATAACTTTTTTACTAGGATTATGTCAATCGTTAGTTTATCAAATAAATCGTCAACGTTCAATATCAGCATCAAAAGATGGAAAAAAATATTTTCTAACTGAATCCAAAAGTATAATATGTTAAAAAATATGTTATGACTTTTAATTTGTATAAAATATAAAAATAAGTAATCTAATTGGAACACTTTTAAAACTTGAATTACTTAATTGAAACAATTTTGAAAGTTGATTACTATTTTACAAAGTCACCTCAAAACTAAATAAGTGATGAAACATAAAGCTAAAAGGAAATATTAATAAGATAGGAGTTATAAATTAGAAAACCACTAGGGCAAGTTGGTTTCCATTGGTAAGAAATTAAAAAGGAAATTTAGTTTACCGGTGAGCATGAGAATAGATGACTCCGGGAAGTTAAATCGGTCAACCACAAGTGCCGCATAGAGTTTGCATCATCAATACAACCTTTTAGCTCATATTTAGTTCCCTCGTACGATATCGCGCATATCACGACCTTCTTCCGCCCATTGACCGACGGTGTTTGGAGGGTTTTGGGATCAGTTACATGAATGGGTTGATAGTTGAAGCACCTAAAGACCCTTGAACAATCATTTAGCATCGACATTTCCTCCGATTATCGGAATTTGAGAAGAGGATTTGATTGTTGGTATCGTTAATATTGTTATTGTTTGTGGAAGAATATCACATATGGTGAGAGTTTTTGAAGGATTCAAGACTTTAAGTTGACAACGCTGACTAGTAGATCAAGGCTGCGAATAAACCAAAGATATCTCTTATCTCTTATGGAAATTAAGCCTTGGTTTCCTGCGGTTTGAATAGTTTACAATTGACTAGACACAAACAAAATCAATTGTAGAGTCAAAAGGCAGATTGCCTTTTGACTTGTGACTCTTACATGCCATAGCTCACATCCTTATCTATTATAAGAAGGATAAAGTACATAAAGTAGAAAGTTACAGACTCAAGACCTCAATGTACAGTTACCAAAAGCATGGACCTTTTCACCAACTCATGTAAGTTGGTGACCTTACAGAGGTGCAGCAGAAAGGTGTCCAGCTTTATGAAACAGTACATGAGATAAAGCATGTTGTTAAAAGTCTTCGGAAGAAATCTGTCTTCATGAGTTGAAGCTTCGGAAGACTTTGTCTCTGAGGCTTCGGAAGACTTCATGTTTGGCTTCGGAAGATATTGGTCTTGGCTTCGGAAGATTTCACACTTAGAGTATTTTTTTGTTTCATGTGTGAAGCTTCCTAAGCTTCTTATTTAATGCACTTGTGCAGCATGCAGGAAAGACTAAAGATGTTTAGGTTGCATCAGCCTTTTCATTAATCTCTACAAACTCCCCCAAGGCTAATGCTACCAAAACACTTAGAAAACTTCAGATATTAATAGTCCTCATTAGATGATCACCATTCCTTTCTTCATAAGATGATCAGGATCCTTCAGGCTATCAAAGTATCTTCTCATGTCAAAGAGGTCATGCAGAGGCAATTGAAACATATCTTGCCATGTATAACTGTCTTCAATGCCTTGATCTCTAATAACATGCCATCTTTCTGGATTTGTGGTGTATGTCCAAGACAAGATGGGTCTTCCTATTGCTAGAGGAGCTATTTGAATTGGAGTTGGTGTAGCATCCTCTGGCTGCACATCCTCAGGCTGTTTTGATTCATCCTGAGGTTTTGAAGAGGGTGCAGGCTTCTTCTTCTTAGGCTTTGGATAGAGACATGGTCCAAGTCTCCTTTCGGAGAATCCATACAGCTTCAAGAAGCTCATCATCCTCTGCCTATCAACAGACTTCTTCATGCTCTTTTGGATGATGGCTCTTGATTTTGCAGCTTCTTCCCTTAGTTTCTTCTTTGTTGTCTTTCTTTCCTTGACTAACTCAAGCTCAAGTTGTTTTAAGTACTCAAACTCAATATAGTCATAAGGCAAGGGAAGGAGTGCATCTACCTGATAGAAGCCTGTGGCACTCAGTTAGTTAATCATGTTGATTCTGTCTTCTTCTTTATCTATATGAGGTTTTTGTTGAATCACATCCTCTTGTTCAGGACTTTCTTGAACTGGGGAGAGGGTAGGCATACCTTTGTATAGTCTTTTTCTTCTGCTCTCTTCTTTGACATGTACTAGGAGTTCTGCATCTTTTGCCTCCTTCTTCTCCCTTGACCTTTCTAGGTCAACCAGTTCATTCAACTCATCCAAGGGAAGAGAAATGACACTATCCATGTCATAGTTCCTAGTCTGCAGATAGTTAATCCTTACTGCCCTTAACTCATCATTCTGAGTATCTGGTCTGGGGGCAACCCTGATACCAGACTCCATGAGTCTTGAAGACTCAGCAGAGGAACTTTCTCCCCTTAGTCTCCTTTTCCTCTCTCTCTCCTCCTCCTCAATCTCCTCAGATGTCATCTTTTTTTCCCTTTGTCACTCACAGACCTTTGTGACTCAAGATGGAGAGAGCTTTGGCCTTCATTGCTTGTTGCAGCATCTGACCTCAGGCCAGAGAGAGGTTGAGAAACACCTTCACCGGCAGGTGTCTCAGAAGGAATGTGGATCTCTACAGCAGTTGGAGATGATGAGACAGGGCTCTCAGGTTCTGTCATTGGGCCTTCAGTCAAGGTTTCCCCTATGAAGCTAATCTTAGGGTCTGCCTCAACATCCAGTTGACCGATAACATTGCCAGATTGCCTAAGTCTCCTTCTTAAGCTGAACTCTGCAGTGATCCTGTCTTGGATTCTTTTAGCCAGTCTATCAGCTTGTCTTGATTGGCTTGGGTTGACAAGTGGCATGTTGACTAGATCCAGACCTTTATAGTAGTCCAAGGTTTGAAAATTGAAGACTTCTTGCTGTCCTTGAACTCTTATGATGATTAGAGCCTTCCTGTTGTTGTCATACCTCCACCCATTGATGTGATTGGAAGATGGTGAAGGTGACATAGCCCTTGGTATCCCATCCTCAAACAGACTCTGTATGAAGGAGTCTGTATAGTCCACATCAATATGAACTAGAGGAGGTTGCTGAGAATGCACAGTTGCAAATAAGGATGGTGAGTCCTCAATGTCCATTCTCTCTGAAGAACTCCCAGGTTCTATGGCTGTAACGACTTTCTCCCCCTTTTTGGTAGTATCACCCACTTGCATAGGTGAGCTGGAAGATAGGTTAATCACATCCATAGGTTCTTGTGTTCCTAGTTGAGCTCTTCTTAAGGGTCTCCCAGCTAGTTTTTCCTTAAGATATGAAATCTCAAGTTGCTGATCATTGATCCTATTGTGTAAGGTAGTCACCTGAGATTCAAGGTGACTAACCTTTGAGACTAGGTAAGTGCATGTTTTAGACAGTTTTTGCACCAGTAGTCTCAGATTCCCCTCATCTTCATGAGAAGACTCATTGGGGGATGAGATGATTGGACCAGAGTCCTCTCTCTCACCACCAGCTTGAGGTTCTTGGCTGCTGGTTTTCCTCTGCTTACTGGCAATCTCAGTTGAGATGTTAGTGGGCTGAGTTTCCATGGTTGAGGTCTTAATGATGTAATCACTTTCAGAAGTGAGAGCCTCTTCCATATGGACATCCTGAATAGGTTCAGGAGTGTCCACCTCAGTTGTAGGTGACTGATGTGGAATAGATGTAGGAGACTCAGGACTACTCATCTCTCTTTGAGTAGGGGGAAAGAAAAGAGATTCATTATACTCACTGAAACCTATATCTTCATTAGTATAGAAGTCAAGGTTGGGAATTGGTTGGTTGAGATCTATAGGCTGGGGATGGTAACTATCCCTTGAAGGTTGATCACTTGAGTGTTGAGACTCAGAGTGATGGCTTAAGGCAGTTGGGCTAATAAGCTCATCAGGCTGAGCATGAGGAACCTCAGCACTGATTCTTGAAGAGATGGGAGTGGTCTGCTCCTCACGAGAAGTGGGAGCTCCAGTGTTCACTTCTTCCTGTATGGTTGAGTATATGGGGGCCTCCACAGACTGAATAGCCTGAGCAGGGGTTCGTTTGGATTTTCTTTGGTAGGTGATGGAGATTTGAGGCTGTGTGGGTGGTTGGGAAGTAGCAGGTGTGGGTTCAACACTAGCGTGTACTGCTAGGTTGTCACCTTGAGCAATGAGCTATAACATTTTTGGGACTAGGGTTGTTTCTACCCCAGAGAATCCAATAGTGGGCTTTCTCAGAATTTTAAAGATGCCAGGCTTCATCTGTCCTAATTTAAGAATGTTACCTGTTTCTCTCAACTATGAGCCTAGTTCACAGTTAAGAATGTGCTGGACATATCTAGGAAACATGTAATATTCTAAGGAGTTTAAATTAGCAAGTAAATTTGTATAAAAAAATTGAGAATACCTGAATTCGACCCCCTGAACCATTCCATGGACTATGAAGGAGAGATTCTTAGGAATCTGGTCCCATCCACCATGCTTGTTTGATAAGCTATGGATGATGACATGGAGCAGGAATCTCCATTGGGATGAGACCTTCCCTTTCCTAAAGGTCTTTACAAAGAAATCTCCCTCATATCCCATCTGCTCAAAGGAACATTGACAGCTTCCTTTGGAAAAAACACCTCACCTTCTTCATCATCTAGCTGAAGATGTCTATTGATGATGGCCGGAGTGATGAAGATTGTTCTCCCCTGTACTGTGGCAGACAGTGCCTTCTCCCCGTCCATAATGACCTCTTGGCAGGTCTTCCAGAATTCAAGCAACTAATCCTCATAGAATGGAGGATCAATGGTTAGGGAGGTGAAGTAGTTTGACAGAGTTAGAAAACGGCAAACCTCTGAGAAATGAGGATTTTTCTCAGAGCTTAATAGAGCAACCTGATTGTGTTGTCTGTGTAGCTGCATGGCAAAGTTGGGATCATTTCTGTGAGTGAGGTTGGCCATTTTGAAGTAGCTTAAGGACGAAGGAAGAAGAGAGAAAGAAATTTCAGAGAGAAATTTGGGATTTTAGGTTTGGAGGAAGAACAAATGATAGAAAGAGGGGGGAAACCGTTGGGTTTATATGTGAGAAGGATTTCAGATAAAGTTTAATGAAAGAGGATAAACTTTGAAATCCGGATGTCGGTCCCACCTCTGAGAAAGTAATTTACTTTTGCTCAAAAAGTAGTTTTCTTGAAAGTCAAAAAGCTTCCGAAGGTTAATTATCTTCGGAAGTTTTAATTAAAAAAAGCTTCCGAAGCTAAAATGACTTCGGAAGAATTTCCTGAGAGTTTTGACAATTTTGCTTCGGAAGAAAAATTAAAACTTGAGTGCTTTGTATATAAACCAACAAAGCTTCCGAGAGTTAATTTTGCTTCGAAAGTAAATGGTCCTTGAAAATAAGTAAGTGTCTGAGACAAGTATTTGAGATTCGGAAGATAAATCTGAAAGCTCTTTCGAAGGTAATTTCTTAGACAGTTATTTATTTTGAAGGCATGATTTACTTCCGAAGTTAAAAGCATAACTTCCGAAGTATCAGAAATTTTCAAAAGTCTAAGGAAAGTCTTCAAAAAGAAATTTTCATCCAAAGAATACACGAGCTTATGAAAGTGATGAACTAGACAACTTAGGACACTTATAATTTTTAAGAAATAATAAGAATTAGTTTTAAGAAAAGCTTACTCAAAGTTTATCATCCCAATAGCTGATATTAGATATTTAAATCTCTGTTCATCAAAAGCCTTTGTAAACAGATCAGCATATTGTTCATATGTGTGAGCTTTGACTCGTTTAATTAATCCCTTTTCATAGTTATCTCTTATTAAATGATACCTGATATTGATGTGCTTTGTCCTTGAGTGCTGCACAGGTTTCTCTGTGATTGAGATAGCACTGTTGTTGTCTATGTGAATGGGAGTCTCCTTGAAGTTTAACCCATAGTCCAGCATCTGATTTTGAATCCAAAGTACTTGAGCACAGCAGCTTGCAACAGTATTGTATTCAGTTTCGGCAGTTGATGTAGAGATACAAGATTGTTTCTTACATTGCCATGAGACAACCCTTCCACCAAGAAATTGACATCCCCCATATGTAGACTTTGCAGTCATGTTGCAACCACCATAATCACTATGTGTATAGGCATACAGATTAAAGACAGAATTCTTGGGATACCATAGGCCAGGTGTTGATGCACCTTTGAGGTATCTTAGAATCCTCTTGACAGTGATAAGGTGAGACATCTTAGGGTTGGCTTGATATCTTGCACAAATGCATGTAGCAAGCATGATATCAGGCCTGCTAGCAGTAAGATACATAAGAGACCCAATCATAGCCCTGTATAAGTGCTCATCTACACACTCCCCCTCAAGATCAGGACCTAGAGAGTGGTTCCTAGCTATGGGTGTCTTAGCAATCTTACAGGCAGTCATGTTGAACTTCTTGAGTATATCTTGAACATACTTTGACTGACTTATGAAGATGCCATCTTTAACTTGCTTCACTTGAATTCCCAAAAAGAAATTGAGTTCCCCCATGGCACTCATTTCAAATCTGTCTTTCATCAGCTTCTCAAAGTCTTGAACTAGCAATATGTCTTTTCATTGTTCTTTGATGAAGAGAGTTTCATCTATCGTACCTCTCCTGTATCCATGTTTACAAAGATACTCAGATAGTGTCTCATACCATTTCCTGGGTGCCTGATGCAGCCCATAGAGAGCTTTGTCAAGCTTGCAGACATAATTAGGATGATCAGGATCTACAAAACCAGGTGGTTGTTTGACATAAACCTCTTCATCTATCACTCCATACAAAAAGGCACACTTCACATCAAGTTGAAAGACCTTGAAGTTCTTGGATGCAGCAAATGCCAGGAATATCCTAACAGCTTCTAATCTTGCCACTGGAGCAAAGACATCAGTGTAGTCAATCCTTTCTTCTTGTGTGTATCCTTGAACAACCAGTCTAGCTTTGTTCTTGATGATGATGCCTCTATCATCTTTCTTGTTCCTAAACACCCATTTGGTTCCAATGGTAGTCTTCCCAGAAGGAAGAGGACAAAGGTTCCAAACTTTCTACCTTTTGAATTGAAGCAGCTCTTGTTGCATAGCTTCAACCCAACTTCCATCCTTTAGAGCTTCATCAAATTTCTTTGGCTCTATCTGGGATAGAAAACAAGAGTGAAGACAAACATTTGCTTCATGGTTTGTCCTCTTGTCTTTACCCCTGAGACAACATCTCCAATGATGTTTGTGGTAGGGTGAGACTTGTGGATCCTAAGCTGAGGGATCACGACAAGTTATTGAGAAAGATCTAAATTTGAGAAATTTAGATCTGGCATAGATGTTTCTCCCACCACATCAGCACACTTTTCAAGTGAAACTTGATCCAAGCACTGTGTGACATCATTGATGTGCTCATCAATGGTGTGGTTAGTGGCATCAAGAAATTCTTGGTCACTGTCACCACCACTATTGTTGTCTTCCACAGTTGAGGTGTTCTTATCTGGTTGTAGAGCCTCTGAGCTGGAATTTGAAGGCATACTGGATGTATCAGCTGAGTTTGTCATTATTGTGCTGACAGAAATCTCATTTGTAGAAGTGGTTCCAACTGGAGCTGAAGATATATGACTTGAAGATCTTCCTAGCTCAAATCTTGGATCAGGATAATCTGTATTTAAATTTTCTGTAGATCCTGAAACATTCTCACAAGATTTGTTAAAACAGTTGGTAACCAAATCAAGATCAAATAACCAATCCGGACCAGAACCAGCAACACAGGGTGTGTGTTCATTGAAAGTCACATTGGCTAACTCCTCAACAATTCTAGTTCTGAGATTGTACACTCTATAAGCCTTAGCTTGGGAAGAGTATCCAATAAAGTGTCCATCATCTAATTTCTCAGCAAACTTGGCAATTTTATCTTTGATATTCAAGATGGTGCAAGGACTTCCAAATGACCTGAGAAAACCAATGAAAGGTTTCCTCTTGTGCCAAAGTTCATAAGGAGTCTTGCCATGAGTCTTGACTACTAAAACTCTATTCTGCACATAGCAGGCAGTATTGATTACCTCTGCCCAGAAGGTGATGGGCAGTTTAGAGTCAGACAGTATGGTTCTTGCAGCTTCAATCAGTGTCCTGTTTCTTCTCTCAGCAACACCATTTTGCTGAGGAGTCTTGGGAGCACTACATTGTCTTGAAATACCCTTTTCATCACAAAATGTATCAACGATTTGGTTCTGAAATTCAGTTCCTTGATCACATCTTAGGACTTTGACCTTGTGATCGGATTGATTCTCAATCTTTAAGATGAAATTCTTTAGAATCTCAGGAGTCTCATCGTTAGTTCTAAGGAAGAAGACCCAAGTGAATCTTGTAAAGTCATCTGTGATCACTAGACAGTATAAGGTCCTTCCTAAACTCATTACACTGGTGAGGCCAAAGAGATCCATATGTAACAAGTGTAGGGGTGTAGTGATGGAGTTCTTTTCCTTAGGCTTGTGAGATACCTTATGTTGCTTCCCTTTCAGGCATGCAACACAATGGTCATCACTTGTAAACTCTTTCTTTGGCATTCCAGTTACCAAATCATGCTTAATTAATTTATTCATGTTCTTAAAGTTTACATGGCACATTCTTTTACGCCATAGGAAAGACTCATCACTATTGGCTTTAGACAGAAAGCATGAAACTTCTCCAGAGGGAGAGGTTTCTTGCAAATCCATCTTGTACATGTTTCCTTTCCTGGGGGCTCTAAGCAGGATATGCTCATGAGGAATGACCACACCAGGCTTAAGAACAATGCACTCATGCTTAGTAAAGAGCATGTTATGACTCTGATCACAAAATTGAGATACACTCAGAAGATTGTATCCAAGCTCCTTAACAAAGTTTACCTTTTCTATGTTGAGCTTACCATTTGTGACCTTGCCCCTTCGAGAAATATAACCACCTTTATCTCCTCCAAAAGCAACTGGTCCTCCATCAATCCTTTCAAAGTTCTAGAGTAGTGACCTATTGCCCATCATGTGCTTGGAACAGCCACTGTCTATGATCCAGACATTTTTGTCTGTCTTCAGCTTAGAGGTGGCAAAAAAAACCGGTTCGGCCAAAAAACCGGAACCGGTTTGAGGCCCAAACTGGTTTCAAACCGGGCCCGAACCGCCGGTTCTTGATCGGTTTAACACTTCCACGTTTCAAACCGGTTTCAAACCGAACCGTTTTTCAAACCGGTTCCAAACCGGTCTCCCAAACCGGTTTTCAAACTGGTCATCCAAACCGGTTTTCAAACCAGTTACCGTTACCCAATGGCTATATAGCCGTTTTTTTCAATTTTTGACCGTTTTTTTGATGTTTTTTTACCATTATACCCCCACTAGGTTACTATATATATATTTGATGTTTTGGTTGAATCACAACACTTATAACACTCTCTACTCTCAGAAATCTCAAAAACGCTCTCAAAAACGCTCTCAAAAACGCTCTCCACAATACTTTCGTTTAAAACGCTCTCACAAAAATCTCTGAAATGGCTTCAACAAGTGCTCAATCATCCGTTGGTTGTGAAGCGTCTTCAAGCAACGTGGTGATAGCAATCCTTCCTAGGAATAGGAACCCCGAAGTATGGTGCAATTACGATTTATGTCAAATGGCTAGCGGTCCAAACAAGGCTCGTTGCAAGTTTTGTCATAAGTTTTTCAAAAAAGATGAAAACACAACGTTGAAAAACCATATTGCAAATAAATATTGTAAAGCGTTAAAAGGTGAACCTTCTCAAGGTCAAGCTTCGATGACAAACGAAGGAATATTTGGGCTTATAACGTTGATGCGGTTCGGGAGCAAATGGCACAATTTGTAATTCAAGAAAGCTTGCCATTCAAACATTTCGACAACGAACGTTTGACTCGACTCATTCAACGAACTCTCCAACCGCGTTACACCAATGTAAGTCGTGCTACTCTTCGAAGAGATTGTTTAAAAATGTGGAAAAAGCTAAAAATGAATTAATATCTTATTTTGAAAATTTACAAATCGGTGTTAACTTAACTAGTGATGTTTGGTCGACACCTCACGGTTCACCGGACTCGTATATTTGTGTCACCGCACATTGGGTTGAACCCGATTCGTGGCAAATGATGAAACATACGATTGTGTTTGAATTGTTTGATTATCCTCACACCGGCCAAAACATTTTTTATCTTATTGATAAAGTTATTCAAACGTATAAATTAGAAAACAAAATATTTTCTATATCTTTTGATAATGCTTCAAACAACACTCTTGCGATAGATCATTTGAAATTAAAATATAAACCAATATGTGAGGGTGTGTTTTTTCATAGTCGATGTGTTGCGCACATCATAAACTTAGCCGTGCAAGACGGTTTAAAAACGATTGAAACTGTTAAAGATTGTTTTAAAAGAATGTTACGTGATATTTTTAGTAACAACCAAAGATATACTAAATATCGCAAGTTTTGTAAAGACGCAAATACTAAATGTTTAGGTCCGAATTGAGACGTACCAACACGATGGAATTCCACATGTAACATGTTTGAAAAGGCTATTGAACAAAAAGAAAGTTTAATAGCCTTTCATAATAGTTTGGTAAGTCGGGGAAAGGCAAATTCTTACCATCCATCGGGTTGGGCCATCATCGAAGAAGTAACAAAAATGCTTCAAGTTTTTAAAAATGCAACTACATGTCTTTCTGGAGTTTATTACCCAACGAGTCAGTTGGTACTACACCAAATTTATTTAATGACTTCAAAATTAAATGAATTATCGTGTAGGGGTAGACCTTATTCCGATATGATACCCCCAATGAAAGAAAAACTTAAAAAATATTTTGAAGAAATGCCTCCCGTTATTACATGTGCCGCTGCTTTAAACCCTTGTTTAAATTTGTCGGGGGTTGAAACTTTACTTGATAAGATTACTTTTAATTTGGATTTAGAAGTTGGTAAACCAATGTATAGTAAAACTTTAAAAGCGACTTTCAACAAAAAAATACAACAAATGTGTGATATTTATTTATTAAAATACGGGGAAACATCACAAATCCATGATGCTTTAAGGCATGCGGCAAATGCCGAATGTTCGAATGATCCAATGTTTGATTTATATAATACTTTAAAGGATGAATGTAATAAACGTCAACGTGGTAACACTCCGAGTAGTGAACTCGGGAGGTATGGTCTTACAAACTTTTTATCGAACATGACTCCACATGAATTTAAAAATTTTGAATTGTTGGCTTGGTGGAAAGGTAAGGAAGATCAATTTTCCATCCTATCCACCATGGCCCGAGATTTACTAACCATCCAAGCTTCTATGGTAGCTTCGGAATCTGCTTTTTCTGTTAGTGGCAGGATTATATCAATAAGACGAACTCGACTCACTCCACAAGCAGTTGAAATGTCAATGTGCTTGAAAGATTATTTGGATGCCGCGGAAAGAGTACAAGACAAACGATCGCTTGAAGGAGAACTGGAATACGAAGCAGAATTATACGAGGACGAGGTAGAGAGCGGATTGACACCAGGAATGACTGATGATGAAGCGGCATATGATGACTACCTTCATAACAGTTCCGGTTCTGGTGGCGAGGAATAAACGTACAAGTATAATACGAACGAAGAAACGACTATGTTAAATGTTTAGTTTTAAATGTTTAAATCATTTAAATGTTACAAATTGTTAAAATGTTTAAATTGTTTATAAATGATATAAATTGTTTAAATTGTTTATGAACGTTATTAATTGTTAAAATGCTTAAATTGTTTATAAATGTTAATAAATAGTATATATATATATATATGTTTATAAATGTTATAAATTGTTTAATTGTTTAAATCGGTTAAATGTTTAAATTGTTTAAATGTTTTAAATGTTTATAAATGTTATAAATTGTTTAAATTATATAAATTCTTTTAAATTATACAAATTATATAAAATGTTATAATATTTATGTTTTAATTAAAAGTTTAAAATTTCGTTTGAATATAACAAACAAACAAAAAAAAAACCGGTTTGGACCGAACCGGTTTGGGCCCGAACCGGTTCCAAACCGACCCAAACCGACCCAAACCGGTTTGATAGGTTTGATTTTTACGGTTTTGAAACCGGTTTGAACCCGAACCGGTTTGGGGCCAAACCGGTTTTGACCGACTTTGACCAAACCGGTTTCGGTTTGGGACCCGTACTAGTTTGGGCCCCCAAACCGGTTTGTACTCCTCTACTTCAGCTGTCCCTGCATAAAGAGAATGATTAGTTATATTTGGAAACCCAAGCCTTGCTTGTCTTGGGCTCATTTGGAGAAGGTAATTCAACAATAATAGATCATATGGTTGTTTTAAGAGGATCTTGAGCTGTTGTTGATGGAAAATTCTCACTCACTTGGTCTTTCTTAGACGTCCACATCACCTTTGGAGTCTTGGACTTGACCTTCAAAACTTCAGAAGTTTTTGGAACTTTGGAAGTTTTGATGACTGAACCTTCGGAAGATTCTGCAGACACTGCAGCAGACTTTGGTGCTTCGGAAGAACTCCTTTCTTCCGAGACCAATTTCTCTTCCGCGGATAATTTTCCACTTCCCTTCTTCTTAGACATGGAGCTTCCGAAGGAAACAAGTTTTCCTTCTAAAGCTTGAATCTTCTTAGAACTCTTTGAAGCCTTTGTTTTGGTCATATGGACAGTACCTTTAGGATTGAAGGGAGAATCCTTGGCAATGTGAATGGTACTTTCACACATGACACAATTCATCTTCTTCTTCACAAGAGCCTTTTATGTGAATGGTACTTTCACACATGACACAATTCATCTTCTTCTTCACAAGAGCCTTTTCCTGGAATAGGACTGTCTTTGGTCACATCCCTTCTCCACCTTCATCTTTCCAGATGATGAGACAATCCTCTTAGGCTGAGGACTGTGCTTGGAGTTTGATGGTCCAGGCTGTGCAGCAGTGGTACACAGCAGATCAGTCTTCGTCTTGCTGCTGAGATGAGTTGAACAAGAACCAGAACTCTTAGCAGAAGAGTTTTTGTTGATGTCTTCAGTCCCTACCACTTTAAACGCTGCAGAGATAAAAACTTGTTTCTGCTTAGAGTCAAAAGTAGTCTTGATCTCTTGAGCCTCCTTGCCTTTCTTTTGCTCTTTCTGATCAAGTTCTTTCTCATGGACTTGGTCATCATAGTCTTATTTTTCTCCTCAGAAGGATAGTGGACCTTCTTGGAATCCTCCTCTTCACTCTTTTCAGAGGGATTCTTCACTATCTCTTCTTCATCCTCTTCACTCATGGATCTATGAGAGGAAGCTCATCTTTACAAGTTCCATAACTAGGAGATCTTACTGACAAGATTATGTGTGGAGGAGCTATCTTATTGGATCCCAGTCCCTGCCTGTTTTGATAGCACACTTTGTTATGCAAGGATGAGGATATCATGTTCTTGAAGGTCTCTTCTTCAAGAACACTCTTTTCTGCCCTGGCTTTGCTGATCACAAGCTCAGCCTGGCACTCAGTTAACTTGGTTATGAGATCTTTGATTTGAGTCCTAAAATCTGTGTGTTCATGTTTTAGAACTGAAATGGTTTTCTCTAAGTCCTCTATTTTCAGTTTATAATCATTTTCAGACTTTCTAAAATCAGATTTTAAAATGTTTAAGGACTCAAGGTCAGATCTTAGTTCCAAGTTGTAGGACTTGTATTCAGGAGTACAGAGATGTTCTAATACCTTGGCTTCATCATGATCAGCCATTAGTGCTTGGTTTGGAGAAGCATCTTCCACCTGAAAGCTCCAGTCAAAGCCTCCTTCTTCAACAGCAACAGCAGCTTGCTGCTTTGACTTCTCATTTTGGAGAGCTTTGTCAGTGTAGTTTGGTCTGGATTGTGTTTGGCCACCATTTGTTCTAGGTGCCTTACACTCTCTGGCAAAATGGCCCATCAAGTTATAGTTGTAACATTTGACTTTGCCTTTGTCCAGTCCAAACTTTTCACTGGTTGTATTGCTTGGAAACTTCCTTCCAGTCCTCTTGTAGAACTTCTTGGCTCTGTGAGTGAGAAGAGCCATCTGCTGGACTATTTCCATATATTCCAGATCATCTGGATGGATACAATCCAGGTCTTCAAGAGTGAAAAGAGAGTTGCCACAGCTTTCATCAGAAGACACAAAAGTTTGAGAAGAGATTGTCTCTTGGAATGGGCTTCCTTGAGTGTAGTTCTCCTTTGGTGTCTCTGGGAAGGTGATGAAAGGACCCTTTAGTGAATTGTCAGGGTAGCATAAGAGATGATGTTTGGGTTCTATGCTATCCCTTTCAATCACATGTAGGGCTGAACCCATTTGATTGTTGGAGTTGCCAGATGAACCTTGCATGTTCATCTCCATCTAGTAGCCAGTGAGAATCCCACATAACTCTGTCAGATAAGAGTTTTGAGATTTTCAGTTCTCTTGATCACCACACAGTAGTGTGTCCATTGCCTAGGAAGTGAGGACATGAACTTCCTTACAATGTCTCTGTTTTCAAGAGAAACTCCTCCATCCACTTGGGTATCCACAATCTCAACATACCTGAAGTACTGCTGAGTCATGGTCTGACCTGTTTTGAAGGTGAAGTTTTCAAACTGTTGCTTCAGGAGATCCTTCTTGTTCTCCTTGGCTTCAGAGGAACCTTCATACATCAGTTTCAGTGCATCCCACAGTGGTTTAGCTATTTTGCACTTCTTGAAACCTCTGTACACAGAGTTTGGAACGGCAGTTTGAAGGGCTGTCATGGCTTTTTTGTCTATCTCTACTCTCTTCCTATCTTGATCAGAGTAGTTAGCCATATCTTTGGGAATCATACCAGCACCAGTAGCAGAAGGGGTGCTGGGTATGAAAGGTTCATTCTCAATAGACTCCCACATTCTTGAATCAAGAGACCTGATGAAACCTTCTATTCTTAAACACCAGGTATCAAACTCATCAAGAGTGATCAGTGGGGACTTGTTCATGGTTCTAGTTTCCATATCAGTTTTGAAAATGGCTGCCATTTGAAAAGTTTAGTATTTGTGTGTGTGAGGGATCTTAAGATGGTGAGATCTTATATCAAGAGCCTGGAAAGCTCTGATACCAAATACAGGATTGTTGAAGGGTTATAGTTATAACACAACAACACAAAGAGGAGATTAACTAAACTTTAATCAAATAGTAAACTGGATTAACCAAGATGAGATACTAAGAACACAAGTAATGCAAGAGACAGAACACAAAGAACACAAGTGTATGGTTTTCAAGAATGCAGTATATTTCAATCTCTATGTTCTATTACAAGGGTTACAAAGCATATACGAAAGATACAAGAACATGAGATACTTATACTACATCCTATAGCCGGCTATACTTTGAAAGCCAGCTGGATACAATTGACTAGACACAAACAAAATCAATTGTAGAGTCAAAAGGCAGATTGCCTTTTGACTTGTGACTATGACATGCCATAGCTCACATCCTTATCTATTACAAAAAAGGATAAAGTACATAAAGTAGAAAGTTACAGACTCAAGACCTCAATGTACAGTTACCAAAAGCATGGACATTTTCACCAACTCATGTAAGTTGGTGACCTTACAGAGGTGCAGCGGAAAGGTGTCCAGCTTTATGGAACAAGACATCAGATAAAGCATGTTACTAAAAGTCTTCGGAAGAAATCTTTCTTCATGAGTTGAAGCTTCGGAAGACTTTGTCTCTGAGGCTTCGAAAGACTTCATGTTTGGCTTCAGAAGATATTGGTCTTGGCTTCAGAAGATTTCACACTTAGAGTATTTTTCTGTTTCATGTGTGAAGCTTCCTAAGCTTATTCTTTAATGCACTTGTGCAGCATGCGGGAAAAACTAAAGGCGTTTAGGTTGCATCAGCCTCTTCATTAATCTCTACACGTTTGGAGTGTTAGAATCATCTTAAATTCACCTAAGTGTTTAGGCGCATCAACACTGTTTAGTTACTTTAACACTATTTAGGCATTTTAGAGTGGTTGTTTTGACATTGTTGTGGATGTTTTTGCATTATTTGGATGGTTTTTAGAAACTATGCCCTAGGCATTTTGACACTGTTTGGGCGCTTTACAACTATTGGGGCGCTTGACAACTGTTCAGGCATTTTGCATTTGTTTGGGCATTTTAAAAATTCACTAAGGCATTCCCTTAGGCGTTTCTAAGTCAAAGTGGGCGTTTCACAACTATTCAGGTGCATCAGAATTCAGACTTTTCTTTTAACACTTAGAAAATTTTTGAAAAATTAAAATGTCATTTATTATTTCAATTTAAAATTTAAAACAACAAAAATATTATCTTTTCATAAACTCAAATCTTAAACATGTTTAAATCTAAAGATTGTAAGAACAGAGTCCCAAAGTTGAATAATATAGCTGACTTTAAGAACTGGTCACTCAGCCTGAAACACCATCTGAATTCTATTGAAACTGATATCTAGAAATAAATAGAGAAAGTACCTCATATTCTTGTTACATCTGATGGTCCTGATAGAGGTTTTGTATACACCAAAGATTCACAAAAGCCTTATCTAGAAGATTGTTTACATGGACAATCTGAAAAAAGTGAAGAATGATATTAAAGCCTATTCTCTTATGTGTAAAGGGTTACCTTTGGAGGTACTATCTAGGATTGAAGGTTACAACTGGATATACTATGTACAAAGCTTTGAAAATTATCTGTGAAGGAGGCAAAGAGATTTAAGATCTCAAAACACAGAAACTGATAAGGCAACTTGAGCTGTTTGAGCATATCCCTGGAGAAACCATAAACTAGATGATGAATAGATATGTACAACTTACAATAGAATTGTCAACTTTAGGGATTAAGAATGATCTTAAAGGCCTAAACGACAAACTTCTAAATGCACTTCCATCTTCTTAGAAACAGTGACATTATTAAATCATACTGAAAGTTTCCCATGGACGTTGATCTTATAATTGCAAAGATTGAGTTGGTGGAAATTGATGAGAGCTCAAGGAATAATGATAGAGCGGCATCCATTTCTCAATACAAGTATGTTGAGTCAGTGGAAGTTGAAGAGAGCTCAAGGAATACAGTCTCCTCCAAAACCTCAAATGCCAAATGTCACACCCTCAAAATCCACGTACGGGGTTTTACCATGAGACGTGTGAACAAACTAGGATCACAATCACTAGATACTCAGAATGACACTATATGTCATATTTAAATTAAAACAACCAAAGTTTAAAATTTAAAACCATGCGGAAGCGTTTTGTAAATAAGACAAACCCAAAGTGTAATAATGCATATTTTGGCAAAACACACGCCAACCCAATATTTAAAACACATAATGAGAACCAACAATACGTATTTAAAATAGAGTCTTAGAATGCATGTTGGACCCATGCTGGGCTTCTAATGGCAAGCTGAGTTAACGACATGAGAATAGCATACTAACGACTTGAGAATAACATGATTCCCTAATCACTCACCATAATCCATCATTATGTATAATAATCAAGAACCTAAATTCCTTAAATGATCAATCAAGTATCCATACACCCAATTAACACATTCCACCACATTAGACATCATCAACAAGCATTCTAACATGATCCTGATATCATGAACATACCTAATTCACCATATCCAACATTCCTCACAAATAAACTTTCCCTTTTGGGAAAGTATCACCCAAAATCAATCTAACATCAAAATTCATTCATGAATTCATCAACTTTATACCTAATCAAGTTCATAACTATCATCTAGGCACGACCAATATCATCAATTCATCATAATCCACAAACCTTATATCCAAAAGTTTCTGCTTATAGCAAGGTATGGACAATAATAGATTTCATGATCTTTCTTGCACAATCCATGTAAACTAACATTAAAGCAATACAACCAACATCATACAATCATCAAATCATGATCAAATCACAAAATCATACATTTCATATGAATAAAGTTTCCCTTTCGTGAAAGTCATATCCAAAATCCATATTTTCATCAACTTTAATTAATAACATCCCTAATCTAGTTCATATCAATAATAACAATCCATCTAACATATTCCAATCATCAAAACATGAATTCCATGAAGAATAAGTTTCTTCTTTAGGCAATGTATGAACTATATGATCAAACCATGTATTTCTTGCATAATCAACATAATCTAGCATTCATACAACCTAACTAACATCATATCAACATCTAACAATCATCAATTTCATATTCTTATACATAATTTCGAAGTAGGGTCATCATGAATCAAAACTATGAAAACTTGATGAAATCTAACCTTTAAATGTGTAGAAATAAAGATTTAGACTTTCTAACACCTTTCAACCACTTGGATCTAATCAAAATCGACTTGTATGTGCTTGTTCTTGCTCAATTTCGAAAATAATGACCGGTTTCGGGCTGCTTGTGGCCGAAATTAGGTTGTGGGAGGCTATGGTTGGGATTTTTCAATTAACATAAATGTATTTTGGCATATAAACTCCCCTTTTAACCAACTTTTGTAAAAGTTAATATCTTTAATATTTTTTTAACAATTTTAACTACAAATTACAAGTATAATTAATCAATAATCATAATCACAAAGATTTACAACAAGTCACACAACGCATGAAATATATATAACACGTTGTCACGTTATCGCGTAAAATTCACAAAATAAATGTTTAAAATTCTATAAATTCATGAACCACATAATCACAACTAATAATCAAACCTTATTAATTAGATTACTATTATTTATGATAGATTATTATTATTAAGTCACCAACGTTCAACGACAACTAGTGTATGCTCATGACACGTGTATGCAAGACCTAACGGAAATTACGGGGTTTGGTAATGGAGAATTACTCGATGTCACATTATCCCCATGTGAAAGAATTTTTGTCCCGAAAATTGCATTACATGGTTGTGCTACATCCATGTTTTACTACATTGGCATAACGAAATCGAGTGAGTTGTCATATCATCCCCATGTTGAAAGAAATTTCATCTCGAAATTTAATCAGTACCTTCCCCTATTGTTGTTGTCATTTCAAATAGATGAGGATACTTAAGTTCCATCCGATCCTCGTGTTCCCACGTGAATTTCAGTCAACGTTTTGAGTTCCAATGAACTTTGATCATCTAACCATAGTTGATCATTACTTCAGATGAGGATGCTTAAGAGTCTTGACCTCACAATCCATTACTTCAACAGGTTCTTCAACAAAGCGCAGTTGATCATCTACTTGTACATCCTCGAGTGGTACAACTAGTGTTTTATCAGACAGACACTTCATCAGATTCGAGACGTGTTGGAGCTATACAAGATAGTCTATATTATCAACACAGTTAAAGTCAACAAAAGTCAACATCACGGTCGAAGTCAAAAAAAGTCAAACCCGACACGTTCGAGACGAAGAACCAAGACAAGACGTTGAAGATTTTGATGACTAGGAGTTATATTGTAATAAATATATTTTGTGTGAACAAAATATATTTAATCTTGTTTTAAGTCATTTTTATGCTTAATATGTAATTTTATATTAATTAGCCTAAGTCTAGGGGGTTAAGTGCAATTATTGAATATTAATCTAGACTATAAATAGGTTAATTGTCATTTCGTTTTAGTTAATGGTTGCATGACCAATAGATTGAGGGATTACTTGTAAACACATTATTAGCAATCTAATGGAAGATCAAATGGGTTTTGATTGTGATTATTATATTTTGATCTATAATCTTCATGATTTGATTCAAGTGTGATTATCCTGGATTTACAATTTGGCATTAGAGCCATTTTGGATCAAATTCACTAAAGATTTGAAGATTTTTAGAGAGAGAAGTTGAGGTTTTGGTTGTTTCTGTTGAATAACATGTTTTCATCAATTTTGGATCAAATTTGAGTGTTATTGATTTGGAATTTGATTGATGTTTGCTTGTTATTAGTTGGGAAAGCTCTGTTAATCATCAGGTTTCAAATCCATTGAGATTTGGGCGTTTTCAGACTGATTTCGTGTTGAAAAAGCTTTTCAGGTTCGTCTAGCGAAATTACCAATTCATCCAGCGAAACTGCCTATTCTTTCAGCGAAACTACAAGTGTTTTACACTTTGTAGTTAGTTTTAGTATCTCAGCGAAAGTAGTGATCTTGAACTAAAGTTCAACAGTGCTTGTGTGCATATTACAAGCGAAATTGCTGTCGAAAGTATCTTTGAACGAAAGTTCAAGCTTGTTTTGTGCGAAATTGTCAGCGAAACTAAGCAGTCTAAATCATTTGGCTAGCGAAACTGTTGCCCAAATTTCCAGCAAAACTACTGCCCAAATTTCCAGCAAAACTACTGTTGGCTCCGCGAAACTAGATTTTTTTGTGAAACTACAATTTTGGCGAAATTATCATTTTGTTTCAGCGAAACTAGAATGTCAAAGATGACTTTTCCCCCTCGTTGGGATTATTTGATTTTGGCGAAATTATCATTTTGTTTCATCAATTTTCAACTTGCCCTAGTTGCTAAGATTGTCTAGCGTGACATTTAAATATAATATTTTTTCCCGGGGAGAATTATTTCACAAATTTTGGGAAAAATATTTTTGGAAATAGAAATGGCTTTTGCAGAACTACCGAAATACCTAGAGATTAACGTGTAAACCAGATCAAATAGTGCGGAATCCTATTTGATTGGCGATTCAATCAGTGAGAACACATGAAGAATCAATCAAGAATTGAAACTAACGTTAGAAATCAATTGGGAATCGATCTAATGTGTTCTATGAACTTGGAGAACGAATTGGAAGGTAGGACCTGGTATTTGACCGAAATACCTAGAGATTAACGTGTAAACCAGATCAAATAGTGCGGAATCCTATTTGATTGGCGATTCAATCAGTGAGAACACACGAAGAATCAATCAAGAATTGAAACTAACGTTAGAAATCGATTGGGAATCGATCTAATGTGTTCTATGAACTGGAGAACGAATTGGAAGGTTTCTGGACGGCTAGGGTACGTCTGGAATCGTAATTTTTCGAGAGTCCATGTTTTTCACGAATTGAGTTGTATTTATAGGTTGGTTTATCCAATCGTGCGTCTGAACCATTAGTATGGTTCAGTCGTGCAATTGAACCATGCGGTTGATTCATTCGTACGACTGAGTGTTCAGTCGTACGACTGAGCCAATCTTATGTTACAATCGTACGACTGATCCAGTCTCCTGGTTCAGTCGTGCGACTAGTCAATCGTGTGAAGTTATTCATGCGTATGATTCATTCGCATGAGCCATTCGCATGAGAACTTCATTAAGTTAAGTTTGAATGTTTTATTTAATATAACATAATGTGCAACCATTCAAATAATCATAAACCCAATCAATTCAATCACGACTCATTAATGAAATATTAAACATTATAACTAACAAACTATCAATATCATTTCATTAATCATACCAAACAAGATCAATTACATCACATATCATGATCTAGGGACATACATGTATCAACAAACTCCCCCTTAGACCTAGATCACTCTAATGTCTTGTTTTCTTCATTACCTCCTCATATTTCTTGTACTTGTCCTCTTGTGTGACTCCCGCGTGAATATCAAACGCGAAGCAAAGTCTTATGACATTTTGGAACTGAAGTGCCTGTACAATATCTTGCGTATCATAGAACAGAGGCCACTTGTACAGTGTATAAACATCATTTTCCGACAAGTTGGTAAGCCACATTGGATCGAATACTCTGATTGTATCCATTGGCCCTCTTTATCTAGGACTATGACCGCTTTTGCTGTTCTCCAATCATAGTACCACCACTTAAAGTGTGGTGTGAAATCCTTTGTCATTTCCCGAAGTGGGATTCTTGACATTGTGCACGGAGGATTCCACTTCAACACAATCTTTGGTTTTCCAGTAATGGCATCCATCTCAGACCTTCTAATATACCTTGTAGGTTGTTGAGGTCTGAAGTTAATCCACCTGGTGTGGTACTCTTTCTTTAGGGCAACCTCAAACCAGCCTGACATCTTTCTCAGGTCAGCATACAACAACTTCAATTTGGCCAGCTGGTTGAGCTCAAAACCTGGTAGAGTCTTTAGATCATGTGGAAATCTAAAGTACTCTATGCCCTTCTCCCTCTTAACGGCATAAACGTTAAGATCATCAAAATATGCCCATGCTATAATCCTGCCTGACACCTTAAGATGTTTCTTGACGCTGTAGAGCTTGGTGTAGGCATCCCTCTTCGGTGCAGCACGTTGGGCTCTAACTTCTTTAAATCATTCAGCCCATTCAGCCTTACGGATATCAACATCATCCTTTGCAGCTTGGGCCATTCCCTCTGTTTTCTTTGACTCTTGCTCCATTTTGTCTAACATCTCAAATGTATCACCGACCAGGGATTCACCCAAATTGGGGACCACATTACCCTCATTGTCAGCATACTGAGGATAGTGCTCTGCAGTGATATCTTCTATCTCTATTTCATCAATGTCATTTAGCTCGTCATCACAGGTAGCATTACATGTTGGAGCATCTTTCACTATTTCATCAGGATTGAGCTTGAAAATTTCTGCCAGTTGCTCGTTTGATAGATCATGAATTATTTCCCCTTCTTCAGGGTTATAACTCACTGACCTTCTGACAATCCCTTGCAGATCAAGAATCATTGTGAGTTGAGACTTGACCTGTTGAAGGAGAGCAATATCAACCTCATCTCTTTTGTACTTTGGATCTGTTTGATTTACACATTTCACACTCAAATCATTAGTAATTTATCAAACAGAAAAGGCATTAAAGTAATATAAACATTAAGTACATTGTGTTCAATTACATGATTCAAATACAAAAGAAGATAAATACATAATCATCTAATCTTTACTTTTTTCTTGTATCAAGGTTTCATCACTTGTAGGGGCAGAGGTAGAGGCTGATTGATCTTGTCTATTCTTAGTCCTGTTCTCTGGACCTGTAGCAATGGCCAATGCCGGTGCATCCCCTCTTTCTGCTTCTTTATAATCGTCACTCTCTTCATCTTCATCCACATCATCATCAGCACTATCATCACCATCTCCCTCTTTAATCTTCAGAGGCTCATCTTTAGATCCTTTAAGTTTGAGCATGATGGTCTTCTTAGCATTCTCCAACTCTTCAATTTTCTTAGCAGAAGTGACTCTATGCTCTTGGAGTTGGGCGATCTCGAGGCTCTGAGCAGCCATTTGCTGGGCCTGCTCCTTGATTAGCCGATCCTGCTCCGAGATCTGATGTGACTGTACAGCAGTGAGATCTGCAAGCTGTCGGATCTGTGCAGTCTTTTCTTCATCAGCAGCTAACAGTCACATCACCATACGGTTTATCGCTGAAAGCTGGTCCTCTACCCCAAATTGAGGTAGATGAGATCCATATATATGTGCGGGATCAGATGAGGGTCCTGATTGGTGGCTAGTGGTGGTGGTGGTTGTGGTGAAGATAGGGTTGGGTCTGTGAGATATTGGAGGTGATGTAGGAGTGAAAGATATGGTGGTGGTTGGCATATTTACAGTGGTGGGAGGTGTGGTAGTGGTAGTGGTAGCTGTGGTGGCTGTGGTGGTAGGTGGTGTGTCTGAAGAGGTGGTAGTGGTGGTAGTGGCTGAGGTAGTAGTGATGAATGTCAACCGCCGCTTCTTCTTAGGTTTCTGCCCATGGGGTGAGCCATCCGTTTTCTCCTCGTTCCCTTCAAGGTGGAAGCTCCCCCTCCGACCCTGCCGATTGACCCTGGAACATAGGTCGGGTCGATCTCTGTCGCTCCAGAGTCTCTTGGGTGCTCACCAACCACCCGAAGCCCATGTACTGTGGGAACCACTTTACTTCCCACAGTCCTGGTGAGGGGCTCCTCATCAGACTCTTCTTCTTCTTCTTCTTCTGTCTGAAGGACAAAATCGTGATGAAACCCAGCTGATTCGGTAACTTCTGCAGCCGGGGCGTATGCTGGAGGCACAACATCAGACGTAGTGCCTCTCTGTGGAACAGGCCTATTGTCTCCGGCACCCCCACTATCGTCATCATCTGAATCATCAGTAGGTAGGACAATTGGCTCCACATCGGAGTAACTGTCCTCGTGACGCCATTGGCGTCTCCCCGGTGCCACATAACTTTCATCTGCTAAATGACCAATCAGCCTCTTTGCCTGGGGCTTAACTTGCTTGCCCCGGTACACCACCATCCTACCCAAAGTAGTGTCATCCATAAGTTCCAAAGTTACTGCATCGTGACTTTCCTTGGGGAGCTGAGGTAGCTTCTCATTGAATATCATCTGAAGAAATCTTGGATACATACAAAAACCTTCTTTCCCTTTTGTTTCAATGTTCTCTACCAAATAAGCAAAGATCATATTAGAGAAGCTGAAAGGGTGGTTCAGCACCAGAGCCACGAAGGCATTCTGTATCTGATCTGATAGGTCATCGAAACCACCCCTTCTCGAAGCGATGCACTTAAGAATCACATGTGCCAGATATTTGTATTGTGGGCACAGGTTGCTCTTATTTAGCACCCCCGAGTTAATGTCCCCCGCATACTTGATTCGGAGGAAACACCCTCTCACTGTCAAAGGATGTAACTTAGTGGGGTGAGTAGAGTCATCCCTAAACTCAAGGATTCTTTGGATGTCAGTAGCGGTAATGTCGATAGCTTGACCCAAAATGGTGCTTCTGATGCTGTATGGCTCACGAGAACTATCCACTGAGGCATTCTCCCAGAATGCCTGGTGTAGTGATTTGTAAGGCGTGCACGGCGTAGATATAGCCTTATGTATCCGTGAGCGTTTGAGGAAGGATATAATATCGGAGAACTTGACCCCGTTTCGAGTCGTGTGGTCCAAATGGGCACATATGTTGTGCTTTGGATTAAGAGACCATCGGTCAGCCATTTTTCCTGAAACACAAAACACCTGATCATTGGTACATAATACATTGGAATTCAGTTCTAAGTGTAGTGTTTCACTTCCATTCTGATTCATTCATGTGAATGAATCATGCGACTGGATTCATTCGATTGTTCTTAAGTACGACTGAGTTCATTCGGTTAATTGAGACATGCGATTGAGTTCAATCGGCTGATTGAGACATGCGATTGAGTTCAATCGGCCGACTGGACTCATTCGGGTGGTTCATTCGGCCGAATGACCCAATCGTAAGGTTCAATCGTGCGATTGGAGTTCATTCGAACGACCAGTCGCTTGCCCCACTGTTCGATCACCTGTGGGTCGAATCTTGACCAATTTAAGTCATTTAACAGTGTTTAATGGTCCATTAGCCTCGTCTACTTGTCACTAATAACCTATTAAACTCAATTTTAACATTTTGCTTAATTTACATAGGTGATTAGGTCATTTCACAGCTCGGTTCTTGATTCAATCGAGTGTCTCTATTGTAGGTTCGGTAATCTGCTGATTTTGGTAAGATTCAAAGAGTAATGTACCTGTAAATCGTCACTCGAATGTAAGAAACTTAATAGCAATGTAAATCAGGATCTGTAGCAATTTTGACAGAGTAACAGAAGAGTGCGATTTTGGTGTGATGAGGAACATGCGATCGACTGAGGCCCTTAAATACTGAACCTAGGTTCAATCGGCCGACTGGCCTCATTCGCTCAGTTCAATCGGGCGACTGAGTCTCAGTCATATGATTGGCCTAGTCAATCGCATTCAGTCGGCCGACTGAGTCTCAGTCGGTCGACTGCCTCATTCGGTCTCCTTCATTCGCATCTTTAGTTGACCGACTGAGCCTCAGTCGGTCTACTGTTTCATTCTCCCCCTTCTATTCGGTCGAATGGATCATTCTCATGTCCATTCGGCCGATTGGAAGCCATTCGCATAGTTGGTCCATAACCATGATCCACTCGTGCGAATGGGTCACACTTAGTGAGTTTACAGTCATTTTGAACATTTTACTATTAAGACCCTTTTCACTTTTGATAATAACATTATAAGCTCTTAACCAATTCAGTCACTTCAGAAGTGATTTTTTAAACTTTGAAAAACATGTGGCCATCTCAGACATGACCCTTTTAGGTAAGTTAATTCCCTTCTGATTTCCCTGATGTAGTCCGACAGACACACAAATTAAAAGATTAACATAGAAACTAAAAACTAACTACACAAATAAAGTTTATTTTTGGACGTTTTGTGAGAGATAAAACCCTAAGATAGAAATCTAAGGGATTTGGTTTGGGAGTAGACAGCTTCAACTTAGATTGATCATATCTGGACCAATTCAATTTTGGAATCATACAGGAACATCAAATCATTTGAGACTTGTTATTAAAACTTTTTGATGCTTAAATTCTTGGTGTTCATCCAGAGTCGTTAGAAACTTAAGGAAATCATACTGAAACTCTTAGATTTTCACATTAATTTGAACTCTTGAGAATGTAGCCACTACGATTGTCAGTATGTTTGTCCACTTAAATCCATACAATTAAGTTCTTTTCAAAACAGTCTCTTATGAAGTGGTATTTAATACCGATGTGTTTGGTCTTAGGATGTTGAACCGATTTTTAGTTACTGCAATTGCAGCAGAGTTATCAACAAAAATAGGAGTAGATGAGAATTTTAAACCGTAATCCCGCATTTGCTGTTGAATCTAAATGATTTGTGAACAGCAACTTGCAGCAACAACATATTCGGCTTCACAGGTTGACAATGCAACCGATGTCTGCTTCTTACACTGCCTGGTAACTAATCTTCTCCCAAAGAATTGACACCCCGCTGATGTAGACTTGTAGTTCATTTTGCAGCCTCCGTAGTCCGAGTCACTATACGCCGTGAGCTCAAAATCATCATCATGAGGATACCACAACCCCAGTGTGGGTGTACCCTTTAGATAGCAAAAAATCCTTTTGACCCCGATCAGATGATTGACCTTAGGTTTAGCCTGATATCTAGAACATAAACATGTCGCATACATGATATCAGGTCTTGAGGCAGTGAGATACATGAGGGATCCAATCATTCCTCGGTACATAGTGGCATCTACAAGATCTCCATTCTCATCAGGTGCTATATCATGATTCGTAGCAAGTGGAGTCCCAGTAGCAGAAGCATTCTCCATGTCAAAGCGACTGAGAATGTCTCCTACATACTTGGTCTGATGTAGAAAGATCCCATTAGGTGTTTGATCCACCTGTAACCCGAGAAAGAACTTCATCTCCCCCATAGCACTCATCTCAACTCTTTCTTCATCACTGCTTCAAACTCTTTGCATAACTCTTCGTCTTTGACCCGAAGATTATGTCATCACATATATCTGTACAAGCAGTAGGTCGCCATCCTTTTCTTTAATAAACAGTGTACAGTCAATGACTCCCCTGCGAAAGCCGTGTTTCACAAGATGAGTCGAGAGTTTCTCGTACCAAGCTCGAGGAGCTTGATGAAGCCCATATAAGCTTTGTCGAGCTTGTAAACTCTATCCCGATGATAAGGGTCTTCAAATCCCTCGGGTTGACTTAAATAGGCTGTTTCCCTGATTTCCCCATGAAGGAATGCACTCTTCACATCTAATTGGTAGACTTTAATCTTCATGTACAACGCATAGGCAAGGAAGATACGAATAGCTTCCATCCTTGCCACGGGTGCAAACACCTCATTATAGTCAATTCCCTCGACTTGGTGAAAACCTTGAACCACCAGTCGAGCTTTGTTCCTGATAATGACTCCTTGGTCATCCTTCTTGCATTTTAGTACCCATTTGGTGCCAATGACTTTAGCACCTTTAGGTCTATCAACCAGAGTCCATACACCTAACTTCTTAACTGCAGAAGTTCTTCTTGCATGGCACTCACCCACGCCTCATCATTTAGTGCTTCACTGACATATTTTGGCTCAACCTGCGAAACAAAACATCGATAAGCACCATCATGAATGTAACCTTTCTCCATAACTGAGGCGTAATCAGCTGAGTATAGCTGATTTCAGGTTTGTACTCCTGATCGGACATCCCCAATAACATTGTCAAGGGGATGATAGACGTTTAGTCGTGATCCTGAGTAGTCGGCACAGCCACCTCCGAACCAAGATTGTGAAGATTTTGTTCTGCATCTGAGGAAGGTGGAGTTTGAGGTTCCGAAGTCGAAGGTGCATCATTTATGGATGCTTGTGGACTTTCAGGAACTGGAACCTGTTCCTCCTGACTGTTCTGGTCATCTGCTTCAGTTTCATCTTCAGAGAAGGAGTCACTGTCATCGACTACCCCCTCTGACTGAGTGGATGATTCTCCCTGTGTGCTAGATGGTGTATTTAAAATATCATACATCATCCTAGTAGCTAACTCATCATCCGAGGGAGAGAGAGGGATGTTGAAGGACTTGAAGAATCCATCATAATCGAAGAAGTATGCAGGTCCTTTGCCTGTAGGTGGTGTGGTATATCTCTGAACGTCAACATTACACCACACTTCTACAAGACCCGTTGAATTATTGTAAACTCGCTTGTTAGGTATGTTGTATCCTAGAAAAATTCCTTCATCTGCCTTCTCGCTGAATTTGCCTTCTTGTGTCTTCTTCAGAAGTGTACACGGCGCGCCAAAAGGTTCAAGATACTCCAAATTCGGTTTGCGTCTTTGTAGTAGCTCATAACATGTCTTTCCGTGGCGCTTGACTATTAGGACTCGATTCAGTGTATAACACGCATTTGCCACTGCCTCATTCCAGAATTGGATAGGCAGTTTCGAGTCTGCCAGCATAGTCCGTGCTGTCTCTATCAAACTCCTGTTCTTTCTCTCAGCAACGCCATTCATCTGAGGTGTGTAAGCAGAAGTGAATTGATGCACAATTCCCTTTTCCTTGCAGTATGCCTCCATCCCTTGATTCTTGAATTCTGTCCCGTTGTCTGAGCGTATTTGTCTAACTTTTAGCTTGTAGAGGGATTCCAGTGTGGTTACTAATTCCTTGAATGTCTCCAAAGTTTCTGATTTGGATTTTAGAAACATTACCCAAGTGAACCTTGAGTAGTCATCAGTGACCACAAAACAGTACATGTCGCCTGCAATGCTCCTTGTACTAACTGGACCAAACAGATCCATGTGAAGAAGCTCAAGAGGAAGTTCTATTGAATGAACTTTCTTTTCCTTATGAGACTTCTTTGTCTGTTTGCCTTTTGCAAGCTACACAAAAGTCAGGAAGTTGGAAGTTCTTGACATTTACTCCTCTCACTAAATCCTTCTGAATCAAATGATTCATCTTCCTTTGACTAATGTGTCCCATTCTCCTATGCCAGGAGATTGAATCCTTCTCAGTAGCTTTAGATAGAAAGCACTGAACCTCATGATTCGTTGTAGCAGCTGTTGACAGATCCAAGACATAAAGGTCTTTATATCTTGAAGCAGTCATTAGAACTTGGTCCTCTGGGATCATATATTTTCTTCAGCACGTAACACTTCTGTTGTCGAAGATGACTTTAAATCCTTTATCATAGATTTGGGAAATAGAAAGTAAGTTGTTCTGAAGTTGTTGAACGTAGTTCACCTTATCAAACTTAACTTTCTGATTTCCCACTTCTCCCTGAGCTGTGATATAGCCTCCTTTGTTTCCTGCAAAGGAAACATGCCCTCCTTTTATTTGTTTGACGTTAGATAAAAGGGCTCTATTTCCTGTCATGTGCCTGGATGCTCCGCTGTCTATAATCCACGTGTTAGTCTCAGCACTGTATCGAACACCCTGCACATACAAAGTAAATAATTAGTTTAGGTTAGGAACCCAAGCTTTGACTGTCTTGGGTTTCCCAGAGGCATCACACATCATAAACTCCACCCATTGACCTTAGAGGTGAGGGTAGCTCAGGTTCCTTCTTGTCATCAGTATCAGACTCATAGGTTGACTTTTCTTTCCATAAGCCAGATTTGTGCAATGCCTGTTTATGATAGACAGTCGTCTGGCTTGCAAGTTGGACTTTAGGTTCACTAGCTCTTCTAGGTGGAGTTAAAGAGCTCCTCTTAGAAGACTTAGGTTTTGAGTCCTGAAATTCAATCTTGTTCCTAGGTTTCTGATAAAAAGTACAGTAGGAAGCAATGTGTCCATATTCTCCACAGTTGTAGCACGCTCTGCTATCAACTTTATGATTAACTTTCTTTGTGGAGAGGTGCGTGACTCTCTAGTAACATCAATCACTTTAGGTTTGACTCTTGTATGTTTGATGTTTTCTCTGGTTTAACAAAATTTACTGTTTAAACCTGTTTAACATGTTCCACTTTTTGGTTAACTGGTTTTTGTCTTGAATCATATGAGAGAGTAACATTTGAAGTCCTTTTAGGTTCTGATTTGACTTTGTTAGAACTTGACTTTAAGTTAACCTTTTCAAACTTCTTTTCCATATTAACACAAGGCAATTTTCCCTTTGCCTTTGAAGTGGTCTCCTTTTGTTTGTTTCCAGTGTCAATAGATGAACATAGGGAATCTGGATCACTCACAAGAGGAGTAGTCACTACATGATCCTTGATGGGATTACTACTTAAAGGTCTAGACTTAGTGTTCATCAAGGTCTCAGGTGGTGGTGGAACCACTTTGTAGCCCAGTCCCTCCCCGTTGTTCCTTTCTTTTACTAAGTGTTGGACTATGTGCGACGAACTAGTCGAACTATGCAGTTTCTGTTTTAGTGAATTTGCTTCTACTTCTAGAACTGCCTTTTGTTTCTTAGTGTCTTCTAGGAAGTTTAGATAGTACCTAATGTCATTTGCTTGGTTAAAGGCCACTACTTCAGTTTCCCTAAGTTGTTTAGTCAATAGGTCTATTTTTTCTTTATAACTATGCTCATTTTGTTTTAGTACTCTATTAGCCTCAATGCACAGACGTAAATCTTTTACTAAGTTATCATTATGATCTAATAACCTAGCAAAATTTTCATCTATGCTATTCCTAAAAGTATCACAATCAGAACAAGCATGATTATTAAAATTTGGTCAGTGGTACTCACTTGAGTTGGTTCAGAAGAGTTAGCCATGAGTGCAGCATCAGATGTTTCTGGTTCTGGTGATTCTGACTTTTCTGTCTCTGACGTGGAAACTTCCTCATTTGGCTTGTAACTGACCTCGGCTGCAGTTGTTTCTTCACTATGTGACATTGCTATCTCAACTGCTAGATCACCTTCACTCGCAGAATCATCATCAATATCCTCAACACTAGCAATGTTAGATTCTCCTAGTGAGACAAACCTAAAACTCCACCTGTCCTTATCATCATGAGCAGTCAAGGCTTTTGGATCCTTGTTTGATGAAGTAGAACTAGAGGCTTGCTTGTCTTGGCGAGTAAAGGAGAGAACGGGTTCCCATTACCCGTCTTCTTTGGCTTGACACATTCTCTTTTGAAGTGCCCCTTCTCACCACAGTTAAAGCAGGTCACTTTACTCTTGTCGAAGCCAAAGGTGGTATCCTTAGTAGCAACCAAGTTCTGTCCAGTCTTTTTCACAAACTTCTTCGCACTCCGGACAGCACTTGCTAAGGCCCACATTATATCCATTCTCTCAAGCTCCATTACATCCACCTGCTCGTAGTCCTCATCTGCCAGATGGCAGTTTCCAATCTTCCGGCAACAAGTCCATCATATGAATGAACCACTGCTGCTAAAAGATCCATATGCTCTCGAGCTACTTCCACGGTCACATTACCGAGGTTCTCGATCTTCAGTTTGGTAGCACTTGCTTCTGATCCAATATAATAGGTACATGATGACCCAGACGTGTCTGATCCAGAAGGAGAAGCATGTGAAGGACCTGACGAGCTAGACACAAAAGCAGTCTGAGTGGTGCTCCAGATGTCTTAGCTTGAGGCGTGGCGTTGTATAAAGCTGGATTTTGTGTGTACGAAGACTTCTGAGCTCTATACTTCATCCTTAGTGCTTCTTCTCGCAACTAAGAATGAGTCATTTATATCTAGCTTTACAAGCCTTTCATTCTGTCTCAGGTTAGACACGAATGTAGCCCACTTATCAGGCAATCCGTCTTCGAAGTTGCTTACTTTCTCTTCCACACGGTAGCAGGTTGGACCAAAAGAACCAATGAGCCAAGATCAGAAAACCTCTAAGTCCCACATGGTATCACAACAACTGCTGAAAGCTTCATCAGCAGTTTGACAAGTGCTGAAGACTTCAACAGGTGAAGATCAAGTGCTGAAGACTTCAACAGCTGAAGAACTAAAGTGCTGAAGTACAACAGCTGAAGAACACAAGTACTAAAGCTGAACAACTGAAGAAACACAAGTACTGAAGCTGAACAACTGAAGAATACAAGTGCTGAAGCTGAAAGACCAAAGTACTGAAGTACAACAGCTGAAGAGTTACAAGTGCGGAAGATCAACAGCTGATGTACAAAGTTGAAGACAAAGACTGAAGACATCAGCTGATGATATCTACTGAAGTCATCAGCTGATGAAACATCTGAAGGTCAAAGTCTGAAGATCAAGTACTGAAGCGTCAGTAGTTTGTCACAACTGCTGAAGAGTACTTCTTCAGTAGTTTGTCACAACTGCTGAAGAGTACTTCTTCAGTAGTTGTGGTATCAGTAGTTTTATATTTTTAGTTTCAGTAGTTTTGTATTTCTCAGTAGTTGTAACAACTGATAACACTTAAGCATATTTTGTAAGAAGATGTCAGCTGTTTTGACATCTTCAGTAGTTGTGTTTCAGTTGAAATAAATCTGTTAGATGTCACTATCAAGTGACATCAGCAGACGTCACATCTCTTATATAAGAGGTGTCGACCTAATCATAATTGTGACATTCTGTTACCACGAAAGCGAATATTGAATGAAATATATTTGCAGATATTCTCTCTCTCTATAACCGTCTTTGTTCTTCATTGAATATCGTTTGTTCTTGTGAATCGACTAATTCATTGTTTGAATTCCGCTGCAATACTCATCAATCAATCAAACTTAGATCACTGATCCTAACAAGTGGTATCAGAGCAAGTTAATCATTGATCGATCTAACAATTGATCATTGAAACTACTAATTGATATCTGTGTTTGATGAATTAGCGTATTTGCAAGAACTGGTTATAGATTATTGAATTTCTGCCGCTTTCGTTCATTTATTTTGAGATCTTCTGGTTCAATTGGTTGTTGCGTTTTGTTCTAAATCTGTTTTAGCTTAACCGAATTTGATTGAATCCGAGATGACGACTCCTTCTAATGACCCTCACAATACCGGTTCCTCAACCAAGCCTCCGATGCTGGTTAGGACCGAGTATAACATATGGCAACGAAGAATGCTTCATCACCTGTCTGTTAACAGTTCAGGTTGTTGGACATCTGTGGTACATGGACCACATAAGCCTATGGTGAACAATCCGGAAACCAATCAAATGGTTCCGAAGAAGAAGGAACAATACTCTGATGAAGATCGGAAACTATTCGAGATTGATGCTAAAGCCCATGGAATTCTGGCCATGGCACTGCCTAATGAAATCTATTCAGGGCTTATGCATCATGAAACTGCTCATGATCTCTGGAATGCCCTGAAGGAACAATTCGGTGGCACTGATGAGGTCTTAGCAAACAATAGAGAGATCCTTGCCCAACAATATGAGACATTCTCTCATAGAAAGGGTGACACACTGATCAACAGTTTGAGCGCTTTTCCTGCTTGATATCTGAGCTGAAAGTGGTGAAACAGGAATACACCAATAGCCAGATGAACAACAGATTCTCAGATCACTGCCTGAGAGATGGGACACATACACTATTGTCCTAGGCTCCAGTGCAAATCTAGAAGGCCTATCTCTCACCCAACTTCATGGGAAACTGCTTACATTTGAAAGAGAGATAGAGCAGAAGAGGAACTGTCCTCATCAGGAAAGCTCACTGATGACTTTGTACCAGGCAATACTGCCTTGGTTGGTCATGAGTCAGAATATGCTGCATCTGAAAGCAATTATGATGAGCATATAGATTTCTCTCAAATAGTTCTGATCATGCATTTGTTGGTATTGAGAGTCATTCTGGCAGTAATAGTGACAATTTATGCTTTATCATGGATGATCTGAAAGGAATAGCTGATGATGATCTAGAAGAGATGGATATCTGAGCCAAATGGCACTAATTAATATCAGATCTCAGAAGTTCTATAAGAGAACTGGCAGGAAATTTCCTGGACTCTCTGGCAAAACCAAAGTTGGTTTTGACAAGAGTAAGTTGAGGTGTCACAAATGCCAAAGGCTAGGACACTTTGCAAGAGAGTGTAGATCAACTGGATCTAACTCTTCTGCACCCTTTGTGACTTTTCCTAGTACTAGTCCACAAAACAGAGGGCAACATCCTGCTGGTTCTGGTCATCATTCACATCCTAGATCTCCTGCATACTTTGTTCCCCAGGGTCAAATGTCATATCCTTATCCCTGCTATTATGTGCCTCAACCAAATTTTGTTCAAGCTCCACTTGCACAACAACCACAAGCATTGCCTGAACCACAGCCTTCCCAATCTCATCAACAAACTCAACCTCAACAACACAGCTTCTTCACCCCAAGAGTTGTTGACTGGAGCAGTTTACCAGATGACATGTCTGGTCATGAACAACTGTTCTCAGGTGCTGGTCAACATGGTGGTGAAAGTCCATTTGGAAATCTAGCTCTTATGGCTTTGGATTCTGCTGATACTTCATCCTCTAATGCCTCTACACCAAAGGTATCACAGGTATCCTCTGAGGCAAAAGCCAAATTATGTTCTGAAACATGCATAGCAGCATTTGCATCTATTAGAGAGGCAAATGTAGCTTTAATCAATAAGAACATTGAGCTAGAACAAATAATTCCCAAAACAAGGCTGAATTTGAGTCTGTGCTTAATGACAAAAGATGAGATTTACAAACTGAAATGCCAAATAACTGATGATAAGGCTAGGGAAGAGATACTTCTAGAGAAGTATAAAGATCTCAAAGAGACCCTTGCAGTTACCCAGGTAGAGTGTGATAGATGGGTACAATCATGCAAAGGTTTTGAAATGCTTCTTAGTAAGCAATCTGCTTCCAATGTGAAGTTTGGCATTGGTTACAATCACACTGCTCCACCTACAGATTTTACCCAAGAGCAGAGGTAGAATCTGATGGTGAGAGTGATAACCAATCCTTCTCATCATGTGATCTACTTTCTGATACAGCACAATCAGAAGTAGAAGTCAGCATCAAGCCCTCTCTGAACCTATCAGCTGATGTTGATGGTTCAAATGCTGACACTCACATGATCAATGAGTTGATCAACTCAGGAGTTAATTCTGAAAGTCCTGAAAGGATTAGAGAGCAGATTTAACACCTGAAGTTCAAACTCCAACTGTTGTCAGTACTGAAGAGAAGAAAACTATCAGTAGAAAGAGTTTGAAGACTACTAAAGAGGCAGTCAAGAAAGCAAACAGTGCTTCCAAAGCATTGAAGAGCAAGTCTCCAGTTGCTTCACCCTCTTTAGTTGATGATCAACCTAAGATGAAGAAGAAACCATGTGAAGTATGTGGTTTATTCAATCATCTTACAGATGATTGCTGTACAAAAGAGGTTCCAAACTCAAACAAAAAGAAGAAATTAAAGAGAAAATGGTAAAAATGAAAACTGAGTTTGAGACCACATTTGTATCAGCAACATCAAATCCTGTAACCCTTAAGTCCTCAAAGAAATCCAAAAAGGAAGGGGTTAAACAGGTGACAACTGAGAGTGCTCAGAAGAAGAAGGTGCAACATAGGAACTTATCAAACTCCACTGGCAATGTGTCTGATGAGCTGAAAGCTTTATCACAAAATCAGACAGCTGGTTATGATGGTTCAACATCTGTTGGGTAGAGTTAACCAACTAGATGCTCCTATGTTGAAACCACAGAAAAGGCGATCCAAGCCAAAGGATTCCTCTTCTTCACCATCTTCTTCCTCTCAGGCTGTTGTTTCTAATAAACCTGTTAGTTTACCATCTATTGATGAGACCAGGCCCAAAACCAAAAAGGTTTGGGTCTCCAAAACTAACTGATTGTTTATTTTTGCAGGGTTCTCCAACGTGCCAAAGTAGCATCTGGTATGTAGAGTGGGGGATCTATGCACATGACTGGGAACAGCTCTCTTCTTCATGACTACTCTCAAGGAAAGAAGGGATTTGTTTCTTTTGGCAATGATGCTAGGGGTTACATCATTGGTAATGGCTTTGTCTCCAATGGAGAAATCAAATTTGATGATGTTAATCATGTGGAAAATCTCAAGTACAATCTCTTGAGTGTCAGTCAAATGTGTGATAAAGGCCATGTTGCTCTTTTCACCAGTCAGAACTGTAGGATTCTATCATCCAAAGTTTTGCATTTGATTGACAAGGTGTTGGATGAACACACTCTCCTGAGAGCCAACAGGACAGGAAGAGTGTATGCCTTAGATCTTTCCAAAAAATAGATCTCAAAGGCAATCCTTGCCTATTTTCCAAAGCCTCTTCTCAAGAATCTAAACTGTGGCACAAAAGGCTGGGTCATGTTAATTTCAAAAACATGAATCAGCTTATCCACAATAGTTTAGTCAGAGGCTTACCAATAAAGGAGTTCCACTGTGATGAAACCTGCACTGCTTGTTTAAAAGGAAAACAGCACAAAGTCTCATTCCCTCCTATTGAAGAACCTAAGTCCACTGCCTGCTTGCAATTACTGCATATGGATCTATTGGTCCTGTGAGAGTGATGAGCATGGCAAAGAAGAAATACTGTCTGGTAATTGTGGATGATTACTCCAGATTTGTATGGACTTTCTTTCTACATTCAAAGGATGAGGTTGCTCAGAAGGTTATTAACTTTGTGTTGTATATTGAGAAGCAGTATTCCCTTCCAGTCAAGTGTATCAGGAGTGATAATGGAACTGAATTCAGGAATCATACACTTGATGACTTCTATCTCTCAAAGGGAATCAAAAGGCAGTTTAGCATCCCAAGGACTCCAGAACAAAATGGAGTAGTGGAGAGAAAGAACAGGACTCTCATTGAAGCTGCAAGGTCCATGCTGGTGACTCTGGTTTGCCACTGAACTTTTGGGCTGAAGCTGTCAATACAGCTTGCTATGTGCAGAATAGAGTTTTAGTAAATCAGAGGTTGATGAAACTCCATATGAAGTTCTCCATCATTTGGCTCCTCTAATTTCATTTTTCAAAGCATTTGGATGTCCCTGTTTTATTCTCAACACAAAGGATCAACTCCATAAATTTGATCCTAAGGTGGATGCTGGGTATTTTGTTGGTTATTCATCTACTTGCAAGGCATACAGAGTCTTCAACTGCAGAACAAAGATAGTTGAAGAGACTCTGCATGTGAAGTTTAATGAATCTCCTTTGGACAAGATTCCACAAAACCCTGTGGAGTTGTTTGATTTGGACATACTGCAATATGTTCCTTATCAACCTCCAGCTGTTGCAGATCATGTGGCTAAATCATCTTCTGCAGCATGTCTTCCACCTGGTGGTATTGATGATGATGATGATAATATCAATACTCACCTATTCAAGTTTTGTGACCAACTGCCTGTGTCTACTAAACTTGATGTTCCTGTAGCTTCAGCAGTTCCATCCACAACAAATGCTGTTGAGATCTCTGTTTCCTCTACATCTTTTGAGTTACCATCAAATTCTTGATTTCAAGAGTCTACATCAACATCTGCTGCTGCTGAAGGTTCTACAAACACTTGCGCATATCTCATTGTTTATCAAGAACTGAAGAATCACCCCATGTCTCAGATTATTGGTGATATCAATGCTGGTGTTTCAACCAGAAGTGAATTGTCTAACTTCTGCTTCTATGCTCTCTTCATCAGTCAGCTAGAGCCAAAGAACTACCATGTTGCTTTGAGAGACAATGGATGGGTTGAAGCTATGCAGCTTGAGCTACTTCAGTTCAACAAACAGCAAGTGTGGGAACTTGTTCCTCTTCCCCCAGGTAAGTGTGCAATAGGCACTAAATGGGTGTTTAGGAATAAAACCGATGAATATGGGCTTATTGTTAAGAACAAGGCTAGACTGGTTGTACAGGGATTTTCACAAGAAGAAGGTATTGATTATGATGAAACCTTTGCCCCTGTAGCCAGACTAGAGGCAATCAGATTGTTCTTAGCCTATGCTGCATTCCACAATCTTAAAGTTTTTCAAATGGATGTTAAAAGTGCATTTTTATATGGTAAAATAAAGGAAGAAGTTTATGTGTGTCAACCACCAGGCTTTGAGGATAATAAACATCCTGAATGGGTGTACAAACTTGATAAGGCTCTTTATGGGTTGAAACAAGCTCCTAGAGCCTGGTATGAGACACTCTCTACTTTTCTTCTTAAGAATAATTTCACTAGAGGCTCCATTGATAAAACTTTGTTTATTAAGAAGGTGGATCAGCATAAGCTACTTGTTCAGATTTATTGATGATATTATTTTTTGCATCTTCTGATCCTCAGTTGTGTGATGATTTTACAACATTGATGAAAAAGAGATTTGAAATGAGTGCAATGGGAGAATTACAGTTCTTTCTAGGCTTGCAAATCAAACAAAAGGCTGATGGAACCTTTATTCATCAGTCAAAATATACAAAAGATCTTTTGAATAAGTTTGATTTACAAAACTGTAAGCCCTGTTCTACTCCCATGTGCAACACCACACAACTGGATGCTGATCAGAAAGGTAAAACTGTTGATGAAACGCTTTACAGATGTATGATTGGGTCCTTGATGTATCTAACAGCTTCTAGACCAGATATTATGTTTGCTACATGTGTTTGTGCTAGATTTCAGGCTGCTCCTAAAGAGTTTCATTTGATTGCAGTCAAGAGAATCTTTAGATATTTGCAAGGTACACAATCTCTGGGTTTATGGTATTCCACTGGACACTCTTGCAAGCTAGTTGCTTTTTCAGATAGTGACTATGCAGGGTGCAAGTTAACTAGAAAGTCAACTTCTGGTGGTTGTCAATTCCTAGGCAACTGTTTGATTTCTTGGCAGAGTAAGAAACAAACATCTGTTGCTACATCAACTGCTGAGGCCGAGTACATTGCTGCTGCAAGTTGCACCTCTCAGGTACTCTGGCTTCAGAACCAACTTCTGGATTATGGCATTACAGAGACTAAGACTCCATTGTTAATGGATAGTGCTTCAGCTCTGTGTATTGTCAAAATTCCAGTCCAGCACTCTAGTACCAAACATATAGAGATCAGACATCATTTTATTCGGGATTGTTTTGAAAAAGGTCTGATTGATCCTAAGTTTGTGCCTAGTGCTGATGAGCTTGCAGATATTTTTACTAAGCCTTTGGATAGTTCTACTTTCCAAAACCTTGTGTTAAGGCTTGGTATGCTGCAGCTAGAATAACTGACAACTACTGATGATTTCAGTGGTAATTACTGGTAATCATTGGTACCCATGTCACATATAAGTACTGATGAGTCTTTTTCCCTTCAGTAGTTTTTATAACTACTGATGGATAAATGCCTCACAAGTACTGAAGTACTTTATCTGTTCCAAACTATTGATGTAGTTGCAACTACTGAAATCAGTATAAACAGATAAGTACTGATGTCCTATGAAACACCTGAAAATCTGATGCAAAGTCTGATGAGTAAGTGTTGAGGACAGCATGAAACCTGAAAGGCTATGAATTGACGACAACTACTGAAGAGAACTTTCTCTTCAATTGTTTCAACAACTGCTGTTTCATTCTAAACAACTGAAGCAAAACCATGTCTTCAGTAGTTTTTATAACTACTGATGACTAATACCACGTCTTCAATTGTTTACAACAACTGATGACAAAACCACTGTCTTCAGTAGTTTCACAACTACTGATGACAAACACCAAGTCCTCAGTTGTTTCAATCATCTGAAGTCAAAACCATGGTTTTCAGTAGTTTTCTAACTTCTAATGCCTAACACCACGACTTCAGCTGTTTCAACGTCTGAAAGGATAATACCATGTCAACGTCGTTTAAAACTACTGATGACTAAACACATCCTTCAGTCGTTTTCTTACCCGTACCCTATAAATATCCCTGACCTAATCCTTCAAAGCTTCATCTTCTTCAAACCTAACGTTCCTCTCCAAAACTTCTCTCTTCTCAATGGCGTCCATGCAAATTAAACCGCGACACAACTGTGTTGCCTACCTTACTAAATCGCCTGTCTGGGCTAAGTTCGATACTGCTATCGATCTTATGGTTCAGTCCCAATACAAAACGGCATTTTTTCTGAATCCCATACTACATGCCGAATCCCTCCAAAATTTTTGGATGAACGTTACTATTACCACTAGGGAGAACAACACACCATCTCTCCAGTCGGTCGTTAACAACAAAGAAGTGGTCATCACTCTGCAATAATCCGTCAAATCCTTCATCTGGATGATGCTATTTCTCCTGCTGGATATCCCAAGGGCACTACAGATCTATCCTTTGCCCAACATGGATATCAAGGCAATCTAAGTGCCTCCACTATCATGAAGAAACACTTCCATGACGCCGAACGCCTAATTTTTCACATGGTGAATGTATGTTTGACTCCTAAGACTTCGTCTTGGGATCAAATGTCGACAAAGTGGCAGCAGGAAATGTATTCTATTCATGAGCAACAACCGTTAAACTTTTCAGAAATAATATTTTCGGAGCTCAAGGATATGGCTCAAAAACTAACTGCTAACCGTTGGATACTATATCCACGGTTTAATGGCCATCATTACAAACCAGCTTATGCTGAGGGACTTGTTGGCTTGGAAGTCCCTGCTACGGCTGTTCTGCCGGAAGTATACTCCGGCACAACTCTGACCAGACACTCAAATTGGCTGCCAAGCTGCGCAAACCCACGAAGCTGGAACCCACAGCCACCACCTCCAAATCAAAAGTCCCCACCAAACCACTAAAAAGAAACCCAAAACGGCTACTCAGGGAATTGAGTCCCCTGAGGATGCCCCTGCACACAAACGCAGGAGATATCCACTGGTCCAACCCCCTAGTGGATATAAGGACTCTTCCAGCCATAGCCGCTCAGTATTCCTCTCAACAGGAGCCTGCAGCAACCCACAAGGGGTACCTACACATCTGGGATCTTCCTCACTTGAGGGGATTGCCATTGAAGAGCACCAACCTCCCCAGATGCACACTGCTTCTATCCCTTCACCCCATACAACCGCCCCTCACAGCCCAACTTTAATAGTTGCACAAGTGCTGACTCAACTGCACTCCTCACCCCCTCCCCAGAAACCACTTACTATGGGAACACCTCTACAATTGAGGGGGAGGAACACAGTGCAATTGAGAACCCACAGCACAGGGGTTTACCACTTCTATCTCCTGGTGTAGATAAGGAGATTAGAATATCTAGTGAGGCTGCCACCTCTTCTGAATCAGCACATGATCAGAATGAGGCTGGTAACATTGCTAAGACCTCACTAGAGGCAACAGCTGATGATGGACATTGTCCTGAGGCTGGAAGTCCCCAGTACCAAGCAAAAGGGGCACATGCAACAACTGGTCTACACCCAGTGCATGTAAATCCTGCTCTAAGCAGGAGGTCAGGTGATTCAGCTCGGCGGATGATGATGACTGGGCTTTTTCTACGATGTTCTTGCCCAGAACACAATCTTTGAGGGAAAGTCAGTAGGCTGCAAAACCTACTTGACCAACTCTCACAAGGAGAAAGACCATCTGCCTCCACCAACCCACAGATGGCACCTTAGTTGAAGGTTCCCCAAACACTGAGCCACTCCAAACTCAGCCACCTGCCTCGCTTCAGGCCCTATTTCTCAGGAACAGAACCCTCCTGAGCAAATAGTGCTGTACTTCAAAATTCCCTCCTCTCATCACAGCCATAATCATTCATTGTGACTAAAGCCATTGATGAGAGGCTTTCCTCAACTTTACAACCCTTGATTGATGCTGCTGTGCAAAATACACTTTCTGCGGTACAAACCCCTTCCACCAATGCATCCAAAAAGGGGGAGAGTACTGCAGTGAAAGAAAAGAAGAGGAAAAGAACAGAGGAAGAGAAGCAAGCCCAAGAGGAGGAGAAAGAAAAGCAATCACTGCTCACTTACAAGCGAAAGAAAAGTGCTGAGGATCAACCTACTGCTGAAGACAAATCCTTGGAAGAGCTGGTAAAAGATGCTGATACTACACACAGCCGATCCATGGATAAAATAATTGAACAACTCTTCAGGCAAGGGTTTGATACAACCACATTGGATAGTGAGATCAGAAGGTTGGAAGTGCAAGAGATTCAAACCCGATGGGCTGGGTATGATGCTCTTGAAAAAGAGAGATTGGAGATAATGATCCGCTTCATTGCAAAATACTTAGGAAGATCTTTAATGGAGATTCGCGCGTGGACCAGGGACAGTATTCTGGCTATAGCCACCAGAATCTGTGTGTCTGAGCAATTCCACAAGGGGATTATTGTTGAAGCCCTTGATGAGGCTGGGGCTGGTAAAAGGTTAGAAATGGCAAAACTTACAAAGGCGAACTTACTACAAAGATGCTGGATCAACCTTCCTTCCACCCACTCAAACACTGCCTACCCCTCAAATCTCCAAACCAATCTCTAAGCCCAAAACCAAACATCCTCATTCTTCAAAACCAATTCCTTACCAACCCAACCATCATCCAGTGATGCACCTAGAAGGAGGAGAAGGGTGCTGAGGATGGAAGAAGAAGAAGAAGAGGATGAAGAGGATAGTCTGCCACTCTCTGCTGTTCTAAAGCTACCAAAACCCAGAGAGTCAACCCATGAGCACACCTGACTCTCAAAGGGAAATGGTTAGAGTCAAGATAGAAGATGAAGAACAGCAGAAAACAGCACGATGAGCAACTACTGAAGATGGTTGACAAGGAATTTCCTCAGTCATCATCTATACAAGCCATGAAAGGGCATGCTCAGAGGCTGTACACTCTCAGGCACACATTTCAGTATCACAAGAAGAGAGTGAGAGTATGGCCAGACCCCAGGGTGAGTTCTAGAATCCATAAAAGAACTATTCCACACAGATACAATGGCCAGGTTAGAAAAACAATAGATTCTACCATCATGTTGGCCATTGTAGTCACACCTTGGAAATAATTGATGAATTCAAGAAAGCTCATCAAGCAAAGATGAACCCTCAAGCCTTACTAGAAAACAAGATGATTAAAAAGGGGTTGTTATATAAAAAGCTTGAAGACATCAAGAAGAATGAGCTCCAGTTACTCCTTGAAGGCACTCATCCTGATGAATTTGTCTATAGGGAGGTAACTACAGTGGAGCTGAAAAATGGCAGGACCATGAAGTACTTATCTGAGTACTATGGTCCAGAGTTCTTCTTGAAGGAGGAGTAGAAGAACTCTCCAAGGAGGAACAAGTTGTTCTCCTTGAGGCCTATGTTCGAGAGTCATACAGACTCATTATGGGGAAGTAAATCTCACGAATGGGATAACAACTCTGTGTCCAGTTCCCCAAAATAGAGTTCCCATTCATACCTTGCCAAACAAATATCTGAGATTTCTTCCCAGGCCGGAGCTTACATGGGTCATCGTCTCTACTGATCAAGAAGGAAAAAGACCAACTTTTGCCAACAATAAGTGAGATAATAAATAATTAGAGGTTTTGGCTGCATTGGTTCAGGGGAGAGTTTGTTGGACCAAAAGAAACAATGAGCCAAGATCAGAAAACCTCTAAGTCCCACATGGTATCACAAAACTGCTGAAAGCTTCATCAGCAGTTTGACAAGTGCTGAAGACTTCAACAGCTGAAGATCAAGTGCTGAAGACTTCAAGAGCTGAAGAACTAAAGTGCTGAAGTACAACAGCTGAAGAACACAAGTACTGAAGCTGAACAGCTGAAGAAACACAAGTACTGAAGCTGAACAGCTGAAGAATACAAGTGCTGAAGCTGAAAGACCAAAGTACTGAAGTACAACAGCTGAAGAGTTTACAAGTTTGAAGATCAACAACTGATGTACAAAGTCTGAAGACAAAGATAGAAGACATCAGCTGATGATATCTACTGAAGTCATCAGCTGATGAAACATCTGAAGGTCAAAGTCTGAAGATCAAGTACTAAGCGTCAGTAGTTTGTCACAACTGCTGAAGAGTACTTCTTCAGTAGTTGTGATATCAGTAGTTTTATATTTTAGTTTCAGTAGTTTTATATTTCTCAGTAGTTGTAACAACTGATAACACTTAGCATATTTTGTAAGAAGATGTCAGCTGTTTTAACATCTTCAGTAGTTGTGTTTCAGTTGAAATAAATCTGTTAGATGTCACTATCAAGTGACATCAGCAGACGTCACATCTCTTATATAAGAGGTGTCGACCTAATCATAATTGTGACATTCTGTTACCACGAAAGCGAATATTGAATGAAATATATTTGCAGATATTCTCTCTCTCTATAACCGTCTTTGTTCTTCATTGAATATCGTTTTGTTCTTGTGAATCGACTAATTCATTGTTTGAATTCCGCTGCAATACTCGTCAATCAATCAAACTTAGATCACTAATCCTAACAAGTAGCCACTCCATGTGTATGCAATTCGCTCATCAAGTGGTAGAATCTGTCTATGACTTCGTCTAAACTTTCATTACCAATTAATGAGAAGTTATCGAATTCCTTCTTTAACTCCTTTGCCTGATTGCCTTCAATGACGCATTCCCATCATATCTCTTCTCTAGCTCATCCCACAGTTTCTTGGACTGCTTGTTCTCTGAATACTGGTGGAATATGTCTTTGGGGATAGACTGAGTGATCAATGCATAAACTCTTCTCTGCATTGTACTTTACTTTCTGTGCGTCTGTCATCCCGCTTAATGTTAGCTTAACTCCATCAGCTCCCACCGGTGTACTATAACCAATCTCAATGGCTTCCCACAGATTAGGATCTACTCCATAAGGTAGATCTCAAAACGTTGTTTCCAGTGGGGAAACTCATCTAAAGTCAAAAGCTTTGGTGGTTTATTGTGATTCCCCACCTCACTCTCAAGCAACAGCAGATTCTGTATCCTTGAGTCCTTCCCAGCAGTAAAGGCTGACATCTGATCTTCCATGACTAATAAACTTATAATCTAATCAAAAAACTTTCACTGATGCGATTGAAGGATGCGAATGATCTAATCGTGCGTATAAACTCTGCGACTGGTTCAATCGTGCGGCTGAACTGGGCGATTGGTTCAGTCGTGCGAATGAATCTGGTGCGTATGAGCTATGCGAACGAACGGTTCAGTCGGCCGAATGGAGTCCAATCGTGCGTATGAGCAATGCGAATGGAGTCCAGTCGTGCGAATGAGTCACTCGTGTGACTGAAGCTGCTCTTTTGCGAAAATTTCTTGGTTTGACGGGTTTCAGCCGTAAAGATTCGAAATTTCACAAGTTCTAATCACCTGAGTCCGTAGAAACCAAACTTCAATGAGCAAGAAACTTCCAAGATCACTTTTGATGCCAAAGATTGCATTTTTAGTGCAAAAACACAAACTTTTATGTAATCTTGATTGAATCAACACGTAATCAAGAGTCAAGGCTCTGATACCACTTGTTAGGACCTGGTATTTGACCGAAATACCTAGAGATTAACGTGTAAACCAGATCAAATAGTACGAAATCCTATTTGATTGGCAATTCAATCGGTGAGAACACACGAAGAATCAATCAAGAATTGAAACTAACGTCAGAAATCGATGGGAATCGATCTATTGTGTTCTATGAACTTGGAGAACGAATTGGAAGGTTTCTGGACGGCTAGGGTACGTCTGGAATCGTAATTTTTCGAGAGTCCCTGTTTTTCACGAATTGAGTTGTATTTATAAGTTGGTTTATCCAATCGTGCGACTGAATCATTAGTATGGTTCAGTCGTGCGATTGAACCATGCGGTTGATTCATTCGTACGACTGAGTGTTCAGTCGTGCGACTGAGCCAATCTTATGTTACAATTGTACGACTGATCCAGTCTCCTGGTTCAGTCGTGCGACTGAGTCAATCGTGTGAAGTTATTCATGCGTATGATTCATTCGCATGAGCCATTCGCATGAGAACTTCATTAAGTTAAGTTTGAATGTTTTAATTAATATAACATAATGTGCAACCATTCAAATAATCATAAACCGAATCAATTCAATCACGACTCATTAATGAAATATTAAACATTATAACTAACCAACTATCAATATCATTTCATTAATCATACCAAACAAGATCTATTACATCACATATCATGATCTAGGGACATACATGTATCAACAGAAATTGTCAGCGAAACTAAGCAGTCTAAATCATTTGGCTAGCGAAACTGCTGCCCAAATTTCTAGCAAAACTACTGCCCAAATTTCCAGCAAAACTACTGTTGTCTCCGCGAAACTAGATTTTTTTTGTAAAACTACAATTTTGGCGAAATTATCATTTTGTTTCAGCGAAACTAGAATGTCAAAGATGACTTTTCCCCCTCGTTGGGATTATTTGATTTCGGCGAAATTATCATTTTGTTTCATCAATTTTCAACTTGCCCTAGTTGGTAAGATTGTCTAGCGTGACATTTAAATATAATATTTTTTCCCGGGGGAGAATTATTTCACAAATTTTGAAAAAATATTTTTCGAAATAGAAATGGCTTTTGCAGAACTTTTTAAATCCTTCAAATATGATAATCTAACAATTGCACAATGTAGGTTTGATAATTTTGCAGCTTTAAAGAATGAAAGTGTAAGGCCCCGTTCCCGGGACGCCTACAGTTGGTCATTCGTAGCACATAAAATATAAATTTCATATAACTTCCATAAAACATCGCAGCGGAAATGACAAAAATAGACATCTCATTTCATTATAAAAGCTTTTACAAAATAATACATCGTAATTCGATTACAAGACCCAAGTGCATTACATCACAAAAGCATTATAAACATGGATGCCATCTCAAAAGAGCTGAGTAGCCGCCCCGTGCCATCTTCAGTAACTATCACCTGCCAACTGGAAACACATCAAAGTTAGCGTTGCTGAGTGAGTTCTAGTTTTATAAATAAAACATACTTTTCTCTTGTTAAAACCGTACTTTACGTTCATGCGATCATACATCACACATATACGGATAACATCATATTATCTTCATCATTTATATGTTAACTTTCATTCTTTCATACATTCTTTCTTTCTTTCGTTCATTCATTACTTCCAGTGACATGTACATTACCCCAAACATTGTGCACGGAGTGGGTAACTGGGCCTGAGGTCTTTCATAGATCTCGAACATTGGGCACAGAGCTGAATCTAGTACCTAGGGCAAGTAAATTCACCATTTATCTTTTCTCTTTCATTCTGGATCAATGCCATATGCTATACCTCGAACATTATGCACGAAGCGGGTAACTGAGCCTGAGGTCTTTCGTAGACCTCGAACATTATGCACGAAGCTGACTCTAGCACCTAGGGCAAGCGGCAAGGATCCCATTCATATGGTCAATCACAAAGATTGGACCCCAGTGTGCATCCTTCGGGGTAGCTAACCCGCACACCGTTGAGCTAGCACCTTCATCGGGTGTGTACCTCCATACATTTGCTTGCAAGCCTTCTTACATTCATTCATACATTAATGCATGAATTCATTGATCATGTTCCTCTTTCATTATCTTTCGCTTTACATGACATAATACTTCCGGTTCGTTCATTAACATAACACGTAAAGACATGGAAAGATAAACATACATCATAACAAGGAACATAACATACAGGGCAACATCATACATACATAACATGCATAAACATGCAACATCATCATCATCATGCCCTACGTGCACTCTAAGGCCTCAATCGTCATCTTACATGCTTTTACATGAACCTTTACGTCAAAAATTACATCTGCACTTTCCCCCGAAAGTCAGAAGTCAAACTACAGTTTCCTCGGGTGCACAACCCTATTTAGGCATATGGACACCCTTCAGTCGCATGGCCTTCATGCGACTGAACATCATGCGAATGAACCATTGCGGATGAACACTCATGCGAATGAACACCCAATTGTGCGAATGGATTAATACGGATGGACCTCATGTGATTGGGACTAATGCGGATGGACCTCATGTGAATGGGACTAATGCGGATGGACCTCATGCGAATGGGACTAATGCGGATGAGCACTTATGCGACTGGACCTTCAATCACATGACCTCCATGCGACTGGCCTTTCAATCATGCGAATTGACCTTCAATCGTGCGAATGGACCTCAATCGTGCGAATGGACACCAATCGCACCCTATTCGGCCATATGGCCTCCAGTCGGTCGCCTAGCCCTAGCTGATGAAAAATGCAGTTCATCCCTACTGCAGCCGAGGGTTTTCGGCCTCGAAACTGATCTAAACCCATTTTAAGCTCAAATAGACCATCCTAAACCTTAAGGATACATACCACAACACCATTCAAGCACACACAAGCTCACAATCAAGACTCAAACGCATCATACACACACACACATACACAAACTGGTCAAACATGCACACACTCAAAAACACAATTTTCAGATTTTTCCAGCCCCAAATCATTCAAAAACATTTAAAGGAGGGGTCCTAGAAACACAAGCGACCACAACGAGTAGAGCTTCGATTTGACTCGCTTCTCAACAATTTGGCCACTCGAACCAACCCGAACCAACTTTTTCTCCTTTTTCTCTTCTTTCTCTCTTCTCCTCTTTCTTTGGCTCATTTTGGTGGGTGTGGGGAGAGGGTAAGGGTTGCCCTATCCCTTAAATACTCCCACTTCCCCAACTTTCTCTCGTTGGCAAGTTTGGTATCTCGACTTTGGACTTTATTTCTTTTTCTTCATTCGTTGGCTTCAAAATACATAAATAACCGGGTGTTACAAGTCCACCCCCTTTAAATTGGTTTCGTCCCCGAAACATGTTATTCCTCGAACAAGCGTGGGTAATGCTGCCTCATTTCTTCCTCAGTCTCCATGTTGCCTCGGATCCTTTCCTGTGCTTCCACTATACACGCACCAGGGGAACCACTTTATTCCTCAATCTTTTCTCTTTTCGATCGATGATTGCCACTGGTTGTTCCATATAATTGAGCCGTTCGTCTACTTTGATATCTTCCAGTGGAACAATCATATCTTCATCTGCCAAGCACTTCCTTAGATGAGATATGTGGAATGTCGGGTGAATTCCACTGAACTCTTTTGGAAACTCCAGTCTATAGGCCACCTCTCCTACTCGAGCAATGATTCGAAAAGGGCCTATGTATCTCGGGCTCAACCTGCCCCGCTTTCGGAAACGAATAATACCCTTCCAAGGTGAGACCTTCAACATAACCCGGTCACCCACCAAGAATTCAATCGGTCTGCGCCGTTTATCGACATACAACTTCTATCTATCTTTGGTTGCCTTCATGAAGGCTTTGATCTTTTTGAGCTTCTTAGTCGTAGCCTCGATTACCTCAATGCCTCCTAACTCCTTCTGACGAATATCACCCCAACAAACGGGTGTTCTGCATCTCCTACCGTATAGAATCTCTTATGGTGGCATACCAATGCTGGCATGATAGCTGTTGTTGTATGAGAATTCGGCTAACGGTAGGTGGTCATCCCAACTTCCCCCAAAATCAATCACACATGCCTGAAGTATGTCTTCCAATGTCTGGATGGTCCTCTCAGACTGACCATTAGTTTGGGGATGATAAGCTGTGCTAATATGTAACCTCGTCCCCATGGCGTCGTGGAATTTCTTCCAGAATTTGGAGGTAAACTGGGTGTCATGATCAGACACAATAGACACCGGCACACCATGACGAGTTACAATTTCCTTGATGAACAGATCATCCGACCTCTCAGATGAATATGTCTCGCGGATCGGTAGGAAGTAAGCACTCTTCGTCAAGCGGTCAACAATCACCCATATGGCATCGTACCCTTTCGGAGTACATGGCAGCTTCGTAATGAAATCCATGGTGATGCGCTCCCACTTCCATTCTGGTATATCCAAAGGTTGGATCTTCCCATATGGCTTCTGATGTTCGGCTTCACCTGTAAGCAAGTAAGGCACTTACTTACATACTCCACCATATCGCACTTCATACCCGGCCACCAATAATTCTTCTTCATGTCTTGGTACATCTTTGTGGCACCAGGATGAATGGAGTATTGAGTCTTGTGAGCCTCATCCATTATCTTCACCCGTAGATCCCCGAAAGGAGGAATCCACGCCCGTTCAAATTGGGTTTTAACACCAAGTGTGTTTTCACTCAATTCCCCAACTAGACGTTTCATCCTCTTAGAGTTAAGATGATCTTATTTCAGTGCTTCATCTTGAAACTCTTTGACTTGCTTCATCACATCAGAGGTCATGATCAGTTGACATGCTTCACTCGAATCGGTTCGGGCCTCACCTTTCGGCTAAGGGCATCAGCTACCATGTTAGCTTTGCCCGGATGGTAATGGATCTCACAATCATAATCCTTATAAGTTCCAACCACCATATTTACCTCATGTTCAGATCCTTCTGCTCGAAGAAGTACTTCAAGCCCTTGTGGTCAGTGAAAATGGTGCACTTCGTCCCGTAAAGGTAGTGCCTCCAGATCTTTAACGCAAAAACCATGGCTGCCAGCTCCAAGTCATGAGTAGGATAACTGACCTCATGAACCTTCAAATGTCGGGATGCATAGGCTATAACCTTCCCTCTTTGCATTAACACGCACCCCAACGCCGAGTAGGAAGCATCAGAATAAACCACCAGTTCTTCGCTTCCATCGGGTAATGACAGAACAGGAGCTTGCGTTAATCTTGCCTTCAGTTCTTCGAACGCCTTCTCTTGAGCTTGACCCCATATAAACTTCACATCCTTTCGGGTCAACTTAGTCAGTGGAGAAGCAATCTTAGAGAAGTCTTGGATAAACCTTCTATAATAGCCTGCCAAACCCAAGAAGCTACGAATCTCGGATGGCGTCTTAGGAGACTTCCATTGCATCACTACCTCCACCTTAGCCAGGTCCACCATAATCCCATTATGATTTACCACATGACCCAAGAACTGAACTTCGCGTACCAGAACGCACACTTGGAGAAGCTGGCATACAACTTCTCCCTTCGTAGCGTCTCCACAACCTCACGAATGTGACCGGCATGCTCCCCTTCATTCTTTGAATAAATCAGGATATCATCAATAAACACAATCATTGATTTATCCAACATAGGCCGACACACACGGTTCATCAGATCCATAAAAGCAGCTGGCGCATTGGTCAAACCAAAAGACATGACAAGTAACTCGTAGTGACCGTAGCGCGTACAAAAAGCTGTTTTAGGGATATCTTGTGAAAGGATCGGGATCTAGTTTGATCTATTAGATTAAGATTTACAGCGGAATAGCACAAGAATTAGACAAAATTTAAGCAAGAATAATATGATCAAACAATGACGGTTATAGAGACAGAAAGTTTTCTACAAAGAGAATGTTTTCATTCATGCACACGCTTCACGGTTACAAGGAAATTAGGTCAACATTCCTTTTATAAAGGAATATGACATCAGCTGACGTCACTTGATAGTGACAGCTAACTGATTTATACAACAACTAAAAGTAACTAAACTACTGAAGATGTCCACAACAACTGAGGACACCTTCACAAAAAGCTGAGTACAAGCTAACATTACAACTACTGAAGTTATAACATCTGCAGTGTAAGAACTTCAGATGTTTTACATAATATAAAACTACTGATTACAAACTACTGAAAAGTAAACCATCACAACTATTGAAGAGAACTACTTCAGCTGTTGTGACAACTTCTGAGAACTTGGTTTTCAGACTTTGTCTTCAGCAGTTGTCTTTAGACTTTGTCTTCAGCTGTTGACTTCAGACTTTGTCTTCAGCAGTTGTCTTCAGACTTTGTCTTCAGCTGTTGACTTCAGACTTTGTCTTCAGTTGTTGACTTCAGACTTTGTCTTCAGTTGTTGACTTCAGACTTTGTCTTTAAACTTTGTCTTCAGACTTTGTCATCAGACTTTGTCTTCAGACTTTTTCTTTAGACTTTGTCTTCAGACTTTGTCTTCAGCTGTTTTAGACCACTTCAATGTTTTGATGTCTGTGGACTTAACGGTTTTTCTGATCTGGCTCATTGGTTCTTTTGGTCCAACAAACTCCCCCTGAACCAATGCAGCCAAAACCTTTAAGATTATTGAAGTCCCACTTATTGGTAGAAACATTTTCTAGATCACCTCAGAAATCTTCAATTAAGCTCAGGCCAGGGAAGAAGTTTCAGAAAGTTTGATTGGCTAAGGATGAATGGGAACTTTGTTTTGGGGAATTGGACACAGAGCTGTTACCCCATCCATGAGACCTACTTCCCAATGATGAGTTTGTAAGACTCTTTGACATAGGCCTCAAGGAATACAACTTGTTCTTCCATTGTGAGTACTTCAGCCACACTTTCAAAGAAGAACTCAGGCCCATTGTACTCTGATAATTACTTAACATTCTTTCCATTCTTCAGCTCCACAGTAGTTATTTCTCTGTATGCAAACTCATCAGGATGAGTGCCTTCAAGTAACAACTGGAGCTCATTTCTTCTTATTTCTTCAAGCTTCTTCTAGATCAACCCCTTCTTTACCATTTTGTTTTCTAGTAAAGTTTGTGGAGTCATCTTACACTTGTAAGCTCTCTTGAAGTCATCAAGGATTTCCCAGGGTGACACTATAATGGCCAACATTATCACAACATCTACAATCTTCTTTACTTGGCCATTGTATCTACTTGGAATCTTCTTTTTATGAATTATGTCACTTACTCTGGGGTCAGGCCAAATTCTCACTCTCTCTTTCTGATATTGAAATGTGAATCTGAGAGCATACAACCTCTGCGCATGTTTCTTCATAGCTTGTATGGATGAAGACTTAGGAAACTCTTTATCAACCATTCTTAATAGTTGCTCATCATGTTGTTTGTGTTGTTCTTCTTCTTCAAGTTTGACTTTTACCATTTACCTTGGATGTCAGGTGTGATTGTTGTTGGTTGACTCCTGGGCTCAGGCATCTTTATTTTAAGAACCACAGAGATTGGCAGACTATCATCCTCATCATCATCTTCTTCTTCTTCTTCCATCCTTAACACCCTTCTCTTCCTCTTGGGTGCATCATTGGTAGTGGTTTGAGTAGGTTTCTTGGGTAAAGGAGTTGGTTTTGAAGGTTGTGAAGTTGGTTGTTTTGGTGTAGGAGATTGTGCAGGCTGCTCTAGCATCTTGGTTGTGAGTGAAGCTTTGGATAACTTTGCCATATCAGACCTTTTCCCAGCACTAGCTTCATCAAGAGCTTCTATGATCAATCCTTTGTTGAATACTTCAGAAGAACAGATTCTGGTGGTTATCTCCAAAATACTATCTCTAGACCATGACTTCACTTCAAGATTGATCTTCCCAAATGCTTTGATATGAATCTTGTCATAGCTTCCAGCCTTTCCTTTTCTTTCTCACTCCAACTTGCCCATCTATGTTCTATCTCTTGAATCTCTAGCCTTCTAATTTAAGAGTCAAGTTTGGCTGTGTCAAAACCTTGTCTGAAGAGTTGATCAATGATCTTATCCATAGATCTACTATGTTGCTCATCAGCTTCTTTGATTAGTTCTTCTAACTTTTTCTCACCTTCAGTCTGTTCAGCACTCTTCTTTCTCTTGTAGGTGATTATCTCCTTTTCTTTCTTCTCTTTTTCTTCTTCCTCTTCAACTCTTTTTCTTTTGTCTGCTTTCACTGACTTAGACTCCCCTTTTTGGTTACATTGGGTTTAGGGGTTTGAATGTCAGAAAGTCTCTTAGAAACAGCACCATCAACTAAGGTTTGAAGATTTGAGGAATGCCTCTCATCAACGGCTTGATGCACAATGTTAGTGATGATGGAAGTGATGAGAGGTAAGGAGGATTTAAAGGCAGCAATCATTTGCTTAGAGGGGTTCTGTCCTTGAGAAATGGTGCCTGAATCAGAGGTTGGTGGCATTGTTGTTGGTAGGAGTGGCTTAGTGCTTCAGAAGAAACTGCCATCTGTGGGTGAATTTGGGCAGATGGACTTGATTCTTGTGACATTTTGGCAAGCAGTTCTTGTAGTCTGCAAACCTCAGCCTCAAGAATGGTGTTGTGGGCTAGAACATCAAAGAAAAAGCCCAGGTCATCATCAGTCTTTGCTGAATCATCTGACCTCCTGATTAAATTAGGATGAACATGTGCTGAGTGTAGATCAGTATTCACATGTGCCCCTATTTCTTGGAACTGGGGACTTCCTGCCTTGGGATTATGTCCTTCATTAGCAGTTGCCTCTGGTAAGGTCATAGAGATGATACCAACTTCATCCTGTTCATGTGCTGAAACAGGAGAAGAGGCAGCCTCACCAGATGTTCGAATCTCCTCCTCTACACAGGGAGACTGAACTCTATAATCCCTGTGCTCTGGGTTATCAGCCATATTATAATCCTCTCCCTCAACTGTTGAGGTTTTCCCAGTTGTAATAGGTTTCTGGGGAGGGTTAGAGGAATGTAGTTGAGTCAGCACTTGTGCAATAACCACAGTTGGGCTTGTAGGGGTGGCTTCAGTGGGAGATAAGGGTGAAGAAGATTGCACCTGGGGTGAATGGTGCTCTTCAATGGCAATCTTCTCAAGTGAGAGAGATTCCAGTAATGTGGTTTCCCTATTTTTGGTTGCATTAGGATCCTGTTTAGAGGATACCTGAGCGGTTTCAGCTGGCAGAGTCATGGAAACTATAGGGGGATTACTACCCGTAGTTTCATCCCGCCTTTGTGTTGCAGGGGCATCATCAGGGGACTCAACTCCCTGAGTAGCCTTTTTGGTTTGTTTGGATTGTGATTTGGAGGGGACTTTGGATCTGGAGGATGAGGCTGTGGGTTCCTTCTGCTTGGGTTTTAGCAGTTTGGCAGCCTCTTTGAGTTGTGGGTCAGAGTTGTGCCAGGAGTATACCTTAGGTAAAACCACCACACCAGGGACTCCAAGGCCAACAAGGCCATCACATTTTAATTGAATTATGATTATGGCCATAAGATATGCTTGGATATAATATCCATTTGTTAGCCACAAGTTTCATTGCCAGATCTTTTAATTCCAAAAATATAATTTCAGAAAAATTTAAGCATTTGCGTTCAAGGATAGAATACAATACCTGCTGCCACCTGGATGACATTTGATCCCATGAAGAGGATTTGGGGGCAAGGAAGACATTGATCATGTGAAAGATTAGGCGTTCAACATCATGGAAGTGCTTCTTCAGAATGGTTGTAGCAGTTAGGTTGCTCTCATATCTAGGGTTGATGAATGATAGATCAGTGGTGCCCTTCGGGTATTGGTGACGAAGGTTGCATCATTCAGATCTAGGGTTTGGCGAATGATAGCAGGAGTGACGACCACCTTCTTCTAGTTTACAAAAGACTGGAGAGTGATCGCGACATCATTCTCACCAGTATGGACAGTGACATTGTCCAGAATTGGCGAAGGGTATCGGGATAGATGGTTGGATTCAGAAGAAAAGCAGTTTGATACAGGGAATCAACCATCAGATCAATGGCAGCATCAAACTTATTCCAAAAGGCCGATTTTGTGAAGTAGGCAACACAGTTGTGTCGTGGTTTGATTTGCATGGTCGCCATTAATGGAAGATGAACGTTCGGAAAACGACTTTTGAAAAGTTTGAAGTTAGGGTTAGGTATTTATAGGTTATGAAACGACTGAAAGAAAACAACTGAAAGTTTTGGTGTTAGTCATCAGTTGTTAGAAAATGACTGAAGACATGGTTTTAACTTTCAGATGTTGTAAACAACTAAAGACTTGGTGTTAGTCATCAGTAGTTTGAAACTACTGAAGACTTGGTTTTGGCTTCAGTTGTTTTGAAATGAAACAACAGTTGTTTGAAACAATTGAAGAGTAAAATTACTCATTAGTTGTTGTCGTCAATTCACAGATCTCAGTTGTTTCATTTGATCTTAACACTTACTCAACAGATTATCTGATTTTCAGATATTTCATTGGTCATCAGTACTTATCTATTAAAACATACATCAGTAGTTGTACCTACATCAGTATTTTTCAAAAAATAAAGTACTTCAGTACTTTTAAGTAATTTAGTCTTCAGTAGTTGAAAGGATCGGGATCTAGTTTGATCAATTAGATTAAGATTTACAGCGCAATAGCACAAGAATTAGACAAAATTTAAGCAAGAATAATATGAACATTCAATCAAACAGTGACAGTTATAGAGAGAGAAAGTTTTGTGCAAAGAGAATTTTTCATTCATGCACACGCTTCACGGTTACAAGGAAATTAGGTCAACATTCCTTTTATAAAGGAATATGACATCAGCTGACGTCACTTGATAGTAACAGCTAACTGATTTATACAAACAACTGAAAGTAAACTAAACTACTGAAGATGTCCACAACAACTGAGGACACCTTCACAAAAAGCTAAGTACAAGCTAACATTACAACTACTGAAGTTATAACATCTGAAGTGTAAGAACTTCAGATGTTTTACATAATATAAAACTACTGATTACAAACTACTGAAAAGTAAACCATCACAACTACTGAAGAGAACTACATCAGCTGTTGTGACAACTTCTGAGAACTTGGTCTTCAGACTTTGTCTTCAGCAGTTGTATTCAGACTTTGTCTTTAGCAGTTGTCTTCAGACTTTGTCTTTAGACTTTGTCTTCAGTTGTTGACTTCAGACTTTGTCTTCAGCTGTTGACTTCAGACTTTGTCTTCAGCAGTTGTCTTCAGACTTTGTCTTCAGATTTTGTCTTCAGCTGTTGACTTCAGACTTTGTCTTCAGCTGTTGACTTCAGACTTTGTCTTCAGCTGTTGACTTCAGACTTTGTCTTCAAACTATCTTCAGACTTTGTCTTCAGACTTTTTCTTCAGACTTTGTCTTCAGACTTTGTCTTCAGCTATTGTAGACCACTTCAGTTGTTTTGATGTCTGTGGGTCTTAAAGGTTTTTCTGATCTGGCTCATTGGTTCTTTTGGTCCAACATCTTGCTCCTTCACCTTCAACTGATGGCACCTTGAAACTGATCGAACAAATCATCTATTCTTGGTAAGGGGTATCGGTTCTTCATCGTCAACTTGTTCAGCTCGCGGTAGTCAATGCACATCCTCATACTACCGTCTTTCTTCTTCACAAATAAGACCGGAGCACCCCAAGGAGAGATACTCGGTCGAATGAACCCCTTATCAAGAAGCTCTTGCAACTGCTCCATCAACTCTTTCATCACTGTTGGAGCCAACCGATATGGTGCCTTGGCAACAGGTTGGGCACCCGGTATCAGATCAATCTCAAAATCAATTTCTTTGTCAGGTGGCACTCCTGATAAGTCTTCCGGGAACACGTCTGGGAAATCACACACAACCGGTACATCAGACAGTTGTGGTGTTGGGATATCCACATCCTTTACATAGGCGAATAGGCGTTACATCCGCGCCTCATACACTTTCCCGCCACCGCCATTGAGATCACTTTCGGGATCGTCGCGACCCGATATCCATAGACAGTTACTGAACTCCCGTCAAGCGCTGTCAGAAAAATCATCTTCTTGTGACACAGAATGTTCGCCTCGAAGTCTGCTGACCAATCCATCCCAGGAACCAAATCGAAACCACCTAAGGTCATCAGAAGGGGCTAACCAAAAATTTATGACCTTCTAGTTCCACGTCACAACCCTCTATCATCTTAGAAATACTGGTAGACTTACCTATGGTAGTTTCTAAATTGAATGGTGCATCAACACGTCTACTACTAACAGGCAGCTTAGCACAGAAAGCAACAGGAATAAAATTTTACTGACACCAGAATCAAATAACACCAAAGCTAAAGTTTGGTTTACTAGAAACGTACCGGACACAACATCACGGTCCATCCTAGCTTCCTCTTGTGTCATAGTGAATACCCTGGCGGTCGCCCTTGGTCCTTCACTCCCCATCTTCTTCATCCCGGAACCCTCAGCCCTTGGCTTCTTACAATCTTTACCCATATGACCACTTTCTCCACAGTTGAAACACCTCACACCGCTGCAATCTCTAGCCATATGACCACGCTTCCCACATTTGAAACAAGCATTCAACCCCCATCTACACTCGCCACCATGCTCCTTCCCAGACTTGCAACACTTTTTCGATCCCATATCTGTTGTGGCTACACGGCGGTCGTCCACCCGTGCCTTCTTGTTACTCGTTGAGGTACCACCCCGACCAAACCTCTTCCCATTCCATTTTCTATCACCTCCACCCTTCCGACTACCTTCAGCCACCACCACCATAGTCCTCTCATCATACAATCTCCCTGCTAAGTCCATCGCTGACCTAAACGTGCTCGTTCGGGCGACGATCATGTGCCTGCGAATGTCCACTGGCAAACCCAGAATATACCTTTTAATCTTCCATGATAAAGGCACCAGACGTGCCATTTCTTGATTTGGCACTAGACGTGCCATTTCATTGAACTTTGTGGTGTACTCTTGGTGTATCATCTTTCCCGCCTCTAATTGCAAAAACTCCTTCTCAACCTTATCCATTTCCCGGTGAGGACAAAACTCCTCAATCGCCAACGTTTTCAGTTCGGACCATCTCATTCTCCTAATGGCACTGCTGCCCTCAGCTTGGACAATATTGTCCCACCAACGTAGAGCTGAGTCCACAAAAGAGTGGGTAGCGAAGTTCACCTTCTGGTCCTCTCGGCACTCGCTGATATCAAGTACAACCTCCATTTCCCTCACCCATCGGCGAGCAGTAGCAGCAGTGCCGTTACCGTCAAAAGTAGGGGGCTTGCATGTCATAAATGCCCTATAGGTACAGCCTCATGCCGCCTCCAGCGCAGGCTCTTCTTCCTCCTCTTCCTGATCATCACAGGGAACCGTTTTTGGCTCCGATTGTTCCCGTCCTCCCGAGGACCTGTTTCTCTCCTTTCTTTCCCCTTCCCGTACTGCCTTAATCACTTCGGTCACCATAGACGGTAAGATTGTCTGCATGACCTGATGAACTTCCTCAACAACAGCCTCCTTTACTGAGGCTCTCAGATTGGCGCTCTCATCGCCACCCTCCGGATGAGGGGTCTCTGGTTCTTCAGGAACCACCTTTTCCATTCTAGGTCTTTCTCTCTTGGGTCGCGGCTCAACACCAAGCCCATCACGACCACCTCCACGAGGGGCTTTCGAAGATCTACCACCGGCCATCACACGCACACTGAAAGATTCAAACACCAACACGGTCATTCAAGGGAACAACTCAGTTTATGTCAAGTATAGTAAGTCCCTAATTACAGTGGCCTGTTGTGATTAACCACTTACTTTACTCTTCAAATCCTGAGCATTACGTATCCTGACTACATCAGTATTTAAATCCACAAACAACACATAACCACATCACATGCGCACATAATACCGATAAACTTTACGAAAATACCTGATGGCACACAGCTACTCAGATTGGCATCCCATTCCCTTTCCGTCCTATTCTCAGTTTAAGTTAAGGTTTATTTTGAAAATTTACCCATTTCACTTAAACTTTGGCTTTGATACCAACTTGTAAGGTCCCGTTCCCGGGACGCCTATAGTTGGTCATTCATCACACATAAAATATATATTTCATATAACTTCCATAACACATCGCAGCGGAAATGACAAAATAGACATCTCATTTCATTATAAAAGCTTTTGCGAAATAATACATCGTAATTCGATTACAAGACCCAAGTTGCATTATATCACAAAAGCATTATAACATGGATGCCATCTCAAAAGAGCTGAGTAGCCGCCCCGTGCCATCCTCAACAACTATCACCTGCCAACTGGAAACACATCATAGTCAGCGTTCCTGAGTGAGTTCTTGTTTTATAAATAAAACATACTTTTCTCTCGTTAAAACCCTACTTTACATTCATGTGATCATACATCACACATATACAGATAACATCATTATTATCTTCATCATCTATACGTTAACTTTCATTCTTTCATACATTCTTGCTTTCATTTGTTCATTCATTACTTTCAGTGACATGTACATTACCCCGAACATTGTGCACGAAGCGGGTAACTGGGCCTGAGGTCTTTCATAGACCTCTAACATTGGGCACGGAGCTAACTCCAGTACCTAGGGCAAGTACATTCACCATTTATCTTTTCCCTTTCATTCTGGATCAATTCCATATGCTATACCCAGAACATTGTGCACGAAGCGAGTAAATTAGCCTGAGGTCTTTTATAGACCTCGAACATTGTGCACGAAGCTGACTCTAGCACCTAGGGCAAGCGGAAAGGATCCCATTCATATGGTCAATCACAAAGATTGGACCCCAGTGTGCATCCTTCGGGGTAGCTAACCCGCACATCATTGAGCTAACACCTTCATCGGGTGTGCACTTCCATACATTTGCTTGCAAGCCTTCTTACATTCATTTGTTCATTAATGCATGCATTCATTCATCATGTTCCTCTTTCATTATCTTTCGCTTTACGTTACATAATAGTTCTGGTTCGTTAATTAACATAACATGTAAAGCCACAGAAAGATAAACATACATCATAACAAGGACCATAATATACAGTCAGCACATCATACAGGGCAACGTCATACATACATAACATGCATAAACATGCACCATCATCATCATCATGCCCTACGTGCACTCGAAAGCCTCAATTGTCATCTTACATGCTCTTACACGAACCTTTGCGTCAAAACTTACATCTGCACTTTCCCCCGAAAGTCAGAAGTCAAACTACACTTTCCTTCGGTGCACATCCCTATTTAGGTGTATGGACACCCTTCAGTCCCATGGCCTCCATGCGACTGAACATCATGCGGATGAACCATTACGGATGAACACTCATGCGAATGAACACCCAATCGTGCAAATGGACTAATCCGGATGGACCTCATGCGAATGGGAGTAATGCAGATGGACCTCATGCGAATAGGACTAATGCGGATGAGCACTTATGCGACTGGACCTTCAATCGTATGACCTCCATGCGACTGGCCTTTCAATCGTGCAAATGGACCTTCAATCATGCGAATGGACCTCAATCGTGCAAATCGACCCCAATCACACCCTATTCGGCCGTATGGCCTCTATTCGGCCTCCAGTCGGTCGCCTAGCCCTAGCTGATGCCAAATGCAGTTCATCCCGACTGAAGCCAAGGGTTTTCGGCCTCCAAACTCATCTAAGCGCATTTTAAGCCCAAATCAACCATCCTAAACTTAGGGATGCATACCACAACACCATTCAAGCACACACAAGCTCATAATCAACACTAAAATGCATCATACACACACACATACACAAATGAGTCAAACATGCACACACTCAAAAACGCAATTTTCAGATGTTTTCCAGCCCAAATCATTCAAAAACATTTAAAGGAGGGTTCCTAGAACTTAGACAAGCGACCACAACGAGTAAAGCTTCGATTTGACTCGTTTCTCAACAATTTTGGGCACTCGAACCAACCCGAACCAACTTTTTCTCCTTTTTCTCTTCTTTCTCTCTTCTCCTCTTTCTTTGGCTGATTTTGGTGGGTGTGGGGAGAGGGTAAGGGTTGCCCTCTCCCTTAAATACTTCCACTTCCCCAACTTTCTCCCGTTGGCGAGTTTGGTCCCTCGACTTTGGACTTTATTTCTTTTTCTTCATTCGTCGGCTTCAAAATACATAAATAACTGGGTGTTACATAAAGGATGTCTGATTTTCTTGATCGTTTTCTATTGGTGGCAAACAATCTGAAGAAGTTTGATGCCCAATTAGGAAATCATGAATAAGTTCTAAGATTGCTTGATTCTATCCCATCAGAACGGAGCTCACACAGCAAGTCGATTAAAATAGATAAAGGTTTTCGGGATTACAAACTAATGGAGGTGTTCAACTATCTGAAAGAAATGGAGTTGGATATCAAACATCGTGAGTACTATGAAGCAACATATCTAACTCCAAAGATCACTTTAAACTCCACAGAGAAACCAGAAGAGAGATTAGATTCTGGCACTAATTCTTACGGTTTACCGAAACCTAGAATTGAAGAGGTACAAGAGGAGCTTTAGCAGACATCAATGGGTAAATGTGGAGCTGATTTGAATGATAAAGTTTTTGATGATGAGAAGGAAGAGGAATGGAAGCGAAATACCAGAGTTTGCAACTACGAGAAGGCTCTTACTACTAAAAGAGTCATCCTGGATCTTCCATACGAGACAGTTAAGGATATGTGTTATTTTCCTTGCAAAATTAGATTTTTGGTGTGTATAAAGCTAATAGGTTACTTTTAGATAACCAAAAGAAATTAACCACCATAATGCAAAACTTAAACAGAATGACGCCAAGTATTTCATAAAATTAAATGAAGCTTTAAAAGAAAATGATTATTTAAAACAAACTCTTCTTGAAAGAAATACTGAAATTAATATTTTAAACGAAAGAGTCACCTTGGCTGAATTTAAAACAAGCAAGCATAAACAAAGCTTGACAGATGGTCCATATCTGGAATGAAACAAGAAGAGTTACTATGTAAGCAAAGGGGAGTTAGGATTAAAACGGGAGTAGGTTGTGGTGAAAATCCATACGCCTATCCTCCTCCTAGCACTCATTGTTACTCTCCTATGCCTCAACCTCATCCATCTAATGATTTGATTCAACCTGCAGAAACTAATAGTTAAAATGCAAGTTCAAGCAGCATTAATCTTAAAGAGGTTAGAGATGTGCAAAATTCTCTAATAGGTTTGGGATTCCTTGGGCAGGGATCTGATAAGATTAATGACGATTCCATCTCTGGTGATCCAAAACCAATATCAGTTGCTTCTCCAACCTTCTTCAACAAATTCAAAACAGATAATATTCCTTCATTTGTTCCTATCATGTTTGTTAAAGAAGGAACGATTGTCGAATCATCAACCAATCAGAGTCCTATAAGCGAAGCCGACACAATAGAAGATATCAATCAAGATCCGTTAGAGAAAGATCTATGTATACGAGACTGAACAAGCTCAGATGATGAATCAATCATAGAAGTGCTTGTTGGTTCCTCAGAGATCAAGATGTCTCCTAACATTGTTAAGTCACAAAAGCTTCCAAAAGCTGAATCAAGACCAATACGAATCTCTTCTCCAATTGCAAAGCAACCCTGTCAATCAATGAAGATCTCATTCCCTGTCCAGCACAACAAATACAAAAAACAAGCAAGAATCTGCTACAAGCTCAATGTAATCATTCTCAGCACCTGCATAACACGGGACTACAAAAAATCAAAACCTATTCAAGGCTTGTTTTGAGTGTGGAAAAGAAGGTAATGTGGTAAAGAAGTGCCCTCTAAGACTTGCTTCGAATGGTAAAGGCAAAACAAATTACTTCTCCGAATGTAAGTCTAAAAGAATGTTCAAGACAGTAAAGGCAACACGGGTTGCTTCTCTGGATCAAGAGGTAAAAAGCACATATCTTTGAATGGTTGGATGAAAAACCCTCCATACAAATCTTTTCATGTGAAGCCGGTTTCACATGATTCAAAGATGAAAATGACCAAAGGTTTAAAACCAAATTCTTTTCCTTCTGGTCTTAGATAGAAAATGATTTCCAAATATAATTCATTCAAATCCAAATTAATTAAACCAAAACAAATTTAGACAGTTAAAAAGAAGGATACAGATATCCTGATTGTTTAAATGGTTGTGTGCAAATGCAAGTTTCTTATATCGATGAAAATGGAACTTCTAGGACTACGATGGCCTGGGTTCCCATTTCAAACTTATGAGTGCAGGAACAATTCAGGAGGACTGTTAGTAATCCAGTTTACTGATAGAGATTGTTCCTAATTCAATTTGAGGTGAAACAAACAGGTTAAGGTCATGGTATTTTATCCATCATCTGGATTTTTATATGCACAATCACAGTTCTCACTTCACAATAACTGCATATTTCTTGATAATTCATTTCTTATCTTGATAATCAGTGTAGTTTGGAAGACCTTCTTTGGTAAATTTCTATTTTTGTACGATTTTATAAAAAAATTAATAAAATAATAATATATAAAAATATAAAAAAATATAAAAAAAAATATAAAATAAGTTTGCAAAAATAAAAATTTAGAGGGAGAGTATAAGTAAATAAAAATGAAAAGAGAACTAGGAACTTGATTCGAGATGATTGAGAAATGATTGTATATCTTCTTGAAATGTTTGTTTTTGCATGACTTGCGTTTTTAAAATGAGAAATGATAGTAACTGATGCTGTTATCTCATTTACATCTTATTTTTAATTGCAAATAATAGAAAAACAAATAGATGCTTTAATGATATGCTTGGTAGACTTAGCCTGAAGAATAAAGTACACAACAACATAATGATTTAAATTAAAATATATGCTTAAGGACGTCTGGATTTACGCAATAATTTTGTCCTGCACGAAAACTGAGTCCCGACAAAAATTGGATTGAGAATTGATATTTCACCCGCCATGATACAAATGATTTAAGCCATATCTTTGAGCCATGATTGGTGTATTTATGTGTCTTGTGTTTGTGCTAATCTCCTCTGTTGTACGGTAGTACTGACCTGGAGTGATGATCTCCTCTGCCGTATGGTAGTACTGACCTGGAGCTCTCATCGACACATGATTAAATGGTCATCTCCTTTGTTATACATAAGTATAGACCTGGAGCTCTCACCATTTTGGTCTAAGTAGTCTCAAATCATCTAATCGATAAATTCATCATAGTATGAATCGTTCTGTTGATAATCACTTGCACACTAATGCACAAGCCTTGCTCTGTAAATATCCTTACAAAATTCAAGAAATCCTGAGGTTGGGTGAGGGTTTTTGCCAAATGATTGTGGGGTCCTTGCATTCTAAAGCATTTAATCGAAGCTTAAAGAATCATCTTCTGCTTGTTGAAAAAGATAGGGCATGGGTTTAAGTGGACAAACATATCAACAATCGTTATTGATTCATTTGAGAATTTCAAAATCATTCAAAGACTATGATTAGATTCAGTTATCATTGTGATCTCATTTCTTGTTGATGTTTAAATTCATCTTTGTGCTAAAGTATATCTTGAGGATATGATCTCATGATCGATTCAATTCTCAGTTATAAAAAAATAGATATATAAAATTAAAAAAAATATAATAAATTTTCATTTTAAAATTCTTTTAGGCCTTCCATATTATTCTGTTACAATTTGTAAGGCCCCGTTCCCGGGACGCTTACAGCTGGTGATTCATCGCACGTAAAACATATACTTTACATTTATTCATCAAAACATTGCAGCGGAAAACATAAAACAAGTAGCATGTCATTCATCTTGAAAACTGTTGCAAAATAATGCATCATTCGTCGGTTACAAAGTTATATCATTGTATTACATCACAATAGCCTTAATTAAATGAATGCCAACCAAAAGAGCTGAGCAGCCGCCATGTGCCATCCCCAGCAACGTTTACCTGCCAACTGAAAACGTATAAAAGTCAGCATTGCTGAGTGAGTTCTAGTTTTATAATAAAACATACATAAAACCGTTATTTATTTCTTTTCAAAGCCCATACTATACGTTTCATTCGTTCGTGATCATACATCATACGTACATACAGATAATATCATTATTATCTTCCATTACGTTCGTAGCCATCGTTCATTCATTACATCTAGTGACATGTACAATACCCCGACATTGTGCACGACGCTGGTTACTAGGCTTGAGGTCTATCATAGACCCCGAACATTGTGCACGAAGCTGACTCCAGTACCTGAGGCAAGTGCATTCACCGTTCATCTTTTCGTTTTATATCTTATCAATGCCATAGGCTATACCCTGAACATTGTGCACAAAGCTGGTTACTGGGCCTGAGGTCTATCATAGACCCCGGACATTGTGCACGAAGCTGACTCCAGTACCTGAGGCAAGCGGCAAGGATCCCATACGTGTGGTCAATCACAAGGATTGGACCCCAGTGTGCATCCTTCTGGGGTAGCTAACCCGCACACAGTTGAGCTAACACCCTTCATTGGGTGTGAACGTCCATACATTTGCTTGCAAGACTTTTTACGTTCATTCGTTCGTTAATGCATGCATTCATTCATCATGTTCCTCTTTCATTATCTTTCATTTTACGTTACATAATACTTTCGGTTCATTCATTAACATAAAACGTAAAGACATGGAAAGATAAACATTCATCATCATAGGAACATAACATAACATACCATACATACATCATCACAGGGCATCATACATACATAACATACATCATGCATATTCATGCAACATCATCATCATCATCATCATTATCATCATCATCATCATACATGCCCATCATACCATCTATGACCCCAAAAGTCAACTTATAGTCCTCGGGAATTTCTCAAGTCAAAGCCTACTTTACATATTTTCCACAAAAATCAGAAAAATATTCTAAGTCCTAGGCGCATGGACACTGTGCAGGCGCATGGACACTATTCAGGCGCATGGACACTATTCAGGCGCATGGGGAACACTTAGGCGCATGGGCCATTTTTAGGCGTGTGGGGACTTCTGGATGTCTGAACACTTAGTAAATTCCAGCCCAATTAGGCGCATGGGTACTATTCGGACGCATGAACACTTAGGCGCATGGGCCACTGGGCGCATGGGCACTATTGGGGCGCATGGCCCTACCCTTAGTCATCCGACTTACATTTCTAGGCGCATGGACCACTATTCAGGCTTATGAGCAGACTTAAACATTTGTAAGGCAAATGTTGGGCGCATGAGCTAATGTTTAGGCGCATGACTTACACTTAATTCTTTCTAAGGCAATTTCAGACGTATGAACACTTATCTAGGCGCATGAGTATTCTGTAACATGTTTCTAGGATATTTTCAACCCTAATCATCAAACCCATCGGCTCTAAGCATAATGTGGCTATTCTAAACATGAGTAGCCTATAAACCATCCAGAACTAACATCCAACATTCACATTACATACGAGTATTCACATACAGTTTGTAAAAATCATTTTCATACGTTTTCAGCCCCAAATATGTTTCAAAACATGTAAAAACCGGGGTCTAGAACTCACCTAGTGCAACTTGGGTGTTCTTCCTTTTAACCCGCTTGCAAAGAGTTCAACACACCTAGAAATAATATCCAAACACATACACACAAGCACAAACACAACACATAAGCACATAATCACATAACCGGGCTAAAACCCATCATAAACACATAAAAACCATAAATTCTTACTTTGAATTCGATTTCTTCTGTTTTCTTCTTCAAAACCGAGTTCTGCTCTTTTTCCTTGTTTCTCTCTCTAAAATGACCGAGAATTGGGTGTAGGAAAGGTGATGGGCGGCCATGCCACCTTTATCACCAACTATTCTAAAGTTTTGTTCTTTTAGACACTTTTGGTCCCTCCACTTGGATGTTATAGCTTCTCTTTCTTTTATTCTTAATTTTCTTGTCTTTTAGAAAAATAACCGGGTGTTACACAATTTTATCATTTTTCATGCATTGCACAGAATTTGCACACAAACGAACACGGGTTCGCTTGTTTTTCACACACAGATAAACATAAGTTTATTTTGTTAAAATGAAATTATCTAAATAGAAATGTCAAGATTATGTTTGAGAATGTGTTTCAGATTTTTGCTGAAAGTGATAGCCATCATCAGTTGAGCAATGTACCTGTTTAGAGAACCTGTTCCTCAAGTTTGTAGAAGATACCAACTTACGAATCCTCCTCCTACATCTTCTGAAGCACTCAAGATTAGAGATTTGGGAAAGATGTTCCAATATCTTTACAAAGGATGCACTCGAAAAGGGGGAGCATATAAATAGTGGGAGCTTATGAGATGAATAATCTTTCTCATCGTATTCAGAAAGTTTCAATTTGAAGATCTTTCTATTATTGACTTGTCGGTGCTAATTTCATTTGCAGACTTTGATAATGATAGACTAAGGGGGAGTGTTGTTGGAGCTGTACAAGATAGTCTATATTATCAACAAAGTCAAAGTCAACAAAAGTCAACGTCATGGTCAAAGTCAACAAAAGTCAAACCCGACACGTTCGAGACGAAGAACCAAGACAAAATGTTGAAGATTTAGATGACTAGGAGTTATATTGTAATAAATATATTTTGTGTGAACAAAATATATTTTATCTTGTTTTTAGTCATTTTTATGCTTAATATGTAATTTTATATTAATTAGCCTAAGTCTAGGGGGTTAAGTGCAATTAGTGAATATTAGTCTAGACTATAAATAGGTTAATTGTCATTAGGTTTTGTTAATGGTTGCATGACCAATAGATTGAGGGATTACTTGGAAACACATTATTAGCAATCTAATTGAAGATCAATGGGGTTTTGATTGTGATTATCATATTTTGATCTATAATCTTCATGATTTGACTCAAGTGTGATTATCCTGGAGTTACAAGACGTGACATACATTGTGAACACCACTCAGTGAATCAGGTAAGTCCAATAGATACGCCACCGGACCTATTCTTTCTAGAATCTCAAATGGTCCAACATATCTTGGATTAAGCTTACCTCATTTGCCAAACCGAATTACCCCTTTTCACGTTGAGACTTTCATCAACACTTTGTCACTGGTTTGAAACTCTAAAGGCTTTCGTCACTTGTCTGTGTAACTCTTCTGTCTATCTCGCACTACACCCATGTGGTTTCGTATTTGTATTATCTTCTCAGTGGTCTCGTGTACCAACTCAGGACTAGTTAATTGACTATCACCAACTTCCGCCCAACAAATTGGTGATCTACACTTTTGTTCATATAACACCTTAAATGGTGTTGATTTGATACTAGTATGGTAACTGTTGTTGTACGAAAACTTAACTAATAGTAAATGAACTTCCCAGTTATTCTCGAATTCGATCACACAAGCTCGTAACATATCTTCCAAGTTTGAATAGTACGTTTGCTTTACCATCGGTCTGCTGATGATAGGTAGGCTCATATCTAGACATGTACCCAAAGATTTCTGTAACGATTACCATAAATGAGACGTAAAACGAGCATCCCGATCAGAAATAATCGAGATCAGCACACCATGTCTAGAAACATCCTCCTTTAAGTAAATTCGGGTTAACTTGTCCATTTTGTCAGTTTCCTTGATCGTGAAGAAGTTAGCTGACTTAGTGAGTCGATCCACGATCACCATATCATGTCACAACAACTAGGAGTCCTGGGCAGCTTAGTAATGAAGTCCATAGAAATCTATTCCCACTTCCACAAGGGGATTTCAGGTTATTGTAGTAACCTAGATGGTTCTGATATTCCACTTTAACCTTAGAACAGGCCAAACACTTGCTCACGTATATAGCTACATTTGCCTTCATGTTAGGCCACCAGTAGTGCGCCTTCAAGTCATGATACATTTTGTTAGAGCCAGGATGTATGGAATAGTTAGACTTGTGTGATTCACTCATAACCCAGTCTCTTAGATTCCCATGCAAAGGTACCCAAAGTCTATCCATGAAATACCGAATTCCATCAAATTTCACTTCTAAGTGTTTATCCATCCCGCGTAAAGATTTAGTTGCAACGTTCTTACCTTTCAAGGCTTCCGTCTGGGCTTCCTTGATCTGTTCGGGAAAGTGAGTGCTATCGTCAGTTCCAGGGCACGCACTCGTCGAGGCTTAGCGGATTCCTTTCTACTCAAGGCATCGACAACTACATTCGCCATTCCTGGGTAGTATTTAATAGCATAATCGTGGTCGTTTAACAATTCCACCCAACTTCATTTTGTAAGTCCCCTTTCCCAGGACGCTTACAGCTGGTAAATCATCGCACATAAAACATATACTTTACATTTAATCATTCATAAAACAATGCAGCGAAAACATAAAAATAACTTTTCATATCATTAAAAATGCTTTTGCAAGTTAATACAAGTGTTCTTTTCAAAACATCGTTCGTTCGCATTACAATGCAAAAACAATAACAAAAGAATGCCATTCAACATGCCAAGTAGCTGCTCCGTGCCATCCTCAGCAGTGCTCACCTGCCAACTGGAAAATGCATAAAAGTCAGCGTTGCTGAGTGATTTCTAGTTTTATAAATAAAACATACATTTCTTTCAAATTCTTACAATACTTTACATTTGCTCGTGATCATACACCTAGATAATATCATTTTTATCTTCATCATTCATTCGTTTACTTTCATCGTTCATTCATTATCCAGTGAAATGTACATTACCTCGAACATTGTGCACAAAGCGGGTAACTCAGCCAGAGGTCATTCATAGACCTCGAACATTGTGCACGAAGCTGACTCCAGTACCTAGGGCAAGTGCATTCACCATTATCTTTTCTCTTCATTCCAGATCAATGCCATATGCTATACCCGAACATTATGCACGAAGCGGGTAACTAAGCCTGAGGTCATTCATACACCACAAACATTATGCACAAAGCTGACTCTAGTACCTAGGGCAAGCGGCAAGGATCATTATTTGGTCAATCACAAGGATTGGACCCCAATGGCATCCTTTGGGGTAGCTAACCCGCACACATTGAGCTAACACCTACATAGGGGTGGCACCTCCATACATTTGCTTGCAAGCCTTCTTACATTAATTCGTTCGTTAATGCAGCATTCATTCATCATGTTCCTCTTCATTATCTTTCACTTTACATTACATAATACTCGTTTCATTATTCCATACATGTAAAGTCATAGGAAAGATACATACATTCATATAAAGGAAAATAAAATAAATCATAAATCAATCATGCAGGGCATCATACATACATAATATACATCATGCATAATGTTGGACCAAAAGAACCAATGAGCCAAGATCAAAAAACCTCTAAGTCCCACATGGTATCACAACAACTGCTGAAAGCCTCATCAGCAGTTTGACAAGTGCTGAAGACTTCAAAGCTGAAGATCAAGTGCTGAAGACTTAACAGCTGAAGAACTAAAGTGCTGAAGTACAATAGCTGAAGAAACAAGTGCTGAAGCTGAAAGACCAAAGTACTGAAGTACAACAGCTGAAGAGTTTACAAGTGCTGAAGATCAACAACTGACGTACAAAGTCTGAAGACAAAGACTGAAGACATCAGCTGATGATATCTACTGGAGTCATCAGCTGATGAAACATCTGAAGGTCAAAGTCTGAAGATCAAGTACTGAAGCCTCAGTAGTTTGTCACAACTGCTAAAGAGTACTTCTTCAGTAGTTGTGATATCAGTAGTTTTATATTCTAGTTTCAGTAGTTTTATGTTTCAGTAGTTTTGTAAAACGACTGAAGAGCTTGTTCTTCAGTCGTTGTAGTTTCAGTAGTTTTATATTTTGTACTTAACCCTGATATGTTCTCAGTAGTGTGAACATTTCAGTAGTTTGTTAAGAGTTAGTATTTTTGTATTAGATCTGCCAGTTGTCACTTTCCGTGATAACAGCAGTGATTGTTGCACTCTATATAAGGAGTGACAACCTATTGTAATTAAATGAATGATTAAATGAATAAATGATTTGATTAGAAACATTCCATATCTATAAACATTCCTTGAATCAGAAATATATTCTCTCGCTATAACGTATGTGCTCTTAATGCATACAAGCATCGACTTTTGCTACAATTTGTCTAATTCCTGTTCGTTTTCCGCTGCTTGAACTCTAATACATCAAACTTGTGATCGTGATCCTGTCAAATGGTATCAGAGCAGGTTAATCATTGATCGATCTAATAATTGATCATTGAAACTGCTATTCAAGATCTAAGTTTGATTGAATTAGCTTTGTTTTTGCAAGAAACGGTTATAGAGATTGAATTTTCTGTATTTCTGGTCATTCATCCTGAGATCTTTCCTGGTTTTCATTGAGTGTGTTGTGGTCTATGTAAAACTTTAAAAAAGCTTGAATTAAATTGTTTTTGAACTGAAAATGACTACTCCCTCCAATGATCCTCACAATACTGGTTCCTCAACCAAGCCACCAATGCTGGTTAGGAATGAGTATAACATATGGCAAAGAGAATGCTCCATCACCTGTCTGTTAACAGCGCAGGTTGTTGGACATCAGTGGTACATGGTCCACACAAGCCTATGGTGAATAACCCGGAAACCAATCAAATGGTTCCGAAGAGGAGGGAGCAATACTCAAATGAGGATAAGAAGTTGCTTGAATTGATGCAAAAGCCCATGGAATTCTGGCCATGGCACTGCCAAATGAAATCTATTTGGGCTAATGCATCATGAAACTGCCCATGACCTCTGGAATGCCTTGAAAGAACAATTTGGAGGAACAGATGAGGTCTTGGCAAATAATAGAGAATCCTCGCCCAACAATATGAGACATTTCTCATAGAAAGGGTGAGACACTGACTCAACAATATAAGCGGTTCTCTTGTTTGATCTCTGAATTAAAAATGGTCAAACTTGAGTACATAATATCCAGATGAATAACAGATTTCTCAGATCACTGCCTGAGAGATGGGACACATATACTATTGTCCTACGCTCCAGTGCAAGTTTGGACAAACTATCTCTCACCCAACTCCATGGGAAACTGCTCACGTTTGAGAGAGAGATAGAACAGAAGAGAAAGTTGTCTTCATCTGGAAAGCTCACTGAAGACTTTGTACCAGGCAACACTGCCTTGGTGGGTCATGAGTCAGAATATGCTTCATCTGAATGCCAGTATGATGAGCATATTAATTTCTCTTCAAGCACTTCTGATTCTGCATTTGTGAGTGTTGATGGTCAGTTTACTGGGTGTAATAATGACAATCTATGCTTCATTATGGATGATCTCAAGGGGATTGCTGATGATGACTTAGAAGAGATGGATATTTTGAGCCAAATGGCCTGATAAATATCAGATTTCAGAAGTTCTATAAAGAACTAGAAGAAAATTCCCAGGACTCTCTGGCAAAACCAAAGTTGGTTTTGACAAGAGCAAGTTGAGGTGTCACAAATGCCAAAGGCTTGGACACTTTGCAAGAGAGTGTAGATCAACTGCATCTAACTCCACTGCACCTTTGTGACTTTTCCTGGCAATAGTCAACAACACAGAGGGCAACATCCTGTCACTTCTATCATCATCCTCAACAACAATCTCCGGCATATTTGTTCCTCAGGGTCAAATGCCATATCCGTACCCTTGTTATTACATGCCACAGTCAAATCAAGTTCAAGTTCCTATGGCACCACAACCTCATGCACTACCAGAACCTCAGCCATCCCAATCTCATCAACAAACTCAACCTCAACAACACAGCTTCTTCACCCCAGGAGTTGTTGACTGGAGCAGTTTACCAGATGACATGTTTGGTCATGACCAACTGTTCTCAGGTGCTGGTCAACATGGTGGTGACAGTCCTTTTGGGAATCTAGCTCTTATGGCTTTGGAGTCTGCTGATACTTCATTTTCTAATGCCTCTACACCTCAGGTATCACAGGTATCCTCTGAGGCAAAAGCCAAATTATGTTCTGAACCATGCATAGCAGCATTTGCTCCATTAGAGAAGCAAATGTAGCTCTATTAATAAGAACATTGAGTTAGAACAAATAATTTCCAAAAACAAAGCTGAGTTTGAGTCTGTGCTTAAGATAAAGAAAAAATGATGAGATTTATAAACTGAATTGCCAAATAATTGATGATAAGGCTAGAGAAGAGGTACTTCTAGAGAAGTACAAAGATCTCAAAGAAACCCTTGCAGTTACCCAGGTAGAGTGTGATAGATGGGTACAATCATGCAAAGGTTTTGAAATGCTTCTTAGTAAGCAATCTGCTTCAAATGTGAAGTTTGGAATTGGTTACAATCACACTGCTCCACCTACAGATTTTACCCCAAGAGCAGAGGAAGAATCTGATGGTGAGAGTGACAACCAATCCATCACATCATGTGACCTACCTTCTGACACAGCACAATCAGAAGTAGCAGTCAGCATCAAGTCCTCTTTGAACCTATCAGCTGATGTTGATGGTTCAAATGCTGACACTCACATGATTAATGAGTTGATCAAATCAGGAGTTAATTCTGAAGGTCCTGAAAGGACTAGAGAGCAGGATTTAACACCTGAGTTCAAACTTCAACTGTTGTCAGTACTGAAGAGAAGAAAACTGACAGTAGAAAGAGTTTGAAGTCTACTAAAGAGGCAGTCAGAAAGCAAACAATGCTTCCAAAGCATTGAAGAACAAGTCTTCAGTTGCTTCACCCTCTTTAGTTGATGATCAACCTAAGATGAAGAAGAAACCATGTGAAGTGAGTATGTGTTTGTTCAATCATCTTACAGATGATTGTTGGTACAAAAGAGGTTCCAAACTCAAACAAAAAGAAGAAATAATGAGAATAATGGTAAAAATGAAAACTGAGTTTTGAGACCACATTGTATCATCAACATCAAATCCTGTAACCCTTAAGTCCTTAAAGAAATCCAAAAAGGAAGGGGTTAAACAGGTGACAGCTGAGAATGCTCAGAAGAAGAAGGGGCAACATAGGAACTTATTAAACTCCACTGGCAATGTGTCTGATGAGCTGAAAGCTTTATCACAAAATCAGACACAGCTGGTTATGATGGTTCAACATCTGTTGGGAAGAGTTAACCAACTAGACGCTCCTATGTTGAAACCACAGAAAAGGAGGTCCAAGCCAAAGGACTTCTCTTCTAAACCATCTTCTTCCTCTCAGGCTGTTGTTTCAGATAAACCTGTTAGTTACCATCTATTGATGAGACCAGGCCCAAAACCAAAAAGGTTTGGGTCTCTAAAACTAACTGATTGTTATTATTGCAGGGTTCTTCAACATGCCAAAGTAGCATCTGGTATGTAGACAGTGGGGGATCTATGCACATGACTGGGAACAACTCTCTTCTTCATGACTACTCTCAAGGAAAGAAGGGATTTGTTTCTTTTGGCAATAATGCTAGGGGTTACATCATTGGTAAGGGCTTTGTCTCCAATGGAGAAATCAAATTTAATGATGTTAATCATATGGAAAATCTCAAGTACAATCTCTTGAGTGTCAGTCAAATGTGTGATAAAGGCCATGTTGCTCTTTTCACCAGTCAAAACTGTAGGATTCTGTCATCCAAAGTTTTGCACTTGATTGACAAGGTGTTGGATGATCACACTCTCCTGAGCCAACAGGACAGGAAGAGTGTATGCCTTAGATCTTTCTAAGAAATAGATCTCAAAGGCAATCCTTGCCTATTTTCCAAAGCCTCTTCTCAAGAATCTAAACTGTGGCACAGAAGGCTTGGTCATGTTAATCTCAAAAACATGACTCAGCTTACCCACAATAGTTTAGTCAGAGGCTTACCAATAAAGGAGTTCCACTGTGATGAAACCTGCACTGCTTGTTTAAAAGGAAACAACACAAAGTCTCATTCCCTCCTATTGAAGTGCCTAAGTCCACTGCCTGCTTGCAATTACTGCATGGATCTATTTGGTCCTGTGAGAGTAATGAGCATGGCAAAGAAGAAATACTGTCTGGTAATTGTGGATGATTACTCCAGATTTGTATGGACTTTCTTTCTACATTCAAAGGATGAGGCTTCTCAGAAGATTATTCACTTTGTGTTGTATATTGAGAAGCAGTATTCCCTTCCAGTCAAGTGTATTAGGAGTGACAATGGAACTGAGTTCAGAAATCATACACTTGATGACTTCTATCTTTCAAAGGGGATCAAAAGGCAGTTTAGCATCCAAGGACTCCAGTACAAAATGGAGTAGTGGAGAGAAAGAACAGGACCCTCATTGAAGCTGCAAGGTCCATGCTGGCTGACTCAGGTTTGCCACTGACCTTTTGGGCTGAAGCTGTCAACACAGCTTGCTATGTGCAAAATAGAGTTTTAGTAAACCAGAGGTTGATGAAGACTCCATATGAAGTTCTCCATCATTTGGCTCCTCTGATTTCATTTTTCAAAGCATTTGGGTGTCCCTGTTTTATTCTCAACACAAAGGATCAACTCCAAAAATTTGATCCTAAGGTGGATGCAGGGTATTTTGTTGGTTATTCATCTACTTGTAAGGCATACAGAGTCTTCAACTGCAGAACAAAGATGGTTGAAGAAACTCTACATGTTAAGTTCAATAAATCTCCAAAGGACAAGATTCCACAAAGCCCTGTGGAGTTATTTATTTGGACATACTGCAATATGTTCCTCATCAAACTCCTGCTGTTGCTCCTGTCAACAGTTCACCACCTGGTGGTACTGCTGAGGATGATGATGATTGCAGTACTCACCTATTCAGGTTTAGTGATCAGTTGCCTGATTCAGCTAGACTTGATGTTCCTGTAGCTCCAGTAGCACCATCCACAACAAATGCTGATGAGATCTCTTCGAATTCAACTTCCTTTGAATTACCTCCACTGATTGGTTTCAAGGAAATGATTCACCATCACCATCTGTTACTGCTGAGCCTGCTACAAACACTTGCACAGATCTCATTGTGTATCAAGATCTGAAGAATCACCCTATGTCTCAAACCATTGGTGATATCACTGCTGGAGTATCAACAGAAGTCAATTGTCAATTTCTGCTTCTATGCTCTCTTCATCAGTCAGCAAGAGCCAAAGAATTATCACATTGCTTTAAAGGACAATGGATGGGTTGAAGCCATGCAGCTTGAGCTTCTCCAGTTCACGAAACAGCAAGTGTGGGAACTGGTTCTCTACCTCCAGGTAAGTGTGCAATAGGCACTAAATGGTGTTTAGGAACAAAACTGATGAAAATGGGCTTATTGTTAAGAACAAGGCCAGACTGGTTGTTCAGGGGTTTGCACAAGAAGAAGGTATTGATTATGATGAAACCTTTGCCCCTGTAGCCAGACGGAAGCAATTCGGTGTTTTTAGCTTATGCTGCTTATCAAAACCTTAAAGTTTTTCAAATGGATGTCAAAAGTGCATTTTTGTATGGAAAAATTAAAGAAGAGGTTATGTATGTCAAACCCAGGCTTTGAGGACAATAAACATCCTAATTGGGTGTATAAGCTGATAAGGCTCTTTATGGGTTAAAACAAGCTCCTAGAGCCTGGTATGAGACATTATCAAACTTTCTTCTCGAAAATAATTTCACTAGAGGCTCCATAGATAAGACTTTATTCATTAAGAAAGCTGGGCAGCATAATCTACTTGTTCAAATTTATGTAGATGATATTATTTTTGCATCCTCTGAAAAAGTTGTGTGATGCCTTTACAAAGTTGATGCAACAAAAGTTTGAAATGAGTGCCATGGGAGAATTACAGTTCTTTCTGGGGTTTGCAAATCAAACAAAAGGCTGATGGAATTTTCATTCATCAGTCCAAATACACAAAAGATCTTTTGCAAAAGTTTGATTTACAAAACTGCAAGCCCTGTTCTACCCCCATGTGCAGCACCACACAACTGGATACAGATCAGAAAGGTAAAGTGGTTGATGAAACACTTTACAGATGTATGATTGGGTCCTTGATGTATTTAACAGCTTCTAGACCAGATATTAGTTTGCTACATGTGTTTGTGCTAGATTTCAGGCTGCTGCACCTAAAGAGTCTCACCTGATTGCAGTCAAGAGGATCTTTAGATATCTGCAAGGCACTCGATCTCTAGGTTTATGGTATTCTACTGGACATTCTGGTAAATTAGTTGCTTTTTCTGACAGTGACTATGCAGGGTGTAAGTTGACAGGAAATCAACTTCTGGTGGATGTCAATTCCTAGGCAACTGCTTGATTTCTTGGCAGAGCAAGAAACAGACCTCAGTTGCTACATCAACTGCTGAAGCAGAGTACATTGTTGCTGCAAGTTGTACATCTCAGGTACTCTGGCTTCAAAACCAACTTTTGGATTTGGCATTACAGAGACTAAGACTCCATTGTTAATGGATAGTGCTTCAGCTCTTTGCATTGTCAAAAATCCAGTCCAGCACTCTAGGACCAAACATATAGAGATCAGACATCATTTTATAAGGGATTGTTTTGAAAAAGGTCTGATTGATCCTAAGTTTGTGCCTAGTGCTGATGAGCTTGCAGACATTTTTACTAAGCCTTTGGATAGTTCAACTTTCCAAAACCTGGTGTTAAGGCTTGGTATGCTGCAGCTAGAATAAGTGACAACTACTGATGATCTTAGTAATAAGTACTGATGATCATTAGTAACTATGTCACATACAAGTACTGATGAGCTCTTTTACCCTCAGCAGTTTTATCACTACTGAAGGCTAAATGTCTCACAAGTACTGAAGTACTTCATTGTTCTAAACTACTGAGTAGTTACAACTACTGATGCAGCTACAACTACTGCAATCAGTAAAAACAGATAAGTACTGATGTCCTATGAAACAACTGAAATCAGCCAAAAAGGCTGATGAATGTGTTGAGGACAGTATGAAAAAGCTGACAAGCTAAGAAATGACGAAAACAACTGAAGAGAACTTTCTCTTCAGTCGTTTCTCAACTGCTGGTTCATTCTAAAGAACTAAAGCAAAACCATGTCTTCAGTAGTTTTATAACTACTGATGACTAATACCAAGTCTCAGTTGTTACAACAGCTGATGACAAAACCCCTGTCTTCAGTAGTTTCATAACTACTGATGACAAACACCAAGTCCTCAGTTGTTTCAATCATCTGAAGCCAAAACCACGGTCTTCAGTAGTTTTCTAACTATGATGCCTAACACCACGACTTCAGCTGTTTCAACGTCTGAAAGGATAATACCATGTCAACGGTCGTTTAAAACTACTAATGACTAACACCACATCCTCAGTCGTTTTCTTATCCGTACCCTATAAATATCCCTGACCTAAGCTCTCAATGCTTCATCTTCTTCAACCTAACGTTCCTCTCCAAAACAAGTTCCCTCTTCTCAATGGCGTCCATGCAAATTAAACCACGACACAACTGTGTTGCTACCTCACTAAATCGCCCATCTGGACTAAGTTCGATACTGCTATCGATCTTATGGTTCATTCCCAATACAATACGGCATTTCTTCTGAATCCCATACTACATGCCGAATCCCTTCCAACAATTGGATGAACGTTACTATTACCACTGGGGAGAACAGCACACCATCTCTCCAGTCGGTCGTAAACAACAAAGAAGTAGTTATCACTCCTGCAATAATCCGCAAAATTCTTCATCTGAATGATGCTAGTTCTCCTGCTGGATATCCGAAGGGCACCACAGATCTATCCTTGCCCAACATGGATATCAAGGCGATCTCAGTGCCTCCACTATCTGAAGAAACAGTTTAATGACGCTGAGCGCCTAATCTTTCACATGGTGAATGTCTGTTTGGCCCCTAAGACGTCGTCTTGGGATCAAATGTCGACAAAATGGCAGCAGGTAATGTATTCTATTCTTGAGCAACAACCACTAAACTTTTCAGAAATAATATTTTCGGAGCTCAAGGACATGGCTCAAAAACTAACTGCCAACCGTTGGATACTATATCCACGGTTCATAATGGCCATCATTACAAACCAGCTTAATGCTGAGGGACTTGTTGGCTTGGGAGTCCCTGCTACGGCTGTTCTGCCGAAGTATACTCCCGGCACACTCGACCACACACTCAAAATTGCTGTCAAGCTGCGAAAACCCACGCAGCTGGAACCCACAGCCACCACCTCCAAATCAAAAGTCCCCACCAAACCCACCAAAAAGAAACCAAAAAATGGCTACTCAGGGAATTGAGTCCCCTGAGGATGCCCCTACAACACAAACGCAGGATATATCCACTAGTCCAAACCCCCTAGGGGATACAATGACTCTTCCAGCCACAGCCGCTCAGGCTTCCTCTCAACAGGAGCCTGCAGCAACCACACAAGGGGTACCTACATATCTGGGATCTTCCTCACTTGAGGGGATTGCCATTGAAGAGCACCAACCTCCCCAGGTGCACACTGCTTCTATCCCTTCACCCCAGACAACCGCCCCTCACAGCCAACTTTAATAGTTGCACAAGTGCTGACTCAACTGCACTCCTCACCCCCTCCCCAGAGACCACTTACTACTGGGAATACCTCTACAATTGAGGGGGAGGACACAGTGCACTTGAGAACCCACAGAACAGGGGGTTACCACTTCTATCTCCTGGTGTAGACAAGGAGCTTAGAATATCTAGTGAGGCTGCCACCTCCTCTGACTCAGCACATGATCAGAATGAGGCTGGTAACATTACCAAGACCTCACTAGAGGCAACAGCCGATGATGGACACTGTCCTGAGGCTGGAAGTCCCCAGTACCAAGCACAAGGGCACATGCATCAACTGGTCTACACCCAGTGCATGTAAATCCTGCTCTAAGCAGGAGGTCAGATGATTCAGCTTCGGCTGATGATGACCTGGGCTTCTTCTACGATGTTCTTGCCCAGAACACAATCCTTGAAGAGAAAGTCAGTAGGCTGCAAAACCTACTTGATCAACTCTCACAAGGAGAAAGACCATCTGCCTCTACTCAACCACAGATGGCACCTTCACTGAAGGTTCCCCACACTGAGCCACTCCAAACTCAACCACATGCCTCTGCTTCAGGCCCTACTTCTCAGGAACAGAACCCTCCTGAGCAAATAGGTGTTGTACTTCAAAATTCCCTCCCTCTCATCACACCCCTAATCACTGATATTGTGACTAAAGCCATTGATGAGAGGCTTTCCTCAACTTTACAGCCCTTGATTGATGCTGCTGTACAAAAGACTCTTTCTGCGGTCCAAACCCCCTCCTCCAATGCATCCAAAAAGGGGGAGAGTACTGCAGTGAAAGAAAAGAAGAGGAAAAGAACAGAGGAAAAGAAGGAAGAGAAGCAAGCCCAAGAGGAGGAGAAAGAAAAGCAACCTCTGCTCACTTACAAGCGAAAGAAAAGTGCTGATGATCATACTGCTGAAGACAAATCCTTGGAGGAGCTGGTAAAAGAAGCTGACACTACACACAGCCGCTCCATGGATAAAATAATCGAACAACTCTTCAGGCAGGGGTTTCACATAGCCACACTGGATAGTGAGATCAGAAGGTTGGAAGTGCAAGAGATACAAACCCGATGGGCAGGGTATGATGCTCTGGAAAAAGAGAGGTTGGAAATAATGATCCGCTTTATTGCAAAATACTTGGGAAGATCGTTAATGGAGATTCGCGCATGGACCAGGGACAGTATTCTGGCTATAGCCACCAGAATCTGTCTGTCTGAGCAATTCAACAAAGGGATTATTGTGGAAGCCCTTGATGAGGCTGGGGCTGGTAAAAGGTTAGAGATGGCTAAACTCACAAAGGCGAAACTAACTACAAAGATGCTGGATCAACCTTCCCTTCCACCCACTCAAAAGATCCTATCCCTTAAATCTCCCAACCAATCTCTAAGCCAAAATCCAAACATCCTCATTCTTAAACCAATTCCTTCACCAACCCAACCATCATCCAGTGATGCACCCAGAAGGAGGAGAAGGGTTGTTGAGGATGGAAGAAGAAGACGATGAGGAGGATGAAGATGATAGTCTGCCACTCTCTGCTGTTCTAAGCTGCCAAAACCCCAAAGTCAACCCATGATCACACCTGACTCTCAAAGGGAAATGGTCAGAGTCAAGATAGAAGAAGAAGAACAGCAGAGAAACAGCACGATGAGCAACTGTTGAAGATGGTTGACAAGGAATTTCCTCAGTCATCATCTATTCATGCCATGAAAGGGCATGCTCAAAGGCTGTACACTCTCAGGCACACTTTTCAGTATCAGAAGGAGAGAGTGAGAGTATGGCCGGACCCCAGGGTGAGTTCTAGAATCCATAAAAGAACTATTCCTCACAGATACAATGGCCAGGTACGAAAAAAAATAGATTCTACCATCATGTTGGCCACTGTAGTCTCACCTTAGGAAATCATTGATGAATTCAAGAAAGCTCACCAAGCAAAGAAGACCCCTCAAGCTTTACTAGAAAACAAGATGATTAAGAAGGGGTTGTTATATAAAAAGCTTGAAGACATCCAGAAGAATGAGCTCCAGTTACTCTGTAACACCCATGATCACACCTGATCTCAAAGGGAAATGGTCAGAGTCAAGATAGAAGAAGAAGAACAGCAGAAACAGCACGATGAGCAACTGTTGAAGATGGTTGACAAGGAATTTCTCAGTCATCATCTATTCATGCCATGAAAGGGCATGCTCAAAGGCTGTACACTCTCAGGCACACTTTTCAGTATCAGAAGGAGAGAGTGAGAGTATGGCCGGACCCCAGGGTGAGTTCAAGAATCCATAAAAGAACTATTCCTCACAGATACAATGGCCAGGTACGAAAAACAATATATTCTACCATCATGTTGGCCACTGTAGTCTCACCTTAGGAAATCATTGATGAATTCAAGAAAGCTCACCAAGCAAAGAAGACCCCTCAAGCTTTACTAGAAAACAAGATGATTAAGAAGGGGTTGTTATATAAAAAGCTTGAAGACATCCAGAAGAATGAGCTCCAGTTACTCTGTAACACCCGGCCCTTCGCATCAACAATATTGTCCGCTTTGCTCACGAGGAGCTCACAGATTTGCTTTTGGTTGCCCGGGTGAAAACTTCCCAGGGAGGTCACCCATCCCTAGATTGCTCCCACCTGAGCACGCTTAACTGTGGAGTTCTCCTCTCATCCACAGCCAATACGCCCAAAACGCGTTGTTAATGTTAGAGGCCAGGCATTCCTTATGAACCAAGAATCTCTCTTGTTCACGGCCGATGTGGGATATGTGTAGGGTGTCACAAGCACCCCCTGTTTGGACTCATCGTCCTCGATGAGCCCGAGAAGTCACCATCCTTGGTGAGGTATGTCCCACACCCCGAACGACACAGGAGTGACTCTGATACCATTCTGTAACACCCGACCCCTCGCATCAACAATATTGTCTGCTTTGCCCACGAAGAGCTCACGGATTTGCTTTTGGTTGCCCGGGTGAAAACTTCCCAGGGAGGTCACCCATCCCTGGATTGCTCACACCTGAGCACGCTTAACTGTGGAGTTCTCCTCTCATCCACAGCCAATACGCCCAAAACGCGTTGTTAATGTTAGAGGCCAGGCATTCCTTATGAACCAAGAATCTCTCTTGTTCACGGCCGATGTGGGATATGTGTAGGGTGTCACATACTCCTTGAAGGCAACCATCCTGATGAACTTGTATATAGGGAGGTAACTACGGTGGAGCTGAAAAATGGCAGGACCATGAAGTACTTACCAGAGTACTATGGTCCAGAGTTCTTCTTCGAAGGAGGAGCAGAAGAACTCTCTCAGGAGGAATAAGTTGTTCTCCTTGAGGCCTATGTCCGAGAGTCATACAGACTCATTATGGGAAGTAAATCTCATGAATTGGATAACAACTCTGTGTCCAGTTCCCCAAAACAGAGTTCCCATTCATACCATGCCAAACAAATATCTGAGATTTCTTCCCAGGCCGGAGCTTACATGGGTCATCTTCTCTACTGATCAAGAAGGAAAAAGACCAACATTTTGCCAACAATAAGTGGGATAATAAATAATTTAGAGGTTTTGGCTGCATTGGTTCAGGGGGAGTTTGTTGGACCAAAAGAACCAATGAGCCAAGATCAGAAAACCTCTAAGTCCACATGGTATCACAACAACTGCTGAAAGCCTCATCAGCAGTTTGACAAGTGCTGAAGACTTCAACAGCTGAAGATCAAGTGCTGAAGACTTCAACAGCTGAAGAACTAAAGTGCTGAAGTACAACAGCTGAAGAACTAAAGTGCTGAAGCTGAAGACCAAAGTACTGAAGTACAACAGCTGAAGAGTTTACAAGTGCTGAAGATCAACAACTGACGTACAAAGTCTGAAGACAAAGACTGAAGACATCAGCTGATGATATCTGCTGGAGTCATCAGCTGATGAAACATCTGAAGGTCAAAGTCTGAAGATCAAGTACTGAAGCCTCAGTAGTTTGTCACAACTGCTGAAGAGTACTCTTCAGTAGTTGTGATATCAGTAGTTTTATATTTCTAGTTCAGTAGTTTGTTAAACGACTGAAGAGCTTGTTCTTTAGTCGTTGTAGTTTCAGTAGTTTTTATTTTGTACTTAACACCCTGATATGTTCTCAGTAGTGTGTGAACATTTCAGTAGTTTGTTAAGAGTTAGCTATTTTTGTATTAGATCTGCCAGTTGTCACTTTCCGTGATAACAGCAGTGATTGTTGCACTCTATATAAGGAGTGACAACCTATTGTAATTAAATGAATGATTAGAATGAATAAATGATTGATTAGAAACATTCCATACTATAAACATTCCTTGAATCAGAAATATATTCTCTCGCTATAACCGTATGTGCTCTTAATGCATACAAGCATCGACTTCTTGCTACAATTTGTCTAATTCCTGGTCGTTTTCGCTGCTTTGAACTAATACATCAAACTTGTGATTGCTGATCCTGTCACATAACCATGCAACATCATCATCATCAACAACATCAAGCACATATCCTACATGTCCATCATACCATCTATGACCCCAAAAGTCAACTTACATAACCCCCGGGAATCTCCTAGGTCAAAGCCTACATTACTCCTTTTTCTCCCAAAAAGTCAGAATTTTTTTTCTTAAGTGCTCATCCGCATTTCCTGTAGTTCATCCGCATTTGCTATAGTTCATCCGCATTGGGCTTATTGTTCTTCCGCATTGGATTTACTTCATCCGCATTTAAGTTTCATCATCCGCATTTGCCTAACTCATCCACATTTCATATACTCAGTCAATGTTCATCCACATTGACTTCATCCGCATTGACTCACTTTGCTCATCCGCATTTCCATACTTGGTCAATGCTCATCCGCATTGACCTCGTCCGCATTGACTTACTTTGTTCATTCGTATTTCCATACTTAGTCAATGCTCATCCGCATTAACCTCATCCGCATTGACTTACTTTGTTCATCTGCATTGGCCTGCTCCATCACTTATGCACATTCTAAACTTAACATATGAGCCTAGACATCAGATCTCAATTCACCATCATTATGTTCTAAGCTTACATCCTACATTCTAAATCTTAGAATCATCATCATACATCAGCAAACATGAACATAATCACGCATCATAACATAACATCATTATATACACTTTCAAACATGCGGGTCCGAAACCCAGTTAATGAAAACATACATTCATGCAATTCCAACCCCAAAATCTGCTAAAACAAGTAAAAGAGGGGTCTTAGATCTCACCTTTGCAGCTCTTGAGTATGGCTTCTTCCAAACTCATTTGCAAATTGATTTCACTTCCTAGAAACCCACTAAAAACATACCCGAGCATATACAAACACACATAAGCATAAACCCGAGGATAAGACCAGTCAAGAACACCATAAAAGCATGAATTCTTACCTTGAATTCGAATTCTTTCTTGTTCTTCCTTCAAAACCAAGAATTTGCTGCCCTCTCTCTCTAACCCGTAAATCAGTGGTGTATGTGACATATGGCGGCCATACCGCCTTTTACACCCACTTTTCAAACATTTTGTCCTTTTGGACACTTTTTACCCCTAGACTTGGGTTTTATTTCTCTTCCTTCTTTTTCTTCACTTAATCTTCTTTCTTGTCTAAAAATAGCTGGGTGTTACACATTTTCTCATGTTAAGCTCTTTATGCTTAAAGATATGTTGAAGACTCTTGTGATCGGTGTAAGTATTGCACTTGGTACCATTGATCTTCAAGGAAAAGACGATTGCTCCTAACTCCAAGTCATGAGTAGTGTAATTCTTTTCATGTATCTTTAGTTGTCGCGAGCCATAAGCTATTACTTTGTCACGTTGCATTAGGACACAACCAAGTCCTTGGATAGAAGCATCACAATAAACCACAAAAGCAACACTTCCTTCAGGTAATGCTAATATCGGTGCGCTACAGAGTTTCTGCTTCAGCAACTGAAAAACATCTTTTTGACTTTTACCCCATTTATAGGTTGTTCCTTGATGTGTCAAAGCTGTGAGAGGTTGAGCGATCTTTGAAAACCCTTAATGAAATGCCAATAGTAGCCTGCCAGTCTAAGAAATTTTCTTTATCTCACTAGGCGTCTTGGGTACCGACCAGTTCTTTATAGCCTCAATCTTTGCACGATCCACATGTATTCCTTATTGTTAATAATGTGACCCAAAAACTACACTTCACGAATCCAGAAATCACACTTAGAAAACTTGGCATACAACTTCCTTTCTAAGTAATTCTAGGATTAAATGTAGGTGCTCTCAGGTTCCTTCTTGGTCCTAGAATAAATCAATAAGTCATCAATAAAGACGATAACAAACTGATCAAGGTAGGGTTTGCTTACACGGGTCATGAGATCCATGAACACTGCTGCTGCATTAGTAAACCCAAATGACATAACCAAGAATTCATTGTGACCATAACGAGTGCGAAATGTAGTTTTGGAGATGTCTTCCTCTAGGACTCTTAGTTGATGATAACCAGATCTCAAGCCAATCTTCAAATAGTATCTTGATCCCTGAAGCTGATCAAATAAGTCGTCGATACGAGGTAAAGGGTATCAGTTCTTAATTGTGACCTTGTTCAGTTCCCTATAGTCGATGCACATTCGAAGAGTGCCATCTTTCTTCTTAACAAAGAGAACATGTGCTCCCCATGGAGATGAGCTCGATCGGATAAACCCTTTATCCAACCGTTTCTTGAGTTGTGTAGATAATTCTTGCTGTTCGTTTAGTGCTAATCGGTAAGGTGCTCGCACAATCGGAGCAACTCCAGGAGTAAAATCGACTTGAAACTCAACTTGACGATGAGGTGGTAGTCCAGGCAGATCCTCTAGAAATACCTCTTGGAAGTCAAGAACCACCGGAATTTCTCTACTTTATTTTCCTGTTGTTGCTTATTGGAGACGAGGGCTAATATGGCTAAATGACCCTTGTGTAGCCATATCTGAGCCTTCATGAATGATATGATGCCTATGACAGCACCACTCTTTCCCTTAATCGAAAGAGTTTCCCCGTCTACCAAAGGAATGAAAATGACCTTCTCATGACAAATCATCTCTGCCTGTTTCTTGGATAGCCAATCCATGCCAACGACCACATCGAAACTTCCAAGAGAAATAGGTATAAGATCAATATCGAAGGTATGACCAGCAAGTTCTATCTTGCAATCCTTAAAGATACGCGTAACAGAGATTCGCTTACCATTAGCCAATTCTACAACATACTTAGACTCCAATGCAGATGGCATATCACTTAAGAGGCTACAAAACTTGGTAGATATAAAGCTCCTATCGGCTCTAGTATCAAATAGTATAGAAGCAAAATGACCATTAACAGGGAATTTACTAGTATGGTAGTAGGATCGTTTAGAGCCTCACTTGAACCCATGACAAAGGTTTTCCCTTTGGCTACACCATTGGTGCCACCATTGTTGTCACCATTGCCATTGTTGTTATTATTACAATCATTCTTCTTGCCATTCCCATTTCTTCTCAGTTAAGGACAGTTTCTCTTATAATGCCCTTCCTTTCCACACTCAAAGCAACCCTTTGGTGTTTCTTGGGGCAGCTGGGTTGCTGAGGATTCTTCATTAGTTCCCCACGACAATACATTGCCACATGTCCAACCTTCCCACAACGCTGGTATCAAAAACTATCACACCTGCAAGTGTGGTGGTAGTTGCATCGTTACACCTGGGATTCTTCCCACATATGCACCTGGTCCTTGGATGATGAAGATGATTGGTTGAGGTTGCGATTGTTATCAAACCGCCTTTGTTGTTGTTGTTGCTGATGAGGTTGATGTTGTTGAGCTTGGTTACCAGATGACAATCCCTAGCAAGCATTGTTCTCTGATTTTTGTTTGTTATCAGGCACGCTTGCCACAGTGCCCCGCTTGGGTAACTTTCCTTGTTCCACAACTTGGTTAGTAAGCTTGTGAGCTAACCGTATAACCTATTGAATAGTAGGGAGATTTGCAGCAGTCACCATTTCTCCGGCACCAAACCACGTAAGTAGAGCGCAATTCGTCGACTTGGCGGGTCAACCATGCCAGGACAGAGTGTCACCAGCTTATGAGACCTAGTGGCGTATGCCTCAATGTCAGATCCTTCCATCTTTACATTACCAGCTCTCAGCTTCTAGTTTCTAAACTTCATTACGAAGATCCCTCCATCATCATTGCTTGAACTCACCTTATGACATAGCATTAGCCATCTCTTGGCCTACATTAGACTTGAGCATTCCACCACGAGAAGCGCTACAACTGTCAAGTGTTCCTTCGGCTCCTCCTCAGCTCCCTCCCCGGGGCTTACCAAGGCTGGCGCTAGTTCTATAGCTCATGTATTGAACTATTCCTCGGATTGAGGCACTAAAGCTACATAGCCTATTAGGTTGCAGGTAGTGGCTATAATAGGCGTCTCTACTTATTAGGGTAGGAATCGTACATGGAATTTGTTTTCTTTTCTATCATCCTAATTAGTCCAGGCGATACCAATCCCAATTGTCAGGATTAGCCTGTCCCCTTAATTCTTGACTCATCTAGAAAGTAACATCAAGATATATTAATGGGGTATAAACCATTAGCACAAGACGACAAATGAAGAATAGAACTCGGTTCCTTTGCTAGTGGGTGTTTTGTAAGGATTCCTGAAGTCTGATGCAACCAAAACTGCCTAAGTGTTTCAGCACATGCACTAAGTACTGAAGTGAAGAATGCTTCGGAAGAATTACACAAAGCATTAGAAATATCTAAGTGTAATTTCTTCCGAAGCCAAGACCAATATCTTCCGAAGCCTAACATGAAGTCTTCCGAAGCTTGAAGAGACAAAGTCTTCCGAAGCTTCAACCTATGAAGACAGATTTCTTCCGAAGACTTTTAGTACACATGCTTTATCTGATGTACTGTTCCATAAAGCACCTTTCCCGCTGCGTCTCTGATAAGTCACCAACTTACAAGAGTTGGTGAAAAGGTCCATGCTTTTGGTAACTGTACATTGAGGTCTTGTGTCTGAAACTTTCTACTTTATGTACTTTATCCTTTTTGTAATGTATAAGGATGTGAGCTATGGCATGTCATAGTCACAAGGTCAAAAGGCAGATATGCCTTTTGATCCTACAATTGATTTTGTTAGTGTCTAGTCAATTGTATCCAGCTGGCTTTCATAGTATAGCCGGCTGTAGGTTGTAGTATAAGTATTCCAAGTTCTTGTATCTTTCCATATGCTTTGTAACACTTGTAAAAGAACTTGAGAAAGCAATATACTGCTCCCTTGAAAACTATACTCTCTTGTTCTGTCTCTTGCTTTACTTGTGTTCTCTGCATCACCTTTGGTTACCTAGTTCACTGTTTGATTAAGATTTAGTTAATCTCCTCATTGTGTTGTTGTGTTGTAATTGTGTTCAAGCCCTTGAACGATCCTGCAATTGGTATCAGAGCTCTCAGGCTCGTGATATAAGATCTAACCATCTTAAGATCCCTCACACACACAAAAACTAAACTTTTTCAATGGCTTCCATCTCAAAGACTGATATGGAGACTGGAACCATGAACAAATCCCCATTGATCACTCTTGATGACTTCGACACCTGGTGCATGAGGATGGAAGGCTTCATCAGGTCTCTTGACTCAAGAATGTGGGAATCTGTTGAATATGGACCTTTCATACCTAGCACCCCCTCTGCTACCGGTGCTGGTATGATTCCTAAAGATGTGGCCAACTACTCAGATGAAGATAGGAAAAGAGTAGAGATTGACAGGAAGGCCATGACTGCTCTTCAGACTGCTATCCCAAACTCTGTGTACAGAGGTTTTAAGAAGTGCAAGACAGCTAAACAGCTGTGGGATGCACTGAAGCTGATGTATGAAGCTCCTCTGAACCAAGGAGAACAAGAAAGATCTTCTGAAGCAGCAGTTTGAAAATTTCACCTTTAAAACAGGTGAAACCATGACCCAACAATACTTCAGGTATGTTGAGATTGTGGATACCCTTGTGGATGGAGGAGTTCCTCTTGAGAACAGAGACATTGTAAGGAAGTTCATGTCCTCACTTCCTAGGCAATGGACACACTATTGTGTGGTAATCAAGAGGACTGAGAACCTTAAAACTCTTACTCTGACAGAGTTATATGGGATTCTCAGTGGATACCAGATGGAGATGAACTTACAAGGTTCATCTGGCAACTCTAACAATCAAATGGGTTCAGCCCTTCATGTGGCTGAAAGGGACAGCATAGAACCCCAACATCATCTCCTATGCTACCCTGACAACTCACAAAAGGGTCCTTTCATCACCTTCCCGGAGACACCAAGGGAGAACTTTACTCAAGGGAGTCCATTCCAAGAGACAAGTTCTTCGCAAGCCTTTGTGTCTGCAGATGAAAGCTGTGAAATTATCTCTTCACTCTTGAAGATCTAGACTGTATCCATCCAGATGACCTGGAATACATGGAGATAGTTCAGCAGATGGCTCTTCTCACTCACAGAGCCAAGAAGTTCTACAAGAGGACAGGAAGAAAATTTCCAAGCAATGCTACCAGTGGAAAGTTTGGCCTGGATAAAAGCAAAGTTAAGTGTTACAATTGTAACCTTATGGGTCACTTTCGCCAGGGAGTGTAAGGCACCCAGAGCAAATGGGGGTCAAACACAACTCAGACCAAACTTCACCAACAATACCCCTCAGGCTGAGAAGACAAAGCAACATGCTGCGGTTGCTGTTGAAGAGGGAGGATTTGACTGGAGTTTTCAGGTGGAGGATGCTTCTCCAAACCAAGCATTGATGGCTGATCATGATGAAGCCAAGGTATTAGAACATCTTTGCTCCCCTGAATGCATTGCTAAAGTAAATAGATACAGGTCCTACAACCTAGAGATGAGATCTGATCTTGAGTCATTAAACATATTGAAATCTGACTTTAGAAAGTCTGAAAATGATTACAAGTTAAAGATAGAAGACTTGGAGAAAACTATTTCAGTACTAAAACATGAACAACAGATTTTAGAACTCAGATCCAAGATCTCATCACTAAGTTGACTAAGTGCCAGGCTGAGCTTGTGATCAGCAAAGCCCTGGCAGAGAAAAGTGTTCTTGAAGAAGAGACCTTCAAGAACATGATATCCTCATCCCTACACAATAAGGTTTGTTATCAAAATAGACAGGGACTGGGATCAAATGAGATAGCTCCTCCACACACAATCTTGTCTGTAAGATCTCCTAGGTGTGGAACTTGTGAAGATGAGCTTCCTCTCATAGATCCAGTAAGTGAGGATGATGAAGAAGTGATAGTGAGGAATCCCTCTGAGAAGAGTGAAGAAGAGGATTCCTCCAAGGGCCACTATCCTTCTGAGGAGAAGAAATTAACTGTGATGACCAAGTCCAAGAGAAAGAACCTGATCAGGAAGAGCAAAAGGAAAGCAAAGAAGGCTCAAGAAATCAAGGCTACCTTTGATGCTAAGCAGAAACAAGTGTTTATCTCTGCAGGCTTCAAAGCAATAAGGACTGAAGACATCCACCAAAGCCTCTTATCTAAGAGTTCTGGTTCATGTTCAAATCATCTCAGTACAAAGAAGAAGACTGAGCTGCTGTGTACCACTGCCACAGCCTGGACCATCAAATTCCAAAAACAGTTCACAGCCCAAGGAAACTGTATCTGAATCTACCAAGATGAAGGTGAAAAAGGAATGTGACCAAGGCCAGTCTTGCTCTCAAAAGGAGATTTCTTTGAAGAAGAAAATGCTGTGTGTTATGTGTGAAAGTACTTCTCATATTGCCAAGGATTGTCCATACAATCCTAAAAGTACTATCCACATGACCAATACAAAGACTTCAAAGAATCTCAAGAAGTCTCAAGCTTCGGAAGGAAAGTCTGTTTCCTTCGGAAGCTCCAAATCAAAGAAGAAGGTAAATGGAAAATTACCTTCGGAAGCAAAGTTGGTCTCGGAAGAAAGGAGTTCTTCCGAAGTACTAAAGTCTACTGCAGTGACTGTAGATTCTTCCGAAGTATCAGTCATTAAAACTTGTGAAGCTCCAAAAGCTTCTAAGGTTTTGAAGGTCAAGTCCAAGACTCCAAGGTGGTGTGGAAGTCTAAGAAAGACCAAATGACTGAGGTTTCTCCATCAACAACAGCCGAAGATCCCCTCTGTACAACCATAGGATCTATTACTGTTGCATTACCTTCTATTACACTTACTGAACCCAAGACAAGTAAGGCTTGGGTTTCCAAATGTAACTAATCATTTTCTTTGTGCAGGAACAGCTCAAGACAAACAAGAATGTCTGGATAATTGACAGTGGCTGTTCCAGGCACATGACAGGCGATAGGTCTTTACTTCATAATTTGAGAGAATTGATGGAGGACCAGTTGCTTTTGGAGGAAATGAAGGTGGTTACATTTATGGAAGGGGCAAGGTCACAAATGGTAAGCTCAGCATTGAGAAGGTAAATTTTGTTAAGGAGCTTGGGTACAATCTTCTGAGTGTATCTCAATTTTGTGATCAGAGTCATAACATGCTCTTCACTGAGCATGAGTGCATTGTTCTCAACCTGGAGTGGTCATTCCTCATGAGCATATTCTGCTCAGAGCCCCCAGGAAAGGGAACATGTACAAGATGGATTTGCAAGAAACATCTCCCTCTGGAGAAGTTTCATGCTTTCTATCTAAAGCAAATAGTGATGAGTCTTTCCTATGGCATAAAAGAATGTGCCATGTAAACTTTAAGAATATGAATAAATTATTAAACATGATCTGGTAACTGGAATGCCAAAGAAAGAGTTTACAAGTGATGATCATTGTGTTGCATGCCTGAAAGGAAGCAACACAAGGTATCTCACAAGCCTAAGGAAAAGAACTCCATCACTACTCCCCTACTTATTACATATGGATCTCTTTGGCCCCACCAGTGTAATGAGTTTAGGAAGGACCTTATACTGTCTAGTGATCACAGATGATTTTACAAGATTCACTTGGGTTTTCTTTCTTAGAACTAAAGATGAGACTCCTGAGATTCTAAAGAATTTCATCTTAAGATTGAGAATCAATGTGATCACAAGGTCAAAACCATAAGATGTGATCAAGGAACTGAATTCAAGAACCAAATCCTTGATACATTTTGTGATGACAAGGGTATTACAAGACAATACAGTGCTCCCAGGACTCCTCAGCAAAACGGAGTTGCTGAGAGGAGAAACAGGACACTTATTGAAGCTGCAAGAACTATGTTGTCTGACTCTAAACTGCCTATCACCTTCTGGGCAGAGGCAGTTAATACTGCCTGCTATGCAAAACAGAGTCTTAGTAGTTAAGACACATGGTAAGACTCCTTATGAACTTTGGCACAAGAGGAAACCTTTCATTGGTTTTCTCAGGTCATTTGGATGTCCCTGCACCATCTTGAATACCAAAGATCAAGTTGCCAAGTTTGCTGAGAAATCAGACGATGGACACTTCATTGGATACTCTTCTCAAGCTAAAGCTTATAGAGTATACAATCTCAGAACTAGAATCATTGAGGAGTCAGCCAATGTGACTTTCAATGAGCACACTCCCAGTGTGGCTGGTTCTGGTCCGGATTGGCTATTTGATCTTGATTTAGTTACCAACTGTTTTAATAAATCTTGTGAGCATGTTTCAGGATCTGCAGAAAATTTAAATACAGGTGATCCTGATCCAAGATTTGAGCTTGGAAGACCTTCAGCTCCAGTTGGAACTACTTCGGCAAATGAGGTTTCTATCAGCACAACAATGATAAATCCAGCTGATACATCTGGCATGCCTTCAAATTCCAGTTCAGAGGCCTCTCAACCAGATAAAGACATCTCAATTGCAGAAGATAACAATGGTGATGGTGAAAGTGATCAAGAATCTCTTGATGCTAATAACTATACCATAGATGATAACATCAATGATGTCACACACTCATTGGATCAAGTTAATCTTGATAAGTGTGATAATGTGGAGATCAATCTTCAAGACCAGATCTAAATTTCTCAAATTTGGATCTATCTCAGCAACTTGCTGTGATCCCTCAGCTAAGGATCCACAAGTCTCATCCTACTACAAACATCATTGGAGATGTTATCTCCGGGGTAAAGACAAGAGGGCAAACCCATGAAGCAAATGTTTGTCTTCACTCTTGTTTTCTATCCCAGTTAGAGCCAAAGAAAGTTGAGGAGGCTCTAAAGGATGGAAGTTGGGTTGAAGCTATGCAACAAGAGTTGCTTCAATTCAAAAGACAGAAAGTTTGGAACCTTTGTCCTCTTCCTCATGGGAAGACTACCATTGGAACCAAATGGGTTTTTAGGAATAAAAAGGATGATAGAGGAATCATTATCAAGAACAAGGCTAGACTAGTTGTTCAAGGATACACACAAGAAGAAGGGATTGACTACACTGATGTCTTTGCTCCTGTAGCTAGACTAGAAGCTGTTAGGATATTCCTGGCATTTGCTGCATCCAAGAACTTCAAGGTCTACCAACTTGATGTAAAGTGTGCCTTCCTATATGGAGTGATTGATGAGGAGGTTTGTCAAACAACCACCTGGTTTTGTAGATCCTGATCATCCTGATTATGTCTGCAAGCTTGACAAAGCTCTCTATGGGCTGCATCAGGCACCCAGGAAGTGGTATGAGACACTGTCTGAGTATCTCTGTAAACATGGTTACAGGAGAGGTACTATAGATGGAACTCTCTTCATCAAAGGACAAGGAACGACATTCTGCTAGTTCAAGTATATGTGGATGACATCATCTTTGGCTCAACCAATTCAAGGCTCTGCAAAGACTTTGAAAAGCTGATGAAAGATAGATTTGAAATGAGTTCAATGGGAGAACTTATTTCTTTCTAGGAATTCAAGTGAAGCAGTTGAAGATGGCATTTTCATAAGTCAGTCAAAGTATATTCAAGATATACTCAAGAGGTTCAACATGACTGATTGTAAGACTGCTAAGACACCCATAGCCAGAAACCACTCTCTTGGTCCAGATCTTGAGGGGGAGTGTGTAGATGAGCACTTATACAGGGCTATGATTGGGTCTCTTATGTATCTTACAGCTAGCAGGCCTGATATCATGTTTGCTACATGTATTTGTGCAAGATATCAAGCTAATCCTAAGATGTCTCACTTAATCACTGTGAAAAGGATTTTAAGATACCTCAAAGGTGCCTCAACACTTGGTTTATGGTATCCAAAGAATTCTAATTTCAATCTGTATGCCTATACAGACAGTGATTATGGTGGTTGCAACATGACTGCAAAGTCTACATCTGGGGGATGTCAATTTCTTGGTGGAAGGGTTGTCTCATGGCAATGCAAGAAACAACCTGTGTGTCTGCATCAACTGCTGAGGCTGAATACATTGCTGCTGCAAGCTGCTGTGCTCAAGTGCTTTGGATTCAAAATCAGATGCTAGACTACGGATTTAACTTCAAAGACTCCTATCCACATAGACAACAACAGTGCTATCTCTATCACTGAGAATCCTGTGCAGCACTCAAGGACCAAACACATCAACATCAGGTATCATTTAATAAGAGATAACTATGAAAAGGGGTTAATTAAACTAGTCAAGGTTCACACAGATGAACAATATGCTGATCTGTTCACAAAGGCTTTTGATGAACAGAGATTTAAGTATCTGATATCAGCTATTGGGATGATCAACTTTGAGTAGATTTTTTCTTAAAACTAATTCTAATTATTTCTTCTTAAAAAATATGTGTCCTAAGTTGTCTAGTTCATCACTTTCATAAGCTCATGTTTTCTTTGAATGAAAAACTCTTTTGAAGACTTTCCTTAGATTCTTGAAAATTTTCTGATACTTCGGAAGATAATGTTTTACCTTCGGAAGAAAAATATGTCTTCAAAATAAATGACTGTCTAAGAGATTTTACCTTCGGAAGAAGTCAAAATTTATCTTCCGAAGCTTAAAATTCTCAACTTAGACACTTATTCATTTTTAAGGACTTTTTCCTTCCGAAGCAAAAATTACTTTCGGAAGCTTTGTTCATTCTTATACAAAGCTTTCAAAGTTTATTTCTCTTCCGAAGCATAAATCTTTAAGACTCTCAGGAAAATTCTTCCGAAGTCACTTTAGCTTCGGAAGCTTTTTCAATCAAACTTCCGAAGACAAATTACTTTCGGAAGCTTTTCGAACTCCAAGAAAACTACTTTTTGAGCAAAAAGGTAAACTACTTTTTCAGAGGTGGGACCGACATACGGATTTCAAAGTTTATCCTCTTTCATTAAACTTTATCTGAAATCCTTCTCTCTCATATAAACCCACGGTTTCCCCCCTTCTATCATCTGCTTTTCTTCCATACCTAAAACCAAGCTTTCTCTCTGAAATTTCCTCCCATTCTTTTCTCTTCATCTCTGAGCTACCTCAAATGGCTGACCTTCCACACAGAAATGATCCTCACTTTACCATGCAGCTACACAGACAACACAATCAGGTTGCTCTGTTATGCTCTGAAAAAGATCCTCATTTCTCAGAGGTTTGCCGTTTCTTGTCTTTGTCTCACTACTTCACCTCCCTAACCATTGATCCTCCTCTATATGAGGATCATCTGCTTGAATTCTGGAAGACCTGCCAAGAGGTCATATGGATGGGAGAAGGCACTGTCTGCCACAGTGCAGGGGAGAACAATTTTCATCACTCCGGCCATCATCAACCGACATCTTCAGCTGGATGATGAAGCAGGTGAAGTGTTCTTTCCAAAAGAAGCAGTTAATCATTCCTTCGAGCAGATGGGCTATGAAGGAGATTTCTCTGTAAAGACCTTCAGGAAAGGGAAGGTCTCATCCCAGTGGAAATACCTGCTCCATGTGGTTATCCACAGCTTATCAAACAAGCATGGTGGATGGGACCAGATTCCTGAGGATCTCTCCTTTATAGTTCATGGATGGTTCAGGGGTCAAGTTCAGGTATTCACAATTTGTTTATACTAATTTACTTGCAAACTTAGACTCCTTAGAATATTACATGTTTCCTAGATATGTTCAACACATTCTTAACTGTGAACTGGGCTCACAGTTGAGGGAAACAGGCAATATTCTTAAACTGGACAGATGAAGCCCGGCATCTTTAAAATTATGAAGAAGCCAACTGTAGGCTTCTCAGGGGTAGAAACAGCCCTAGTCCCAAAAATGTTAGAGCTCATTGCTCAAGGTGACAACATAGCAGTCCAAGCTAGTGTTGAACCCACACCTACTGCTCTCCTACCCTCTTCACAACCTCCAAAATTCATCACCTACAAAAGAAATCCCAACGAACCCCTGCTCAGGCTATTGAGTCTGTGCAGGCCCCCAAATACTCAACCTTACAGGAAGAAGTGGACTCCAGAGCTCCCACTTCTCCTGAGGAGCAAACACTCCCATTACTTTACCTATCAGGGCTGAGGTTCCTCAAGCTCAACCTGATGAGCTCATTAGCCCAACAACTGTAAGCCTTCACTCTGAGTCTCAACACTCAAGTGAACAACCTTCAGGGGATAGCTACCATCCCCAGCCTTTGGATCTAAACCAACCAATTCCCACCTATCCTTTTACACTGATGAAGACTTAGGATTCAGTGAGTACCATGAGTCTCTCTTCTCCTCCCCTACTCAAAGAGAGATGAGTACCTCTGACTCTCCTCAGTCTATCCCTCATCAGTCACCTATTACTGAGGTGGACACATCTGAACCTGTTCAGGATGTCCATATGGAAGAGGCTCTCACTTTTGAAAGTGATTACATCATTAAGACCTCAACCATGGCAACTCAGCCCATTGGCATCTTAACTGAGGTTGCCAGTGAGCAGAGGAAAACCAGCAGCCAAGAAACTCAAGCTGGTGGTGAGAGAAGGGACTTTGGTCCAATCCTCTCATCCCCCAGTGATTCTTCTGATGAAGATGAGGGGACTTTGAGACTAAAGGTACAACAATTGTCACAAACATGTACCTATCTGGTCTCTAAGGTTAGTCACTTGGAATCTCAGGTGACTACCCTGCAAAACAGGGTCAATGATCAGCAACTCCAGATTTCATATCTGCAGAAAAACTAGCTGGGAGACCTTTCAGGAGAGCTCAACCAGGAACACAAGAACCTGTGGAAGTGATTGATTTATCCTCCAGCTCACCTATGCAAGTGGGTGATGCTACCAAAAAGGGGAGAATGTTATCACAACCACAGAACCTGGGAGTTCTTCAAAGAGAATGGACATAGAGGACTCACCATCCTCACTTGCTGTTGTGCATTCTCAGCAACTTCCTCAAGTTCACATTAATGTGGACTCTATAGACTCTCTCATCAGGAGTCTCTTTGAGGAAGGTATACCAAGGGCTGTCTCATCTCCACACACATGGAACTGGCAACTACATCATCAGATGGAGGTATGATGATGACAGAAGAGCCCTCATACTTCACAGAGTTCAAGGTCAACAAGAAGTCTTTCAGTTCCAAAGCCTGAGCTTCTATGAAGGACTGGATTTAGTCAACATGCCACTTGTCAATCCAAGCAAATCTAGACAAGCTGACAGGCTGGCTCAAAGAATCCAAGACAGGATCCTTGCAGAGTTCTCTCTAAGAAGGAGACTTAGGCAATCAGGCAATGTCATCGGTCAACTGGATGTTGAGGTGGACCCTAAGATTAGCTTCATAGGGGAACCTTGGCTGAAGGCCCAGTGGCAGAACCTGAGACCCTTGTCTCACCATCAACAACTGCTGCAGAGGTCCAAACTCCATCTGAGACACCTGCTGGTGAAGGTGTTTCTCAGCCTCTCTCTGGCCAGAGCATGGAAGCTACACCAAGCAATGAAGGCCAAGCCTCAATCCACCCTGAGTCACAAAGGTCTGTTGGTGACAAAGGGAAAAGGATAATGACTCCTGAGGAAATTGAGGAGGAAGAGAGAGAGAGGAAAAGGAGGCTAAGGAGAAAGTTCTTCTGGGTCATCAAAATTCATGCAAGCTGCAATCAGGGCTGCCCCCAGACCAAATACTCAAAATGATGAACAAAGGGCAGTCAGGATTAATTACTTACAGACCAGGAACTATGATGTTGATGAAATCATCTCCCTCCCCTTAGAAGAATGAATGAACTGGCTGACATGGAAGTGTCAAGAGAGATTAAGGAGAAAGAGGATGCAAGGTTACTTCTCCAATTCAAAGAGGAGAGGAGACAGAAAAGACTTCACAAGCATACTCCCACTCTCTCTCCAGTTCAAGAAAGTCCTGCACAGGAAGATGTGGCTCCACAAGAACCTCAGGTAGATAAAGAAGAGGATAGAATCAAAATGATAAACTACCTGAGTGCCACAGGCTTCTATCAGGCAAATACACTTCTTCCCCTGTCCTATGACTTCATTGAGTTCGAGTACTTAAAGCAACTTGAGCTTGAGTTAGTCAAGAAAGAAAAACAACAAAAAAAGCAAAAGGAAGCTAAGGAAGAGCACAAAGTCAAGAACCATCATTCAAAAGAATGCAAAGAAGTCTGCTGACAGACAAAGAATGATGAGCTTCTTGAAGTCATATGGATTCTCCGGAAGGAGACTTGGTCCCATGTCTCTATCTACAATGGATGAGCATATAAGGGTAATCAAGCAGAAGATTAAAAGTGGTGAACTCATTGACTTGCACTCTCTTCCAAGTCAAGTCCCACCTGAAGTGGAGGTCAAGTTTGAACAACCAGAGACACCTGAACCAGAACCTCCAGCTGAGCCTCAGCAAACTTCTTCTTCTGATCCAAGACAGTCAAACTCCCTCTCCTTCTGAACCTGTGAGGGAGGAACACCCAACTGAGAAAGACACTGATGATCAACATGGTGCTGCAGACCAGTCTTCTCAGTTAAAGACATTAAAGAGGAAGAAGAAAATGGCCTCCAAACCAAAGACTAAAGAGAAGAAGCCAAAGTCATCTACCTCTACTCCCCAGGGTGAATCAGATCAACCTGAGGAAGTGCATGATGAGGCAGCCCAATCAACTCCTATGCAAGTGGCTCCTCTAGCAACCGAGACACCCATCTTATCCTGGACTTACTCTACCAATCCAGAAAGATGGAATGTTATCAGAGATCAAGGTGTTGAAAATGTCTACTCATGGCAAGACATAATCAACTTACCTCTGCATGATCTCTTTGAAATGAGAAGATACTATGAAGTCTTGATGATCCTGACCATCAAATGAAGAAAGGGATGGTATTGATTATTCTGAAGACTACAAACATTAAAGATCTTCTAGTGTTTTGGTAGCATCAGCCTAGGGGGAGTTTGTAAGGATTCCTGAAGTCTGATGCAACCCAAAACTGCCTAAGTGTTTCAGCAACATGCACTAAGTACTGAAGTGAAGAAGCTTCGGAAGAATTACACAAAGCATTAGAAAATATTCTAAGTATAATTTCTTCCGAAGCCAAGACCAATATCTTCCGAAGCCTAACATGAAGTCTTCCGAAGCTTGAAGAGACAAAGTCTTCCGAAGCTTCAACCTATGAAGACAGATTTCTTCCGAAGACTTTTAGTACACATGCTTTATCTGATGTACTGTTCCATAAAGCACCTTTTCCGCTGCGTCTCTGATAAGTCACCAACTTACAAGAGTTGGTGAAAAGGTCCATGCTTTTGGTAACTGTACATTGAGGTCTTGTGTCTGAGACTTTCTACTTTATGTACTTTATCCTTTTTGTAATGTAGAAGGATGTAGCTATGGCATGTCATAGTCACAAGTCAAAAGGCAGATATGCCTTTTGATCCTACAATTGATTTTGTTAGTGTCTAGTCAATTGTATCCAGCTGGCTTTCATAGTATAGCCGGCTGTAGGTTGTAGTATAAGTTTCCAAGTTCTTGTATCTTTCCATATGCCTTTGTAACACTTGTAAAAGAACTTGAGAAAGCATATACTGCTACCTTGAAAACTATACTCTCTTGTTCTGTCTCTTGCTTTACTTGTGTTCTCTGCATCACCTTTGGTTACCTAATTCACTGTTTGATTAAGATTTAGTTAATCTCCTCATTGTGTTGTTGTGTTGTAATTGTGTTCAAGCCCTTAAACGATCCTGCAGTGTTGAATAGGGGATGAAGATGATGAAGATGCATATACTGTAGTGTATGTGATGCGTATGCCAATGAGATACAGTAAAAGGATAAGCAACAAGTAACTAACTAACTATGTGCGTTTATAGACTAGTATGTAAGCAACATAGTTCCCTATAACCAATGGCTCTGATACCAATCTGACCACCCTCAAAATTCACATACGGGGTTTACCGCAAGGCATGTGAACAAACTAGGAGCACAATCACTAGTTACTTAGAACGACACTATATGCCATATTTAAAATAAAACAACCAAAGTTCAAAATTTAAAACCATGCGGAAGCGTTTGTAAATAAGACAAACCCAAAGTATAAAAATGCATAATTTGGAATAACACACGTCAACTCAATATTTAAAACACATAATGAGAACCAACAAATACGTATTAAAATAGAGTCTTAGAATGCCCGCTGGACTCGTGTTGTGCTCCTAATGGCTAGATAAGTTAACAACATGAGAATAACATATTAAAAATGTCAACACAATGGTTGGTGAGTTCATAAGTTGCATTTATGTAAATAATAACATTTGCATAACATAAGAAGTGTAATGAAATTAGATATCTAGTTTATATTCACAAGTAATAACTATAGTGATTTCACGATTGAAGCTGACTGTGTTTCGTTTGTTGCCTCCCATCACGACTTACCAGGTCGTGATGATGTTTGTGTCTAGAACAATATTGCACCTGTTTGACCTCGAGCCTCATAGGTGGGGCTCGTCAGACCCATTGTACTACCCAATATTTCCTGCTGGTTACCATTATTAACGATCCGAAAGTGTGAGGACTTTTCAAGGTATTAAGCACTATGTTAAAACATACTCAACTTACAATAATAAAGTTTCCCTTTCAAGAAAGTCATATCCAAAATCCATATTTTCATCAACTTCAATCTCAAATTAATCAATAACATCCCTGATCTAGTTAATAGCAATAATAACAATCCATCTAACATATGCCAATCATCAAAACATGAATTCCATGAAGAAAAAGTTTCTTCTTTAGGCAATGTATGAAGTAGATGATCAAACCATGGATTTCCGGCATAATCAACATAATTTAGCATTCATACAACCTAACTAACATCATATGAAAATCTAACACGCATCAATTTCATATTCTCATACATAATTTCGAACTAGGGTTCATCATGAATCAAAACTATGAAAACTTGATGAAATCTAACCTTTAACGTGTAGAAATCAAGAATTAGACTTGCTAACACCTTGCAACCACTTGGAACTAATCAAAATCGACTTGTATGTGCTTGCTCTTACACAATTTCGAAAATAATGAGGGGTTTGGGGCTGCTTGTGGCCGAAATTGGGTTGTGGGAGGCTAGGGTTGGGATTTTTCAACTTAACATAAATAGATTTTTGCATATAAACTCCACTTTTAACCAACTTTTGTAAAAGTTATCTTTAGCATTTTTAAACAATTTTAACAACAGATTACAAGTATTATTAATGAATAATCATAATCACAAACATTTACAACCAACACATGAAGTATATATAACACGTTGTCATGTTATCGCGTAAAATTCACAAAATAAATGTTTAAAATTCTATAAATTCATGAACCACATAATCACAACTAATAATCAAACCTGATGAATTAGATACTATTTTTTATCATAGATTATTATTATTAAGTCACAAATGTTCAACGACAACTAGTGTGTGCTCATGACACGTGTATGCAAGACCTAACAGAAATAATGGAGTTTCGTAACGGAAAATTACCAAATGTCACACCGAAAACTCAAAATAAGACTCCATCTTCTAACTCTGTTAAACCTAGAAAAGTTAAAGATGTTATAAACATTCTTTTACAGGATGAAAAGTCCAAATCTGCCTATATAGCCTTTATGGCAAGTTTTCAAGCATATCAAGGTAGCCATTTAACACAAGTTCATTTGATTTTGCAGTATCTGTTTAAGATGGGTGTAGATGATGTTGAAGAAATGGATCTAAACTGGCAAATGGTAATGATAGCTTATAGAACTCAAAATAATTCATATGTGAACAAAAACTATAAGCCAAGTGCAAGCAAAGCAATTGACTTTAATAAGTCAAAGTCAAGGTGTTTTAACTGTAAAAACTATGGCCACTTGTCTATAGAGTGGGAAGCTCTAAGAACACAAGGAGGAATGGTCAAAGTAGCTCTAACAGTCAAAAGTATCATCAACAGGCTCAAAAGACATTTCAAAAGCCATATTAGAGTCTACCAATACCAACACTGAAAGAAGAATCAAAGACTACTAAAGAGCCAAAGAAAGTACTAGTTGTCAACATCAAGGATGGTTATGATTGGAGTGCTTATGCAAAAAGTTTACAACAGATCTTACTTTTGGTCTAGCACTTATTATAAGATTAACAATGAAGACTAGTTTGAAGACACAGATCCCAATGCAGAAGGAGATCATACAATGAGGAAGACTATGACTGAAGTAAAAAATCTGACCGAAAGGAAGATTCTGAAGAAGTTGCTCTTATGGCACAGTCATAACAACCAAAGGTTGTAAACTCATCATCTAATGTTGAGTCTTCAAATTCTTATCCAGAAATCCCAGTCGAAGTAAGTGAGAAAATGTACACACGCATGTTTTGAACAAGTAGAACACTACAAAACCTTCTCATTTAAAATATGTGATAACCTGAAACAAGAAGCGTTAATGCATAATAAGTTGAAAGCTATTCATACAATTTCTGATGATAAAATCGCATCTCTTCAAACTTCTTGGAACAAAACCTTAAACGAACTTGAACTTGTAAAAAAGCAAGTTGAAGAGATGACAAAAACATTAGAACAAGAGAAATTGGCACATACAATAATTCAGATTGATTTAGCAAAAGTGAAAGCTCAAAACCTATTGTTGAGCAATTGGTAATTGGTAGGAATGATAAATATAAAACAGGATTAGGATTCACATATGAACCTATGCATGAATCTATCTCAAATACCTTACCTGAAAACTTAATACTCATGATCATTCACTAGAGAATAAAGCTAAGATCAAAGAATTTCAAGAAAAGAAAATGAATGTTCAATATAACATCGAGAGTGAAATCAAAAAGATAATATTGAAATATTTGAGGAGAAAGACTTAGAAAAGATAAAGAATGGTTATCTCATAAAAGTTAAATCCTATGAACCTCAAAAAAAGAAAAAAAAGTTGTAAGTACCGAAAGGTGAATGTGTTATTGAAAAGTGTGAACTTGAACAAGGTGTTGAAAAAGTTACAGAAATCAATAACAAGATGAAAGAGAAATCTACACAAGAGAAATCAAAGACTTCCTATTCTGATAATTCAAGCTTTTATGAATCAAATCAAATTGATCAAAAACTAAAAGAATCTGAAACATAATCTTCTCAAGATTCAATTAAAACCCAAAGAACTAAAACTTCATCAAGAACAAGAAATCAAAGAAGAAGAAAAGCAACTTCTAAAGCTAAATAGTCTAAACGAATCAATCAATCAAGTCTTAAGATCAAATCTAGCTCTGATCTGAAAACGACTTTAGGTCCTAAGTTTTTCACTGTTCATAAAAGATTTGTGTCTAAGGAGTTGAAGAATTATGAAAATGTCCAAAAGTTAGATCCTAAAATATCAAAAAAGCAAACTCACTAAGAAAAAACAACAGATTAACCTAACAACCCCTAAATAAAAACAAGAATCGAATGTCACATCTACATCTAGGGTTAATCAAATGTTGTTCAAACACCCATAAAGGTACTATGACATATGTGATATGCACAATCATAAGGTATCTGAGTGTTATTTTAACAAGTACTGTCACATTTGTGATATGATAAATCACTTAATGGTTGATTGTTATTTCAATAAATATTGTGCTTTGTGTGATGAACAAAATCATAACACGGAGGATTGTTACTTCAGGAAGAACTCGCCAAGGAAAGATTTTGGTAATCAAAGATTTCAAAGAAATCGAAATAATGGTTTTCAAGGATTATCAAACAACCTTCCTTAGGCTTGAGATTTTTTAGAAGAATCAATTTTGATGATGATGATTAGTGTACTGTGAGACAACAACAGTATAATCAGGTAAATTTCATTCCACGTTCAGTGAGAATGAAAAATGGAACATTTAACAAAAAAAAAATTCTCTAAGAATGTACCAAATGATGGTTCAAAGTTTCTCGATGATGATCTTGAGAATTATTTTAATGCTTTGAGAGCAAAACAAAGAAAAGATAATCAAAAGTTGTTCAAAGAGGATTTGATAATCCAAAATTTAAAATGACACCTGACGTGAAAAAACTCTATTTCAATCAATTTACCATTATGGATAATATCGAAAGCCCAAGACCATCTCCGCTTGGGTTGATAACTCATCTTAAATGTATCTGAAATGCAGGTACGCCTAAGACGACCAATAAACATATAGTATGTTGATAATGGGTGTAGCCTACATATGTCAGGCGGTAAGCCTTACTTCAAGACTTTAAGACAAAAGATGGTACACATGTAACTTTTGGTGGAGATTGAGGTGGAATGATAATCGGAGAAGGAACGGTATCTAACGAAGTTATAAGCTTTGATAAATTCAATCATTGTGCTCAGTTGAACTTTAATCAGTTAAGCGTTTCTCAAATATATGATAAGTGGTATTCTACTTTGTTTGATGACTCTTAGTGTTATATTTTAAATCTAGGCTTTCAAATCAGGAAGGAATGGGTGGTTGTTAAACCTGTTAGAGATCAAGATGTCTACAAGCTAGATATGTCTCAAGTTGATCCTTCAATAGAAACACTTCTCTCATTGCTCATGCTTCAAATGATGAAAACCAGCTTTGGCATAGATGTCTTGGACATTCCAACTTCAAAAATACGAACAAACTTGTAGCAAGAAATCATGTAGTAGGCATTCCAACAAAGAAGTTTACTACAGCAGACCTTTGTAAATCATGTTTGAAAGAGAAGCAACACAGAGCATCTTATAAGTCCATGCTGATAAACTCAAATTCAAAGTCTCTATGGATATTACACATGAATCTATTTGGGTACGGAAAAATGTAGAGCATTGGAAAGAAATCGTATTTTTTAGTTATCATTAATGACTATACAAGATTTTCTTGGGTTTTCTTTTTTCGTGTGAACTGAAATATTAAAAGAGTTTATAAATAAAGTAGAAAATCAAATTGATCAAAAAGTAAAAATAATTAGAAGTGATAATGGAACGAAATTGAAGAATAATAATGTTGATATGTTCTGTGCAGGAAAAGGGATCGCTCATCAATTAAATACTGCTAGAACTCTACAACAAAATAGAGTTACTGAAAGGAAAAACCAAATGTTGATTGAATGACAAACAGATCGTACTTCATTTATTTGCGTGCTTCATTCATTCTGGGATGAAGCCATTTCATTTGCGTTCTTCATTCAGATCGTACTCTATTAGTGAATGATAAATAGAATACTCCTTATGATTTGATGTTTGGCCGGAAACCAACATAGATTTTCTTAAATCATTTGGTTGTCCGGTATTGATTTTAAATCAAATGACTAGCTAGGAAAATTTGATGCAAAATCTGATGAAGGATTCTTTGTTGGTTATTTGTCTATGTTAAAAGCATTTAGGGGCTGTTTTGCAGCCTCTTATCAGCCTCTTAATGCTTCATATGTTTGAATGGTTTAACACTTAACGGTATAGACTATTTGGTTAAGAGGTTTACCTCTGAATGGTTAAGCATTATACTGATGCTGAATGGTTTAGAGGTCTAATGCTGAATGGTTAAGACATATTATCTGAATTGGTCAGACTTTTGCCTTTGAATGGTTAAACGATTACTACCTCCTAATGGTTTAGACCTTTTAATGGTCATCACTTAATGTTTAAAACCTCTTATTGATTCATCACTTAATCATTTAGAAGTTTCCAAACAACCCCTAGAGTTTATAACTTTAAGATGAATGCTATCATTGACACTTTCAATGTTAAATTCCTGGAAAATTCATTTCCATCGGTTGCACAAGAAGGAAAATTGCTCCTATATGTTTATAACTTTAAGGAAACAACCCCTTAGAGTTTATACTTACACACTTTCAATGTTAGATTCATTATCAAACTCATTTAATTCTAACATGTTTGAATCTTCTTTTGTCAATAAGAAACAGTAAGATATCTTAGAACCTTTAGTGATGATTCAAACTATGATGATATGAATAATTCAAGCCTGGACTATCCATTTTTCCCATTCGTTAGAGATCCTATATTCAATTCAGAATCTCATGATCAATAAGTTCAAGAACAACATCCTGTTCCTGGAAATTCTAATGTTTCTCAACCGATTCTTAATGATGGACCAAAAATTCAACAACCTACGTCTAGAACTTCATCTATATCTGAAGATACAGATGTCAATGATAGGCATGATTATTTGATCAACTTACCAACTCAAGTTTCAATTTCAATCCACTCTTCAAATATGTTGCATCAACTCTCCAACTTGAACCAAACAATCTTGATATGAATGTTCAAAAAGATGAGATTCCAACATCTTGTATTCATAAGAAACATCCCATACCACAAATTATTGGTCCTTTGAATAAGAGAACTATGAGAAGTCATACAAAGCAAGCAAACATTTTCTTATACTCGTGTCTTCTATCTCAAATTGTCCTTAAAACATCACTAAAGTATTACAAGACAATAGTTGGATTGAGGCTATGCAAGAAGAGTTGCTACAGCTCTGTAAACAAAAAGTGTGGAAGCTTATGGATTTTCCTAATGAGAAAATGCCATTGGCACAAAATGGCTGTTCAGAAACAAATCAAATGATCACGAAATAGTTGTTCATAACAAAGCAAGGCTAGTAGCACAAGGATACACCCAGGAGGAAGGAATTGATTAAGATGATGTGTATACTCCAGTTGCAAGACTAGAAGCAATTCGCGTCTTTCTGGCATATGCTTCCTATATGAAATTCAAGGTGTACCAAATGGACGTCAAAGGTGCCTTTTTGTATGGACCAATCACAGATGATGTGTATGTCAAGCAACCTCAAGGTTTTGAAAATAATTAATTCCCTCATCATGTAGCAAAGCTTTATTTGGTCTACATCAAGCTCCTAGAATCTGGTATGAGACATTTTCCTAGCATTTGATCCCACATGGATACACAAGAACAAAAATTGATCTAACTTTATTCATAAAGAAGGCTACAAATGATCTTTTATGTGTGTAAGTGTATGTATACAACATCATATTTGGTTCTACAAGTAAAAAATTGTGCCCTGAATTTGAAGACATCATGAAATCATATTTCCAGACGAGTTATACATGAGAAATCAATTTCTTTCTTGGATTGGAAGTAAAACAGTTTGTAGATGGCATTTTTATTAATCAAGAGAAATTTGTTGACAAACTCTTGAAGAAGTTCAAACTACAAGATTGTAAATCTATCAGAACTCCAACTAATGTTAATACCAATTTTTATCCGCAAGGAAAATCTATTGACCAAACATTATAGAGATCTATGATTAGATCTTTGATGTATCTTACTATATCTAGACGGGACATAATGTATGTTGTTTGTGTCTATGCCGGGTATCAATCAAACCCGAAGGAATCTCACCTAATCGCAGTCAAACACATATTCAGATATCTCAAAGGAAAACTGGCTCTAGGCTTATGGTATTCTTATAAAGGCAACTTCGAGTTTCATGATATACTGATAGAGATTATGGGGGATGTTGTCAAGATCGCAAATCTACTATGGGTGGTTGTCAGTTTTTGGGTCCCAGATTAGTCTCATGGCAGTATAAGAAACAAAGAAATGTCTCAGTCTCAACTGTAGAAGCGGAGTACATAGCTTCATGTCTCAAATACTTTGGTTACAAAACCAACTGCTAGATTACAGGTTGAATTTTCTTAAAACTCCTATTTACATTGATAACACATCTGCTATATTTATAATAGCTAATCTTGTTCAACATTCAAAGACAAAGCATATCGAGTTTTGATATCATTTTCTTAGAGATAACTCTAAAAAAGGTTTAATCATTTTTATTCAAATATCAACTTAAAACAATTGGCTGATCTATTTACAAAAGCCTTTTTACCAGTAAGGTTTAAGTATTTGGTTGAGTCTATTGGTCTTATTAATCTTGTTGAAAGCTGATTTTGTTTCATCAAAATGATAAGAACCCTCCCTCCTTTTCATAAACAAACTAAAAAAGAAACCGTCAAAGTTAAATGCCTAATTTTTTATATAGTGTGTGTGCGTGCTAAAAGAAAAAAACAAATACAAAATTAGAAGTTGCAAAATCAAAATAGAAAAATATAAAAGAAAAACACAAATATACAGTTTAGGTGTTCATTTCTTAGTTTAGCATTGAATCTGCTATTGGAATTTGTGTGAAAATGTTAGTACATCAGTTTAGTTAGTTACATACTTCGCTCATTCATAAAGTCTGACATGATCAGATATGATGTGCAGCTAAACTCATGCAATTATACTGAAAAAGTAAATTCTTGTGATTTAACTAAATCATTATGCATTTATGTGTATCCGTCTTACTTCTTATGAGTGGTGCTGACTTCTTTGATTGAGTTTTTGTCAAGTCACAAGCTCACACCTGGTGGTGATATAAATAACCATGAGATCTGTTTACCGCATCTATTCACTTTTTTGTTATGAGTCATCGTAGACCTGAAGTGATGAGGTATCCTCTATTTTAAGTCATTACAGACCCGGATATTCTCATCTAATGCAAAAGAGGCCAATGTGCATAATCCTTTCAAAAGTCCAAAATGGATGTACTATGATTATTACGAATCATCTATATCCAACTCTTTATGAAACGGATTCGAGCATTACCTAATGGCTTTTCCATGGTGGTTTTCTTAGAGATTATCAACTAGTTTTACCATGCTGATTCTCTCATTGAACTAGACATGATATCTAGTTATACATATATGTTAGGATTTTAATTCGAATAAAAGTGCTGTAAGGCCCCGTTCCCGAGACGCTTACAGCTGGTCATTCATCGAACAAAAAACATATATGTACATTAACTTAAATAAAAAATTGCAGCGGAAACATAAAAATAACTTTTCATCTCAATATAAATGCTTTTGCAAATTAATACAACATACGTTACAAACTATCGTTTGTTCTCATTACAATGCAAGAACAATATACAAAAGAATGCCATCCAAAAAGAGCCAAGTAGCTGCCCCATGCCATCCTCAACAACCTTTACCTCCCAACTAGAAACACATAAAAGTCAGCATTGCTAAGTGAATTCTAGTTTAAAAATAAAATACTTTACTTTCATTTAAAACCATCCTTTACTTTCATACATGATCACACATTATACGTACACATAGATAATATTGTGACAACTCATCCAAAACTCACTCGATTTCGATTTCTGTGTGCCAATGCAATAGACCAGTGATGGAACACTCTCACCATGTAACACAATTTTCGGGATGAAAATTCTTTCAACATGGGGATAATGTGACATCCGGTAAATTTCCGTTATCAAACTTCGTTAGTTCCGTTAACTCTTGCATGCACGTGTCGTAAACACACACTAGTTGTCGTTTAACGTTGGTGACCTAATAATAATTAATAATGTTACATTATTGATAATCTCATTGATTATGTGATTATTGTGTTATGCTTATGTGTTTACACAATTTTAATGTTAACGGTAAATTTTATCGCGTAACGCGGAAACGTGCCTATTATTCGTATGTCTTGTGTTTTTATAAAGATGAAATATATAATGATTTTTATTAGTTTATATCCTTATATTAATAAGTAAAAAACACTTTACAAAGAGTTTAAAGCCTAGTTTTTAAAAATACAAATTACAAGGGCTTAAAGGGTAAATATGGAAATTAAAATTAAACAAACACCCAAACCCTAGCCCCCACCCCATTCGGTCGCAACCTGCATTCCCACCCCCTCCCACTTCGAATTCGACTTAGAACAAGCAAGATATCATGAAATTGGTTCAATTTCAAGCAATAGAACACGTTGAATCATCAATTGCAAGCAATTACACGTTTAAAGGTTAGATTTTCAAGTTTTTGTGAGTTGTTCATGATGGCCGAACTAAAATCATTTATGGATCTTCATGGGGTCAAAATTGATGTGTTGATGATGTTAATATGTTAGTTGGATTGAATACATGTTGTTTAACGTGATTATGCATGAATTGTATGTTTTAGTGGATTGATCATGAACTTTGGTTTTATGCAAACCCTAATTCGAAATAGCATGATTATGTGAATTGAGATTATTGATGAATGTATGATGATTAGTAGGTTGTATGAATGTTAGGATACATTGATCTTGCAAGAATTGATGAATGAGTTGGTGTTCATAGGTTACTATAATAGTAACTTTATTTGCATGTAATGTTGAATTATTGATGAATGATGTTATGGATGTGTTCATGGTGATAATTAGAGGTTAGATTGTTGTTTTGATCATTAGGAATTCAAGAACAATGTTATAGTCATACATACAAAGATAGTGTTGGACCAAAAGAACCAATGAGCCGGATCAGAAAAACCTAAGTCCCACAGACGTCACAACAACTGCTGAAGTCCACAACAGCTGAAGACAAAGTCTGAAGACATAAGGGCTGAAGACAAAGTCTGAAGACACAAGTGCTGAAGACAAAGTCTGAAGACAAGTGTTGAAGACAGTCTGAAGACACAAGTGCTGAAGAAAGTCTGAAGACAAATGCTGAAGACCAAGTATCAGTCGTTGTCACAACAGCTGAAGAGGTCTTCTTCAGTAGTTGTGATGGTTTTCTTTCAGTAGTTTTATGTTTTCCTTTCTGTAGTTTTGTAAAACGACTGAAGAGCTTGTTCTTCAGTCGTTGTAGTTTCAGTAGTTTCGTATCAGTAGTTTTATGTATTATACTTAGCACTCTGATATGTTCTCAGTAGTTGTGAACATTTCAGTAGTTTGTTAAGTTTTAGTTATTTTTGTAACAAATCTGCCAGATGTCACTATCCCGTGATATCAGCATTGATTGCACTCTATATAAGGAGTGTCAACCTTATTGTAATGGTGAATGATTGAGCAGAAACATTTGATATTTTTGAAACATTCTTTTTCACAGAAATATATTCTCTCTTTACAACCGTATTTGTTCATAATGCATACGAATATCAAATTCTTGCTATAATTTGTCTAATTCTTGTTCTTATTCCGCTGCGTTACACTCTAATCCATCAAACTTGAGATCACTGATCCTGTCAAATGGTATCAGAGCCGGTTCATCATTGATCGATCTAATAATTGATCATTGAAACTGCTATCCAAGAGCCATGTTGATTGAATTAGCATTTTTGCAAGAAACGGTTATAGAGATTGAATTTTCTTGTTTTGGTCATTCATCCTGAGATTTATTCTTGGTTTTCATTGAGTCTGTTGTGGTCTGTGTAAAATCTTTTAAAAGCTTGAATTAAATTGTATTTGGACCTAAAATGACTACTCCTTCCAATGATCCTCACAATACTGGTTCCTCAACCAAGCCTCCGATGCTGGTTAGGAATGAGTACAACATATGGCAACGACGAATGCTCCATCACCTGTCTGTTAACAGCTCAGGTTGTTGGACATCAGTGGTACATGGTCCACACAAGCTATGGTGAATAACCCGGAAACCAATCAAATGGTTCCGAAGAGGAGGGAGCAATACTCAGATGAGGATAAGAAATTGTTTGAGATTGATGCAAAAGCCATGGAATTCTGGCCATGGCACTGCCCAATGAAATCTATTCTGGCTAATGCATTATGAAACTGCCCATGACCTCTGGAATGCCTTGAAAGAACAATTTGGAGGAACAGATGAGGTCTTGGCAAATAATAGAGAAATCCTTGCCCAACAATATGAGACATTCTCTCATAGGAAGGGTGAGACACTGACTCAACAGTTTGAGCGGTTCTCTTGTTTGATCTCTGAATTAAAAATGGTCAAACATGAGTACACAAACAGCCAGATGAATAACAGATTTCTCAGATCACTGCCTGAGAGATGGGACACATATACTATTGTCCTACGCTCCAGTGCAAATTTGGACAAACTATCTCTCACCCAACTCCATGGGAAATTGCTCACATTTGAGAGAGAGATAGAACAGAAATGAAAACTGTCATCATCTGGAAAGCTCACTGATGATTTTGTACCAGGAAACACTGCCTTGGTAAGTCATGAGTCAGAGTATGCAGGATCAGAATGCCAATATGATGAGCATATTGATTTCACCTCAAACAATTCTAATCATGCCTTTGTGAGTGTTGATTGTCATTCTGGTAATAATAGTGACAATCTATGCTTTATCATGGATGATTTGAAGGGCATTGCTGATGATGATTTAGAAGAGATGGATATTTTGAGCCAAATGGCCTTGATCAATATCAGATCTCAGAAATTCTACAAGAGAACTGGCAGGAAATTTCCTGGACTCTCTGACAAAACCAAAGTCGGTTTTGACAAGAGCAAGTTGAAGTGTCACAAATGCCACAGGCTTGGACACTTTGCAAGAGAGTGTAGATCAACTGGATCTAACACTTCTGCACCCTTTTTGACTTTTCCAAATAACAATTCACAATTCAAAGGGCAACACTCTGCTGGTTCTAGTCATTCATCACACCCTCAATCTCCTGCATATTTTGTTCCTCAGGGTCAAATGCCATATCCTTATCCCTGCTATTATATGCCACAGTCAAATCAAGTTCAAGCTCCTATGTACCACAATCTCATGCACTACCAGAACCTCAACCATCTCCATCTCAATCACAACCTCATCACAGCTTCTTCACACCTAGAGTCGTTGACTGGAGTAGCTTACCTGATAACTTGTCTGGTCACACTGAGCAATACTATGCTGGTGCTAGTCAACATGGTGGTGAACACCCTTTTGGAAATCTTGCTCTCATGGCCCTGGAGTCTACTGAGGGTCCTGTTCAAATGCATTATCTTCACAGGTAACTCAGGTATCTTCAGAGGCTAAAGCCAAGTTATGTTCTGAATCATGCATAGCTGCCTTTGTCTCTATTAGAGAGGCAAATGTAGCATTAATAAATCAAAAACTTGAGAAAACCATTTTCAAAAGAAAAGCTGAGCATGAGTCTGCTCTTAACAAAAAGTGATGAGATTTATAAGCTTAAATGCCAATTAAATGATGAAAAGGCAAGCTAGAGGTTATTCTGGAAGACCACAGGAGTCTCAAAGAAAAACTTGCAGTGACCCAAGTTGAGTGTGAACGCTGGGTCTCATCATGCAAGGGATTTGAAATGCTTCTTAGCAAGCAAACTGCTTCAAATGTGAAGTTTGGCATTGGTTACAACCATACTGCTCCACCAACAGACTTTACTCCTAACTCCATAGTTAGTTAAGTCTGAAAGTGAAAGCAATCTCCAAACCACATTATCGTGTGAGTCATTCTCCAATGATAATCTAAGATCAGAGAATGAAACCAGTGTTAAGATCTAACAAATAAATTGACTGATGGTCTAACTACTGAGACTCATATGAAGCTGAGTACTTCAGATGTTGTTCCTCAATGTACCTCAAGTACTGAAAGAGACCCAACATCTGAAAAGCATTTCAAATCAGTTGAAATACAAGGACTAACAACTGCTGAGGAATCCATCAAACAGTCTATTAGGACGGATGGAAAACAGTTGAATTACCAGTCTTCAGCTGTTACAAATCCTTTAGTACCTAGTACTGATAGGAGGAAAGTACTGAAGATCACACCTTCAGTAGTTTCCACTTCAGCAGTAAAGATGTCCAAGATGAAGAATAAACCATGTGAAATTTGTGGTAAATTCATCATCTATCTGATGAATGTTGGTACAAAAAGGGTTAAAGAAAGCTCCAAGGGATAAGCTCATTAAAAGAATAATAAAATGAAAACTGAGTTTGAGACCAAGTTTGTACCACAATCATCTCAACCTGATAAACCCAAGGCCTTACCCAAATCCACTAAGAAGGATGCGGTTTATCAGAAGACAGCTGATATTGTTCCTCATGATAAACATAAGACTAAGTCTGTGAAGTCTAAGAAGGAGGAAATGGTGGGTCACAGGAACTCATCAAAAACAAGCTCTGGAGTGTCAAATGAACTGAAAGCTCGAGCTTCAAATCAGACACAGCTTGTTATGATGGTTCAGCATCTGTTGGGGAGAGTTAACCAACTTGAAACCCATGTGATCAAACCACTGGAGAGGAATTCCAGGCCCAATCCATTTCAGCACCATCTCCATCTTCATCAGCTGTTAATCATAAGAAACCAGCTATGGTTAAATCTGTTGATAAAGTCAGTCCAAAACCAAAAAGGTTTGGGTCTCCAAAGCTAACTAGTTTCTTATGATTGTGCAGGGTTCTTCAGCATGCCAAAGAAGCATCTGGTATGTGGACAGTGGAGATCCATGCACATGACTGGGAGCAGCTCTCTTCTTCATGATTACTCTCAGGGAAAGAAGGGATTTGTCTCATTTGGAAATGATGCTAAAGGTTACATCATTGGAAAGGGATTTGTGTCTAATGGAGATATTAGATTTGATGATGTCAACCATGTGGAGAATCTCAAATACAATCTGTTGAGTGTCAGTCAGATGTGTGACAAAGGACATGTTGCTCTTTTCACAAGCCAGAACTGTAGGATTCTGTCTTCCAAGGTTCTGAGCCTGATTGACAAAGTACTGGATGATAATACTCTCCTGAAGGCTAACAGGATAGGAAGAGTATATGCCTTGGATCTGTCAAAGAAAATTGAGTTAAGAGGCCATCCATGCTTGTTCTCCAAGGCCTCTCTCCAAGAATCTAAACTGTGGCATAGAAGGCTGGGTCATGTTAATCTCAAAAACATGAATCAGCTGATCCACAAGAGTTTAGTGAGAGGTCTTCCAATAAAGGAGTTCAATTGTGATGAAATCTGCACTGCATGCTTAAAAGGAAACAACATAAAGTTTCATTCCCAACCATAGAAGAATCCAAGTCTAATGCCTGCTTACAACTACTGCACATGGATCTTTTTGGTCCTGTGAAGGTAATGAGTATGGCAAAGAAGAAATACTGTCTGGTAATTGTGGATGATTACTCTAGATATGTATGGACCTTCTTCTTGCATTCAAAGGATGAGGCTGCTCAGTCCATTATGAACTTTGTGCTACACGTTGAGAAGTAGTATCCCTACCAGTTAAGTGTGTGAGGAGTGACAATGGTACTGAATTCAGAAACCACACTCTTGATGAGTTTTACTTGTCAAAGGGAATCAAGAGGCAGTATAGCATCCCAAGGACTCCAGAGCAAAATGGAGTAGTGGAGAGAAAGAACAGGACCCTCATTGAAGCTGCAAGGTCCATGTTGGCTGATTCTGGTCTGCCACTGTCTTTTGGGCTGAAGCTGTCAATACAGCCTGCTATGTACAGAATAGAGCCTTAGTAAATCAGAGGTTGATGAAAACTCCTTATGAAGTTTTACATCATTTAGCCCCTTTGATTTCATTCTTTAGAGCATTTGGGTGTCCCTGTTACATTCTCAACACAAAGGATCAACTCCAAAAGTTTGATTCTAAGGTGGATGCAGGGGTTTTGTTGGGTATTCATCCACTTGCAAGGCTTATAGAGTATTCAACTGTGGGACAAAGATAGTTGAAGAAACCTTGCATGTGAAGTTCAATGAATCCCCTAAGGATACAATTCCACAAAACCCTGTGGAGTTGTTTGATCTGGACATTCTGCAATATGTTCCTTATCAACCACCTGCTGTTGCAGATCATATGAATCCATCATCTGTAGCTAGTCATCCATCTGGTGTTACTGATGATGATGATGATATCAGTAATCACCTTTTCAAGTTTAGTGATCAACTGCCTGATTCAGCTAGACCTGATGTTCCTGTAGCTTCAGTAGCACAATCCACAACAAATGCTGATGAGATTTCTACAACTTCAACTTCCTTTGAATTACCATCTACTGATTGGTTTCAAGGAAATGCTTCACCATCATCATCTGTTGCTGCTGAGCCTGCTACAAACACTTGCACAGATCTTATTGTGTACCAAGATCTGAAGAATCACCCTATGTCTCAAATCATTGGTGATATCATGTCGGCGTTTCAACAAGAAGTCAATTGTCTAATTTCTGCTTCTATGCTCTCTTCATTAGTCAGCAAGAGCCAAAGAACTATCACATTGCTTTAAGGGACAATGGATGGGTTGAAGCCATGCAGCTTGAGCTTCTTCAGTTCAAGAAACAGCAAGTGTGGGAACTGGTTCCTCTACCTCCAGGTAAGTGTGCAGTAGGCAGTAAATGGGTGTTTAGGAACAAAACTGATAAAAATGGGCTTATTGTTAAAAACAAGGCCAGACTGGTTGTACAGGGGTTTTCACAAGAGGAAGGCATTGATTATAATGAAACCTTTGCCCCTGTAGCCAGACTGGAAGCAATTCGATTGTTTTTAGCTTATGCTGCTTATCACAACCTAAAGTTTTTCAAATGGATGTCAAAAGTGCATTTTTGTATGGGAAAATTAAAGAAGAGGTTTATGTATGTCAACCACCAGGCTTTGAGGACAATAAACATCCTAATTGGGTGTATAAGCTTGATAAGGCTCTCTATGGGTTGAAACAAGCTCCTAGAGCCTGGTATGAGACATTATCAAACTTTCTTCTGGAAAATAATTTCACTAGAGGCTCCATAGATAAGACTTTGTTCATTAAGAAAGCTGGGCAGCATAATCTACTTGTTCAACTTTATGTAGATGATATTATTTTTGCATCCTCTGATCCACAGTTGTGTGATGCCTTTACAAAGTTGATGAAATAGAAGTTTGAAATGAGTGCCATGGGAGAATTACAGTTCTTTCTGAGTTTGCAAATCAAACAAAAGGCTGATGGAATTTTCATTCATCAGTCCAAATACACAAAAGATCTTTTTGGAAATGTTTGATTTACAAAAGTGTAAGCCCTGTTCTACTCCCATGTGCAACACCACACAACTGGATACACATCAGAAAGGTAAAGTGGTTGATGAAACACTTTACAGATGTATGATTGGGTCCTTGATGTACTTAACAACTTCTAGACCAGATATTATGTTTGCTACATGTGTTTGTGCTAGATTTCAGGCTGCACCAAGGAGTCTCATTTGATTGCAGTCAAGAGGATCTTTAGATATTTCAAGGCACTCCTCTCTAGGTTTATGGTATTCTACTAGACATTCTGGTAAATTGGTTGCTTTTTCTGACAGTGACTATGCAGGGTGTAAGTTGACAAGAAAGTCCACTTCTGGAGGATGCCAATTCTTAGGCAACTGCTTGATTTCTTGGCAGAGTAAGAAGCAGACCTCAGTTGCTACATCAACTGCTGAAGCAGAGTACATTGCTGCTGCAAGGTGTACATCTCAGGTACTCTGGCTTCAAAACCAATTATTGGATTATGGCATAACAGAGACTAAGACCCCATTGTTAATGGAAAGCTCTTCAGCTCTTTGTATTGTCAAGAATCCTGTCCAGCACTCTAGGACTAAACATATTGAAATCAGACACCATTTTATTAGAGATTGTTTTGAAAAAGGTCTCTATTGATCCAAAATTGTTCCTAGTGCTGATGAGCTTGCAGACATTTTCACTAAGCCCTTGGATAGCACAACTTTCCAAAACCTAGTGTTAAGGCTTGGTATGCGCAGCTAGAATAAGTGACAACTACTGGTGATCTCAGCTCACAAGTACTGATGCATTAGTTTATTATTGTCATATATATAAGTACTGACGTTATTTTCTCTCCGGAAGTTTTCTTTAAACTACTAGAGCTTAACTTCTCAGTACTCAAGTACTTTATTTGTTAAAACAATTGATGTAGTTACAACAGCTGATGTAGCTACAACTACTGTTGTCAGAATACAAATACGTACTGATGTCCTATGAAACATCTGAAAACAGATGAAAACGTCTGATGAGTACGTGTTGAGGACAGTATGAAACAGCTGAAAAGCAATGAATTGACGACAACTACTGATGAGCCTTTTTGTCTTCAGTAGTTTCCCAACTGCTGTTTCTTTCTAAACAACTGAAGCAAAACCATGTCTTCAGTAGTTTCACAACTACTGATGACTAACACCAAGTCTTCAGTTGTTTACAACAATTGATGGTAAAACCAAAGTCTTCAGTAGTTTCCCAACTACTGATGACTAATACCAAGTCAGTGTTTCATCACCTGAAGTCATACTGTCTTCAGTAGTTTTATAACTACTGATGACTAAATCTTCAGTAGTTTGTACTACTGATGCTAAATCTTCAGTGTTTTAAACTACTGATGACTAAATCTTCAGTAGTTATAACTACTGATGACTAAATCAGAGACTTCAGCTGTTTCAACGTCTGACGTTAAAACCAAGTCTTCAGTTGTTTTATAACAACTGCTGATCACACCAATACGGTCAGTCATTCCAACCTCTGAAAGTTAATACCACATCATCAGTAGTTTCAACAACTGATGACTAACACCAAAACATTCAGTCGTTTTCTAACCCTACCCTTTAAATACCTTATCCACCTTCAGAGTTTTTACTTTCTTCTCTTCTCAAACCTAACGTTCAAAAAACTCTGTAACCTCTCTTCATCAATGGCGACCATGCAACTAAAACCTCGACACAACTGTGTCGCACATCTCACAAAATCGCCATACTGGACCAAGTTTCACAACGCCATTGATTTAATGGTTCAGTCACCTTACAAAACGGCATTTCTGTTAAATCCCACCATATATGCCGAATCTCTTAACCAATTCTGGACAAACGTCACTCTTGTCTCTGAGGAGAATGACACAGAGTCTCTTCAATCGTTTGTCCATCATCAAAAGTGGTCATTACTCCAGACATTCTTCGCCAAACCCTAAATCTGGATGATGCCACTTTCCCAACTGGTTATCCAAAGGGCACAATCGATCAATCATTTGCCCAGCATGGATACCGGTAACCTGAGTGCATCTACCATATTGAAGAAACATTTCCAGGATGCCGAACGTCTCATCTTTCACCTGGTAAATGTCTGCCTTGCCCCAAGACTTCATCATGGGATCAAATGTCCACAAGGTGGCAACAGGTAATGTACTCCATCCTTGAGCAACAACCTTTAAATTTTTCTGAAATACTATTTTAGAGCTCAAGGATATGGCCCAAAAACAACTTGCTAACCGTTGGATATTATATCCTCGGTTCATAATGGCCATAATTGAAAACCAGCTTCAAGCTGAGGGACTTGTTGGCCTGGGAGTCCTGCTATGGCTGTATTGCCTGAAGTATACTCCCGGCACAACTCTGACCAATCACTAAAAATGGCTGCCAAGCTGCGCAAACCCACACAGCTGGAACCCACAACCACCACCTCCAAATCCAAAGTCCCCACAAAACCCACTAAAAAGAAGACAACAAAGGCTACTCAGGGAAATGAGTCCCCTGAGGATGCCCCTGCAACACAAACGCAGGCTATATCCACTGGTTATAACCCCCTAGTGGATACAAGGACTTCACCACACAGCCGCTCAGGATTCCTCTCAAGAAGCCTGCAGCAACCAAAGAAGGGGTACCCACTAATCTGGGATCTTCCTCATTTGAGGAGATTGCCATTGAAGAGCACCATTCTCCCCAGGTGCATACTGCTTTTACCCCATCTCCCACTGCAACCGCCCCACAAAGTCCTACTCTCATTATTGCAAACGTGCTGACTCAGCTGCATGCCTCTCCTCCTCCCCAACAAACACCAACAAAAGGAAAACCAAAGCAATTGAGGAAGAGGATCAACATGCTCCTGACAGCCCACACACGAGGGTTTAACTGTTCTATCTCCTGGTGTGGATATGGAGACCAGAACATCTCATGAGGCTGCCACTCTTCTGAATCAGCACATGATCAGACTGAGGCTGGTAACATAGCTAAGACCTCACCAGAGGCAACAGCTGATGAAGGACAGTCCTGAGGCTGGAAGTCCCCAGTTCCAAGAAAAAGGGGCACATGCTACAACTGGTCTACACCCAGTGCATGTACATCCTGCTACAAGCAGGAGGTCAGGTGATTCAGCATCTGCTGATGATGACCTGGGCTTCTTTTATGATGTTCTGGCCCAGAACACAATTCTTGAGGAAGAAGTCAGTAGACTACAAAGACTACTTGACCAATTCTCTCAACAAGCAAGTCCATCTGCCACCAACATAAACCCCAGATGGAACCTTCACCTGAAGGTCTCCCACACACTCAGCCACTCAAAACTTCCGAGCCACCAGCCTCTATTTCTGGTACTGCTTCTCAGGGACAGAACCCCTCTGAGCAAACAGCTACTATCTTTCAGCAATCCCTACCTCTCATCACCCCAATGATCACAGACATTGTGATCAAAACCATGAATGAGAGGCTTCCCTCAATCATACAACCCCTGGTGGAGGAGATTGTGAGCACAAGGCTTTCTGCTACTCAAACCCTTGCAACCAATGCAACCAAAAAGGGGGAGAGTAAGTCAGTGAAAGCAAAGAGGAAGAGCATAGAGGGGAAGAAAGAAAAAAAGGACTGAGAAGGAAGAGGAGTTTGTGAAGGGAGCTGACATTGATCAAGTGGGTGAAAGTCACAAAGACTTTCATGTCACATATAAGAAGAGAAAGGTTGAAGGAAAAGAAAAAGAACTCGAACGATGAGATGATCAAAATGGCGGATGCTACACACAGTAAATCAATGGACTCCATTATTGATCAACTGTATAGACTGGGGTTCGATACTGCACAGCTTGACTCAGAGATTAGGAGACTTGAAGTTGAAGAAATTAACTCAAGATGGGCAAGTTATGATGCATTAGAAAGAGAAAGACTAGAGATCATGATCAGATTCATTGCAAAGTACCTTGGGAGATCATTGATCGAGATTAAGTCATGGACCAGGGACAGTATCTTGGCAATAACCACCAAGATCTATTCGTCTGAAGCATACACTAAGGGATTGGTGATTGAAGCACTAAATAAGGCAGGTGCTGGGAACAGAAAGGAACTAGCAAAACACTCAAAAGCCTCACTCACTACAAGAATGCTAGAACAACCTGCAAAACCTCCCACTTCAAAATCACCACTACCACAACCCTCTAAACCAACTCCTTTACCCTTCAAACAACAGCCGATGATGCACCCAAGAGAAGAAGAGAAGGGTGTTGAGGCTAGAAGAAGAAGAAGAAGAGGATGATGAGGAAGAAGATAGGCTGCCTCTTTCTGCAGTCCTAACTTTGCCTAAAGCCAAACCTATGCTCATCACTCCCACCTCACAGATGGAAGCTGTAAGAGTAAAGATAGAAGAAGAACAGCAGCAAAAGCTTCATGATGATGAGATGCTGAAAAGCATAGACAAAACTTATGTTGCTTCTTCATCAATAATCAGTATGAAGAAGGAAGCTCTGAGATTGTACACCCTTGCTAACACATTTCAATATCAAAAGGAAAAGGTGAGAATATGGCCTGGTCCTAGGGTGGCTCACAGAATTATGAAGAAAGACATTCCTTCGAGATACAAGGGCCAAGTAAAAAGGATCGTAGATGAAGAGATCACAGTGGTCCTTGTAGTATCACCCTGGGAAATTATAGAAGATTTCAAGAAGGCCTATGAAACTAAACAGCCACCCAAAAGATGTTAGAGAACAAAGTAATTAAAAAGGGTTAGTCTACAAGAGGCTTGAGAACTTCAAACAAATGAGCTCAGTCTGTTACTTGAAGGGACTCACCCAGATGAGTTTGCATACAGACAGATCACAACAGTTGAGCTCAAAAATGGCAAACAGGCTAAGTACATTAAGAGCTGTATGGGCGTGAAGGATTGTTTGATGGTGGAGCTGAAAATCTTACCATGGAAGAACAAATTATGTTTCTCAGAGCATACACCAGAGAATCCTACAGGCTTATACATGGGAAGTAGATTTCATGGATAGGACCAGAGCCCTGTGTCCAGTCCCCAAAGTCAGGGCTCCTATCCATACTATGCCAACCAAATTTCAGAAATCTATTCCCAGGCCAGTGCTTAATTGGGTCATCTTCTTAGCTGATCAAGAAGGAAAAAGACCAATCTTATTGCCAACAATAAATGGGACCTCAATAAGTTAAGGTTTTGGCTGCATTGGTTCAGGGGGAGTTTGTTGGACCAAAAGAACCAATGAGCTGGATCAGAAAAACCTTAAGTCCCACAGACGTCACAACAATGCTGAAGTCCACAACAGCTGAAGACAAAGTCTGAAGACACAAGTGCTGAAGACAAAGTCTGAAACACAAAGTGCTGAAGACAAAGTCTGAAGACACGTTGCTGAAGACAGTCTGAAGACACAAGTGCTGAAGACAAAGTCTGAAGACAAGTGCTGAAGACCAAGTATCAGTCGTTGTCACAACAGCTGAAGAGGTCTTCTTCAGTAGTTGTGACAGTTTTCTTTCAGTAGTTTTGTGTTTTCCTTTCTGTAGTTTTGTAAAACGACTAAAGAGCTTGTTCTTCAGTCGTTGTACTTTCAGTAGTTTCGTATCAGTAGTTTTATGTTTTATACTTAGCACTCTGATATGTTCTCAGTAGTTGTGAACATTTCAGTAGTTTGTTAAGTTTTAGTTATTTTTGTAACAAATCTGCCAGATGTCACTATCCCGTGTTATCAGCAGTGATTGCACTCTATATAAGGAGTGTCAACCTTATTGTAATGGTGAATGATTGAGCAGAAACATTTGATATTATTGAAACATTCCTTTTCACAGAAATATATTCTCTCTTTACAACCGTATTTGTTCATAATGCATACGAATATCAAATTCTTGCTATAATTTTTCTAATTCTTGTTCTTATTCCGTTGCGTTACACTCTAATCCATCAAACTTGAGATCACTGATCCTGTCAATAGTAACTTTTTAGGATATGAATGATGAGTTATGATGTTTGGATGTTGTTGATGATGCTAGATGTTGATATGATCTGAATTGGTATAGTATTAATAAGGCATGAATGCATTGGATGTTTGATAGATTTTGGGATGTGCTTTCCAAAACCGAAACTTTATTGTACAAAGTTTGATGGATGATAGTTTGAACATGTTGGGATATTAGGAGCATGTTAGTAGGTTCATGATGAATTCTAATGTGATAGAACATGTTAATTAGTTGTATAGGATGCTTGATAATCAGGTGATGTTTGACTTTGATGATCATGTATAATGTTGATGGTGATTAGTAGTAGCATTAGTTTGGGACTGGAAATTGATTGTTGTGATGTTTGTTGAATGCAATGAACATGGTTAATGAATATGATTATGACCATCATACACGCGTGCGAATCTGAGGTCCCTACTTGGTAGGATTGCAGGGTTTAGGATGTGAAGTCGTGAGTGGCTTCACATGGCATGTGGCGTGATTGTCTTTTGTGTATATTGGTTGTGTTATATCAGTGGATATGTTAATGTTCTAGATTCGCATGACTGTTTTTGATGTTTGTTGTATGATGATCTAAGTGATACACTGGATAATATAGCATACATATGATCTATTTGAATGTTACCATGTATTATATATGTGTATGATTGCTGAATGGTTTACAACACATAAAGTCACCACGGGTCAAACGGGTCAACTGGGTCAACGTGTATGTTCTCTGAAATCTTGAGTCCTTGTGTAGTGTACTTAGGGTTTCACATGTCTTTGTTTACACGTACTCATGTACTTATATGATTTAGGTAACCTCTGAAGGTTGTCTGTCCATTCTGTCTATCGAGTAAAACTCTAAGTGTCTATCATGCGTATCAGGTGAGTTCATGCCCCACTCTTTTTAATCTCTTTTGGGGGAGATAACATACTGGTAAATCACAAACGCTTTTATATTCAAGTTGTGTATAATATTAATATAGTGTTGATATCATGGAAAAGTCCTCACACTTTCGAATTGTTAATATTGGATAGCGGGGAAATTGGGTAGTACTAGGTCTGACGAGCCCCACCGTGTGACTCGAGGTCAACGGGTGCAAGTTGTCCTATTGAACATTTCATGACCTGCTAAGTCGTGACACGAGGCAACAACGTAACACAGTCAGCTTCAATTGCGAAATCACTATGATTTATATTTATTGTTAATGGACTAGCTATCTGTTACAATGCACTACTTTTATATCTATGTTATTAAACTGTATATGTTTGATTATCACTCTTGAACTCACCAACCATTGTGTTAACATTTTAGTATGCTATTCTTAGGTCATTAGCTTGCTTCCTATTAGGAGCACTACATGGTTTCACTTGCATTCTAAGACTCAGTCCTCAAGACATTTTTATCATTTAATGGTTAATGTTTACTCTTTTGGGTGGCACATGTTTTGTCATAGTATACACTTTTATCTTTGGGTGTTTTACAAAACGCTTCCGCACAGTTTAAAGTTTGTACTTTGGTTGATTTTATTTAAATTATGGCATATAGAGTCGTTCTGAGTAACTATTGACTGTGATCCTGGTTTGTTCACACACCTCGCGGTAAAACTCCACACATGGATTTTGAGGGTGTGACAAATATCATTATTATCTTAATCATTCGTTCATTAACTTTCGTTCATTCATCGTATGTCCTTATTATTCACTTTCATACACTTTCATTCACTTTCATTCATAAACTTTCTTATTTATCTTTCATACGTTCATTACATCTGATGACATGTACATTACCCCAAACATTATGCACGAAACTGGTTACTGGGTCTGAGTTCTTTCATAGACCTCGAACATTCTGCACAAAACTGACTCTAGTACCTAGGGCAAGTACATTCATCACTTATCTTTTCTCTTTCATTTTGGATCAATGCCTTATGTTGTACCTCGAACAATGTGCACGAAGTTGGTTACTAGGCCTGAGGTCTTTTATAGACCTCAAACATTGCGCACGAAGCTGACTCCAGTACCTAGGGCAAGCAGCAAGGATCCCATACATATGGTCAATCACAAGGATTAGACCCCAGTGTGCATCCTTCTGGGGTAGCTAACCCACACACAGTTGAGCTAACACCCTTCATTAGGTGTGAAACTCCATACATTGCTTGCAAGACTTTCTTACTTCCATTCATTCGTTTATTAATGCATGCATTCTTTCATTTCGTTCCTCTTTTCATTATCTTCCACTTTAAGTTACATAATACTTTTCATTTCATTCATAAACATTCACGTAAAGCCATGAGAAAACAACATTCATAACTAGGAACATAAACATAACCATACAGGGCATCACCGTACAAGGCACCATCATACATACATAACATTCATCATGCATACATCATGCATAAGCATCAATCATACATCATCAAATCATATCATACATCGCCCATCACAACATCTATGACTTCAAAAAGTCAACTTTCATAGCCCCTAGGAACCTCCCAAGTCAAAGCCTACATTACACTTTTTCCCCAAAAATTAGAAAACTAATCTAAGTCTTTAGGCGCATGGGCACTATGCAGACACATGAACACTATGCAGGGGCATGGCGTTTCAGATGCATGGGGAAAACTTAGGCGCATGGGTAACTTTCAGACGCATTGGCACTATTGGGACGCATGGGCAACTTTTAGGCGCATGGGCACTATTGGGGCGCATGGGCGACACTTAGTCATTTCTGGTCATATTCTAGGCGCATGGGCACTATGGAGGCGTATGAGTGCCTGGGCACATGGAAATCCTGGGTGTCTGGACACTTAGTAAATTTCAGCCTATTTCTAGGAACATGGGTACTATTTGGGCGCATGAGGTTTTGGGTGCATGGGAACACTTAGACAGTTATTTCTGTTGGGCGCATAGGCCACTCTTTAGGCGCATGGGCAGACTAATTCACACTTAAACAACATAATTCAGTCCCCAATCATCATCTATCATATTCTAAGCTTAAACCATACATTCTAAGCCTTAGAAACACAACCATAACATCATCACAACACATACATTGCCCAAAATCAAACCCCACCTGCAAACACACACACATAAACATACGGGTAAGAAACCCATTTTTATAAAATGGTTCATACATGCATTTCCACCCCCAAAGCAGTTTAAAACAAGTAAAAATGGGGTCCTAGGCTAAGGCTAGTCAAGAACATACCCGAACACACATAAACACACATAAACATATAACTGAGGCTAAGGCCAGTCAAGAACATCATAAAACCATGAATTCTTACCTTGAATTCGATCTTTTCCTTCTCCTCTTCAAACACCCGAGATTTTCTGCTCCTCTTCACTTTCTCTCTCTAAAAATATCCGAATGATATTTGTGAAGAGAGGGTGATGGGCGGCCATCACCTTTATTCACCAACTTTTCAAACCATTTGTCCTTTTGGACACTTTTAGTCCCTCTACTTGGGTTTTATAGCTTTTCTTTATTTTTTACTTTTATTCTTTCTTTTCTTTCTTATCTTTAAAGAAATAACCGGGTGATAGAAGTCCACCACCTTTATATAGGTTTAATCCCCAAAACCTATTATTCCTCAAACAATCATGGGTAATGCTCTCTCATCTCTTCTTCAGTCTCCACGTAGACTCAGATCCCTTCCTATGCTTCAACTGTACACGCACAAGAGGAACCATTTTATTCATTAACCTCTTCTCTTTACGATCAATGATCGCCACTGGTTGCTCTACATAATTGAGTCGTTCATCTACCTCGATATCCTCCAGTGGTATAACCATACACTCGTATTCTAAACACTTTCTCAGACGAGATACATGGAATGTCGGATGAATTCCACTTAACTCATCTAGTAGCTCCAATCTATAGGTCACCTCCCCTACTCGAGCAATGATTCGGAAAGGCCCTATGTACCTTCGGCTCAACATGCCCTGCTTTCAGAACCGAATGATACCTTTCCAAGGTGAGACTTTCAACATAACTCTATCACCCACCTGGAACTCAATCGGTCTATGTCGTTTATCAGAGTATGACTTTTGCCTATCTTTAGCTGCCTTCATAAAGGCCTTGATCCTTTCCAACTTCTCAGTCGTAGCCTCGACCACCTTGATGCTGCCTAACTCTTTATGGCCAATATCACCCCAACGCACGAGCATTCTGCATCTCCTACCATATAGCATCTTATAAGGGGGCATGCGAATGCTGGCATGATAACTGTTATTATATGAGAACTCAGCTAATGGTAAGTGGTCATCCTAACTTCCTCTAAAATCAATGATACATGCCCAAAGTATATCTTCCATCTTCTGAATGGTCCCTTTTGACTGACCTTCTGTCTGGGGATGATAAGTCGTGCTAATATGTAAACTTGTCCCCTTCGCATCGTGGAATTTCTTCCAAACTTTATATGTAAACCGGGTGTCATGATTAGACACAATAGACACCGACACACCATGACAAGTTACAATCTCTTTAATGAACAGATCCGCCAAAATCTCAGATGAATATGTCTCGCGCATCGGTAGGAAATCACCCATATAGCATCATACCCTCGCACAATGCGCGGTAGCTTTGTAATAAAGTCCATGGTGATATGCTCCCTTTTCCAGTCCGGTATATGTAGATACATAATGTTCCTAGTTTATGTGCTTAAATGTAAAAGTCTTTTATGTCTTACATATGTGTAATGTGATGATGAAATGAAATATGATATATGTCTTGATGTTTATTTATGTTTGATTATTTCATATTATTATTGTGTTAAGTATAAGTCATATGTATGAACTTCATATATAGGTTTAATAGTGTTGTACACAATATTAAGTCAATAATGATTGGGAAATGTGTTCAACTTAGTCGGGTGATTATTCATGCTAATGGACCATACTTATGGACCATACGCATGAATATATCATGCTAATGGACTAGTCGCACGATTGAACCAGGAGATTGGATCAGTCGTATAATTAAGACATAGATTGACTCAGTCGTGCGTATGAATCAACCGTATGATTCAGTCGAACCATGCTAATGGTTCGGTCGTACAAATGGAAACTGCAAACCTATAAATACCACTTAATTTGTGGAAAAACATAACACTTTTAAACACTTTGAGAGAGACTTCAAATTTTGATAAACCCTAGCCGTCCAGAGCGTCCTAAACAGCCAATCCAACTTCAAAGTTCGATCTTGATCGATCCTACTCATTCTTAATGTTTAGTTCATTGTTATATCGATTGGGTTATCGTTCTCACTGATTGGATCGCTAATCAAATAGGATTCCGCACTATTTGACCTGGTTTCATGCAGAATCCGTTAGTACTCCGTATGTACACGGTCCTAACAAGTGGTATTAGAGATTTGGCTCGTGATTTTGCATGCATTCGATTAGTTTTGGTGTTAAAACCTATGTTTTAATTCAAAAGAGTCACCACTTTGCTTTGAAAGGTGTTTTTGACGTATGCATGCATTAAAGTTTTATTTTTATATCATATGATAGATTAGGGTTCCTGGGAAACTCGTATTTTGTGTCAAAGTATTAAAATATTCGATTTTACAAACACAGCAGCCTTCAGTCGCATGATTGGTCCATTTGTACGATTGAACTCAATCATATACTCCATCCGCATGACTGAACTCAGTCGTATACCTCATTCGCACGAGTGAACAACTCCAGTCGTTTGATTCCAATCGTCTTGTTCATACACACGACTGAATCCAATCGCATGATTGAATTCATTCGCATCCTTCATTCGCACGAGTGATCCATACTCATAGCCCATTCGCACGAGTGAAACTGTCCTTTTCTAAAAGTACCACGTTTAAAGCAATGGAAGATCAATTTGCTGCATTTACTGCCGGAAAGGACTCTCGTATCCAGAACCTTCTACTTCTGGAGAATGAGATTGGAAATCATAATAAACCACCAAAGTTGTGAACGTTAGATGAATATCCACATTAGAAACAACGGTTTGAAATATATTTAAATCGAGTTGACCCAAATCATTGGACATCCATTGAGACTGGTTATACGGTACCAGTTAGTGCTAATGGAGTCAAGTTGACGTTGGGAGGAATGAGTGAAACTCTAAAGATGTTGTTCAATGATGAAAAGAAAGTATATGCCTTGTTAACTCAGTCGATACCTAAGGACATCTTTCTTCAGTTCTCTGAGAACAAGCAGGCTAAAAAGTTATGGGAGGCATCGGAAAAGAGATATAATGGAAACGCAACTCTCAAAGCACTAAAGGCTAAACCTCTCAAAAAGGAATTTGATAATTTCTCTTCGATAGGGAGTGAGAGCTTGGATGATATTATTGATAGATTCTATCATATGATGAGGGAGTTACACACTCATGGTGCGACAACATCTATGGAAGATAAAGTTTCAAGCTTTGCTAATGGTTTGCCTGATAAATAGGATTCATTTGTGTCTAACTTGAGACAAAACGACATTTTTGTGAGGTTAGACATAAATGATTTCAACTTGAAGTTAAGGGAGGAAGAACTTCGAATGAAATACAAGTCGAAGAAAGGATCCTATGTTCAGAATCCTTCACTTTACAACTCAGTTCCAACTCCAACCGTTTTAGGAGCACCGTTACAAACAACATTCATGTTTAGTTGTTTTGCTCCTTCCCAAAACAGTGTATGAGGAACCAAAATGCCAGGGTCATCTCGAACCCAATACATAGTTCCTGAAATGAATACTACAAAGTTGAAGACCGAGAATCTCGGTTATGTCAAAGTGGAAGTTGCCAAAGAGCACGTGGATCTTCTAGTGGCTATTGTACAATCTTATGATGGTTTGGTTGCCAGTAAGATTGGAAATTGTCATCTTGCAGATGAGGATTATGAGCAAGTTGATGAAAATGAGCTAGAAAAAATGGACATAATATGGGCCTTGGCTAGTGATGTCAGATGAGCAAAGAAGTTTGTCAAAAAGACAGGGAAGAATCTAGTTGCCACTAAAGATACGACTTTTGGTTTGACAAAACCAAAGTCACATGCTTCAACTGTGGCGAAAAGGGGCACTTTAAATGTGAATGTGTAAAGCCCAAGAAAACTTGAATGGAAACCCATTTCCCATATTCAACCGTCAAGACAAAGATACGATTGGAACTATTTCTTCAAGTAAAGAGACAAAGGCTCTGGTTGCTCAAGGTGATGAACAGCAAGACTTGTCCTTTCGATTTGTCTCTTCGAGTGAATCAAATATTGCCTTTGTTGATGCATTGGATGATGGATCTGCTAGTGAAGGTGAGATCATGGCTGAGCAAGCAATGTTAGATACCGAAGAAGCTATGAATGTTGTAAATCAATTGGTTGAGGAATAGCTCAGAGCAACAAACTCATATTCTCCAGTCACCGAAGAGTCTGATACGGCTTTGATGACTGACTCGTCTGATTCCTCACAGGTAAGTTCTAATGACCAATTATTTGAACAACATGCTTGTACTAGATGTGACAAATTTAGGGAAACCATTAATCTAAAATTTGCAAGGTTATTAGAACACAATGATAATTTAGTAAATGACTTACAGCTCTGCACTGAGGCCAATCATATTTTAAAACAAAATGAGTGCAGTTTCAAAGAAAAAATTTTTAGGAAAACAACTAAGGAAAACCGAGGTTGTTGCATTATATCAAGCAAATGACATCAAGTTTTATTTAAATTCTTTGGAAGAAACAAAAAAGGGAAAAACAGTTTTAGAAGTCGAAGTTGAATCCATAAAACAAAAACTGCACAGCTTGGCTAGTTCTTCACACATATTTCAAAACTTAGTGAAAGAACGAAATAATGGGGAAGGTCTAGGTTATAAAGTAGTTCCACCACCACATGTAATCCTTTTGAACACTAAATGTATACCAATCAATAATAACCCAGTAAAGGATCATGTGGTGTCCACTCCTCTGATTAGTTGTCCCGATTCTACGGGCAAACCTATGAAAAATAGCACTAAAGAGAAGGAGTCTACTTTGTAATCAAAAGAAAAGATGCCTGTTGAAAATTTGGATGATCAAATTGAAAAGGTTAATTTAAGGTCAGGTTCACACACGTCTACATCCCCAAAATGACTAATCCAGTTAACCGAAAACGTGTTACTCATCAAAGTTCAAATAAACTAAAAATTAAAGACGTTAAAATGTTAAAACAATTCATTTTGTTAAAGAAGATGAAACATCTAAAAAAGAAGTGACAAAACCCAACCAGACACATCTCACACCCTTACCGAACTCAACCCCACATAAAAAATTTTCTTTAATCTGTAGAAGGGAGATCATGCTACTGTTATGGAAAATGAGGACATATCTCTTCTAATTGTCCTTATTATCAGACACCCAAAAAGAAAATTGAACTTTATAATGCAAAACCAAGTTTTTCTAAAATGAGATCTAATACTCCACCTAAGAGTATTAGTGAACCTAAAGTTCAAACTATAAGTCAGTCGTCTATTTATCACAAATGGGCCTTACACAAAACTGGCTTATGGAAGATAAAATCAAATAATTTGATTGATAAGGAGAACAAGAAGAAGAACAATATGCCCTCATCCTCGAAAGGATAGTGGGTTGAGTTCAAGATGTGTGATTCCTCTGGGTCACCCAAGCCAGTTAAGGCTTGGGTCCCAAACTTGAACTAATCAATTCCTTTGAATGTGCACGGTGTGCGCTACAGCGCTATCACAAATACCTGGATTATTGATAGTGGGGCGTCCAGGCACATGACCTGGAATTGGTCTTTCCTTTTTAACATCAAACAAATTAAAGGGGGACAGGTATAATTTGCTGGAAATAAAGGAGGCTAGATCACCACTCAAGGCGAAGTGGGAAACAAGAAAGTGAAGTTTGACAAGTAAACTACGTTCAACAACTACAGAACAACTTGCTTTCAGTCTCCCAGATTTGTGATAAAGGATCTAAATTGTGTTTGAAAACAAGAAGTGCTACATGTTGAAGAATGATTATGTTATCAAAAGGATAAAGTTCTAATGTCAGCTTCAAGATACAGTGATCTGTATGTCTTGGATCTATCAAAAGCCTCCACAACTGAGACCACTGTGCAATGCTTCTTGTCAAAGGCAACAGAGAGGGATTCAGTCTCCTGGCATAGGAGAATGGCACACATTAGTTCTAGGAAGATGAATCATCTAGTACAGAATGATTTAGTTAATGGAGTAATTGTCAAGAATTTCCAGCTTCCAAATTTTGTGTAGCATGTAAGAAAAGGAAATAGACCAAGAAGTCTCATAAGGAAAAGAAAGTTAATTCTATCTATATGCTCTCGAGCTTCTACACATTGATCTATTTGGCACGGTAAGCACAAATAGTATTGCTGAAGATCTATACTGCCTTGTAGTAACTGATGATTACTCAAGATTTTCTTGGGTGATGTTTCTGAAATCGAAATCAGAAACTTATGAATCATTCAAACATCTAGTAACTACTATGGAATCACTCTACAAGCTGAAAGTAAGGCAGATTCGATCAGACAACAGAACCGAGTTCAAGAATCAATGGATGGAGGCATTCTATAGAGAGAAATGAATTGTACATCAATTTACGCCTGCCTACACTCCACAGATGAATGTGGTTGCTAAGAGAATGAATCATAGCTTGATAGAGACAACAAGAACAATGTTAGCCGACTCCAAACTACCTATTCAATTTTGGAACAAGGCAACGGCGAATGAATACTACATTCACAATCGAGTCTTGGTGGTCAAACTGTTTGGTTTTGTAACATGTTTATCAAAGCAAGTTTAACCATTTTGAAAAACACAGCGGATTTTAGTGGTTAAAAGGTGTTTTGAGATCTGAAATTTTGAACCATTTTTAACTCATAACAAAGGATCATATAAATATGTGAAATGAAATGCTATCAAAACGAAAATGGCTACCATTGGGTGTTCTTGAAACTACCTTTCAAGAACAAAAGGATGTAGTGTGGATGTGAAGAAGATGATGCTTCTTGAATATGCAGCCTTCAAAAGAGAAGACCTCAAGCTTGTATACCCACAAGCTCTTCCAAACACCTTGCTTGTTACAAAACCCTCTTCCTATGCTCCTTCAAAACCCGAAAATTTTCAGCTTGTTATGCCTTGAATCCGAATTTTCGGCTTTGTTTTGAGAGAGTTCTTGCAATGTGTGTGTGAGAGAAAGTGTTGGTTAAGCTTGAGTGCAAGAATGGATTAATGTCTTGTAATAACCAAGACATGCAATCCCAAGGAGTAGATTGCCTTGGGCGGTGAATTCCTTTCAAAAATGGGTTCTCCCTATTTTAATTTTTATAAAAAAGATTCACTCTTAACCCATAAGTTTATAAAATTAAAACCTCTTTTAATTTTATAACATTAACACACTTTTATTTGTTATTATTTAACTCACTTAATAATGAAACAAATATTTTCTCATGAACAAATTATCCACATAATGTTGTTCTTTTACAAAAGCAAAGTTTTAGAAAACCCATTTTCTAAATTGGTGTCAGTATTTTTTGTATCATCTCATCAACAAATAAATATTTATTGTTGTTTGTTTACATTGTGTTGATACATAGGTCCCTAGTTTATGTGCTTAATGTAAAAGTCTTTCATGTCTTACACATATGTAATGAATGGGTTAAATGAAATACAATATGTGGTTGATGTTTATAATGTTTAATATTTCATTGTATTATGTGTGTTAAAGTATAATGAACTTACTATATAGGTTTGAGGTTGTTGTGCATAGTTCTTGGTCAATAATGATTGAGAAATGTGTTCAAACTTAGTCGTATGAGTCTTCACGCGAATGGACCATACTAATGGACCATACGCATGAATACATCATGCTTATGGACCAGTCGCATAACTCAACCAGGAGACTAGATCAGTCGCACGATTGAGACATAAGATTGACTCGTTCGCACGACTGAACCTTCAGTCGTGCGTATGGATCAATCGTATGATTCAGGCGCACGACTGAACCATGCTAATGGTTCAGTCGTACGATTGGAAACCCATAACCTATAAATACCACTTAATTCGTGGAAAAACAATTAGAGACAATACTTGAAGAACAATTAAGAGCATACTTCATAATACACGAACCCTAGCCGTCTAGAACGTGCAAGGAAGCCTGTCCAACTTCATAGATCATTCATGATCGATCTCTATTCGTTCGTATAGTTTCAATCTTATATCGATCGAGTATTTTTTCTCACTACTTGGATCACCAATCAAATAGGATTCCGCACTATGTGATTGGTATAAACGCATAATCTATTAGCATTCCGTATGTACACGGTCCTAATAAGTGGTATTAGAGGTAGAGGCGTGGTGCAACATTGATGATCAGATATACACCACCCCCCTGCTGGAAAGGGACCTTCATTCTTTTTCGACTATGATGGATTCTTTAAATCCTTCAACATACCTCTCTCCCTTCCGAATGATGAGTTAACGACCAGAATGATGTACGATGTCCTAGACACATAGCCGCTAGACTCGACAACATCAACTCCACAAGGTGAATCTTCTAATCCTTTAGGGGGGCACTTAATGTAAGACATTCCTCCACTGATGATGAAGAAATGGAGACTGACAGGTGGACCAGGGGGAACAGGTTCCTACTACTGAGAGTACACAAGCATCAAATCCTGATGCCTCTGACATTTCGGAACATCATACTCCAACAACTACAGATCCTGAACCTAAGTTTAACAATCTAGATAATGAGGTGGCTGTTCCAGCAACTCCTGGATCATGGATAAATGTTTATCATTCCCTCGACAATGTCATTGGGGATGTTCAATCGGGAGCACAGACTAGAAAACAGATGTACTCAGCTGATTATGCCTCGGTAATGGAAAAGGGATATCTTCACGACGGAGCATATCGATGTTTTGTGTCTCAATTTGAGAAAAAATACGTTAGTGAAGCGTTAAACGATGAGGCATGGGTCAGTGCAACGCAAGAAGAGCTCCTACAATTCAAGAAGTTAGGAGTGTGGACCCTTGTGAACAAACCAAAAGGTGCTAAGGTGATTGGCACAAAATGGGTGCTAAAATACAAGAAAGATGACCAAGGGGTAATAATCAGGAATAAGGCCCGAATTGTAGTTCAAGGATTTTGAAAAGTCGAAGGCATAGATTACAATGAAGTGTTTTTACCAGTGGCGAGGATGGAAGCAATACGTATATTTCTAGCTTATGCATCCTACATGAAGATCATAGTCTATTAACAAGATGTCAAGAGTGCGTTCCTTGATGGTGAAATCCATGAGACAATCTATGTTAGTCAACCCGGAGGATTTGAGGATCCTTATCATCGGGACAGAGTTTAGAAGCTGGATAAGGCTCTCTACGGGCTCTATCAAGCCCCTAGAGCATGGTATGAGAAACTCTCAACTCATCTTATGAAACACGGTTTTCGCAGGGGAGTTATTGACTGTACAGTATTCATCAAAGAAAAGGATGGCGACTTACTGCTGGTACAGATTTATGTTGATGACATAATCTTTGGTTCCAAAAATGAAGAGCTATGTAAAGAATTTGAATTTGTAATGAATACAGAATTTAAGATGAGTGCCAAGGGGGAGATGAAGTTCTTTCTCGGGTTACAAGTGGATCAGACACCAAAGGGAATATTCCTACATCAGACCAAGTATGTAGGCGATATCCTCAGTCGGTTCGATATGGAGAATGCTTCTGCAGCTGGAACTACACTTGCCACGAACCATGATTTGACACCCGACGAAAATGGTGATCTAGTTTATGCCACCATGTACAGAAGAATGATTGGATCTCTGATGTACCTTACAGCCTCATGACCTGATATCCTGTACGTGACATGTCTTTGTTCCAGATATCAGGCGAAACCAAAAGTCAACCATCTCATAGGCGTCAAAAGGATTTTTCATTATCTGAAGGGTACTCTAACACAGATCAGTCCTGATCGATCTCTATTCGTTCATAACATTTAGTTTCAATCTTATATCGATTGGGTAATTGTTCTCACTGATTGGATCACCAATGAAATAGGATTCCGCACTATTTGATTCGGTATAAATGCAGAATCTATTAGTATTCCGTACGTAAATGGTCCTCACAAGTGGTATCAGAGCATTGGCTCTTGATTTTGCGTTTGATTCAATTAGAATTATGTCAAAACTCATGTTTTAACTCAAAAGAGTCATCTTTTTGAGTCTATTGGTGTTTTTCGACATTTCCAGGCAGTAAAGTTGAAGTTTTTCGTCATACGGCAGATTAGGGTTTCTAGGTATATCGTAATTCGTGTCTAAGTGCCAAAAATCCGATTTTTCCAAAGACAACAGCCTTCAGTCGCACGAATAGCTCATTCGTACGATTAAACTCATTCGCACACTCCATCTGGACGACTGAACTCAGTCGTATCCTTCATTCGCACGACTGAACACCTTCAGTCATTTGAGTCCATTCGCCTTGTTCATACGCACGACTGAATCCAATCGCACGATTGAATTCATTCGCACTCTTCAATCGCACGAGTGATCCATACACATTCTCCATTCGCACTATTGAAGTTTTCATGTTCTCAAAGTACAAAGTTCATACAAATGGAAGATCATTTTTCCGCGTTTACTGTCAGGAAGGACTCACGTATCCAGAACCTTCTTCTTCGGGAAAATGAGATCGGTAGTCACAATAAACCACCTAAGCTTATAACGTTAGATGACTATCCACAATGGAAACAATGGTTCGAGATTTACTTAAATGGAGTTTATCCCAATCTTTGGACATCCGTCGAGACTGGTTACATGGTGCCAGTCAGTGCTAATGGAGTCAAACTAACTCTGGGTGGAATGAATGAAAACAAAAAATACTCTTCAATGCTGAGAAGAAAGTCTATGCTCTACTGACTCAGTCAATCTTGAAAGACATTTTTCACCAATTTTATGAGAACAAGCAGGCCAAAAAGCTATAGGAGGCATTAGAGAAGAGGTATGATGGAAATGCAACGTTAAAGGCAATTAAGGAAATAGCCCTCAATAAGGAGTTTGATAACTTCTCCTCAATTGGGAATAAGATCTTGGATGACATCATGGATAGGTTCTACAATCTAATGAGTGAGCTACAGACTCATGGTGTAACGACATCTATAGAAGATAAAGTTTCAAGCTTTGTAGATGGTTTGCCTGAGAAATGGGATTCATTTATGTCCAACCTGAGACAGAATGATATACTTGATACATTGGACATAATTGACTTCATCGTGAAGCTAAGGGAGGAGGAATTGAGGATGAAATACAAGTCGAAGAAAGGATCCTATGTTCAGAATCCTTCACTCTACAACTCGGTTTCCAATCCAACGGGTTCAGGAGCACCACTTCAAACAGCTTTTGTGTCCAGTTCCGCGGCTCCTTCTCAATCCATTGCTTTAGGACAAGAAACGTCTGGGTCATCGTCTACCCAATATATAGTGCCTAAAGCCAATACAACGAAGTTGAAGACTGAGAATCTCGGTAATATCACAGTGGAGGTTGCAAAAGAGCACATGGATCTTCTAGCAGCAGTGGTTCAATCGTATGATGGTTTAGTTGTTGGGAAGACCGGAAATTGTCATCTTGCAGATGAAGACTATGAGCAGTTGACGAGAACAAGCTGGAGAGGATGGATATCATGTGGGCTCTAGCAAGTGCAGTTAGACGAGCTAAAAAGTTCATTAAGAAGTCGGGTTAGAATCTTGTAGCCACAAAAGATCAGACCTTTGGTTTCAACAAAACCCAGGTCACCTGCTTCAATTGTGGTGAAAAGCGGCATTTTAAACGTGAATGTGTGAAGCCCAAGAAAACAGGAAATGGTAACCCATTTCCTACTTTCAACCGTCAAGACAAAGACATGGTTGGAACCAGTTCTGTAAATAAAAAGACTAAAGCACTAATTGCCCAAGGTGATGAAGGACAAGACTGGTCCTTCCGATTTGTCTCTCCTTGAGAATCAAACATTGGTTGTGTAGAAGCACTGGATGATGGGTCTGCCAGTGAAGGTGAGATTGCAGTAGAGCAAGCAATGTCAGATACAGAAGAAGCTGTGAACATGGTAAACCACTTGGTTAAGGAAGAGCTCAGAGCTTCAAGTTCAGAATCTCCAATGTGAAGTCGCTGGATCGGTTGACATCCAAGCGCGTTCTTGAATGAGGAAAAAGAAAAACCAAGAGAAAAACAAGATAACGAATAATAATTCAATTGTTTCATTGATAACACCTAATGATTACAAGCTCATTACAATATAAGATCACCACTCTTGGCAAGGGGAGATCGAGCATGATCACCCCTCTCATCCGGCAGCACCTAGGCCCCAGGCACTCTCTCAGAACCCTTCATCTCTATACACAATGAAACTGGTATTTGTAGGCCTCAACCCATATCAGATGCGACTGGGCCCATTCATGTGATTGGACCATGCGTATGGTTAAATCATATGACTGGACCATAGGTATGATTCGATCGTACGACTGGACCATACTTATGGTTCAGTCTTACGAATGACCAATAGCATCTCTCAGTCCCACGACTGGCCCATTAACAAGGCTCAGTCCTATGACTAAGTCTCATTCGCATATGTTCCTGCGAATGACTCAGTTTCATGTGTTTACAACATATCAGGTGTATTACATTAAGCCTAGACTATTCGTCAAGCGACAGACGCACTATATATGACAATATATTCTCTAACAAATTCCCCCTTGGATGTTGCTTGCAAATAGTAGATAACACCTCTTACAATCTTCAGTCAATCTTTGCTCTGGTTTCCAATAGAATCAAACAAAAAACCATATTAGCCAACGTTGCCGATCCGTCAGGTTGCTACAGTAACTCCATATGACTGATTTTTCGAGATAATAACATGAACAGTTTTCCATTGCTTCAGTCTTCACACATGCTAACCTGATTAACATTAACACCTACAGAAATTCCCCCTCAAATTCAGCATATCCCAATATATAAACATTGTACTCTCGTGGCGTCTTCATACGGTGTATTGCGCAAAAAGTAGAAGGTTCCAATCCACAGCTAACAATCTCAAACAAATCAGCATGCACTCAGATTCATCATCAGAAACTATCTCACATTGTCACTTTCTGATTGCGTCTTCAATTTCTCTATACACAGATTCCCTCTAAGAATAAGAATCCTCTCCGTGCAGATAAATATAACTTGATCGGCCCATAAATAGGCAGATGTTCCTAACTACCCCACAAAATCAGCACCGACTGCTGACATCTTCTCTTCTCTCTTTCGTGTTATAACTATATTCATCTATTCTGGAAGTCCAACGAATAATGGGGTATCCATCAAACTTATTTGACTAAAGAACCTCAAGATGAATGTGCTTTGCTCATCCTCAAATCTGTGCAAGAGGTAGTTCCAGACTCTTTTTTTTGGTTTGGTCTGGAACACTATTCATTCGTATGACATGGAGGACAAATATCACATTCGTGTTAATGGATGATATGAATGATATATTAGTGCGACTAGACAAATGCGAATGAGTCAATCGTGCGATTGGACAAATGTGGATGAGTCAATCATGCGATTGGACAAATGTGGATGGCCCAGTCGTGCGGTTGAACATACGACTGGTCTATTAGCATGGTCCAGTCGTACGAATGGTCCATACTCATGTTCCAGTCGCATGAGCGGAACTGCACGCAGATTTTTAGATCTGCAGCCGCCATGGCCGCCAAAAACCCTAATCTGATGAATTTTACATGAACCGAAACAAAATAGACATCATCAGATTCGCAAGGCTGACAGGAACATGGTTCTGACTTTGATTTTAACATAGAAACAACACACGTAACCAGATCTGAGCAAAACATGAAGAACACGAAGTGGGTTTAATGTCAAAGAACATGAAATAGATCTAGAAATCAAGAGCTCGGGTTGCTAGAATGATTGTTAGATCATTCTAGCAGTAACCTTGCTCTGATACCAATTGTGAAGTCGCTGGATCGGTTGACATCCGAGCGCGTTCTTGAGGGAAGGAAAAAGAAAAACCAAGAGACAAACAAGATAACGAATAATAATTCATTGGTTTCATTGATAAAACCTAATGATTATAAGCTCGTTACAACATAAGAATCACGACTCTTGGAAAGGGGAGATCGAGCATGATCTCCGCTCTCATCCGGCTGCACCTAGGCCCCAGGCACTCTCTCAGGACCCTTCGTCTCTCTACACAATTAAACTGGTATTTATAGGCCTCAGCCCATATCAGATGCGACTAGGCCCATTCATGCGATTGGACCATGCGTATGGTTCACTCATACGACTGGACCATACGTATGGTTCAATCGTACGACTGGACCATACTTATGGTTCAGTCTTACGAATGACCAATAGCATCTCTTAGTCGTGCGACTGGCACATTAACAAGGCTCTGTCGTGTGACTGAGTCTCATTCACATATGCTCTTGCGAATGGCTCAGTTTCATGTGTTTACAACATATCAGGTATATTACATTAAGCCTAGACTATTCATCAAGCAACGAACACACTATATATGACAATATATGCTCTAACATCCAACAACAGAAGATTATATCTCTACATTGATGGTTGATTCAATTGACTCCTCACAGGTAAGTTCTTTAGATCAAGTATTTAATAAACATGCTTGTTCTGAATGTGAAAAATTTAGGGAAAGCATAGATCTAAAATTTGTTAGGTTCTTAAAACACAATGATAACTTAGGGAGTGTTTGTTTTTTAAAAAAACCTCTTCCCCACCTCTTCATCCGCGCGTTCGCAAACGCGGGAAGAGGTTTTTACTTCGCAGACTGTTTGTTTTTTGGAAGACGTTTCATTAAAAAACGTCTTCCTCACCTCTGCACGGAGAAGAGGTGGAATAATGTCTTCACAGCCTCTTCTAACCTCTTCTCTTCTGAATCTTCATTTGAGCCCTAACATACCCACGTTCACCTACCCATCTTCATTCCCCACATACCCACTTCCCCCACTCCCCTTCACAACCACCTCACCACCATCGCCACCTCGCCACCTCACCACCTCGCCACCTCGCCCACCGTCGCCCCCTCCCCTTTGGTCCCCCTCCAAACAGTCTTTTTCTTGCAGTCTTTTTCTTGCAGACTGTAAACATTTGGTCCACCTCTTCTGCTGCAGATGTCTGTAGATGTGGTCCGCAGACTGCAGACGTTTTCCTATAGAAAAAACAAACAGCACCTTAGTAAATGACTTACAACTCTGCACTGAAGCAAATCGTATATTAAACAAATTGAGTGTCGTTTAAAGAAAAGATAGAACTGTTGGGTAAACATTAAAGGAAACTAAGGTTGTTGCCTTAAATCAATCCAATGATATAAAGTTTTATTCAAATTCATTAGAAGAAACCAAAAAGGAGAAAGCGGTTTTAGAAGTCGAGGTGAATTCATTAAAACAAAACTGATTAGTTGGGCTAGTTCTTCTCATATAGTACAGAACTTACTGAAAGAACGAAACCATGGGGAAGGTTTGGGATACAAAGTGGTGCCACCACCACATGAGCTACTTTTAATTACAAAATGTAGACCAGTAATAACAATCCAATTAAGGATCATGTGGTGTCTACTCCTCTAGTTAGTGATCTTGATTCCACGGGTAAGCCTGTGAAATCTGACACTAAACCTTAGGAGGCTACTTTGAAATCAAAAGGCAAGATGCCTGTTGAGAACTTGGATGATGCATTTAAAAGGGTTAATGTAAGGTCAGGTTCACCAAAGTCTATTTCAGAATCCAAACTGACTAAACCAGTTAACCACACACGTGTTAGTTATCAAAGTCCAACCAAAGAGCATGTTAAAGATGTTCAAATCATCAAAAACAATTAATTCTTTTAATAAAGGTGTTACATCTAAAAGAGTAGCGACAAAACCAAACCAGACACACATCACCTTCACTAAACTCAACATCACATAAAAGTTTTCCTCAGTCTGTAGAAGCATGATCCTGCTACAGTTATGGAAAACGAGGAAATATTTCTCAAAATTGTTTTTACTATCAGACACCCAGAAAGAAAATTGAACTTTATGACACACAATCAAGTTCTTCTAAAATAAGATCTAACACTCCACCTAAGAGTGCTAGTGTACCAAAAGTTCAAACAATAAGTCAGCCGTCTGTTTACCACAAACAACCCTTACACAAAACTGGCTTATGAAAAGAAAAAACAAGTATAGGGTCTGATAGTGAGAATGATATCAGCCTCACGACCTGATATCATGTACGTGACATGTCTTTGTTCCAGATGTCAGGCGAAACCAAAATTAAACCATATCGTCGTCAAAAGGATTTTTCGTTATTTGAAGGGTACTGCAACACTCGGGTTGTGGTATCCTCATGACAATGACTTTGAGCTTACAACATATAGTGACTCAGATTATGGCAGTTGCAAAATGAATTACAAGTCAACATCAACGGGATGTTAGTTCTTTGGTAGAAGGTTAGTCACCTGGCAATGTAAGAAGCAGACCTTCGTTGCTCTGTTAACATGTGAAGCTGACTACGTTGCTGCTGCTAGTTGTGTTCAAAAATAATTTGGATTCAACAGCAAATGCGTGACTACGGTTTGCAATTTTCTAACACTCCTATTTTTGTTGACAATTCTGCTGCTATTGCTATCACTAAAAATCCGGCCCAACACTCTAAAACTAAACACATCGGTATCAAATATCACTTTATATGTGACTGCTTTGAAAAGCACTTAATCGATGTTGTTAAAATAAATACTGATTTTCAACGTGCCGACCTCTACACTAAAGCATTTGATAAACCTAGGTTTTTATATCTCTTATAGGTTAATTGCGTGAAAAAGAAAAGTGATGCGATTCTAGAAGAGGAAAGTGCGTAGTCCAACATGGTCATTATTTTCTTTATTTTTTTTATTTTTTTGTCTATTGAAAATCCAAAAACACAAAAAGATTTTTGGTTTTAGAATTTTAGGGGGAGAATAGGTTAATTTAGCATTAAATTCTTGCGGTACGTAAATTATTTAAAAAAACAAGGGAGGAGGGCAGCTTAGCTAAAAGAAATGAAATCAAATCTGTGATTCTGATTCAACGTTTATGGAAAATGATAATACACAGGGAACAAATTGTTTGGGACTTTAAAAGATTTTAAATGATAAAGATGCAACATTCAAAGTATAAATCTGATAAGTCTAAGCAAAATAAAAGGAAAAATGATAGTAAAACTAGTCTGCTACTGAGGTAACACAGCGAAAGTAGAGCTAGAGGTTGCTAGTTCATTATATGATGTGTTGGTAGATTAACACAATAGATGAGTAGACCTCATTGATGTTTTTAAATTCAAACTAAGTTGTTCAACTTGTTGTGGGTTCCCATCTTATCCCTGGTTAACACAATCAATGCATTTCCAATAAGGGGTGACGAGCAAAATAAACGCCACAAATGTGTGCAGAACACCATAAAAATGAGCAAAGCACATGGAAAAATGAAAAATGCAATAAAGCTAATAACTTATGTTGTTGGTGCGTTATGTGCAAAAAGAAAAGTAAATGCTCTAACAAGAATATAAGTTGTGTGCCTCTCTGTTGTGCGGTGGCACTAACCTGAGGATAAGCATAACCTAAATATTCTAGAATTCATCGTTGTTTATGCCTCTCTACTATGTGATGGCACTGACCTGAGGCTTCGCATCTCTTTGAATGCTCTTAGAATAGTGTCTTCTTGAAATATACCCGTAGACCGCTCAAAAATCTCCTGAGGAATATTGATTACCATATAAGCGTGGGATCCACAAATGCTCATTGAAATAATTAAACCTTAACTCAACACCAATGTGTGTCAAAAATTGTGTATGGATTTAAGAGGAAAAGTATACTGACAATCATCATGAGTTGTAGTACTTGAAAGTCAAAATCCTTGTGTGCATCTTATAGCTCTAGTATGATTTTCTAAAATGCTATTGACTCTCGGTCAAAACAAGAATCTAGCATCAAAATGGTTTATTAAATGTCCCAAATAATTCTGATATACCTATATGATTCCATAATGAATCGTTCCAGAAATGATATAATTAACTTGAAGTTATGCTGTCGAGGAAGTAAAATCGGTTAGATGTACTCTAATAGGTTTAAGTCCATCTCCAATAAAAAATACAAAAATATATCTTGTTTTGTTTTTAATTTCAAGTTGTTTTATTAACTTTTAGTCATTTGTTAAGTAAAAGTCAGACTATACATGTGGATTCAATCTGTGAATCACTCACTAAAAGTGGTCACGTCTGAGGTGACCAATCGGGTTTTTGTAATTAAATAGGTCACATCTGAGGTGACAAATCCGGTTTTAAGCTTAAAAGGTTCACATTTGAGGTGGCCAAAATGTTTAAAATTAAAAGGATCATGTTTGAGGTGATCAAATTGTTTTAAAATTAAAAGGATCATGTCTGAGGTGATCAAATGGTGTTAGAAGGTCATAATGTTTATCAAATGTCAATATTTTTTAAGGGTTTGAAAGTGTGTGAGATCAAACTCATAAGTGTGGACCAATCGAACGATTGGACCATAAGTATGGGCCAATGGTACGACTGCATCATAAGTATTGACCAGTCGCATGATTGGATCATAAGCATGGAGCAATCCATGCGATTGGATCACCAGAATGGACCAATCGCACGAATGGATGAGGCCGTATGAGCCAGTTGCACGACTGAAGCCCAGTCTCACGAATGAAGCATGCGAATGGGCCCAGTCGCACAACTGAATGTTTACTCAGTATAAATAGAGGGGAGTCGGTCGCACTTGCAACACCCTTCAATCGCTCACCCTAGTCGTACAAACTTACCAATACTGTGCCTAAATTTCATTTGATTGTATTTACCGAGTGATTGTGATACTAACGTTGATTCTCTTCATACAATAGTAATGAGAGACCGAAATCAAAACCAATGCTCGGTTTAATCAAACCCTAAGGACCGAAATGATTCAAAACAAGAACTTTGAAAAACTCCTCAAAATAAAACACTTAAACATAATCATTGATTTATAGAACATTAAGTGTTATTTTGATGTCCCATGGCATAAGTATGACTTTCATGTTTTGCCTTTTCAACAAGCTTCGTGAGTGGATCCGTAATGTTTTGATCCGTGTGAACTTTACGAATACATATCTTTCCACTTTCAACTTCATCCCATATTTCGTTGAATCTCGATTTAATATGCCTAGTCTTTTGATGTGCATGGGGTTCCTTGATTTGAGCAATCGTACCTTCGTTATCACAAAGAATTTCTAGGGGGTCCTGAATGGATGGGACCACCCCTAGATCAGCCATGAATTTCATTAACCATGTAGATTCCTGAGCTGCTAATGAAGCGAAGATGTATTCTGACTCTGTAGTTGATAATGCCACCACATCTTGCTTAAAGCTCTTCCAAGAGATTGCTCCTCCATTCCAGATGAAAATGTACCCCGATTGTGATCGTGAATCATCCTGATCAGTTTGGAAACTCGCATCCATGTAACCCTTTACTACGAGTTCCTCCTCACCAGATCTATAGATTAGGAACATATTTGTGGTCCTCCTTAGGTACTTAAGTATGTTCTTAATAACCATTAATGACTGTTTCTTGGATTTTGTTGGTATCGGCTTGTCATGCTCAAAGCGAATGACACACCCAGGCTAGTGCATATCATTGCATACATGATGAATCCTATAGTAGACGCATACGATATTCCTTTCATTTTGTCTTGCTCATCCTTTGAGCTGGGACATTGAGTCTTACTCAATATCGTTCCCCTTTGGATAGGTACGGTACCTTTCTTACAGTTTTCCATCTTGAACCTTTTCAAGAACTTATCAATGTATGCACTTTGATTTAAACCTATCAACCACCTTGATCTATCCCTATAGATCTTTATACCCAAAATATAGGCGGCTTTACCGAGATCCTTAATGGAGAAACAGTTTCCAAGCCAGGCCCTTACACCCTCCAAGGTTGGAATGTCATTTCCAATAGTAGAATGTCATTGACATACAATACTAGAAAAGTGATGATACTCCCACTAGCTTTCTTACATACACATGCTTCATTAGTGTTTTTGATGAACCCAACCTGATTATCTGTTCATCAAAATGGTGATTCCAACTTCTTGATGCTTGCTTCAATCCATAGATTGATTTCTTTAACTTGCATACTTGTGTAGGATGTTTTTGATCGACAAAACCTTCAGGATGAACCATATAGACATCTTCCTCAAGATATCCATTTAGAAAAGAGGTTTGGCATCCATTTGCCAAATCTCATAATCATAATGAGCAGCTGTGGCAAATAATATCCTAATAGACTTTAGCATTGCAACTGGCGAGAAGGTCTCATCATAATCAACCCTTTGAGTTTGAGTGAAACCTTTTGCTACAAGTATAGCTTTATAAGTATCAAAGTTTCCATGCATGTCAGTTTTCTTCTTGAAAACCCACTTACTTCCGACTATCTTGGAGTTAAGAGGTGGTTCATCCTCCTCATTAGGTTGATCGGGAGTCGGATCGTCTAAAATATACGACCGTTTCTCTTGCTTGAGAACAATTCTCAAGTTTCGAAACCAATCTATAAGTTATTATGATTTAGACGCTTTTTTTGGAGAATGGTTCTTAGTGATAGTGAGTGAGCGGACGGGATGTCATTATTTTTATTATTGTTAGTGGCCATCTTCAAAATTAAACAAAGTTCAATTTTAGTAGTTTCGATATTATTCATATTTTAATAATTAAAACCCTTTTAAGTGTCATACATGATTTTAAAATTCTAGAATTCAACTTACATTTAAATAGTGGTTAGGTGACCTTTATCCCATTATATAAATTAACAAGGTAGTCAACGTTTTGACAATTGCAACCCTTTGCAACTTCTAAGGTATGGGATCGACTTAAACATCGTATGTGTGGTCGGCACGTTTATCCCATCAACACCTTTGTAAACCACATTGTAGGTGATCCATTAAACATGGTTTGCAAATCAAGTACCCTACTTACACACATGTGAGTTTTCCAACATAAGTGGTTAGGTGACCTTTATCCCACAAATATGGTATCCCCACCTCAAATCACAAGTTCCCACAAAATGGTTAGGTGATTTTTATCCCGTTAAGAGTTTCCAAGTGACTCAAGTGTTGTGCAAAATGATGGTGTTAAACTTTTTTATAAAATAAATTTTAATTTTTCATAATACAAGTTTAAAAAACTCTATGTACCTTATATTTGCATGCTTTCAAATACAAGGTACCCTATGGTTCATTTTTTAATAAAACCTATTTTATTAATACCATTAATCTTTTTAATAACCTTTTATTAATCACTTAATGATAAAGAACCATCAATTTTCAGCTTGTTATATTTGGTAATAAGTTTGTTATGCATATCCAAATATCAAACAAAACCATACAACAAACAACCAAAAAAGCATAATCAAACAAACATAAGTGCATAATGATAGACACTAAGTTGACTACACTTGTTTGCCATCACAAGTGTTGTCATAAGGTCTTTCCTAAGGGTTAAAAATAACACATCAAAATTTGTCCATGAACTCCCACTTGAAGCCACATCCAAATGCTTCAAGTGTCCATGTCTTTTGTGTCCTTCTTTGGGTATTCATCTTGTGCATATTCTATTACAAATTCATATCCTAATACAATTTTTCTAATAAAAGAAATGAACTTAATCTATTTATTACATAACCAATAAATAAATGAGTTACAACCCAAAATACAAAGACAAATATTACAACCCTTTCATGAATCAAATCCAACATGACAAAACACAATCAACCACATCCAAAACACAAAAGGTCAAGGCTATGTTATGCACCAAAATGTGTATCATATACAACATCCAAGAAAAACAATGAACCCCTTTTATTAACCTTAAGTTCTGGCCAACATGAACCAAAACTTTAGGGTTTTGTCCAAACAATACAATCAACCATTTGATGTTAATCTTTCAAGGTTTATACTAAAGCATGTAAGATAAAACCTTGAAACATAAGGGATTCAATCATCCATAACAAAATAGCCCCTAATGGGTTGAAAAACACCATGAAAATTAAATTTTCAAGAACTTTTGAAGCAAGTATTCCATATAACCGGCTGATACCATTGTTGGGTTTTGTAACATGTTATCAAAGCAAGTTAAACCATTTAAACTTGAAAAATGCAGAGGATTTTAGTGGTTAAAAGGTGTTTTGAGATCGGAAATTTGAACCATTTTTAACTCAAAACAAAACCCATAAACAAATGATCATATAAATATGTGAAATGAAATGCTATCAAAACGAAAATGGCTACCATAGGGTGTTCTTGAAACTACCTTTCAAGAACAAAAGGATGTAGTATGGATGAGAAGAAGATGATGATGCCTCTTGAATGTGTAACCCCCAAACGAGAAGACCTAAAGCTTGTATACCCACAAGCTCTTCCAAACACCTAGCTTGTTAGGGAGTGCAACACCAAAACCCTCTTCCTATGCTCCTTCAAAACCCGAAAATTTTCAGCTTGTTATGCCTTGAATCCAATTTTCAGCTTTGTTTTGAGAGTTCGTGCAATGTGTGTGTGAGTGAAAGTGTTGGTTAAGCTTGAGTGCAAGAATGGATTATGTCTTGTAATATCCAAGACATGAAATCCCAAGGAGTGGATTCCCTGGGCAGCCGAAATCCTTTCAAAAATGGGTTCCCCCCATTTTAATTTTTATAAAAAAGTTACACTCTTAACCCATAAGTTTATAAAATTATAACCTCTTTTAATTTTGTAAAATTAACACACTTTTATTTGTTATTATTTAACTCATTTAAATAATGAAACAAATATTTTCTCATGAACAAATTATCCACATAATATTGTTTTTTTACAAAAGCAAAGTTTTAGAACGAAATTGGTGTCAATATTTATTTGTATGATCTTATCAACAAACAAATATTTATTGGTGTTTGTTTAGCTTGTTATTGGGTATGACCCGACTTGGATCATAACGTACTGACCACATCAATCTTGTATGTGTCTTGGGCATACAAGTTCCAACACAAATGTCATGGTTAACATGTTATGAATAGCTCCAGCGACGTAAACCAAACTTGGAGTATCTCGAACCATTTTGTGCACTATGCATGTTGTTAAAGAAAACTCAGACTGGGAAGTTTAGTGAGAAGGCTGAACAAGGTATGTTTCTCGGATACAGTATACCAGACAAGAGAGTTTATAACAACTCAACGGGTCAGGTAGAAGTGTGGTGCAATGTTGATGTTCAAAGATACACACCCCCTGCTGGAAAAGGGCCTTCCTTCTTATTTGAATATGATGGATTTTTTAACTCCTTCAACCTACCTCCCTCTCATCCTTATGATGAGTTATCTGCTACAATGATGTACGATGTTCTAAACAATCCTCCACAAGACTCGACACCATCGGTTCCATTAGACGATTCTTCTAGTCCTTCATGAAGTAAGTGACTCCTCCTCTAATGATGAAGTAGTTGAGACACAAATGTGGACCAGGAGGACCAGGTTTCCACTAATGAAAGTACACAAGCAACAGATCTTGATGCCTCTGACACTTCTGAACCTCATACTCCAACAACTACAGATACTAAACCTAGGATTCAAAATCTGGATCCTGAAGTGGTTGTTCCCACCACTCCCAGATCTCGAATTAATGTGCATCATCCCTAGGAAAACATCATTAGGGATGTTCTGTCAGGAGTGCAGACACGAAATCAGCTATACTCAGTTGATTATGCCTCAGTCATGGAATAGGGATATCTTCATCATGGTGCTTATCGATGTTTTGTGTCTCAATTGAGCCAAAAAATGTAAGTGAAACCTTAAAAATTGAGGCATGGATTAGTGCTATGCAAGAAGAACTCCTACAACTCAAGAAGTTAGGAGTATGGGACCTTGTGGATAGACCAAAAGGTGCTAAGGTGATTAGCACTAAATGTTGCTGAATGTAAGAAAGATGATCAAGGGGTTATAATAAGAAATAAGTCTCGGCTTGTGCTTCAAGAGTTTAGACAAGTCGAAGGCATTGACTACAATTAAGTGTTTGCACCTATGGCATGGATGGAAGCAATTCGTATCTTTCTAGCCTACGCGTCATACATGAAGATTAAAGTTTATAAATTAGATGTAAAAAGTGCATTCCTTCATGGTGAAATCCGTGAAACAGTCTACGTCAGTCAACCCAAAGGATTTGACGATCCTTATCATCGAGATAGAGTTTATAAACTGGACAAGGCTCTTTACGGGCTACATCAAGCCCCGAGAGCCTGGTATGAGAAACTCTCAACTCATCTAGTGAAACATTGTTTCTGCTGAGGGGTTATTGACTGCACGTTATTCATGAAAGAAAAGGATGGCCATTTACTACTGGTACAAATATATGTGGATGACATAATCTTCGGTTCCACAAATAAAGAATTATGTAAACAATTCGAATCTGTAATGAAAGCAGAGTTTGAGATGAGTGCCATGGGGGGATGAAATTCTTTCTTGGATTACAGGTGGATCAGACACCAAAAGAAATATTCCTGCATCAGTCCAAATATGTAGGAGATATCCTCAGTCGATTCGACATGCAGAATGCTACGGATGCTTGAATTCCACTTGCCACGAAGCATGACGTGGCACTCGACGAAAATGGTGATCTGATTGATGCCACCATGTGCAGAGGAATGATTGGATCTCTAGTGTACCTCACAGCCTCTCATCCTGATATTATGTACACCACATGTCTTTGTTCTAGATATCAGGCAAAACCAAAAGTATATCATCTCATAGGAGTTAAAAGGATCTTTCGTTATCTAAAGGGTACTCCAACACTCGGGTTGTGGTATCCTCATGATGATGACTTTGAGCTTACAGCGTATAGTGACTTGGACTCTGGTGGCTGCAAGATGAATTACAAGTCAACATCAGCGGGATGAATTACAAGTCAACATGTGAAGCTGAATATGTTCCTGCTGCAAGTTGATGTTCACAAATCATTTTGATTCAACAGCAAATACGCGACTACGGTTTGAAATTTTCTAACACCCCTATCTTTGTTGATATTTCTTCTGCAATTGCTGTCACCAAAAATCTGGTCCAACACCCAAAAACAAAACACATTGGTATTAAATATCACTTTATACGTGATTGTTTTGAAAAGCAATTAATCGATGTTGTTATAATTAATACGGATTTTCAACGCACCGACCTCTACACAAAAGCATTTGACAAACCTCGGTTTTTATATCTTTTAAAGGTTAATGGCGTGAAAAAAAAGTGATGTGATTCAAGAAGAAGAAAGTTTTTAGTCCGAAAAGTTTTTTCTTAGTTATTTATTTATTTATTTTCCTATCTATTAAAATCCAAAAACACAAAAAGATTTTCGGTTTTAGAATTTTAGGGGGATAGTAGTTTAGTTTAGTATTTAATTAGTTGCAGTGTTTATTTACTTAAAAAACGGGGGGGGGGGGGGGGGGGCGGATTATCTGAAAAAAATGATCAAATTAACTTGAAGTTGTTCTGCTCAGGAAGAAAAATCTGTTAGATGTTTTCTAAAAGGTTTCAGTCCATCTCAAACCTAAACCATGAAAGTATGTCTTGTTTCCTTTTAATTTCATTTTTTTTTGTTTTCTAGTCTTTTGTTGCGTAGATATTGGACTATATAACTAGATGAAGTCTGTGAATCACTCACTAAAACTAGTCACGTATGAGGTAACCAATCGGTTCTAAACAAAAAGGATCACATTTGAGGTGATCAAATGATGTTAAATTAAGAGGATCATGTCTGAGGTGATCAAAGGATGTTTAATTAAAAGGATCATGTATGAGATGATCATAGGTCATAATGTTATATATCAAAAGGTAAAATTTTAAGTGTTTGAAAGTGTATGTGGTCAAACTCATAAGTATGAGCCAATCACACGGTTGAATCATAAGGATGAGCCAATCGCACGGTTGAATCATAAGGATGAGCCAATCGCATGATTGTACCATAAGTATGAGCCAGACACACGATTGGACCATGAGTATGAGACAACCATGCGATTGGATCATAAGACTAAACCAATCGTACGAATGGATGAAGGAGTATAAGCCAGTCGTAGGACTGAACCCCAGTCGCACGAATAAAGCACGCGTATGGGTCCAGTCGCATGACTGACATTTAAAACAGTATAAATAGGGGGTCAGTCGGTCGTATTCCTTACCACCCTTCCAAACTCTCAAAAACCGCCTATGACACATACACTCTGCCGAAAATTTGATTATTGTGATTACTCTCTCATTGTCATCCTAACTGATTTCCTATTCATCTACAGGTACTTGGAAACAGAAATCAGTCCTAATGAATGACCTTATCGAACCCGAAATGACCTAAACTGTTAAGATCAAATTCGGGACCATACTTTAAAAATAGACCACTAAAATGGACATAAAAGTTGATTTAAAGGACATTAAATGCTATTTTGAGTCCATGTGAATCTAATGAGTCCATACACGAAGACTAATATAAAGTTGTGACAAAGATTCAGAGTTAGAGTGTCGAACCGAGCAAGATGCAAATAGACACTCCATATGAACCTCAGTCGCACGATTGAGCCAGGCGCATGATTCAAACGCCATGAGTGAATCAATCGGTGACTCAGTTGCACGACTGACTCAACCGCATGGCTTAGCATACGATTAAGTTCAGTTGAAAGCTCAATCGCACGACTGTACTCAGTCGTATGGCTCAATCGCATGACTGAACCAATTTGATCAAAATAGTTTAAGTTCCAGTTACCATCTCTTATGCACAAATCTAATGTATTTGTTTTTTGTGTTGCAGCAACATGGCTGATAGATCGATGATGAGCACCAAGCACAACATATATGTTCATCTCGATGCTACCTCCAAGAACGCCTCTGAGTTTGTTGGGATTATTGTCTTCCTACGTAGATCGAGGATATACAAGGCCATCTTTGCTCCATGCACACCATACAGGTCTATATAGCAGGCCTTCTAGGAAGGTGCCTCAATTGACGATCGTCTGAGCCTCATTGTATTAGGAGCTCTATCTTCGGGCAGGAGATTGAGATCATAGAAATCAACCTAAGGAGGGTTTTGAATTTGGGAAAGGATGGTGCCTACCCAACCAAGCTGTAACCCCTAACTGTTCAGGGATGCTTTCTAAGGATAAAGTACGTTAGGGATATGATGCAGGTGTGCTCAACAAGAGCAACATGTGCCCCCAGTTCAAGTACTTGGATCATGTTATCCTAAAGTGCATAACTTCAAGGCGAGGAGGATTTGATGAGTTGTCAGACCAAATCCAAAATGTATTCGTGCTAAAGTTGACCCCCAATGACACTTGGCTCCACTCTACCCACTATCGGGTTCGAGGAATAGCTGGCAAACACCGCATCATGCTAAACCTGATCGCAACTAATGATGTGAGAGCTACTTAGATAAACCAGCTAATGGCGGTAAGTGCAACTCAAGCCAAGCAAATAGCTCAGCTCAGTGAGAAGAATGCACAGTATGAGAATGCCTTAGGGCGAGATCACCATGCACTAAAGAGGCAAAACGAGTTGGTGATGGCATCGGTGATAAGGATTGAGGGTATGGAGAAAAAGAACAAAAAGATCTTGCTAAAGCTGAAGGGATCTAAGAGTGAGCTTTTAAAGATTAAAGACGGTGATGATGAAGATGATGAAGATGAGCTCATTGAAGATGAATCTGATGAAGAAGACGCGGATGATGAGGAAGCGGGACCGAGTGGGAAGGACAAAAAGGATGATAAAGATGACGATGATGAGCAAGAAGGTGATGTTGTTGCATCAGCCTCAACTCAAGCAGCTTAGGAGAGGTGCACCAAGCGAAATCAGAATCAAAGAGCCTCGTCCTCAGCTCCTCAAGCTGAAGAGACACCCGATCGAGGCAAAAGTAATGATTAGATGTTTATGTATTTATAACTTTTGTACTTGAATGGTGAATTACATTAATTTAACTAATGATTATTTATGTTTCAGTGTCTTGATTAATGATTTGTGTGTGATGTGTTGAATGTTTAATCAAACAAATGAAGCTCAACAGCTAGATGATTATGATGTTGTCCCCCTTCAGCAAATGAAGACTCAACTCACTATGATTCTTGATTTGCAAGGGATCGTAAGACGATTTGTGAACTACGCTCGTGAGGTAGGAGAGATCATCCACGACCTCACCGGTGAGCAGCTAGCTGATATCTTCCAACTAAATCTAGATGAACTAATCAAAGATGCTCCCGAAGTCAATGTTCTAAGTGATGATGAGATACAGGATGTCGATGAAATAGAGATTAAAGATGTGACAGCTGAACACTATCCTGAGTACACTGCTCCTGAGGGCAATGTTATCCCCAACTTGGGTAAAACTTTTGGTAGTGTTACTTTTGATAAGCTGAATGAGATGGAAAAGGAAAAGGAGAAAGATAAAAGTCAAGCCCAAGCTTCTAACGCTAATATTGATCTTAAGAAAGCTGAATAGGCTGTGTGTTTTGCTGAAATGAAAGCCCAGCGCGCACCTCCAAAGCAAAATGCCTACACCCAATTGTACAGAGTCAAAAGACATGAAAAAGTGTCTAGAAAAATCATAACATGGGCTTATTTTGAAGACTTAAATGTTTATGCAGTAAAGAGAGAGAAGGGGATTTAGTACTTTAGATATCCACATGATCTGAAGACTCTTCTTGGTTTTGAGCTTAACAAATGGCTAATTTAGATCTTTTGTATTCCAAACGAGGAATATGTCGGGATGGTTTGTGACAGCTCTGAATAAAGAATACCACACCAGATGGGTAAACTTCAGACCTCAACAACCCAAGAGGTTCATTCATAAGTCTAAAGTTGATCCTATCCCTAGAAGACCTAAAGTAGTGTTAAAGTGGAGTCCCCCACGCACAATGTCCAAGATTCCCTTACGGGAAATGCCTCGGGACTTCACTCCACATTTCAAATGGTGGTATTATGATTGGAGGATAGGAGAAGCGGTCTTAGTGTTGAACAAAGATGGAAAGAATGAGACTATCAGGGTATTTGAGCTAATGTGGCTTACCAACTTATCTGCAGAAGATGTATACATTCTATACAAGTGGCCACTGTTCTATGATACGCAAGACATTGTACAAGCTCTTCAATTCCAACACGTTATATGGCTCTACTTCACGTTTGAGATACACACGGGAGTCACAAGAGAAGAGAAGTGTTAGGTCTAGAATGAATATATCTAGTCCATTTTGTATAGGCTTAGAAACTGAATTAATATCGATAATGAAGGCTTGTAATCCATTATTGTGTATGCATTAAATGTATAGGTTAACCTATATATATGTGTGTTGATTTATGTATGTTTGCACGTAAAACAATATAATTGGTGAATTTCTGAAAAGTTGATCAAGTGTAAGAAACATCTACGGATGAACATTTTGTTCTTCCGTAGTTATGTTTCTTACAAGTAAATTACATCTGAAGATCTTCTGCAGATGAACAATCAGATCTAAATTTCAAGATTGCTTCGGTAGAATAAGATTCCTACAAAAGAACAATTGCTTCAGAAGAACAAGTTTGCTTCGGAAGAACAAGTTTGCTTCGGAAGAACAAGTTTGCTTCGGAAGAACAAGTTTGCTTTAGAAGAACAAGATTCCTACGGAAGAACAATTGCTTCAAAAGAACAAGTTTGCTTTGGAAGAATAAGATTCCTACAAAAGAACAATCAACTACGGAAGACAATATTCCTGCATAATCCAAACACTTGTATTCAAACAATACAAGTGTTACAAGTCAACAAGGAAGTTATGTGGATCCTAAGAAATCCGATGATTCCTTAGCAGAAACAAATTAAAATCCCAAGAGATCCGGTTTCTTTAACAGAAACATTATTATCTATAAATATGGATCCTAGGTTTCGAGTAATGGTGAGAGACGGCGAAGACGTCTTCGACGACAATCATCCAAGCAACAAAATTACAACCAAACATCACATAAAATCACACAAACCAAAACCCTTGCAGTCGTCACATCATCAAACACTAAAATCAATATCATTCGTTCATTCATGTTTATTCAACTGTAATCAGTAACATCTTTTAATGAAATACATTTGAATTGAATATTTGTTCGATTATTAATTGTGTTTCATTCATTGTGTTCATCTTATTCTTGAATCATTATTGATATTGAAATCAATACAAACAATTAAACGAGGTTAATGTTGATTTGGCAAATGTTGACTTGTCTTCAACCAACACTGATAATTCTTGATTGTGATCCTTGGGTTCATAGGTGGTATCAGAGCCATGAACATTGATTTAGATTGATTGATCTATCAGTGTTAGTTGTGTTTATATGTTTTCAAAATTCTTTAGATTTGTTAGTTTTTACTGATTAGATCTATTGTTTTTTAGCAAAGAGTTTGTGTGATATTTGATATGACGTTCAACATTACATAGTTTGATTAACTTGGATCTATATTCAAATCAATTGAATAGCATATCTTAGTTATTGATCAACATCAATAACTTGTTCATATCCTTTGAACAGATTTATTAGTTAAAGTCTTAGATCTTAACTAATCATGGGCAACTTTGGGGATCATCTTACTAACCTCCAAAGTTGGAAACAATGCAGATTTTAAATCCTGGAAAATCAAGTTCAAGAATCATGTAAATTTTATAAATTCTGACTTATGGGTTTCAATAATAGAAGGTCCTTATATTCCACCCACCCTTGGGCTGGATTATAATGATAATAATCAACCCATAAGTACGAAATATCTATCACCTGATGATATTGAGAAGGTTAAAGTTGATATTAAAGCATACAACTTGCTTAGTACGGCTTTACCGGAGGAAATATTAATCAGATGTGAAAATTACAAAACAACAAATCCTTGTGGAAGATTCTTCATACTAGGAAGGACACCCTTCATTCACAATATGAAACATTTCATCATATTGAGGGTAAATCAATTCCTCAACAACTTCATAGGTTTATGCAACTTGTTACAGAAATGAACATTTTGGAGTTGAAGTATACAAATGAGGAATTGAACAAGAAAATGCTCCATACTTTACCAGAAAGTTGGAAGCAAACTGTATCCATATTCAAGACACGATATATACTCTAGTGGCTAAAGTTTAAAGAAACAAGAAGTGCTGGAAGTGCCTTTTTGTCTGACAATGATGGTGATAACTCTTGTACTTTGAGTGAAGATGAGGAGGAAGTAAGTTTTTATGCTTTCAAACCTCGTAAGAAATCTTTTCAAAGTTAGTCAAGAAAAGAGAAAGAAAGAAGATATGATCAAAGAGATACATCATCAGAAAAGCCCTCAATCAACAATCAATCAGAGTCTATCATTGTCATTCTAGACTTTGAAGAACAAAAATCAGCTTTTGCAGCTTTCAGTTCAAGCTTTCAAGCTTACCTAGGAAGATCATTAACCTCTGCCAACAAGACTTGGAAGAACTACCTCCGGATGTAGTGGACGAGATGGATCTGCAATGGCAAATGGCAATGATTGCCTACAGAGCAAAACAATATCTAAGAAGAAACAAGAATTTGGCTGCTGCAAGTAAAGCATCACGGATTGGTGTTGATAAGTCAAAGGTAAGATGCTTCAAGTGCAATCTCTATGGACACTTTTCTAGAGAATGCAATCAATAAAATCCTGACTCAACACAACATCAGCAACATCAGTCTAAACAACCTTCATCATCTTAAAGATCATTCAGCCAGCCACAACTTGCCAACTCATCCCCACTAGCCACTAATACACCAGCAAGAACAACCAATTCAATAGAATCTAGGCTGATCATTCTTCAAGATAGAACCTGTGACTAGAGTATGTATGAGAAGGAAGTCTTGGAAGAAAATCAATCTCTAATGGCTCACATGGAAAACAAAGTTCCACCCATGGCAAGTGAGGTAAGAGACAGGTTATGTTCATCAATATGTGTTGAGGAAGTAGAGAGATATAGAGTCCATGCTCAACAATTGGCTGATAAAGTTAAAGAAACAATGATTTTGAATGAATCTCATGTAAGAGAACATAAATTATATTAAATAAAAATTAACTCTTTACAAAAGGATTTAGATAAAATTGTTTCTGAAAATTACAGTTTAAAAGCACAAGTTGAGCATCTGACCACTTCCTTAATCAAATCCATGGCTAATCAAGCATAAACTAAAGTGAAACTTCAAAAAGTTTCAACTTTCATCTAAGCAATATGAGAAATTATTAAATTATCATATTGAATCAAAGAACATTTTTGGGTTGGGATATAATGTTGTGGCACCTTATTAACAATAATTATGTTCCTTGCCTGAATGAATGACAAAGAACTTGTCAAATCATTTTGTGCCAAGCACCAATATAAGAACAAGTTCTAATCAACAAATCATTGATAATAAATCTAAGATGAATGAAACTGGGTCTTCTAAATTAGATAAGATTATCAAATGAATTCAGAATTTGACTTTGATGAGTGTGATGACTTTGATGATTCTGATGAACATGATGATGGTATTCTAAACAAGGGTAAAAATATTGTTTTTGAAACAAATATTCCAAAAGTGTTTGAAGAAATAGAGCTACCATACCCTCCTAAACAAAGAAACATGTTGAAGACCATCTGCAAGAGAATAGCTCAATTAAATGAAGGTCTTCAAGAACTTAATCAGCAACAAAAATCTTCCAATGAAGTAAATGAGAAGTATGCCTCTACTGAGGAAAGACACAAATTATCCGTGGAAAAAGAAAAGAAAAGGCTTTCACCTGATCAACAGCGGAATAAGAACCTTTCTTCAGTATCGGATCTACGGAAGAAGAAAACCTCTTCAGTCGAAGTTAATGCTGATTCAGTAGATGGTCTACGGAAGATGAATTCAGTAACAAACAAACAAAAGCTACACAAACCGGAAAAGAAAGAATCAACTTCAAAGCTGAAAAGGATGCAAAGCCTCAAAACTTGGCAAATCATAAGAAATTAAATGATTCTGAGATAGAATCAGATGAGATGTATTGCAAATGGTGTGACATGAAAAACCATAATACTAAAGATTGTTACTTCAGTAGTTATTGTTCTATTTGCAATATGAACAATCACATGGCATCTGACTGCTACTTCAATAAACACTATGCTATCTGCAACAAAAATAATCGTTCAACTCACAAATGTTATTTCAATAAAAAGAACAAGACAAAAGGCATAAAAAAGAAACAATTAGATAAATTTGAATCGGACACACAATCTACTGATTGTGAAAAAGATTCAAAACTAAAGAAGTTTGAACAGAAACAAAAGCCAAAATCAAAGGAAAAAACATCCTTTGATGTTCATCCTTTAAAGAAAAGAACAACTTTTTAGCAATAAAAAACACCTCATAAAAGGGTGGATTTGACTGAGAAGGAAACAAATGCTGATGATGCATTCTTTGATAATTTTGAAAAGGGAATTCATATACCTCATTCAAAAACAAAAGATAGTGAACATGTAATTATCAAGATTCGTTATCAAAACCAAAGCCTGAAATGAACAAACATAAGTAGAATAAAGAAGAATTTGGGGAACAAGAACCTAGTTCATCAACATCTCCTTCAACATAATCATCTCATCTGAAACAACTCAAAATGAATCAAGAAAAACTAAAACTGAAACTTCAAGACTTATTCATGAAGGAGTAATTATTTTAGACACTGCTGGCAAACCCAAGATCATTAAGGCTTGTGTTGTCAATTCTAACTGCTTTATTTCTGAATGCAGGAACAATATTGGAGAGCTGACAACAAGTGGTATGTTGACAGAGGTTGTTCCAGGCATATGACAGGAAATTGTTCACTTCTCCATGACTTCAAACATAAAAATACTTCTTATGTGGCATTTGGTGGGGACAAGAAGGGAGGTAAAATGTTGGTGAAGGAATGATAACAAATGGTGTGCTCAATTTTGGGAAAATAAACTATTATGAAAATTTACAGTATAGTTTACTGTGTCTCAAATTTGTGATCAAAATTATACCACATTGTTTGATAACACTAACTGTTATATTCTTAAGCCATGTTTTTCTATTCCAGAAGTTTAGGTGCTTCTTAAAACATCAAGAAAAGGAAACACTTATGCTTTGGAGATGAACAACACCTCACTCACAAGACATGAAACATGCCTCCTATCTAAGACATCAGAAGATGAATCTCAATTGTGGCATAGAAGCTTTGCCATTCTAACATGAAGAATATGAACAAATTGGTGAAAATGCCTTAGTCATTGGACTGCCAAAGAAAGAGTTTTTGTGCTCAAATCATTGTTCTTCTCGTTACAAAGGAAACCAACATAGAGTGTCTAATAAATCCAAACTATCCAATACTAATACTACACCACTCAAATTGCTTCCCATGGATCTATTGGTCCTACCAATGTGATGAGCATTGGAAAAAGACAATATTGTTTGGTGATAGTTGATGATTTCACAAGATTTACATGGGTCTTTTTGTTAAAACAAAAGAGTGAAACATCAGAAACATTAATGGACTTTGTGATAAAGATTGAGAATCAAGTTGATGCAAATGTTAAAATTTTTAGGAGTGACAATGGTACTAAATTTGTCAATTTTGATTTGGATTCCTTTTGCTAGACCAAAGGTATTGCAAAGCAATTCAGTGCACCAATAATTCCACAATAGAATAGAGTTGCTAAAAGAAGAAATAAAACTCTTATTGAAGTAGCCAGAACAATGCTAGCTCACTCACAATTGCCTATCACCTTTTGGGCTAAGGCAGTGAATACTGCATGCAATGTTCAAGACAAAACATTAATTGTCAAAGAACATAACAAAACTCCTTATGAGTTTTTATTTAAAAGAAAACCATACATAAGATATCTTAGAGTTTTTGGGTGTCATGTTTTAGTTTTAAACATAAAAGACTCATTGGGAAAATTTTTAGAAAAAGCATATGATGGTTTCTTTGTTGGATATTCTTCAACATCTAAATCTTATAGGATCTACATTCCACAATATAACATTATGGAAGAAACTGCTAATGTATCTTTTGATGAATTTGTATTTACTAAATCAGTTAAAGGTTCATCATGGTTGTTTGACATAGATGCTCTAACAGAGTCATTTAACTATGATTATTTAAACAAATGCAGGATCTAATGACATATGTTATCCATATATTCCACCTAATATGAATAAAGTAACATTATCTGCTGATCCTCCAAGGATACACACATGTTGAAATGGAAACACTTCAGCAGCAGCTGCTGACACTACATGTGGTGATATACACTGTGCATCCAGAGATGTGAATCCTGTAACTTCTATGGAAGAGCAAAAAGTTTCCTAAGAAGTTCATGTAACTCCTATGGAAGAGCAAAATGTTTCAGGAGAAGTTCCTGTGACTCCTACGGAAGAGTAAAATGTTTCCGGAGAAGTTCCTACAGCTCCTACGGAAGACGCTCATGATGCTACTGATATTCAAGCTACGGAAGATCATTCAACACCACATGCTAAACATTTTGATTACTTCTTAAACTCTCAACCGAGTTTGGATAAGTCTGCAACAATGAATATGACTAACTTGGAATCATCTATTCTAGTTGAAACAAATCCATCAACAAGGATCCAAAAGACTTATCTAGTCACAACATCATTGGAGATCCTACAAAGAGAACTACAAGAAGCCAAAGTGGTACTGCCAATATTTGTTTTATCACTTGTTTTATTTCATAAGTGGTTCCTCCAAACATCACTACTGCTTTAAAGGACAATAGCCGGATTAAAGCTATACAAGAAGAGCTTCAACAATTTAGAAAGCAAAAAGTGGGGTCTTTAGTTGATTTACCTGAAAGCCAACATCCTATTAGAACTAGATGGCTCTACAAAAATAAATTGGATGATAGAGGAATTATTATAATAAATAAAGCAAGGTTGATTGCTCAAGGATACACACAAGAAGAGGGAATAGACTATGATGAAGTTTTTGCACCAGTTGCAAGAATTGAAGCCATAAGAGTATTCCTAGCTTATGCATCATATAAGAAGTTCATCGTGTATCAAATAGATGTCAAGTGTGCATTCCTATATGGGAAAATTGATGAGGAAGTTTATGTGTCACAACCCCCTAGTTTTGAAGATCCTCATTACCCACACAAGGTATACAAGCTTGATAAAGCCTTGTATGGTCTTCACCAAGCACCAAGAAAGTGGTATGAAACACTATCATCTTTCCTGCTCAAGCATGGCTACAAAAAGGGAACCACTGATCAGACTCTCTTCCTCAAACAAGAACATCAAGATCTCTTGGTTGTTCAAATGTATGTTGATGATATTATATTTGGATCAACTAATAAGAGGTTGTGTGTAAGTTTCGAAGAATTGATGAAAACAAAATTTCAGATGAGCTCAATGGGAGAATTAACTTTCTTTCTTGGTCTTCAAGTTCATCAAAAGACAGATGGAATATTCATCAATCAAGAAAAATACATACATCAAATATTGAAGAAGTATAATCTTGCTGATGTATCTTCATGCAAAACACCAGCCTCAACAATTAAAAAGATTGTATCTGATCCTTCAAGAAAATCTATTGATCAAAGATTATATAGATCAATGATAGGATCCCTTATGTATTTAACTACCAGTAGACCTGACATTATGTTTGCTGTGTGTGTCTGCACTAGGTGCTAATCTAATCCAAAAGAATCTCAACTGAATACTATGAAAAGGATCTTCAGATATCTCAAAGGAAAAAAGGACTTGGTCTTTGGTATCCAAAAGATGGTGACTTCACACTCTACTCATATTCAGACGGTGACTATGGTGGATGCAACAGCAACTGAAAATCCATTACGGGTGGATGTCAATTCATCAGACCAAGACTAGTATCATGGTAGTGCTAGAAGCAAACCAGTGTATTATATCCATAGCTAAGGCTGAGTACATAGCTGCTTCAGCTGATTGTTCTCAAGTCCTTCGGTTGCAAAACCAATTGCTTGACTATGGTTACATTTTCCTTCAAACTTCAATTTATATAGACAATTCTGCTGCTATGTTATAACTGCTAATGTTGTGCAACATAGTAAAACAAAACATATTGAGATAAGATATCATTTTCTGATAGATTTCTCAGTAAAGGGTTTGATTAAGTTAGTCAAAGTGGATACAACAAATTAGCTTGCTGATTTATTCAATAAAGCCTTTGATTCAGTCAGATTTAATTTTCTAGTTGAGTCTCTCAGCATGATTAACTTAGATTAATCAATTTGAACAAATGCATGCCAAACATAATGCAAAGTGATTGTTTATGGGAAACTGCACTTTGAGAATACAGAAAGTGAGTCTTATTCTGATGTGATCAAATCACTCATCTAAGCACACTATGTACTGACATTTTATAATATCTATCTTTGCAAATCATATTCCCTCTGTTTTGCGTAAACAAAGACCTGGGTTAAAGGCACCTTTGTTTTACGTGAGTAAAGACCTAGTGACCTGATGATGATGATATCTAAGCTCTCAAAAGAATCCTATGTGATCAATTGTATATTAATTTAGAGCGTTTATATCAATGCATTAATGAGATGTCTAATGCATCTCAAGATTGAATTTATAACTTAAAGTACAGAGTTATTAAGTGTGAAAGAGTGATGATTTGACTCACAAAGGGAGGATAAAATCTTTGTGAATTGAATGTGAAGCACAACGGTTATTTCCTAACTTACATGAAAACATGATAAACAACATGCCTAGTTGATACATTAACTCTTGTATGGATTAAATGGACAATATACTTGCAATCAGAACTAAGTTTAGGTATCAATTCAAAAAAATAACTCATCAGGAAGAGACTTAGTATTATAGTATGATCCCATTACATGTGTATATATATGCTTGTGCATTAACACACTGCAAATGTTCTTCATGATAACATTCTTAGAAATTTACGTTAAATGCATTCTGCCATCATTAATCACAAATTTAGGAGGAGTAGAATTCATGAAGAAAGTTAATCCATCAACAGATTTGTCTATTTCATTATCAATTTGAAGGAAATGGAACCTGAGCATCATTTAGCTCTTGGATACATGAAGTTTTTCAAATTTAAACTTTCTTGTGCATAATTTTCATGAATACAAAGTCGACAAGGTCCAAAAGCAATAAAAGGTTCTAAGAAATAAACTTGGACCATACAATAAAATAAGTTTTTCACAGTGCTTTATAAGCATCAGTAGAAGCAATAGTGCCCTTTTAAGCATCAGAAGAAGCTATAGTGCTTCTTAAGCATCAGCAGAAGCTATAATGTGCAAGTTTTATTAAATTTGTCTATCTGTAGATTGGTAAACTAAGGATGAGCAAGTTCAAATAGGATCATCTGATTTCATAGTTTGGTAACCTATGAACATTTAAGTTATACTTAGTCAGCAGAATTTTTTAAGTCATCCGCAGATGATATATGGAATCCGTAGATAATGAGCGGAAGAACTAAGAACTATGGATAAGTTAAATTATTGAGGGTCCCATATCATTTAATAAATAAAATTAATGTGTCTGAGAAGTATAAATGATGTTCTTTGACTTCAATATTCATTATTTACTTTTTCAAGAAACTTTTTCAGACCTAGAAAAACGCACTCAACAAACTTTTCCCCCTTCTCTAACATTCAAAATTACCAAATCAAAACATCAAACAAACGTATAACTCTGTTCTCAGATCATTGTGTTTATGGTAAAACATGTCGTAATGTTCAATAATGAACCATTTGATTCTTGTCTAGTCTCCAAACTGTTCGCATTCTTATATCAATAATTTGATCTAACGAAATCTTCTTTATTCTTATGAATAGATGGATAATCAATTTGCGAGAGAGCACAATGTGTGTGCTTTCTTAAACCCTGACGACCCTGCTTCAGAAGGGTGTCAAGACATGTTGATACATGTTTGTCCCTAGATCATGATATGTGATGTAATAGATCTTGTTTGGTATGATTAATGAACTGATATTGATAGTCTGTTGGTTATAATGTTTAATAGTTCATTAATGAGTCGTGACTGAATTGATTGGGTTTATGATTACTTGAATGATTACATATAATATTATGTTAATTAATTAGAACATTCAAATTTAACTTAATGAAGTTCTCATGCGAATGGCTCATGCGAATGAACCATAAGCATGAAGAACTTCACACGATTGACTCAGTCACACGACTGAATCAGGAGACTGGATCAGTCGTACGATTGTAACATAAGATTGGCTCAATCGCACGACTGAACACTCAGTCGTACGAATGAATCAACCGCATGGTTCAAGCGCACGACTGAACCAAACTAATGGTTCAGTCGCACGATTGAATAGTGCCAACCTATAAATACAACTCAATTCGTGAAAAACAAGGACACTCGATCAAGTACGATTCCAGACGAACCCTAGCCGTCCAGAAACCTTCCAAATCATTCTCCAAGTTCATAGAACACATTAGATCGATTCCTTATCGATTTCTAACGTTAGTTTCAATCCTTGATTGATTCTTCATGTGTTCTCACTGATTGGATCGCCAATCAAATAGGATTCCGCACTATTTGATCTGGTTTACACGTGATCTCTAGGTATTTCCGTCAAATACCAGGTCCTAACAAGACATCATTCGATATCTAAGAAGATCCAGGCTGTTCTATGCCTTATCAGCAGAGCCTATGATTCATCAATCGCACATCACTGATTTCTGGAACTTCGCCCGAATAGAAGAAGATGGACAACTTATTGTGGTGGATGTGAAGAATCAAAGACTAAGTGTGGATGAACAGATAATAAGAAGAGTTCTTGAGTTGGGAGATGTAGAACTGGTCACCCTGATGTGTTCGAGAATGAATATATGGAAAAAGTCTTTCTTATGATGGGGTATGACGGTGACTTCGAGAAGGGAGAAATAAATAAAGGAAGACTATGTAAGCCATACAGATTTCTCTACCACAGTTATCTTAAGTGCATCTCAAACTTGAAATCTGGACTTGAAAGATTTTCAAGGCATATCTCTTCAGGCATTATTGGTGTCTTTGAGGGAAGAACCTACAATTACTCAAAGTAGATCTTCAACTGCGTATGTGATAACATCAAAGTGTAGAAGGTTGACAAGATGTATATGTTTCCAAGGTTTCTACAACTGATCATCAATGCTGATCTGCCTGGGACTGCTGTAGATGATGATATGTTTGTTCGAGCACACCTAGGTAGATTCGTTCTGAATAAAATATCTGGGAAGTATGAAGGAGTAGACATGCTCATGTTTGCTCATATGGTAGACGTTGATGCAAACATTTCTCAAGAGCTTGTGTGGGAACATCAACAGGAGGGTTCCCCAACCAACTCTATACAAGCAACTCACTCACTGGATCTATCACCCATTCACCAACAACATCAATCTCCACAACACCCTTCTCCTACAAGTCAAAACACTCAACCCATATCTGTAGATACATGTGTATCTAGTTTATGAGCTTAATGTAAGTGTCTTTCATGTCTTACACATATGTAATGAATGAGTTCAATGATATATAATATGTGGTTAATGTTTATACCATTTAATATTTCATGTTATTATTGTGTGTTAAAATATAATGAACTTATTATATAGGTTTGAAGTCATTGTACATAGTTCTTAGTCAATAATGATTAAGAGATGTGTTCAAACTTAGTCGGATGAGTCGTTATGCGAATGGACCATACTAATGGACCATACGCATGAATACATCATGTGTATGGACCAATCGCACGACTGAACTAGGAGACTGGATCAGTCGTACGAATGAGACATAAAATTGACTCAGTCGCATGACTGAACCTTCAGTCGCGTGTATGGATCAATCGCATGATTCAGTCGTACAATTGGAATCCCCTAACCTATAAATACCACTTAATTCATGGCAAAACGGAACAATTAAGAGAATACTTCATAATACACGAACCCTAGCCGTGTAGAATGTCCAAGAAAGCCTGTCCAACTTCACAGATCAGTCCTGATCGATCTCTATTCGTTCATAACATTTAGTTTCAATCTTATATCGATCGGGTATTTGTTCTCACTATTGGATCACCAATCAAATAGGATTCCGCACTATTTGATTCGGTATAAATGCAGAGTCTATTAGTATTCCATACGTAAACGGTCCTCACAAGTGGTATCAGAGCGTTGGCTCTTGATTTTGCGTTTGATTTAATTTGAATTGTGTCAAAACTCATGTTTTAACTCAAAAGAGTCATATTTTTGAGTCTATTGGTGTTTTTCGACGTTTCCAGGCAGTAAAGTTGAAATTTTTCGTCATACGGCAGATTAGGGTTTCTAGGTAAATCGTAATTCGTGTCTAAGTGCCAAAAATCCGATTTTTCCAAAGACAACAGCCTTCAGTCGCACGAATAGCTCATTCGTACGATTAAACTCATTCGCACACTCCATCTGGACGACTGAACTCAGTCGTATCCTTCATTCGCACGACTGAACACCTTTAGTTGTTTGAGTCCATTCGCGTTGTTCATACGCACGACTGAATCCAATCGCACGATTGAATTCATTCGCACTCTTCAATCGCATGAGTGATCCATACACATTCTCTATTCGCACTATTGAAGTTTTAATGTTCTCAAAGTACAAAGTTCATACAAATGGAAGATCAGTTTTCCGCGTTTACTGTCAGGAAGGACTCACGTATCTAGAACCTTCTTCTTCTGGAAAATGAGATCGGTAGTCACAATAAACCGCCTAAGCTTATAACGTTAGATGACTATCCACAATGGAAACAACGGTTCGAGATTTACTTAAATGGAGTTTATCCCAATCTTTGGACATCCATCAAGACTGGTTACATGGTGCCAGTCAGTGCTAATGGAGTCAAACTAACTTTGGGTGGAATGAATGAAAAACAAAAAATACTCTTCAATGCCGAGAAGAAAGTCTATGCTCTACTGACTCAGTCAATCTTGAAAGACATTTTTCACCAATTTTCTGAGAACAAGCAGGCCAAAAAGCTATGGGAGGTATTAGAGAAGAGGTATGATGGAAATGCGACGTTAAAGGCACTTAAGGCTATAGCCCTCAATAAGGAGTTTGATAACTTCTCCTCAATTGGGAATAAGATCTTAGATGACATCATCGATAGGTTCTACCATCTAATGAGTGAGCTGCAGACTCATGGTGTAACGACATCTATAGAAGATAAAGTTTCAAGCTTTGTAGATGGTTTGCCTGAGAAATGGGATTCATTTGTGTCCAACCTGAGACAGAATGATATACTTGCTACATTGGACATAATTGGCTTCATCTTGAAGCTAAGGGAGGAGGAATTGAGGATGAAATACAAGTCGAAGAAAGGATCCTATGTTCAGAATCCTTCACTCTACAACTCGGTTTCCAATCTAACGGGTTCAGGAGCACCACTTCAAATAGCTTTTGTGTCCAGTTCCGCGGCTCCTTCTCAATCCATTGCTTTAGGACAAGAAACGTCTGGGTCATCGTCTACCCAATATATAGTGCCTAAAGCCAATACAATGAAGTTTAAGGCCAAGAATCTCGGTAATATCACAGTGGAGGTTGCAAAAGAGCACATGGATCTTCTAGCAGCAGTGGTTCAATCGTATGATGGTTTAGTTGTTGGGAAGATCGGAAATTGTCATCTTGCAGATGAAGACTACGAGCAGGTTGACGAGAACAAGCTGGAGAGGATGGATATCATGTGGGCTCTAGCAAGTGCAGTTAGACGAGCTAAAAAGTTCATTAAGAAGTCGGGTTAGAATCTTGTAGCCACAAAAGATACGACCTTTGGTTTCAACAAAACCAAGGTCACCTGCTTCAATTGTGGTGAAAGGTGGCATTTTAAATGTGAATGTGTGAAGCCCAAGAAAACAGGAAATGGTAACCCATTTCCTACTTTCAACCATCAAGACAAAGACATGGTTGGAACCAGTTCTGTAAATAAAAAGACTAAAGCACTAATTGCCCAAGGTGATGAAGGACAAGACTGGTCCTTCCGATTTGTCTCTCCTTGAGAATCAAACATGGTTGTGTAGAAACACTGGATGATGGGTCTGCCAGTGAAGGTAAGATTGCAGTAGAGCAAGCGATGTCAGATACAGAAGAAGCTGTGAACGTGGTAAACCACTTGGTTAAGGAAGAGCTCAGAGCTTCAAGTTCAGAATCTCCAATGTGAAGTCGCTGGATCGGTTGACATCCAAGCGCGTTCTTGAATGAAGGAAAAAGAAAAACCAAGAGACAAACAAGATAACGAATGATAATTCAATGGTTTCATTGATAACACCTAATGATTACAAGCTCGTTACAACATAAGAATCATGACTCTTGGCAAGGGGAGATCGAGCATGATCACCCCTCTCATCCGGCAGCACCTAGGCCCCGGGCACTCTCTCAGAACCCTTCATCTCTCTACACAATGAATTGGTATTTGTAGGCCTCAACCATATCAGATGCGACTGGGCCCATTCATGTGATTGGACCATGCGTATGGTTAAATCATATGACTGGACCATACGTATGATTCGATCGTACGACTGGACCATACTTATGGTTCAGTCTTACGAATGACCAATCGCATCTCTCAGTCGCACGACTGGCCCATTAACAAGGCTCAGTCGTATGACTAAGTCTCATTCGCATATGTTCCTGCGAATGACTCAGTTTCATGTGTTTAAAACATATCAGGTGTATTACATTAAGCCTAGACTATTCGTCAAGCGACAGACACACTATATATGACAATATATGCTCCAACAAATTCCCCCTTAGATGTTGCTTGCAAATAGTAGATAACACCTCTTACAATCTTTAGTCAATCTTTGCTCTGGTTTCCAATAGAATCAAACAAAAAACCATATTAGCCAACGTTGACGATCCGTCAGGTTGCTACTGTATCCCCATATGACTGATTTTCGAGATAATGACATGAACAGTTTTCCATTGCTTCAGTCTTCACACACGCTAACCTGATTAACATTAACACCTGCAGAAATTCCCCCTCAAATTCAGCATATCCCAATATATAAACATTGTACTCTCGTGGCGTCTTCATACGGTGTATTGGGCAAAAAGTAGAAGGTTCCAATCCACACCTAACAATCTCAAACAAAACAGCATGCACTCACATTCATCATCAGAAACTAGCTCACATTGTCACTTTCTGATTGCGTCTTCAATTTCTCTATACACGGATTCCCTCTAAGAATAAGAATCCTCTCCGTGCGGATAAATATAACTTGATCGGCCCATAAATAGTCAGATGTTCCTGACTACCCCACAAAATCAGCACCGACTGCTGACATCTTCTCTTATGTCTTTCGTGTTATAACTATATTCATCTATTCTGGAAGTCCAACGAATAATGGGGTATCCATCAAACTTATTTGACTAAAGAACCTCAAGATGAATGTGCTTTGCTCATCCTCAAATCTATGCAAGAGGTAGTTCCAGACTCTTTTTTTGGTTTGGTCTGGAACACTATTCATTCATATGACATGGAGGACAAATATCACATTCGTGTGAATGGATGATACGAATGATATATTAGTGCAACTGGACAAATGCAGATGAGTCAATCGTGCGATTAGACAAATGTGGATGAGTCAATCGTGCGATTGGACAAATGTGGATGGCTCAGTCATGCGATGGAACATACGACTGGTCTATTAGCATGGTCCAGTCGTACGAATGGTCCATACTCATGTTCCAGTCGCATGAGCGGATCTGCACGCAGATTTTCAAATCTGCAGCCACCATGGCCGCCAAAAACCCTAATCTGATGAATTTTACATGAACCGAAACAAAATAGACATCATCATATTCGCAAGGGTGACAAGAACATGGTTCTGACTTCGATTTTAACATAGAAACAACACACGTAACCAGATCTGAGCAAAACATGAAGAACATGAAGTGGGTTTAACGTCAAAGAACATGAAATAGATCTAGAAATCAAGAGCTCGGGTTGCTAGAATGATTGTTAGATCATTCTAGAAGTAATCTTGCTCTGATACCAATTGTGAAGTCGCTGGATCGGTTGACATCCGAGCGCGTTCTTGACGGAAGGAAAAAGAAAAACCAAGAGACAAACAAGATAATGAATAATAATTCAATGGTTTCATTGATAAAACCTAATGATTACAAGCTCGTTACAACATAAGAATCACGACTCTTGGCAAGAGGAGATCGAGCATGATCTCCGCTCTCATCCGGCTGCACCTAGGCCCAAGGCACTCTCTCGGGACCCTTCATCTCTCTACACAATGAAACTAGTATTTATAGGCCTCAGCCCATATCAGACGCGACTAGGCCCATTCATGCAATTGGACCATGCGTATGGTTCACTCATACGACTGGACCATACGTATGGTTCAATCGTCGCCCCCTCCCCTTTGCCCCCCTCTCCTTCGCCCCCTCCCCTTTGGCCCCCCTCCCCTTTGCCCCCCTCTCCTTCGCCCCCTCCCCTTTGGCCCCCCTCCCCTTCGGCCAAGACCAACAAAAGAAAATAAAGGCTTCTTCCGTATTACAATTCGCTTTAAAACCACTCGCACTACTCACATTCACTCTATCCATCACCATTTTCACAATATTCTTCTCTTCTCCTTCTCCTTCTCCTTCTCTATCAACTGTATCAATTGTTAGCTCCACTTCCGTATTTACAAGATGAAAAGAAATGAGCATCTTGATAAAAAGTATAAAACTTAACTTTGAAAAAAACAAAATGGGAAAAGATGGATTAACCTAAATATATATATTACATTATTTATATATTAATGTATTAGTTGTTTTTAAAGTTTAGTTAATTACAGAATATTTCAGCATTGTGCAGATGTTAAACAAAACAAACAGTCTTTTTCCTACAGACTGTAAACATTTGGTCCACCTCTTCTGCTGCAGATGTCTGTAGATGTGGTCCGCAGACTGCAGACGTTTTCCTATAGAAAAAACAAACAGCACCTTAGTAAATGACTTACAACTCTGCACTGAAGCAAATCGTATATTAAAACAAATTGAGTGCCGTTTTAAAGAAAAGATAGAACTGTTGGGTAAAAAATTAAAGGAAACTGAGGTTGTTGCCTTAAATCAATCCAATGATATAAAGTTTTATTCAAATTCATTAGAAGAAACCAAAAAGGAGAAAGCGGTTTTAGAAGTCGAGGTTAATTCATTAAAACAAAAACTGATTAGTTGGGCTAGTTCTTCTCACATAGTACAGAACTTAGTGAAAGAACGAAACCATGGGGAAGGTTTGGGATACAAAGTAGTGCCACCACCACATGAGCTACTTTTAATTACAAAATGTAGACCAGTTAATAACAATCCAATTATGGATCATGTGGTGTCTACTCCTCTAGTTAGTGATCTTGATTCCACGGGTAAGCCTGTGAAATCTGACACTAAACAGAAGGTGGCTACTTTGAAATGAAAAGGCAAGATGCCTGTTGAGAACTTGGATGATGCATTTAAAAGGGTTAATGTAAGGTCAGGTTCACCAAAGTCTATTTCAGAATCCAAACTGACTAAACCAGTTAACCACACACGTGTTAGTCATCAAAGTCCAACCAAAGAGCATGTTAAAGATGTTCAAAACATCAAAAACAATTAATTCTTTTAATAAAGGTGTTACATCTAAAAGAGTAGCAACAAAACCAAACTAGACACACATCACCTTCACTAAACTCAACATCACATAAAAGTTTTCCTCAGTCTGTAGAAGCATGATCCTGCTACAGTTATGGAAAACGAGGAAATATTTCTCAAAATTGTTTTTACTATCAGACACCCAGAAAGAAAATTGAACTTTATGACACACAATCAAGTTCTTCTAAAATAAGATCTAACACTCCACCTAAGAGTGCTAGTGTACCAAAAGTTCAAACAATAAGTCAGCCGTCTATTTACCACAAACAACCCTTACATAAAACTGGCTTATGGAAAGAAAAAACAAGTATAGGGTCTGATAGTGAGAATGATATCAGCCTCACGACCTGATATCATGTACGTGACATGTCTTTGTTCCAGATGTCAGGCGAAACCAAAATTAAACCATATCGTCGTTAATAGGATTTTTCGTTATCTGAAGGGTACTGCAACACTCGGGTTGTGGTATCCTCATGACAATGACTTTGAGCTTACAACATATAGTGACTCAGATTATGGCAGTTGCAAAATGAATTACAAGTCAACATCAACGGGATGTTAGTTCTTTGGTAGAAGGTTAGTCACCTGGAAATGTAAGAAGCAGACCTTCGTTACTCTGTTAACATGTGAAGCTGACTACGTTGTTGCTGCTAGTTGTGTTCAAAAATAGTTTGGATTCAACAGCAAATGGGTGACTACGGTTTGTAATTTTCTAACACTCCTATTTTTGTTGACAATTCTTCGGCTATTGCTATCATTAAAAATCCGGTCCAACACTCTAAAACTAAACACATCGGTATCAAATATCACTTTATACGTGACTGCTTTGAAAAGCACTTAATCGATGTTGTTAAAATAAATACTGATTTTCAACGTGCCGACCTCTACACTAAAGCATTTGATAAACCTAGGTTTTTATATCTCTTATAGGTTAATTGCGTGAAAAAGAAAAGTGATGCGATTCTAGAAGAGGAAAGTGCGTAGTCCAACATGGTCATTATTTTTTATTTTATTTTTTTTTTGTCTATTGAAAATCCAAAAACACAAAAAGATTTTTGGTTTTAAAATTTTAGGGGGAGAATAGGTTAATTTAGCATTAAACTCTTGCGGTATATAAATTATTTAAAAAAACAAGGGAGGAGGGCAGCTTAGCTAAAAGAAATGAAATCAAATCTGTGATTCTGATTCAACGTTTATGGAAAATGATAGTACACAGGGAACAATTGTTTGGGAGTTTAAAAGACTTTAAATGATAAGATGCAACATTCAAAGTATAAATCTGATAAGTCTAAGCAAAATAAAACGAAAAATGATAGTAAAACTAGTCTGCTACTGAGGTAACACAGCGAAAGTAGAGCTAGAGGTTGCTAGTTCATTATATGATGTGTTGGTAGATTAAACACAATAGATGAGTAGACCTCATTGATGTTTTTAAATTCAAACTAAGTTGTTCAACTTGTTGTGGGTTCCCATCTTATCCCTGGTTAACACAATCAACGCATTTCCAATAAGGGGTGACGAGCAAAATAAACGCCACAAATGTGTGCAGATGACCATAAAAATGAGCAAAGCACATGGAAAAATGAAAAATGCAATAAAGCTAATAACTTATGTTGTTGGTGCGTTATGTGCAAAAAGAAAAGTAAATGCTCTAACAAGAAGATAAGTTGTGTGCCTCTCTGTTGTGCGGTGGCACTGACCTGAGGATAAGCATAACCTAAATATTCTAGAATTCATTGTTGTTGTGCCTCTATGTTGTGTGATGGCACTGACCTAAGGCTTGGTATCTCTTTGAAAGCTCTTAGAATAGTTTCTTCTTGAAATATACCCGTAGACCGCTCAAAAATCTCCTAAGGAATGTTGATTACCATATAAGCTTGGGGTCCACAAATGCTTGTTGAAATAACTAAACCTTAACTCATCACCAATGTGTGTCAAAAATTTGTGTATGGATTTAAGAGAACAAGTATACTGACAATCATCATGAGCTACAGTTCTTGAAAGTCAAAATCATTGTGTGCATCTTATAGCTCTAGTATGATTTCTTAAAACTGCTATTGACTCTCGGTCAAAACAAGAATCTAGCATCAAAATGGTTTATTAATATGTCCCAAATGATTCTTATATACCTGTATGAATCCATAATGAATCATTCCAGAAATGATAAAATTAACTTGAAGTTGTGCTATCCAAGAAGAAAAATTGGTTAGATGTACTCTAATAGGTTTAATTCCATCTCAAATCAAAAGTACAAAAATATGTCTTGTTTTGTCTTAAAGTTTAGAGTGTTTTGTTCAAAATTTTGTTTTCTAGTAATTCGTTATGTAGATGTCAGAATCTATAACTAGATTTATTCTATGAATCACCCACTCAAAAGGGGTCACATATGAGGTGACCAAAATGTTCAAAATTAAAATAAGTCACGTCTGAGGTGACAAATCCAGTTTTAAAATTAAAAAGATCACGTCTGAGGTGATCAAACCATTTTTTTAATTAAAAGGTTATTTTTGAGATGATCATCGGTCATAAGGTTCAATATCAAAAGGTAAAAGTTTGAAGTGTTTGAAAGTGTACGAGGTCAAACTCATACGTATGGACCAATCAAACGATTGGATCATAAGTATGGACCAATCGCACGACTGGATCATAAGTATGGACTAATCGCACGACTGGATCATAAGTATGAACCAGTCGCTTTATTGGATCATGAGTTTGAGCCAATCGCACGATTGAACCATAAGTATGGACCACTCGCACAATTGGATCATAAATATGGACCAATCAAACGACTGGACCATAAGTATGAGCCAATCACACGACTGGACCATAAGTATGAACAAGTCACACGACTGTACCATAAGTATGAACAAGTCACTCGACTGGACCATGAGTATGGAACAACCATGCGATTGGACTACAAGACTGAACCAATCTCACGAATGGATAAAGGAGTATGAGCCAATCGCATAACTGAACCCCGGTCGCATGACAGAAGCATGAGTATGGGCTAGTCGCACGACTGGAGCATGCATATGGGTCCAATAATACAATTGGGCATTAAGACAGTATAAAAAGAGGGGTGAGTCGGTCGCATTTATCACCACCCCCAAAATCATTCAAAAACCTGCTCATACGTAGACACCTTGCCAAAATTTCTTCTTACCTTGATTTATTGCCGATTGTGTTACTAACTGATCTATTGTTCATCTATAGGTAATGTGAGACTAAAATCAATCAAAATGACCGGTGTAATCAAACCCTAAATGACCTAATCGCCTAAAATCAAGAAATTAGTAATACTCTTAAAATAGACCACTTAAATGACCATAATCGTTGAAATGAAGGACATTAAGTAATATTTTGAGTTCCTACGAATCTAAAGAGTATAAACACGACGTCTAACATCAAGATTTGACCAAGATTCGAGGTGGGAGTGTCGCATAGAGCATTATGCGAGTGGACACTCCGAATGAACTTCAGTCGCACGATTAAGCCAGACGTGCGATTCAATCCTACGAATGAATCATTCGGTAACTCATTCGCACGACTGACTCAATCGCATGGATTAACACAAAACTCAATTCAGTCATAAGCTCAATCGCATGACTGAACTCAGCAGCATGCTCAATCGCACAACTGAGCTCAGTCGCATGGTTCAATCGCATGATTGAACAGGACTGATCCAAAACAGTTTAAGTTTCAACTGTCATCTATAATGCATAAATCTAAAGTATATGTCTCTTGTGTTGTACCAATATGGCTGATAGGTGGACTGTGAGCACTAAGCACAACATATGTGCTCACCTAGATGCCACCACCAGGATTACTTCTGACTTTGCTGGGATTATTGCATTTCTTAGGAGATCAAGGATCTTCAAAGCCATCTCGACACCATGCACACCGTACAGATCCATACAGCATGCATTCTCGGAGAGCACCAGGGTTGACCGAGCAGTCGAGCCACATTGTATGAGGACCGATCAAGGATCTTCAAAGCCATTCTCGGTCAAGATATAGAGATTACTGAGGATGACTTGAGATGGGTCTTAGGTCTAGGTGAGGACGGAGCCCACTCAACTAAGCTACATCCCCTCACGGTCCGAGGATGCTTTTTGAGGATTAAGTACGCCGGTGACATAAATATGGGTGTACTTAACAAGAGTAACATGTGCCCGCAATTCAAATATTTGGCACATATGATACTGAAGTGTATAGCCTCCAGGCGAGGAGGATTTGACGAGCTCTCCGACCAAATCCAGAATGCATATATTGCACTGGTACTGAACCATCTGTTCTGTTTGTCCCGAATGATCTTCTCCTATCTGATCGAGAACCTTGAGGCTAAAGGCAAGGAAGGTTTGTGTATGTATCCACGTTTCTTAAAGTTGATTATCGACGAGAAGCTTCCTTTGCTGCCAAAGGAGAGAGATGATGTAGTGATGCTTAAGGTGATGGATGATACCACCTTAGGCAGGATGAGAGTATACAGGGGGAAGCAGGTGAAGCCCCCTGTCAGGAGATTGTTTGGGCACCTAGCCCAAGAAGACTATGTGGTGCCCGCTAGGAGGAAGTGGCATCATGATGATAGTGATTTAGATACAGAGCCCCTTATGACTGCCACTTCCGATGAGGATGAAGACGATGATGACCAAGATGACGATCAAGGTGGGGGAGACCCAGGTCTCAGTACTTCACCACCTCCACCCAGTACTTCTTCTGCACCAGGTGGATCTGAGCACGCTGCCATCCATCTTGATTTTATGATAGAGGAAGAAGAGGAGACAAATGAGGAGCCTTTGCTACTGATGGTTGGGAGCCGGGTCGTGGCCACTAAGAGAGGGCTCCGGGCGGTTGGTGGATGCCAGGTTGAGTCTAGGGGTGATGCTACTGATGTCACATATCCTTCTTACACCCTAGACCAGCCCAACAGCCAAGGGGGAGCGTCTCTAGCAAGGGCTCCAAGAAGAAGAGGATGGCCCAACGTTACAAGACTAAGAGTAAGAGGCCGAGATTCACTTTGGTCACTTCTTCTGACACTACCACCACTGTCACACCCAACAATACAACCACCACCACTACCACAGCTACCACCACAACCACACCTCCTATCATCACCCCTACAGCTACTACTACCGGCTCCACTCCATCCACTACTACTATCTCTCATTCCACCACCATTACCACAGCCACTCCACCAAATCCCACACACATTCCACCACCCATATTTACCACATCCACTACCACCACCAGCAGTCACCAAGCAGGTCCATCAACCCACTCTATATTCACCACTGGATCCACTCTACCCCACAGTGGGTTAGAGGAACAGCTCACCAACCTAAACAGCATTGTGCTTAGACTACTTGCAATGATGAGCTTATGGCTTCTCAGTTACACAAGATGATGGAAATTAATGCTACTCTAGCCCATAAGATCAAGGGCTTAGTGAGAAGAGCGAGTTGTATGAGAGAGCTTTAAGTCGTCCCACCATGCGTACAAGCCAAAATGAGCTGGTGTTGGCATCGGTAAAGAGGATTGAGGAGCTGGAGAAGAAAAACAAGTGGATATTCCTAAAGCTGAAAGAGTCAAAGAGTGATCCTCTGAAGATCAAAGATGGTGATGGTAATAATAAAGATGATGATGATGAGGATGAAGATGATAGTGAAGAAGATGTCGAGGAGGGAGGATCGAGCTGAAAAGATCACGATGAGGATGATGATCAGGAAGGTGATGCATCTGCATCAGCCTCTAATCCTCAGGCTTAGGAGAGGCGAACTAAAAGGAATCAAGATCAAGGAGCCTCATCCTCCGCTCCTCTAATGAAGATCCTGCTATTCAAGACAAAGTAATAGTTAGATGTATTTGCATTAGAAACTTTTGTATTTGAATTATATTACATTAATGTAATTATTACCGTTCTGTCTGTTTATGTTAATGCTTTATATGATGACTTATGTGTGTTATGCTTAATGTTTAATCAAACAGATGAACCTCTACAAATAGACGAATATGATGTCCAACCCCTTCAGTAGGTCAAGTCTTAATTAACCATGATTATTGATCTGCAAGGAATAGTTAGAAGGTCAGTGAGCTACACTCCCGAAGAAGGAGAAATCATTCATGATCTGATCGATGACTAGGGCTGAGATATTCTGATAATCCTGATGAGATTGTCAAGATGTTTTAGAAGTTGTTGGACCAAAAGAACCAATGAGCCAAGATCAGAAAACCTCTAAGTCCCACATGGTATCACAACAACTGAAAGCCTCATCAGTAGTTTGACAAGTGCTGAAGATTTCAACAGCCGGAGATCAAGTACTGAAGACCTCAACAGCTGAAGAACTAAAGTACTGAAGTACATCAGCTGAAGAACACAAGTGCTGAAGCTGAAAGACCAAAGTACCGAAGTACAACAGCTGAAGAGTTACAAGTACTGAAGATCAACAACTGATGTACAAAGTCTGAAGACAAGACTGCAGACATCAGCTGATGGTATCTACTGAAGTCATCAGCTGATGAAACACCTGAAGGTCAAAGACTGAAGATCAAGTACTGAAGCCTCAGTAGTTTGTCACAACTGCTGAAGAGTACTTCTTCAGTAGTTGTGATATCAGTAGTTTTATATTTTTGTTTCAGTAGTTTTGTAAACGACTGAAGAGCTTGTTCTTCAGTCGTTGTAGTTTAAGTAGTTTTATATTTTGCACTTAACACTCTGATATGTTCTCAGTAGTTGTGAACATTCAGCAGTTTGTTAAGAGTTGTTATTTTTGTATTTGATCTGCCAGTTGTCACTTTCCGTGATAACAGCAGTGATTGTTGCACTCTATATAAGGAGTGACAACCTATTGTAACATGATGAATGAATGGAATGTAATGAATGATTTGATTGGAAATATTCTACATCTATAACATTCCTTGTAATCAGAAACATTATTCTCTCCCTATAACCGTATGCGCTCTTAATGAATACAAGTGTCGATTGCTTGCTACAATTTGTCTAATTCTTGTTCATATTCCGCTGCTTTGAATCCTAATACATCAAACGTGTGATCGCTGATCCTGTCAAATGGTATCAGAGCGGGTTAATCATTGATCGATCTAATAATTGATCATTGAAACTACTATTCAAGATCAAAGTTTGATTGAATTAGCTTTTGTCATTGCAAGAAACGGTTATAGAGATTGAATTGTCTGTATTTCTGATCATTCATCCTGAGATCTTCTCTTGGTTTTCATTGAGTTTGTTGTGGTCTGTTAAAACTTTTAAAAGCTTGAACTAAATTGTTTTTGAATTGAAAATGACTACTCCCTCCAATGATCCTCACAATACTGGTTCCTCAACCAAGCCACCGATGCTGGTTAGGAATGAGTACAACATATGGCAAAGACGTATGCTCCATCACCTGTCTGTTAAAAGCGTAGGTGTTGGACATCAGTGGTACATGGTCCACACAAGCCTATGGTGAATAACCCGGAATCAATCAAATGGTTCCGAAAGAGGAGGGAGCAATACTCAGATGAGGACAAGAAGTTGCTTGAAATTGATGCAAAAGCCCATGGAATCCTGGCCATGGCACTGCCAAATGAAATATATTCTGGGCTAATGCATCATGAAACTGCCCATGACCTCTGGAATGCCTTGAAAGAACAATTTGGAGGAACAGATGAGGTCTTGGCAAATAATAGAGAAATTCTTGCCCAACAATATGAGACATTCTCTCATAGAAAGGGTGAGACACTGACTCAACAATATGAGCGGTTCTCTTGTTTGATCTCTGAACTAAAAATGGTCAAACTTGAGTACACAATATTCAGATGAATAACAGATTTCTAGATCACTGCCTGAGAGATGGGACACATATACTATTGTCCTACGCTCTAGTGCAAGTTTGGACAAACTATCTCCACCCACTCCATGGGAAACTGCTCACTTTTGAGAGAGAGATAGAACAGAAGAGAAAGCTGTCTTCATCTGGAAAGCTCACTGAAGACTTTGTACCAGGCAACACTGCCTTGGTGGGTCATGAGTCAGAATATGCTCATCTGAATGCCAGTATGATGAGCATATTAATTTCTCTTCAAGCAATCTGATTCTGCATTTGTGAGTGTTGATGGTCATTTACTGGGTGTAATAATGACAATCTATGCTTCATTATGGATGATCTCAAGGGGATTGCGATGATGACTTAGAAGAGATGGATATTTTGAGCCAAATGGCCTTGATAATATCAGATATCAGAAGTTCTATAAAAGAACTGGAAGAAAATTCCCAGGACTCTCTGGCAAAACCAAAGTTGGTTTTGACAAGAGCAAATTGAGGTGTCACAAATGCCAAAGGCTTGGACACTTTGCAAGAGAGTGTAGATCAACTGGATCCAACTCCACTGCACCCTTTGTGACTTTTCCTGGCAATAGTCAACAACACAGAGGGCAACATCCTGTCATCTCTAGTCATCATCCTCAACAACAATCTCCAGCATATTTTGTTCCTCAGGGTCAAATGCCATATCCTTACCCTTGTTATTACATGCCACAGTCAAATCAAGTTCAAGTTCCTATGGCACCACAACCTCATGCACTACCTGAACCTCAGCCTTCCCAATCTCATCAACAAACTCAACCTCAACAACACAGCTTCTTCACCCCAGGAGTTGTTGACTGGAGCAGTTTACCAGATGACATTCTGGTCATGATCAACTGTTCTCAGGTGCTGGTCAACATGGTGGTGACAGTCCTTTGGGAATCTAGCTCTTATGGCTTTGGAGTCTGCTGATACTTCATGTTCTAATGCCTCTACATCTCAGGTATCACAGGTATCCTCTGAGGCAAAAGCCAAATTATGTTCTGAACCATGCATAGCAGCATTTGCCTCCATTAGAGAAGCAAATGTAGCTCTAATTAATAAGAACATTGAGCTAGAGCAAACAATTTCCAAAAATAAAGCTGAGTTGAGTCTGTGCTTAGAGATAAAGATGATGAGATTTATAAACTGAATTGCCAAATAATTGATGATAAGGCTAGAGAAGAAGTACTTCTAGAGAAGTACAAAGATCTCAAAGAAACTCTTGCAGTTACCCAGGTAGAGTGTGATAGATGGTACAATCATGCAAAGGTTTTGAAATGCTTCTTAGTAAGCAATCTGCTTCAAATGTGAAGTTTGGAATTGGTTACAATCACACTGCTCCACCTACAGATTTTACCCCAAGAGCAGAGGTAGAATCTGATGGTGAGAGTGATAACCAATCCATCACATCATGTGATCTACCTTCTGATACAGCATAATCAGAAGTAGCAGTCAGCATCAAGCCCTCTTTGAACCTATCAGCTAATGTTGATGGTTCAAATGCTGACATTCACATGATTAATGATTGATCAACTCAGGAGTTAATTCTGAAGGTCCTAAAAGGACTAGAGAGCAGGATTCAAACTGAAGTTCAAACTTCAACTGTTGTCAGTACTGAAGAGAAGAAAACTGGCAGTAGAAAGAGTTTGAAGACTACTAAAGAGGCTGTCAAGAAAGCAAACAATGCTTCCAAAGCATTGAAGAACAAGTCTTCTGTTGCTTCATCCTCTTTAGTTGATGATCAACCTAAGATGAAGAAGAAACCATGTGAAGTATGTGGTTTGTTCAATCATCTTACAGATGATTGTTGGTACAAAAGAGGTTCCAAACTCAAACTAAAAGAAGAAATTAATGAGAAAATGGTAAAAATGAAAACTGAGTTTGAGACCACATTTGTATCAGCAACATCAAATCCTGTAATCCTTAAGTCCTCAAAGAAATCCAAAAAGGAAGGGGTTAAACAGGTGACAGCTGAGGGTGCTCAGAAGAAGAAGGTGCAACATAGGAACTTATCTAACTCCACTAGCAATGTGTCTGATGAGCTGAAAGCTTTATCACAAAATCAGACACAGCTGGTTATGATGGTTCAACATCTGTTGGGTAGAGTTAACCAACTAGATGCTCCTATGTTGAAACCACAGAAAAGGAGGTCCAAGCCAAAGGACTCCTCTTCTACACCATCTTCTTCCTCTCAGCTGTTGTTTTAAATAAACCTGTTAGTTTACCATCTATTGATGAGACCAGGCCCAAACCCAAAAGGTTTGGGTCTCTAAAACTAACTAATTGTTTATTATTGCAGGGTTCTTGAACATGCCAAAGTAGCATCTGGTATGTAGACAGTGGGGGATCTATGCACATGACGGGACCAGCTCTCTTCTTCATGACTACTCTCAAGGAAAGAAGGGATTTGTCTCTTTTGGCAATGATGCTAGGGGTTACATCATCGGTAAGGGCTTTGTCTCCAATGGAGAAATCAAATTTGATGATGTTAATCATGTGGAAAATCTCAAGTACAATCTCTTGAGTGTCAGTCAAATGTGTGATAAAGGCCATGTTGCCCTTTTCACCAGTCAAAACTGTAGGATTCTGTCATCCAAAGTTTTACACTTGATTGACAAGGTGTTGGATGATCACACTCTCCTGACAGCCACAGGACAGGAAGAGTATGCCTTAGATCTTTCTAAGAAGATAGATCACAAAGGCAATCCTTGCCTATTTTCCAAAGCCCTCTTCTCAAGAATCTAAACTGTGGCACAGGAGGCTTGGTCATGTTAATCTCAAAAACATGAATCAGCTTACCCACAATAGTTTAGTCAGAGGCTTACCAATAAAGGAGTTCCACTGTGATGAAACCTGCACTGCATGTTTAAGAGGAAAACACACAAGTCTCATTCCCTCCTATTGAATGTTCTAAGTCCACTGCCTGCTTGCAATTACTGCATATGGATCTATTTGGTCCTGTGAGAGTAATGAGCGCCAAAGAAGAAATACTGTCTGGTAATTGTGGATGATTACTCCAGATTTGTATGGACTTTCTTTCTACATTCAAAGGATGAGGCTGCTCAGAAGATTATTCACTTTGTGCTGTATATTGAGAAACAGTATTCCCTTCCAGTCAAGTGTATTAGGAGTGACAATGGAACTGAGTTCAGAAATCATACACTTGATGACTTCTATCTTTCAAAGGGAATCAAAAGGCAGTTCAGCATTCCAAGGACTCCAGAACAAAATGGAGTAGTGGAGAGAAAGAACAGGACCCTCATTGAAGCTGCAAGGTCCATGCTGGCTGACTCAGGTTTGCCACTGACCTTTTGGGCTGAAGCTGTCAACACAGCTTGCTATGTGCAAAATAGAGTTTTAGTAAATCAGAGGTTGATGAAGACTCCATATGAAGTCCTCCATCATTTGGCTCCTCTGATTTCATTTTTCAAAGCATTTGGGTGTCCCTGTTTTATTCTCAACACAAAGGATCAACTCCATAAATTTGATCCTAAGGTGGATGCAGGGTACTTTGTTGGGTATTCATCTACTTGCAAAGCATACAGAGTCTTCAACTGCAGAACAAAGATGGTTGAAGAAACTCTACATGTTAAGTTCAATGAATCTCCAAAGGACAAGATTCCACAAAGCCCTGTGGAGTTATTTGATTTGGACATACTGCAATATGTTCCTTATCAAACTCCTGCTGTTGCTCCTGTCAACAGATCACCACCTGGTGGTACTGCTGATGATGATGATGATTGCAGTACTCACCTCTTCAGGTTTAGTGATCAGCTGCCTGACTCAGCTAGACCTGATTCCTGTAGCTCCAGTAGCACCATCCACAACAAATGCTGATGAGATCTCTTCGAATTCAACTTCCTTTGAATTACCATCCACTGATTGGTTTCAAGGAAATGATTCACCATCACCATCTGTTGCTGCTGAGCCTGCTACAAACACTTGCACAGATCTCATTGTGTATCAAGATCTGAAGAATCACCCTATGTCTCAAATCATTGGTGATATCACTGCTGGAGTATCAACAAGAAGTCAATTGTCAAATTCTGCTTCTATGCTCTCTTCATCAGTCAGCAAGAGCCAAAGAATTATCACATTGCTTTAAAGGACAATGGATGGGTTGATGCCATGCAGCTTGAGCTTCTTCAGTTCAAGAAACAGCAAGTGTGGGAACTGGTTCCTCTACCTCCAGGTAAGTGTGCAATAGGCACTAAATGGGTGTTTAGGAACAAAACTGATGAAAATGGGCTTATTGTTAAGAACAAGGCCAGACTGGTTGTTCAGGGGTTTGCACAGAAGAAGGTATTGATTATGATGAAACCTTTGCCCCTGTAGCCAGACTGGAAGCAATTCGATTGTTTTTAGCTTATGCTGCTTATCAAAACCTTAAAGTTTTTCAAATGGATGTCAAAAGTGCATTTTGTATGGAAAAATTAAAGAAGAGGTTTATGTATGTCAACCTCCAGGCTTTGAGGACAATAAACATCCTAATTGGGTGTATAAGCTTGATAAGGCTCTTTATGGGTTAAAACAAGCTCCAGAGCCTGGTATGAGACATTATCAAACTTTCTTCTGGAAAACAATTTCACTAGAGGCTCCATAGATAAGACTTTATTCATTAAGAAAGCTGGGCAGCATAATCTACTTGTTCAAATTTATGTAGATGATATCATTTTGCATCCTCTGATCCAAAGTTGTGTGATGCCTTTACAAAGTTGATGCAACAGAAGTTTGAAATGAGTGCCATGGGAGAATTACAGTTCTTTCTGGGGTTGCAAATCAAACAAAAGGCTGATGGAATTTTCATTCATCAGTCCAATATACAAAAGATCTTTTGCAAAAGTTTGATTTACAAAACTGTAAGTCCTGTTCTACCCCCATGTGCAGCACCACACAACTGGATACAGATCAGAAAGGTAAAGTGGTTGATGAAACACTTTACAGATGTATGATTGGGTCCTTGATGTATTAACAGCTTCTAGACCAGATATTATGTTTGCTACATGTGTTGTGCTAGATTTCAGGCTGCACCTAAGAGTCTCATCTGATTGCAGTCAAGAGGATCTTTAGATATCTGCAAGGCACTCCATCTCTAGGTTTATGGTATTCTACTGGACATTCTGGTAAATTAGTTGTTTCTGACAGTGACTATGCAGGGTGTAAGTTGACCAGGAAATCAACTTCTGGTGGATGTCAATTCCTAGGCAACTGCTTGATTTCTTGGCAGAGCAAGAAACAGACCTCAGTTGCTACATCAACTGCTGAAGCAGAGTACATTGCTGCTGCAAGTTGTACATCTCAGGTACTCTGGCTTCAACAAACGGATTACTGGCATTACAGAGACTAAGACTCCATTGTTAATGGATAGTGCTTCAGCTCTTTGCATTGTCAAAAATCCAGTCCAGCACTCTAGGACCAAACATATAGAGATCAGACATCATTTTATAAGGGATTGTTTTGAAAAAGGTCTGATTGATCCTAAGTTTGTGCCTAGTGCTGATGAGCTTGCAGACATTTTACTAAGCCTTTGGATAGTTCAACTTTCCAAAACCTGGTGTTAAGGCTGGTATGCTGCAGCTAGAATAAGTGACAACTACTGATGATCTTAGTAATAAGTACTGATGATCATTAGTACCTATGTCACATATAAGTACTGATGAGCTCTTTTACCCTCAGTAGTTTTTATAACTACTGAAGGCTAAATGTCTCACAAGTACTGAAGTACTTCATCTGTTCTAAACTACTGATGCAGTTACAACTGCTACAATCAGTAAAAAAAACAGATAAGTACTGATGTCCTATGAAACAACAATGAAATCAGCCAAAAAGACTGATGAATGTGTTGAGGACAGTATGAAACAGCTGAAAAGCTAAGAATTGACGAAAACAGCTGAAGAGAACTTTCTCTTCAGTCGTTTGTACAACTGCTGTTTCATTCTAAACAACTGAAGCAAAACCACGTCTTCAGTAGTTTTTATAACTACTGATGACTAATACCAAGTCTTCAGTTGTTTACAACAGCTGATGACAAAACCACTGTCTTCAGTAGTTTCATAACTACTGATGACAAACACCAAGTCCTCAGTTGTTTCAATCATCTGAAGTCAAAACCACGGTCTTCAGTAGTTTTCTAAACTACTGATGCCTAACACCACGACTTCAGCTGTTTCAACGTCTGAAAGGATAATACCATGTCAACGTCGTTTAAAACTACTGATGACTAACACCACATCCTTCAGTCGTTTCTTACCCGTACTCTATAAATACCCCTAACCTAAGCTCTCAATGCTTCATCTTCTTCAAACCTAACGTTCCTCTCCAAAATTTTCCTTTTCTCCATGGCGTCCATGCAAATTAAACCGCGACACAACTGTGTTGCCTACCTCACTAAATCGCCTATCTGGACTAAGTTCGATACTGCTATCGATCTTATGGTTCAGTCCCAATACAACACGGCATTTCTTCTGAATCCCATACTACATGCCGAATCCTTGACCAATTTTGGATGAACGTTACTGTTACCACTTGGGGAGAACAACACACCATCCCTCCAGTCGGTCGTAAACAACAAAGAAGTAGTCATCACTCCTGCAACAATCCGCCAAATTCTTCAACTGAATGATGCTAGTTCTCCTGCTGGATATCCAAAGGGCACCATAGATCTATCCTTTGCTCAACATGGATATCAAGGCGATCTCAGTGCCTCCACTATCATGAAGAAACATTTAATGACGCTGAGCGCCTGATTTTTCACATGGTGAATGTATGTTTGGCCCCTAAGACGTCGTCTGGGATCAAATGTCGACAAAATGGCAGCAGGTAATGTATTCTATTCTTGAGCAACAACCACTAAATTTTTCAGAAATAATATTTTTAGAGCTCAAGGATATGGCTCAAAAACTAACGGCCAACCGGTGGATACTATATCCACGGTTCATAATGGCCATCATTACAAACCAGCTTAATGCTGAGGGACTTGTTGGCTTGGGAGTCCCTGCTACGGCTGTTCTGCCGGAAGTATACTCCCGGCACAACTCTGACCGGACACTCAAAATGGCTGCCAAGCTGCGAAAACCCACGCAGCTGGAACCCACAGCCACCACCTCCAAATCCAAAGTCCCCACCAAACCCACCAAAAAGAAACCCAAAACGGCTACTCAGGGAATTGAGTCCCCTGAGGATGCCCCTGCAACACAAACGCAGGATATATCCACTAGTCCAAACCCCCTAGTGGATACAATGACTCTTCCAGCCAGAGCCGCTCAGGCCTCCTCAACAGGAGCCTGCAGCAACCACAAAAGGGGTACCTACATATCTGGGATCTTCCTCACTTGAGGGGATTGCCATTGAAGAGCACCAACCTCCCCAGGTGCACACTGCTTCTATCCCTTCACCCCAAACAACCGCCCCTCACAGCCCAACTTTAATAGTTGCACAAGTGCTGACTCAACTGCACTCCTCACCCCCTCCCCAGCAAACACTTACTACTGGGAATACCTCTACAATTGAGGGGGAGGAACACTGTGCACTTGAGAACCCACAGCACAGGGGTTTACCACTTCTATCTCCTGGTGTAGACAAGGAGCTTAGAATATCTAGTGAGGCTGCCACCTCCTCTGACTCAGCACATGATCAGAGTGGGGCTGGTAATATTGCTAAGACCTCACTAGAGGCAACAGCTGATGATGGACACTGTCCTGAGGCTGGAAGTCCCCAGTACCAAGCACAAGGGGCACATGCATCAACTGGTCTACACCCAGTGCATGTAAATCCTGCTCTAAGCAGGAGGTCAGATGATTCAGCTTCGGCTGATGATGACCTGGGCTTTTTCTACGATGTTCTTGCCCAGAACACAATCCTTGAAGAGAAAGTCAGTAGGCTGCAAAACCTACTTGACCAACTCTCACAAGGAGAAAGACCATCTGCCTCCACCCACCCACAGATGGCACCTTCACTTGAAGGTTCCCCAAACACTGAGCCACTCCAAACTCAACCACCTGCCTCTGCTTCAGGCCCTACTTCTCAGGAACAGAACCCTCCTGAGCAAATAGGTGCTGCACTTCAAAATTCCCTCCCTCTCATCACACCACTAATCACTGATATTGTGACCAAAGCCATTGATGAGAGGCTTTCCTCAACTTTACAGCCCTTGGTTGATGCTGCTGTCCAAAAGACTCTTTTTGCGGTACAAACCCCTCTCTCCAATGCAACCAAAAAGGGGGAGAGTACTGCAGTGAAAGAGAAGAAGAGGAAAAGAACAGAGGAGAAAGAAGGAAGAGGAGGAGAAAGAAAGCAACCTCTGCTCACTTACAAGCGAAAGAGAAGTGCTGATGATCACACTGCTGAAGACAAATCCTTGGAGGAGCTGGTCAAAGAAAGCTGACACTACACACAGCCGATCCATGGATAAAATAATTGAACAACTTTCAGGCAGGGGTTTGACACAGCCACACTGGATAGCGAGATCAGAAGGTTGGAAGTGCAAGAGATACAAACCGTTGGGCAGGGTATGATGCTCTTGAGAAAGAGAGATTGGAAATAATGATCCGCTTCATTGCAAAATATTTAGGAAGATCATTAGTGGAGATTCGCGCATGGACCAGGGACAGCATTCTGGCTATAGCCACCAGAATCTGTCTGTCTGAGCAATTCAACAAAGGGATTATTGTGGAAGCCCTTGATGAGGCTGGGGCTGGTAAAAGGTTAGAGATGGCTAAACTCACAAAGGCGAAGCTAACTACAAAGATGCTGGATCAACCTTCCCTTCCACCCACTCAAACAGATCCCATCCCTCAAATCTCCCAACCAATCTCTAAGCCAAAATCCAAACATCCTCATTCTTCAAAACAAATCCTTCACCAACACCAATTCCTTCACCAACACAACCATCATCCAGTGATGTACCCAGAGGAGGAGACGGGTGCTGAGGATGGAAGAAGAAGAAGAAGAGGAGGATGAAGATGATAGTCTGCCACTCTCTGCTGTTTTGAAGCTACCAAAACCCCAAAGTCAACCCATGATCACATATGACTCTCAAAGGGAAATGGTCAGAGTCAAGATAGAAGAAGAAGAATAGCAGAAACAGCACGATGAGCAACTGTTGAAGATGGTTGACAAGGAATTCCTCAGTCATCATCTATTCAAGCCATGAAAGGGCATGCTCAAAGGTGTACACTCTCAGGCACACCTTTCAATATCAGAAGGAGAGAGTGAGAGTATGGCCAGACCCCAGGGTGAGTTCTAGAATCCATAAAAGAACTATCCCACACAGATACAACGGCCAGGTACGAAAAACAATAGAGTCTACCATCATGTTGGCCGTTGTAGTCTCACCCTGGGAAATCATTGATGAATTCAAGAAAGCTCACCAAGCAAAGAAGACCCCTCAAGCTTTACTAGAAAACAAGATGATCAAGAAGGGGTTGCTATATAAGAAGCTTGAAGACATCCAGAAGAATGAGCTCCAGTTACTCCTTGAAGGCAACCATCCAGATGAATTTGTATATAGGGAGGTAACTACGGTGAGCTGAAAAATGGCAGGACCATGAAGTACTTATCAGAGTACTATGGTCCAGAGTTCTTCTTCGAAGGAGGAGTAGAAGAACTCTCTCAGGAGGAACAAGTTGTTCTCCTTGAGGCCTATGTTCGTGACTCATAGGCTCATTATGGGGAAGTAAATCTCATGAATGGGATAACAACTCTGTGTCCAGTTCCCCAAAACAGAGTTCCCATTCATACTCTGCCAAACAAATATTTGAGATTTCTTCCCAGGCCAGAGCTTACATGGGTCATCTTCTCTACTGATCAAGAAGGAAAAAGACCAACATTTTGCCATCAATAAGTGGGATAATAAATAAGTTAGAGGTTTTCTGCATTGGTTCAGGGGGAGTTTGTTGGACCAAAAGAACCAATGAGCCAAGATCAGAAAACCTCTAAGTCCCATATGGTATCACAACAACTGCTGAAAGCCTCATCAGTAGTTTGACAAAGTGCTGAAGATTTCAACAGCCGGAGATCAAGTACTGAAGACCTCAACAGCTGAAGAACTAAAGTACTGAAGTACAATCAGCTGAAGAACACAAGTGCTGAAGCTGAAAGACCAAAGTACCGAAGTACAACAGCTGAAGAGTTTACAAGTACTGAAGATCAACAACTGATGTACAAAGTCTGAAGACAAAGACTGAAGACATAGCTGATGGTATCTACTGAAGTCATCAGCTGATGAAACACCTGAAGGTCAAAGTCTGAAGATCAAGTACTGAAGCCTCAGTAGTTTGTCACAACTGCTGAAGAGTACTTCTTCAGTAGTTGTGATATCAGTAGTTTTATATTTTTTATGTTTCAGTAGTTTTGTAAAACGACTGAAGAGCTTGTTCTTCAGTCGTTGTAGTTTCAGTAGTTTTATATTTGTACTTAACACTCTGATATGTTCTCAGTAGTTGTGAACATTTCAGTAGTTTGTTAAGAGTTTGTTATTTTTGTATTTGATCTGCCAGTTGTCACTTTCCGTGATAACAGCAGTGATTGTTACACTCTATATAAGGAGTGACAACCTATTGTAACATGATGAATGAATGGAATATGAATGAATGATTTGATTGGAAATATTCTACATCTATAAACATTCCTTGTAATCAGAAGCATATATTCTCTCCCTATAACCGTATGCGCTCTTAATGAATACAAGTGTCGATTGCTTGCTACAATTTGTCTAATTCTTGTTCATATTCCGCTGCTTTGAATCCTAATACATCAAACGTGTGATCGCTGATCCTGTCAGAAGTCGATGTACTGAGTGATGAGGAGCTATAGGATGTAGATGAGATTGAGATTGAGGATATTACAGCTGAGCACTATCCAGAGTATGCGACCACGAAGGCAATGTTATACCCAATTTGGGTATACTTTTGGCAGTGTTACATTTGAGAAGCTGGATGAAGTGGAGAAAGAAAATGAGAAAGAAGAAAGCTTGGCCCAAGCTTTAAACGCCAATGTTGAAGAAGAAGAAAGCTGAATGGGAGGCTTGTTTTGCAAAAATGAAATCCCAGTGTGCAATTACAAAGTTGAATGCCTACACCAACTGTACAGAGTCAAGAAACATTAGAAGGTGTCCGGCAAAATCATTGCATGGGCTTATTTTGAAGACTTGAATGTCTATGTTATAAAGAGAGAAAAGGGGATTGAGTACTTCATAATCCTCATGATCTGAAGACTCTTCCTGGTTTTGAGCTCAACCGACTGGCGTGCTTAGATCTGGTGTATGCTAATCCAAGGAAGATGTCAGGTTGGTTTGAAGTTGCGTTGAAGAAAGAGTACCACACCAGGTGGGTAAACTTTAGACCTTAACAGCCGAAAAGGTACACAGTGAACTTCTTATATGATGCATCAACTAGGAACACTCTTATGGCTTTAATTCTAGCAACAGGTGCAAAAACTTCATCATGGTCTATTCCCTCTTCTTGTGTGTATCCTTGAGCAATCAACCATGCTATATTTCTTATAATAATCCCTCTATCATCCAGTTTATTTTTGAACAGCTATCTTGTTCCAATAGGATGTTGGCCTTTAGGTAAATCAACTAGAGACCACACTTTTTACATTCTAAATTGTTGAAGCTCTTCTTGCATAGCTTCAATCTAGGTATTGTCCTTTAAAGAAGCAGTGATGTTTGGAAGAACCACTTGTGAAAGAAAACAAATGAAAAGACAAACGATGGTAGTACCACTTTGGCTTCTTCTAGTTCTTTTTGTAGGATCTCCAATGATGTTGTTGACTGGGTGAGTCTGATGGATTGTTGTTGATGGAGTTGATTCAACTGGAATAGATGATTCCAAGTTAGTCATATCTATTGTTGTAGACTAATCCAAACCAGATTGAAAGGTTAGGAAGTAGTCAACTGTTCAACATTTGGTGTTGAATGATCTTCCGTAGGTTGAATATCAGTAGCATCATGAGTGTCTTTCGTAGGAGCTGTAGGGGCTTCTCGAGAATCATTTTGCTCTTCCGTAGGAGTTATAGGAACTTCTCTGGATGATAAGAGAGGACTTGAAACATTTCTAATGTTTGTTGCATTCACTTAAGAGCATGGAGCAGTTTTAGGGACAACATTCACATCTCCGGATGCACATTATATATCTGCAGATGCAGTGTCAACAGCTGCTGCTGAAGTGTTTCCATCTGAGGATGTGTGAATCCTTGGAGGATCAGAAGATAATGTCACTTCATTCATATTAGGTGGAACAAATAGATAGCATGTATCATCAGATCTTGCATTGTTCAAACAATCATAGTTAAATGACTCTGTAAAGCATCTATATCAAACAACCATGATGATCCTTTAACTGATTTAGTAAATACAGATTCATCAAAAGATAAATTAGGAGTTTCTTCCATAATGTTGTTGTGGAATATAGATCCTATAAGATTTAGATGTTGAAGAATATCCAACAAAGAAACCATCATAGGCTTTTTCTAAAAATTTTCCCAATGATTCTTTTATGTTTAAAACTTATACATGACACCCAAAAGCTATAAAATATCCTATGTAAGGTTTTCTTTTAAATAAAAGCTCATATGGTGTTTTGTTATGTTCTTTGACAATTAATGCTCTATTCTGAACATTGCAATTGTGAGTTAGCTAGCATTGTTCTGCCTGCTTCAATAAGTGTTCTATTTCTTCTTTCAGCAACTCCATTGTGTTGTGGAGTTCTTGATGCACTCAATTCCCTTGCAATACCTTTGGTCCTGCAAAAGGAATCCAAGTCAAAATTGATAAATTCAGTACCAATGTCCCAACCCAATTATTGTCAAAATTTGACAAGTTATTTGTCAATGATTCAGGCAAAGGAACATAATTATTGTTAATAGGAGGTGCCACTGTATTATATCCCAACCCAGACCTGTTCTTTGATTCAATATGACAATTTAATAATTTCTCATGCTGCTAAGATGAAAGTTGAAACTTTTGAAGTTTCACTTTAGTTGATGCATGATCAGCCATGAATATAGTTAAGGAAGTGGTCAGATGCTCAACTTGTGCTTCTAACTATAATTTTCAGAAACAATTTTATCTAAATGGTTTTGTAAAGAGTTAATTTTTATTTGATATTGTTAGGGATCGTGTACGGGACGATGTACTAACTGATTAACGTGTAAACCGAATCAAATGGTGCGAAATCCTATTTGATTGGCGATCCAATCAGTGAGAACACACGTAGAAACAATAATGTAATTGAATCTAACATTAAGAATTGATTAGGAATCTATCTACTACGATCTATGAACTTGGAGTATGATCTTAGATGTCTTTGGACGCCTAGGGTACGTCTGGAGTCAAAGTGTGTATTATTCTTATGTTTTTCCACGAATTAGGTGGTATTTATAGGTTTAGGTTTCTTATTTGGCGACTGAACCATTAGCATGGTTCAGGTGAGATTGAGCCATATGATTGATCCATTCACACGATTGAGTGTTCAGATGTGCGACTGAGCCATTCGCATGAAGTTGTTCAGGCGTATGGACATTTAGTCGCATGGTCATTCAGACGCATGACCACTGTTAGGGCGCATGGTCCCATCGGACGCATGAGAACTTCATCTACTAAGTTTGAACTTACTCAATATTATTACATTATTTATATTAGTTCAAACACCCACAAACCTATATAATCAATTCAATATGCGTTACACAACTCATTAATGAGATATTAAACATTATAATCACAACCAAACATGTACATTTCATTAAGTACCCAAACATTACATAAGTGTAAGACATTAAAGTCATATTACATTAAGTTCAGAAACTAGGCACACATGCACTTACAAACTCCCCCTTAGACCTAGTTCCATCTACTGTCTTAACATCTCCATAACCTCTTCATACTTCTTGTACTTCTCTTCTCTTGTGACGCCTGCGTGTATCTCAAAAGCAAAGCAGAGTCATATCACGTTCTAGAATTGTAGAGCATGTACAATATCTTGAGAGTCATAGAACAGTGGCCACTTGTATAATGTATATACATCATCTGCAGACAAGTTCGTAAGCCACATAGGATCAAACACCCTGATGGTTTCCATAACACTATTCTTGTTTAGGTTTATGACTGCTTCTCCTGTCCTCCAATCATAGTACCACCATTTGAAGTGTGGAGTGAAGTCATGTGGCATCTCCCGTAGAGGGATCTTTGACATTGTTCGCGGTGGACTCCACTTTAGCACTATCTTCGGTTTTCCAGTAATGGGATCAACCTCAGACCATCTGAGATACCTTGTTGGCTGTTGAGGTTTGAAGTTGACCCATCTGGTGTGGTACTCTCTTTTAAGAGCTGCTTCAAACCATCCAGACATCTTGCGTGGATCAGCGTATAGCAATTTCAGCTTCGCTAACTTGTTTAGCTCCAATCCAGGAAGAGTCTTCAGGTCATGAGGAAACCTGAAGTACTCGATCCCTTTTGTTAAGATCAGTGATCTACGTTTGATTGATTAGAGAGTATAGCAGCAGAGAACAAACAATGAATTAGCAAATTCACAAGAACACAAAAGATATTCGAAGTAAGAACAAACGGTTATAGACAAAGAGAATTCTGCAAAATATATTTCATTCAATATTCGATTTCATGGTAACATAATGTCACACATACAATTAGGTCAACATCTCTTATATAAGAGATGTGACATCTGCTGATGCCACTTGATAGTGACATCTAACAGAATTATTCAAACTACTGATAGTTAACACAACTACTGAAGATGTCAAACAGCTGACATCTCCTTACAAAAATACTAAGTGTTAACTATCACTACAACTACTGAAAAGAAACTACTGAAACTACAACGACTGAAGAACATGCTCTTCAGTCGTTTTACAAATACTGAAATAAAAAGAAAACTACTGAAAGGAAACCATCACAACAACTGAAGAATGCTTCTTTAGCTGTTGTAACAAACTCTGAAGGCTTCAGTACTTGTACTTGAACTTCAGTTGTTGTCATCAGCTAATGTCTTCAGCTGTTGTCTTCAGCTGATGTCTTCAGTTTTTGTACTTCAGTAGTTGTGCTTCAGTACTTTAGACTTCAGCTGTTGATCTTCAGACTTTGGTCTTCAGTTGTTGATCTTCAGTACTTTAGTTCTTCAGCTGTTGATCTTCAGTACTTTAGTTCTTCAGCTGTTAAAGTCTTCAGTACTTGTACTTCAGCTGTTGCTCTTCAGACTTTATGAAACAGCTGATCAAGTCTTGAGCAGTTGTTGTGATGTCTGTGGGACTTAGAGGTTTTTCTGATCCGGCTTATTGGTTCTTTTAGTCCAACAAACTCCCCCTGAACCAATGCAGCCAAAACCTCTAAACTTATTGAAGATGTCCCACTTATTATGGTAGAATGATTGGTCTTTTTGTCTTCTAGATCAGCTCAGAATTGACCCTTGTAAGCTCCGGCCTGGAAGTAGTCTCAATGATTTGATTGGCAAAGTATGAATGGGAACTGTCTTAGGGAACTAGACACAGAGTTGTTATCCCATTCATGAGATCTACTTCCCCACTATGAGTCTATATGACTCTCTTGTATAGGCCTCTAGGAAGGTAATTTGTCCCTCCATGGTCAGCTCTTCAGCACCTCCTTCAATAAAGATTCTGGCCCATAGTACTTAGATAGGTATTTGGCATGTTTCCCATTCTTTAGCTCCACAGTTGTTATTATTCTATAAGCAAACTCATCAGGGTGATTACCCTCAAGGAACAACTGGAGCTCATTCTTCCTGACTTCTTCAAGCCTCTTATAAACTAACCCCTTTTTTACCATTTTATTTTCAAGCATCTTTTGTGGGGTTTGGTTAGCTTTATAAGCTTTCTTGAAGTCCTCTAGGATTTCCCAGGGTGATACTACAAAGACCAGGGAGATCACTTCATCTACAATCTTTTTCACCTGGCTAATGTATCTCTATGGAATGTTTTTCTTGTGAATCCTGTGAGACACCCTGGGATCAGGCCAAATCCTTACTCTCTCCTTTTGATATTTAAATGTATGCTTAAGAGTGTATAATCTGAGAGCTTGCTTCTTCATGTTGATGATAGAAGATGTGGCTGCATAAGCTTTGTCAACCCTCCTCAACAATTCCTCATCGTGTTGTTTGTGAAGTTCTTCTTCTTCTAGCTTCACTTTCACAAATTGTCTTTGTGTTTCAGGAGTAATTGTTGGGGAGTGACTTGTGGCCTTCGGTAACTGTATAACAGCTGAGAGTGGCAGCCTATCTTCATCATCATCTTCTTTATCATCTTCTAGCCTCAATACCCTTCTCTTCTTCTTTTGGGGTACATCATCGGCTATTGGTTTTGAGGGTGAGGGAGTTGGTTTGGTGGGTTGTGTTTTGGTGGTTTTTAGGGTAAAGGGATTGTTTTAGTGGGTGGTTGTTTTGGTGGTTTTGGTGTGGGAATGTTGACAGGCTGTTCTAGCATTTTTGAGGTGAGTGTGGCTTTAGATTGCTTGGCTAGTTCAGTCCTGCTCCCAGCACCCGCTTCATTCAAAGCTTCAATAACAAGCCCTTTGGTGTATACTTCAGACGAACAGATCTTGGTGGTTATTGCCAAGATGCTGTCCCTGGACCAAGCCTTGATTTCGATCATGATCTGCCAAGATACTTTGCTATAAATCTGATCATGATCCCCAGCCTTTCTCTTTCTAACACATCATAACTTGCCCATCTAGATTGGATTTCTTCAATCTCTAATCTTCTGATTTCAGAGTCAAGTTGTTCAGTGTCATGGCCTTGCCTAAACAACAGATCAATGATGTTATCCATTGATCTGCTGTGTTCGGCATCAGCCTCTTTCACCTTTAGCTCCAAGGCATTTTCCTTTTCCTTCTCCTTCTCCTTTTCGGTCTCTCCAACCAACTCCTTCTCATTTACCACTTCTGTCTCTTTTTCTTTCTCTTTCTTCTCTGCACTCCTCTTCCTTTTTGCTTTCACTAACTGAATCTCCCCCTTTTTGGTTGCATTGGTTGCAAGGGTTTGATTGTCAGAAAGCTTTTTGCTCACAACTTCCTCTATCAAGGGTTGTATAATTAAGGGAAGCCTCTCATCAAGGGTTTTGATCACTATATCAGTGATTATGGTTGTGATGAGAGGTAAGGAGTTTTGAAAGATAGCAGCTATTTGCTCAGGGGGTTCTGTTCCTGAGAAATAGTGCCAGAAGCAGAGGCAGGTGGCTGAGAATTTGGGAGTGGCTCTGTGTGTAGGAGACCTTCAGATGAAGGTGCCATCTGTGGGGTTTGAGAGGCAGATGGTCTTTGATCCTCAGAAGTTTTGGCAAGCAGCTCTTTGAGTCTGCTCACCTCCTCTTCCAGGATGGTTGTCACACCCCAACCTTGACGGCGGAAACGTCGAGATGTGAGGGTTACGATTGTTCACAGCCACATAACGCTATTTATTAACTCCAAATATATTAACCATAAGATTCAATTGCAACATTACAAGCAAAAGTTTCAACAAGAATACATCATGCACAAATGCTACAAATAACGTGATCATCCATTTTATCTCTAGGTCCAATCCTAGATGTTATAAGCTTCAAAGAGTAGAACACATACTTGAGGTATTCCTGAAACATGTTAAAAAATAAAAGGGGTCAACATAAAAATGTTGGTGAGCATTCCATAGTTTTCAATACATAAGTATATAAAAGATGGCAATTCAAGTCATGAGTTAGTGAATAAAGTGATTAGGGATGTTATGAACAATGCAACAATCAAACCTCGACAAAAGTTTTACAAGTCTCAAACGTTAAAAGTATATACGATTAGCTAAGTGTACTCGGATCAACCAAGCAGGCTTGTCTTACCCATAGATCTATGACTTCGCTGGGCTAGCAATAGTTAATGATTGTACATATAACACCATAACATGGTAACCACAAAAGTTCAACTAACCACAACTTTACAAGATGAATTGCCATAGGTTTAGAAGTCTCAAATAAGTTTACAAGTGCAATGATAATATGTTAACATGTTTCACCCCAAAGTGTGAAAATAAGCAAAAGGGGTATGGAAATACTCACATGGATATATGCATTACTAGATGATATAAAAAGTCAAAAGATAATCCAAAGTATCCATCACAAGGCACCTAACATATGCATTACAAGTTTAAGGTTAATAATAAGGTTAACGTTCAAACAAGGATTAGAGTTTTGATAGAATTATGGGGGGTTTTAATAAGTAATAAGTTTATAAAGTAATTATTTACATTTTTAACTCATTAGAAGAATTATATATGTAAATATTTTAGAATTGAAATTTAAATATAACAAAGTTGGAGTTCAATATGTAATTAATTCTTTATAGCTTTCTAAGAATAATATAACATTATCATAACTATAAAAGTAAACCTTCAAAGAATAAAAATGCTATTGTGCCCATTAGTATTTTAAATAATTTTTAAATTATTGCATCAAGTCCATATTCATGTAAATAATTATTCAATTATTTTAAAAAAACATTTAAATATATAAAAGTTAAATGATCATAGAAAAATAATTAAGCCTTTTTTTTAAAGAAAAGCATTGGATCAATGTTTTATTAAAATAAACTAAAACAAAAAAAAGAATCCAATTGTATGTTTGAACATGTAGTGTTTTTATAAGATAAATAATATTTAAATTCTATTTAATAAGATATTTAACTAATTATATTCTTTGTTTTAATAAGTAAATAAATAAATAAATTTTCAGAAAATAATTGGTTAACCTTTAAAATAACTAGAATTTATAAGATAGATTTTTAGAATTTTTTTGAAATTTTTATATCACTTTATATAAGCTAAAAAAGTCATTTTAAAGAAAATGGAGGTGGCCGGGTTTCGAACCCGGGACCTCCAAGGTGACATGAGAAGACTTAACCGGTGAACCAAGGCATACAGCCGCGGTATCACCCGGTTTTCAAATCTTAAGAACACAACCCCTATGAACTTCCCCCAACCCATAAACCCTAGATTTGTTTGAACCAAAATTGACAACCAAATCATTGTTGTTAACACCGAAGATCATGGGGCTTTTATTCCCCATGTAATTTCGAGTCTATGAAGGTGTTTAATTTACCAGTTTTGAAGCGAAACCGATGTGCACGAATGAAGAACAAGTCGTGACTGACGAAGCGATTGTTCGATATTCAAATGATGATATTAATCCAATTCGTTACACAGGAAGCTTCTATAGAACCCAATGAACGAAAACCCTTTATCAATTTCAGATATTGAAATACGAAGAACGGTGTTCGAATAGCAGGTAGGTCGCGGCTCAAGGGGTATTCGAACTCATTGTAATTGTTTGTCTCAGGTGAAATTGAGAGTTTTGTTTGATTAGGTATAGATAGAAGTTAGCTCTGCTTGAAGTAATTGGGTTATTATTGGATTTTAATAACCGAACGGTTAGAGGATTAAAGTGGCCGGTTATGAATTCGTTTGCTTTTAGTAACCGGTGCTTTAAATAGCAATTATGCTATGCATTCAGTTCGAAACACACTCACGAAACATTTAGGAGCGGTTTGGTTTGAAAATGATGGTTTTTAATGAGTTTCGGGGGTGGCCGGAGCTCGCCGGAGCTCGCCGGAATTTCCACCGGAAACCGGGGAAAGAAATGGGGGGGGGTTAGTTTTAGTAAATTACAGTTTGGTCCTTGTGGTTTATGTTTTTGTTATTTTGATTTCAAAGTTAATTTTTAGTTTCAACCAATTTACAGTTTGGCCCCTGAAGTTAAAATTATTATTATTTTCTGCATGAATTATTAATTTCAAGTTTTAAGATCATAGAAACTTATATTATTTTTATTTATTTTAAAGATTAATACTCATTATGATTATTGCTATTATTGTTATTATTATTACAATTTTTAGCTTTATTATCACTTAAATTTTATAATAAAAAGCAAACATTATAACACTTATAATGTTATTATTTTTATATTAGTTTGTTAATCACCAAATTAATTATTAAGTATAACAAACCCCAAAGTTTCAAAATGGCATAACAGGCCCTTTTAAGATTTTAACAAAGTTAATTCTAAGTTAACAAAATTAAGAGATGTCACAGTCTCCCCAACTTAAAAGAATTTCGTCCCGAAATTAAAAATGAACTTAGATGAACAAAGGAATTATAATGAAAGGTAAATGTACAACGGCCAATGATAGACGTTTGATTACCGATGGAATCTTACCAGATTCTTAACATAATAAACGCGAGACATTTTGTGATGAAACGTTGGAAAACGATAACGAGCTATCGTGGTACCTTAGATTCATAAGTCACAACTTCTAGAATGTAATTTCGTAGTAATTTGATGTCTAGAAATCAATAAAGGACCAACAATGATAAGAAAGGTTGACCGTCAGGGTTTAAGAATCCCAAACGTCACTATATGTATCTCTCCAATACAATATGCGAAGATTTTGGAATGAGTTCACGACAATGGTTAGGAACATTATTAAAAGCAGAAAATGAATTGATCATCCAAATTAACGATCGATGTTTTAACGCCATACCACGGCATATGACTATTTGAGATAGATGCAAGTCAATTTCCCGACCCGTTATCCCACATAAGTCAATATGAAATCAGTCAACCGGTCTATAATGCACCAATTGTCATCATGACTTCTAATATAAGAGGCATTTTATTGAATGAAAAGTAACGGAGATTCTCAGGAACACGGTTGTTAGGCTTTGTCATACATGGAGGTGAGACACCTGGACATATACCAAGTTATGTCTTTTCTTTTATGCCAAACCCATGACTACAAATTACGAAAATTTATGAATCTCCATATCCGCAAGAGGCATTTTATTGAATGAAAAGTAACGGAGATTCTCAGGAACACGGTTGTTAGGCTTTGTCATACATGGAGGTGAGACACCTGGACATATACCAAGTTATGTCTTTTCTTTTATGCCAACCCATGACTACAAATTACGAAAATTTATGAATCTCCATATCCGCGTCACAATAATGAGTCTCGTAGATCGAAATTAAGATAGAGTTTAAAAGATTTCCAAGGTTAAGGATTCAAAAGTGATTCAAGAAGTGACGCAAGCAATAAAAAAATGCATTTGTAACCATGTTTTGCAAGGTAGCAAATTTCCAAGTACAGTTTGCTTATGCAGTGCAACAAACCCATAAGCACAGCTGAGAATATTTGTGTGTCTAGAAAGACATGAACACAAGTTGATAATGTCTTTATTTAGCAGAAAGATTGTTTAAGAATGCTACCATCGAGTAATGAGGTTTTGATGATAACTCAAAATGAAAGTCGATAGGTAAGGAATAAATAGTTCCATATAGCTAGATCAAATCAAAACATGAGGATAAAGGGAAAGAAATCGATTTAAGAATTCAAATGCTCCAAACTCGAAATCAAAATCAACCTAAAGTGATCAGGTCTTCCTTCAAGTTCAGAAATCATGCTTTGGCTTGATAGGTCCAACACTAAAATTGGTTCACCCTTCAAGTTACTACAGGTTTCTTGTCATTTGATTAAACCTTGGTAAGTTGGAGATCAAGAAATGAGAATAGTCATCAAGGTGTGGTTTTCACTCCTAGCTTGAGGGTGTCTTCTCAAGGTATGACCTCTAACTTACCAATCAAAAAGCTCGATCCCAACTCCTTGTTGAGGATCCACAGAAATAAGACGAGGTAACTCACCATCAAGGTAAGGGAAATCACTCCTATCTTAACGGTGAAGTTTTTCGAGAACAAAATATAACAAGATGAACTTCTTCATCAAAATCCAGAATTCACTCCTACTTTGATGAAGTCGTCTCATTTGTACAAAAAAAACAGTTCATAAAAATGATATTATCATCAAGGTATGGAATTTACGCCTATCTTGATGATTGAATTTCATAATAGCAAGAAATAAATCGAAGATTGACATTTGTCACCAAAGTACGGGTTTCAATCCTATTTTGGTGAGATCATGTCATTTGTGAAATGCCACTCCAAAGAAAGTAATTGAAGTCAATCCTCAGGATAAGGAAATCACCCCGATCCAGAGGATGAAATTTTATAAATCACAATTGGAAACCTTTTATCGAAACGAATAGAGAATCATCAAAGTAAGGGAATCACCCCTGTTTTGATGAGTTAGAATCATTTAGGAGATACAGGTGTTCTTAGTCATAGGTTGACTTGCAAACACTTGCATCTCTCACGGTGCAGACGGTACGGATTTTGACTTAACGACGAAAGGAAAATAATATCAATTAGAAATTCGGAAAATTTCAAGTTACATCAATGTAACAAAAGGAAAAATCATGCTTAAGATCAAAGTTCAAGATAACAGAAGTTGTTGTGGTGTTCAAATCTTGGATGGTTTCAATCAGGAAGATGAAATCAAGGGCAGGAAATTATTCAACACCACAATGAGATGTGAACATTCGATTCACAATCGAAAGGAGTACATGGACTTCCCAAGATATGAGGTCAACCATAGCCTTATTGAAGACACGCGTACTTATAAGTGATCACTCATCTCAAGGGTTTCGAGTCAAGTAAATGGATCCAATGATCGAGTCAAATCGCCATTTACACTTTGCCTAGACAAAGTATCTCGAGATGTAGGAATTCCACCTATAGCATTGCATGTTCTTAGTTATGGGACACATCCTTAAGAAAACTTGAGAACCATGAGTAACGGTTTAAAGTTTTTGATGACCATTCGGTTTAGGTTCCCAATATCTTTGGGTATATTAAGATCCATGTTCACGTTGGTCAAGATATAGAAATAGTTACATGAAACGCTCAACGTATAGCGGTGTTTAAATGTAGAAGTTGAAATGTAGAATGGGTTCAATTTTAATAGGAACATTATATATGTTAAAAATGAGAAGATATTGAAACTTTGGTGATAAACCAGTTAAAAAAAATCAAGGATTTTTTTAAGATACAAAGAGGATGGTTCCATTGGGTAACGCATTACCATTTGGAATCGTTGACACGTCAAGGTAATTTGACCCATTTGCCTTAGAGATTTGTGTATATTGACCATAGTTTATCACTCATCCCAGAAATCCCCAGGTAAGCATAACTGGTCTCGCAATGAGATTTATACGATATGCTTGCCTTAGCCCGAAGGCCTTTTGCCAGGAAATCTAGAATACAGGTGTCTATGTGTCACACAAATTTCTTTGGTTATGATATCAAAACCTTGATGGGATTTACATAGATTAGACATAGAGTCTAAGAAATTGAACCCACGACGATAAGTGTAGATTCCACATGTCGTTGAGAATAAGTTTAGGAAGTTCATTTGTCGGGGGAAATCAAAGAGTTTAAGTTAAGTTTAGGGAGACAAATAACTAAGTTTTAAGCATTATACTAAGGCATCAAGTTGCACAAAAGGCATAGCATTATGTAGCATGCAAACAATAAGCAAGCACAAAAGTATAATGATCTTTTTATGAGGTTCATGCAACTATAGTCTAGGTCACCATTTCTAATAACCTAATTCCCTATAGTTATGGGCTCTGATACCAATCTGTCACACCCCAACCTTGACGGCGGAAACGTCTAGATGTGAGGGTTACGATTGTTCACAGCCACATAACGCTATTTATTAACTCCAAATATATTAACCATAAGATTCAATTGCAACATTACAAGCAAAAGTTTCAACAAGAATACATCATGCACAAATGCTACAAATAACGTGATCATCCATTTTATCTCTAGGTCCAATCCTAGATGTGATAAGCTTCAAAGAGTAGAACACATACTTGAGGTATTCCTGAAACATATTAAAAAATAAAAGGGGTCAACATAAAAATGTTGGTGAGCATTCCATAGTTTTCAATACATAAGTATATAAAAGATGGCAATTCAAGTCATGAGTTAGTGAATAAAGTGATTAGGGATGTTATGAACAATGCAACAATCAAACCTCGACAAAAGTTTTACAAGTCTCAAACGTTAAAAGTATATACGATCAGCTAAGTGTACTCGGATCAACCAAGCAGGCTTGTCTTACCCATAGATCTATGACTTCGCTGGGCTAGCAATAGTTAATGATTGTACATATAACGCCATAACATGGTAACCACAAAAGTTCAACTAACCACAACTTTACAAGATGAATTGCCATAGGTTTAGAAGTCTCAAATAAGTTTACAAGTGCAATGATAATATGTTAACATGTTTCATCCCAAAGTGTGAAAATAAGCAAAAGGGGTATGGAAATACTCACATGGATATATGCATTACTAGATGATATAAAAAGTCAAAAGATAATCCAAAGTATCCATCACAAGGCACCTAACATATGCATTACAAGTTTAAGGTTAATAATAAGGTTAACGTTCAAACAAGGATTAGAGTTTTGATAGAATTATGGGGGTTTTTAATAAGTAATAAGTTTATAAAGTAATTATTTACATTTTTAACTCATTAGAAGAATTATATATGTAAATATTTTAGAATTGAAATTTAAATATAACAAAGTTGGAGTTCAATATGTAATTAATTCTTTATAGCTTTCTAAGAATAATATAACATTATCATAACTATAAAAGTAAACCTTTAAAGAATAAAAATGCTATTGTGCCCATTAGTATTTTAAATAATTTTTAAATTATTGCATCAAGTCCATATTCATGTAAATAATTATTCAATTATTTTAAAAAAAACCATTTAAATATATAAAAGTTAAATGATCATAGAAAAATAATTAAGCCTTTTTTTTTAAAGAAAAGCATTTGGATCAATGTTTTATAAAAATAAACTAAAACAAAAAAAAAGAATCCAATTGTATGTTTGAACATGTAGTGTTTTTATAAGATAAATAATATTTAAATTCTATTTAACAAGATATTTAACTAATTATATTCTTTGTTTTAATAAGTAAATAAATAAATAAATTTTCAGAAAATAATTGGTTAACCTTTAAAATAACTAGAATTTATAAGATAGATTTTTAGAATTTTTTTGAAATTTTTATATCACTTTATATAAGCTGAAAAAGTCATTTTAAAGAAAATGGAGGTGGCCGGGTTTCGAACCCGGACCTCCAAGGTGACATGAGAAGACTTAACCGGTGAACCAAGGCATACAGCCGCGGTATCACCCGGTTTTCAAATCTTAAGAACACAACCCCTATGAACTTCCCCCAAACCCATAAACCCTAGATTTGTTTGAACCAAAATTGACAACCAATCATTGTTGTTAACACCGAAGATCATGGGGCTTTTATTCCCCATGTAATTTCGAGTCTATGAAGGTGTTTAATTTACCAGTTTTGAAGCGAAACCGATGTGTACGAATGAAGAAAAAGTCGCGACTGACGAAGCGATTGTTCGATATTCAAATGATGATATTAATCCAATTCGTTGCACAGGAAGCTTCTATAGAACCCAATGAACGAAAACCCTTTATCAATTTCAGATATTGAAATACGAAGAACGTGTTCGAATAGCAGGTAGGTCGCGGCTCAAGGGGTATTCGAACTCGTTGTAATTGTTTGTCTCAGGTGAAATTGAGAGTTTGTTTGATTAGGTATAGATAGAAGTTAGCTCTGCTTGAAGTAATTGGGTTATTATTGGATTTTAATGACCGAACGTTTAGAGGATTAAAGTGGCCGGTTATGAATTCGTTTGCTTTTAGTAACCGGTGCTTTAAACAGCAATTATGCTATGCATTCAGTTCGAAACACACTCACGAAACGTTTAGGAGCGGTTTGGTTTGAAAATTGATGGTTTTTAATGAGTTTCGGGGGTGGCCGGAGCTCGCCGGAATTTCCACCGGAAAACCGGGGAAAGAAATGGGGGGGGGTTTAGTTTTAGTAAATTACAGTTTGGTCCTTGTGGTTTATGTTTTTGTTATTTTGATTTCAAAGTTTAATTTTTAGTTTCAACCAATTTACAGTTTGGCCCCTGAAGTTAAAATTATTATTATTTTCTGCATGAATTATTAATTTCAAGTTTTAAGATCATAGAAACTTATATTAATTTATTTATTTCAAAGATTAATACTCATTATGATTATTGCTATTATTGTTATTATTATTACAATTTTAGCTTTATTATCACTTAAATTTTATAATAATAAGCAAACATTATAACACTTATAATGTTATTATTTTTATATTAGTTTGTTAATCACCAAATTAATTATTAAGTATAACAAACCCCAAAGTTTCAAAATGGCATAACATGCCTTTTAAGATTTTAACAAAGTTAACTTCTAAGTTAACAAAATTAAGAGATGTCACAATGGTGTTTTGGGCTAAAACATCATAAAAGAAGCCCAGATCATCATCAGTGGGTACCGAATCACCTAACCTCCTGATAGAATCAGGATGAACATGCACTGAGTGTAAATCAGTTGTAGCATGTGCCCTTTTGTCTTGGAACTGGGGACTTCCTGCCTCAGGACTATGTCCTTCATCAGCAGTTGCCTCTGGTAAGGTCTTAGTAATGGTGCCAACTACATCCTGATCATATGCGGAAGCAGGATAGGTGGCAGCCCCACCAGAAGTTCCAATCTCCTTTTCTACACTAGGAAATGGAACATTGTAACCCCTATGCTGTGGTTATCAGATGCACTTTGATCCTCCCCCTCAATGGTAGAGGTATGCCCAGTTGTAATTGGTATCTGGGGAGGGGGTGAGGAGTGCAACTGACTCAGCACTTGTGCAACAATTAATGTAGGACTTTGGGGGGCGGTTGCATGTGGTGATTGGGTAGAAGCGGATTGCACCCGGGGTGAATGGTGCGCTTCAATGGTAACCCTCTCAAGTGAGATAGGTTCCAGCAGTGTGGGTTCCAATATTGGTTGCAACAGGATCCTTTTGAGAGGATACCTGTGCGGCTGTGGTTGGTTAATTCTTTGACACAACTGGGGGGTTAATACCAGTATGTGTTTCCTGCGTTTGTGGTACAGGGGCATCCTCAGGGGACTCATCTCCCTGAGTAGCCTTTTTTGGCTTTTTGGATTTTGGCTTGGAGGGGACTTGTTCTGGAAGTGGTGGCTGTGGGTTCCAACTGCGTGGGTTTTCGCAGTTTGGCAGCCTGTTTCAGTGTGTGGTCAGAGTTGTGCCTGGAGTATACTTCAGGCAATACAGCCATTGCAGGGACTCCAAGGCCAACAAGTCCCTCAGCTTTCAGCTGATTCTCTATTATGGCCATAATGAACCGAGGATATAATATCCAACGGTCAGAAATAGATTTTGAGGCCATATCCTTAAGTTCAAGAAAAATGATTTCAGAAAAGTTTAAGTCTTGTTGCTCAAGGATAGAGAATAGTACCTGCTGCCATCTGGTAGACATTTGATCCCACAAGGATGTCTTAGGAGCTAAACAAACATTTACCATGTGAAAGACAAGATGTTCTGCATCATGGAAATGTTTCTTCAGAATGGTAGAGGCACTAAGGTTTCCCTGATTTCCATGGTGGGCAAAGGATAAATCAGTTGTGCCCTTTGGATACCCAGCAGGAAAAGTGGCATCATCCAGGTTTAGGGTTTGGCGTAAGATTGCCGGAGTGATGACCACTTGATGGTTGTTGACGACCGACTGGAGAGACTTGGTGTTGTTCTCCCCTGTGGTAATGGTGACGTTCGTCCAAAACTGGTGAAGGGATTCGGCATGAATGGTGGGATTTAGAAGGAAAGTCGTTTTGTAGGATGACTGGACCATTAGATCAATGGCGTTATCGAACTTTGTCCAAAAAGGCGATTTGGTGAGGTAGGCTACACAGTTGTGTCGTGGTTTGAGCTGCATGATCGCCATTAATGAGAGAGAAGTTTTGGAGGTTTGAACGTTAGGTTTAGAAATGATAAAGCTCTGAAGGATTAGGTATGAGGTATTTATAGGGTAAGGGTTAGAAAACAACTGAAGGGTTTGGTGTTAATCATCAGTAGTTTATACGACTGATGACGTGGTATTACCCTTTCAGATGTTGAAACATCTGAAGTCTCGGTTTTAGGCATCAGCAGTTATAAAACTACTGAAAACCATGGTTTTGACTTCAGATGTTTGAAAACAACTGAAGACTTGGTTTTAGTCATCAGTAGTTGTAAAATTACTGAAAACCTTGGTTTTGTCTTCAGGTGTTGTAAACAACTGATAACTTGATTTTAGTCATCAGTAGTTGTGAAACTACTGAAGACATGGTTTTGGTATCAGTTGTTGAAAACAGTTGATGACTTGGTGTTAGTCATCAGTAGTTGTGAAACTACTGAAGACATGGTTTTGTCATCAGTTGTTGTAAACAGCTGATGACTTGGTGTTAGTCATCAGTAGTTGTGAAACTACTGAAGATATGTTTGTGTCATCAGTTGTTTAGGATGAAACAGCAGTTGTAGAAACAACTGAAGAGAGAGTTCTCATCAGTAGTTTTCGTCAATTCATAGCCTTTCAGCTGTTTCATACTGTACTCAACACTTACTCATCAGCCTTTTTGGTTGTTTCAGTTGTTTCATAGGACATCAGTACTTATCTGTTTTTACTGATATCAGTAGTTATAACTACATCAGTAGTTGTAACTTGATCAGTTGTTTTAACAGAAACAGTACTATCTGTGATATGGTTACTAATGATTATCGGTACTTATTTACTGAGATCATCAGTAATTATCACTTATTCCAGCTGCAGCATACCAAGCCTTAACACAAGGTTTTGGAAAGTTGAACTATCCAAAGGCTTAGTAAAAATGTCTGCAAGCTCATGAGCACTAGGCACAAACTTAGGATCAATCAGACCTTTTTCAAAACAATCCCGAATAAAATGATGTCTGATCTCTATATGTTTGGTCCTAGAGTGCTGGACTGGATTTTTGACAATGCACAGAGCTGAAGCACTATCCATTAATAATGGAGTCTTAGTCTCTGTAATGCCATAATCCAAAAGTTGGTTCTGAAGCCAAGTACCTGAGAAGTACAACTTGCAGCTGCAATGTACTCTGCTTCAGCAGTGGATGTAGCAACAGATGTTTGTTTCTTACTCTGCCAAGAAATCAAACAGTTGCCTAGGAATTGACATCCACCAGAATTTGACTTTCTAGTTAACTTGCACCCTGCATAGTCACTATCTGAAAAAGCAACTAATTTGCAAGAGTGTCCAGTGGAATACCATAATCCTAGAGATTGTGTACCTTGCAAATATATAAAGATCCTCTTGACTGCAATCAAATGAGACTCTTAAGGAGCAGCCTGAAATCTAGCACAGACACAAGTAGAAAACATGATATCTGGTCTAGAAGCTGTTAAGTACATCAAGGACCCAATCATACATCTGTAAAGTGTTTCATCAACAGCTTTACCTTTCTGATCCGCATCCAGTTGTGTGGTGTTGCACATGGGAGTAGAACAGGGCTTACTATTTTGTAAATCAAACTTATACAAAAGATCTTTTGTATATTTGGACTGATGAATAAAGGAGCCAACAGCCTTTTGTTTGATTTGCAAGCCTAGAAAGAACTGTAATTCTCCCATTGCACTCATTTCAAACCTCTTTTTCATTAATTTGGTAAAATCATCACACAACTAGGGATCAGAGGATGCAAAAATGATATCATCAACATAAATTTGAACAAGTAGCTTATGCTGATCCACCTTCTTAATAAACAAAGTTTTATCTATGGAGCCTCTAGTGAAATTATTCTTGAGAAGAAAAGTGGAGAGTGTCTCATACCAGGCTCTAGGAGCTTGTTTCAACCCATAAAGAGCCTTATCAAGTTTATACACCCATTCAGGATGTTTATTATCCTCAAAACCTGGTGGTTGACACACATAAACTTCTTCTTTTATTTTGCCATATAAAAATGCACTTTTGACATCCATTTGAAAAACTTTGAGATAGTGGAATGCAGCATAGGCTAAGAACAATCTAATTGCCTCTAGTCTGGCTACAGGGGCAAAGGTTTCATCATAATCAATACCTTCTTCTTATGAGAACCCCTGTACAACCAGTCTAGCCTTGTTCTTAACAATAAGCCATTTTCATCAGTTTTATTCCTAAACACCCATTTAGTGCCTATTGCACACTTACCTGGGGGTAGAGGAACCAGTTCCCACACTTGCTGTTTCTTGAACTGAAGTAGCTCAAGCTGCATGGCTTCAACCCATCCATTGTCTCTTAAAGCAATATGATAATTCTTTGGCTCTAGCTGACTGATGAAGAGAGCATAGAAGCAGAAGTTAGACAATTGACTTCTTGTTGAAACTCCAGCATTGATATCACCAATGATTTGAGACATTGGGTGATTCTTCAGCTCTTGATAAACAATGATATCAGTGCAAGTGTTTGTAGAACCTTCAGCAGCAGCAGATGTTGATACAGACTCTTGAAACCAAGAATTTGATGGTAACTCAAAAGATGTAGAGGAATCAGAGATCTCATCAGCATTTGTTGTGGATGGAACTGCTGAAGCTACAGGAACATCAAGTTTAGCAGGCTCAGGCAGTTGGTCACTAAACTTGAAAAGGTGAGTATTGATATTATCATCATCATCATCAATACCACCAAGTGGAAGACATGCTGCAGAAGATGATTTATCCACATGGTCTGCAACAACTGGAGGTTGAGAAGGAACATATTGCAGTATGTCCAAATCAAATAACTCCACAGGGTTTTGTGGAATCTTGTCCATTGGAGATTGATTAAACTTCACATGCAAAGTCTCTTCAACTATCTTTGTTCTGCAGTTGAAGACACTGTATGCTTTGAAAGTAGATGAATAACCAACAAAATACCCTGCATCCACCTTAGGATCAATTTTTGGAGTTGATCCTTTGTGTTGAGAATAAAACAGGGACACCCAAATGCTCTGAAAAATGAAATTAGAGGAGCCAAGTGATGTAGAACTTCATATGGAGTCTTCATCAACCTCTGATTTACTAAGGCTCTATTCTGCACATAGCAAGCTGTGTTAACAGCTTCAGCCCAAAAGGTCAATGGCAAACCAGAGTCAGCCAACATAGACCTTGCAGCTTCAATTAGGGTCCTGTTCTTTCTCTCCACGACTCCATTTTATTCTGGAGTCCTTGGGATGCTAAACTGCCTTTTGATTCCCTTTGAAAGATAAAATTCATCAAGTGTATGTTTCTGAATTCAGTTCCATTGTCACTCCTTATACACTTGACTGAAAGGGAATACTGCTTCTCAACATACAACACAAAGTTGATAATCTTCTGAGCAACCTCATCCTTTGATACAGAAAGAAAGTCCATACAAATCTGGAGTAATCGTCCATAATTACCAGACAGTATTTCTTCTTTGCCATGCTCATCACTCTCACAGGACCAAATAGATCCATATGCAGTAATTGCAGGCAGGCAGTGGACTTAGGCTCTTCAATAGGGGGGAATGAGACTTTGTGTTGTTTTCCTTTTAAACAAGCAGTGCAGGTTTCATCACAGTGGAACTCCTTTATTGGTAAGCCTCTCACTAAACTACTGTGGATCATCTGATTCATGTTTTTGAAATTAACATGACCTAGCCTTTTGTGCCACAGTTTAGATTCCTGAGGAGAGGCTTTGGAAAATTGGCAAGGATGGCCTCTGATATTTATTTTCTTGGAAAGATCTAAGGCATACACTCTTCCTCTCCTGTTGGCCCTCAGGAGAGTGTGATCATCCAACACCTTATCAATCAAATTCAGAACTTTGGATGACAGAATCCGGCAGTTCTGACCGGTGAAAAGAGCAACATGGCCTTTATCACACATTTGACTGACACTCAAGAGATTGTACTTGAGATTTTCCACATGGTTAACATCATCAAACTTTATTTCTCCATTGGAGACAAAGCCTTTTCCAATGATGTAACCCCTAGCATCATTGCCAAAAGAAACAAACCCCTTCTTTCCTTGAGAGTAGTCATGAAGAAGAGAGCTGTTCCCAGTCATATGCATAGATCCCCCACTGTCTACATACCAGATGCTACTTTGGCATGTTGAAGAACCCTGCAATCATAAACAATTAGTTAGTTTTTGAGACCCAAACCTTTTTGGTTTTGGGTCTATTCACATCAACAGATGGTAAACTAACAGACTTGCTATGAATAACATCCTGAGGGGATGGAGATGGTGAAGAAGAAGATTCCTTTGGCATGGATTTTCTTCTCTGTGTTTCAACACAGGAGCATCTAATTGGTTGACTCTCCCCAATAGATGTTGAACCATCATAACAAGTTGTGTCTGATTTTGTGATAAAGCCTTCAGCTCATCAGACACATTAGTGCTTGGGTTAGATGGGTTCCTGTGTTGTACCATCTCTCTTCTAGCAACCTCAGCTGTTGCCTGTTTAACCCCTTTCTTTGTGGATTTCTTTTTGGATTTTGGGGTTACAGGTTTTGATGTTGCTGGTACAAATTTGATTTCAAACTCAGTTTTCATTTTATCCATTTTCTCTTTAATGTTTTCATTATGTTTGAGTTTGGAGCCCTTTTTATACCAGCAATCATCAGTAAGATGATTGAATAAGCCACATATTTCACATGGCTTTTTCTTCATCTTAAGTTGATCATCTGCTGAAGAAGATGAAACTACTGAAGACTTGTTCTTCAGCAATTTGCTATCAGTACTAGCAGTTTTCTTCCCTTTAGTACCTGCTTTCTTGATATCTTCTTCAGTATTTTTCCCACCCTTACTACTTGCAGTTTTCTTCTCTTTAGTACATGCAATAGTTTGGGTTTGTCTTCCAGGTGTTATGACATTCACTTTAGTACTTTCAGTACTTTGTGAAATACCACCTGGAGTGATCAACTTTTTGATCATGTGAGTGTCAGCATTTGAACCATCAACATTAGCTGATAGGTTCTGAGAGGACTTAATGCTGACTTCAACCTCTGATGGTGCTGTATCAGATAGTAGATCACATGATGAAAAGGATTGGTTATTGCTTTCTCCATCAGATTCTACCTCTGCTCTGGGAGTAAAATCTGTAGGAGGAGCAGTGTGATTATAACCAATGCCAAACTTCACGTTGGAAGCAGATTGCTTACTAAGAAGCATTTCAAAACCCTTGCAAGAATTTACCCATCGATCACACTCTACCTGGGTAGTTGCAAGTGTTTCTTTGAGGTCTCTGTACTTCTCTAGAAGTACCTCTTCCCTAGCCTTATCATCTGTGATTTGGCATTTAAGTTTGTAAATCTCATCATTCTTATCATTAAGCACATACTCAAATTCAGTTTTTCTTTTGGAAATTGTTTGTTCTAGCTCAATGTTCTTGTTAACTAAAGCTACATTTGCTTCTCTAATAGATGCAAATGCGGCGATGCATGTTTCAGAACATAACTTGGCTTTTGCCTCAGAGGATACCTGTGGTGTAGATGCATTAGAGGATGAAGTATCAGCAAACGCCAAAGCCATAAGAGCTAGATTTCCAAAAGGACTGTCACCACCATGTTGACCAGCACCAGAGAACAGTTGTTCATGACCAGACAAATCATCTGGTAAACTGCTCCAGTCAACAACTCCTGGGGTGAAAAAGCTGTTTTGTTGAGGTTGAGTTTGTTGATGAGATTGGGAAGGTTGAGGTTCAGTTAATGCATTTGGTTGTTGTGCAATTGGAGCTTGAACCGGATTTGACTGAGGTAAGTAATAACAGGGAAAAGGATATGACATTGGACCCTGGGGGACAAAGTATGCAGGAGATACAGGGTGTGATTGATGACCAGAACTAGCAGGATGTTGCCCTCTGTTTTGTAGACTAGTGCTAGGAAAAGTCACAAAGGGTGCAGAAGAGTTAGATCTAGTTGATCTACATTCTCTTGCAAAGTGTCCAAGCCTTTGGCATTTGTGACACCTCAACTTACTCTTGTCAAAACCAACTTTTGTTTTGCCAGAGAGTCCAGCAAATTTCCTGCCAGTTCTCTTGTAGAACTTTTGAGATCTGATATTAACTAAGGCCATTTGGCTTAGAATATCCATCTCTTTTAAATCATCATCAGTAATTCCTTCAGATCATCCATGATGAAGCATAGATTGTCACTATTACTGCCAGAATGACTATCAATACCAACAAATGCATGATCAGAATTGGTTGAAGAGAAATCAATATGCTCATCATAATTGCTTTCAGATGCAGCATATTCTGACTCATGACCAACCAAGGCAGTGTTCCCTGGTACAAAGTCATCAGTGAGCTTTCTTGATGATGACAGTTTCCTTTTCTGCTCTATCTCTCTTTCGAATGTAAGCAATTTCCCATGAACTTGGGTGAGAGATAGGCTATCCAGATTTGCACTAGAGCGTAGGACAATAGTGTATGTGTCCTATCTCTCAGGCAGTGATCTGAGGAATCTGTTATTCATCTGGTTATTGGTGTATTCCTGTTTCACCATTTTCAGCTAGAGATCAACAGGAAAAACGCTCAAACTGCTGAGTCAGTGTCTCACCCTTTCTATGAGAAAATGTCTCATATTGTTGGGCGAGGATTTCTCTGTGTTTGCTAAGACCTCATCAGTTCCACCGAATCGTTCCTTCAGTGCATTCCAGAGGTCATGAGCAATTTCATGATGCATAAGCCCTGAATAGATTTCATTCGGCAGTGCCATGGCCAAAATTCCATGGGCTTTAGCATCAATCTCAAACAGTTTTCGATCTTCATCTGAGTATTGTTCCTTCTTCTTCGAAACCATTTGATGGGTTTCCGGATTGTTCACCATAGGCTTATGGTCCATGTACCACAGATGTCCAACAACCTGAACTGTTAACAGACAGGTGATGAAGCATCCTTCGTTGCCATATGTTATACTCAGTCCTAACCAGCATCGGAGGCTTGGTTGAAGAACCGGTATTGTGAGGGTCATTAGAAGGAGTAGTCATCTCAGATTCTACCAAATTCAATTAAGCTATAACAGATTTAGAACAAAACACAACAAACCAAATTGAACCAAGAGAGATCTCAAAATGAATAAACGAAAGCGGCAGAAATTCAATAATCTATAACCAGTTTTTGCAAATAAGCTAATTCAATCAAACATAGACATCAAATAGCAGTTTCAATGATCGACTGTTAGATTGATCAATGATTAACCTGCTCTGATACCATTTGTTAAGATCAGTGATCTACGTTTGATTGATTAGAGAGTATAGCAGCAGAGAACAAACAATGAATTAGCAAATTCACAAGAACACAAAAGATATTCGAAGTAAGAACAAACGGTTATAGACAAAGAGAATTCTGCAAAATATATTTCATTCAATATTCGCTTTCGTGGTAACATAATGTCACACATACAATTAGGTCAACATCTCTTATATAGGAGATGTGACGTCTGCTGATGTCACTTGATAGTGACATCTAACAGAATTATTCAACTACTGATAGTTAACACAACTACTAAAGATGTCAAACAGCTGACATCTTCTTACAAAAATACTAAGTGTTAACTATCACTACAACTACTGAAAAGAAACTACTGAAACTACAACGACTGAAGAACATGCTCTTCAGTCATTTTACAAATACTGAAATAAAAAGAAAACTATTGAAAGGAAACCATCACAACAACTGAAGAATGCTTCTTCAGCTGTTGTAACAAACTCTGAAGGCTTCAGTACTTGTACTTGAACTTCAGCTGTTGTCATCAGCTGATGTCTTCAGCTGTTGTCTTCAGCTGATGTCTTCAGTTTTTGTACTTCAGCAGTTGTTCTTCAGTACGTTAGACTTTAGCTGTTGATCTTCAGACTTTGGTCTTCAGTTGTTGATCTTCAGTACTTTAGTTCTTCAGCTGTTGATCTTCAGTACTTTAGTTCTTCAGCTGTTGAAGTCTTCAGTACTTGTACTTCATTGTTGCTCTTCAGACTTTATGAAACAGCTGATCAAGTCTTCAGCAGTTATTGTGATGTCTGTGGGACTTAGAGGTTTTTCTGATCCAGCTCATTGGTTCTTTTGGTCCAACACCTTTCTCACGTTTAACTGCATAAACGTTGAGATCTTCGAAATATGCCCACGCGATGATTTTGCCCGACACCTTATGATGTTTCTTCACTTTGTACAGCTTGGTGTAGACAGTCGACTTTGAAGTTCTGCGTTGGGCTCTTATCTCTTTAAAACACGCAGCCCACTCAGCCTTTCTAATATTAACTTCAGCATCTGAGGCTTGGGCCTTATCTTTAGTCTTGTCAGACTCTTCTTCCATTCTATCCAGAGTTTCAAAAGTTTCACTGACAAGGTTGTCGCCCAGATTGGAACGACATTACCTTCAATGTCAGTGTACTCTGGATAGTGTTGATCCGTGACATCTTCTATCTCGATCTCATCAATGTCGTTGAGCTCATCGTCACTTTCAACTTGGACCGTTGGAGCATCCTTGACAATCTCATCAGGATTTAGCTTGAACCTTTCAGCAATTTTCTCGTCAGTGAGATTGTGAATGATCTCTCCTTCTTCAAGAGTGTACATCACCGATCTCCTAACTATCCCCTACAGATCAAGAATCATCGTGAGCTGAGTCTTGATCTGTTGGAGGGGAGGAACATCATGTTCATCCCTTTGAAAGTTTGGATCTGCTTGATTTATACATGTAACACAACAATCATTAGTTAATAATCAAGATAGAAATACCAACATTAAATATAAACCTTCATTACCTTAATATGATACAAGATTCAAATACATATGATTTAAATAACAAAAATAGCTAAGTATTACTCTTGTCATGGATCATATGCTCCTCTACTGACGGGGCGGATGTGGAGGCACCTTGGTCTTGAGACCTTTTGCTTCTCCTTTCACCTGCAGATGTGACACCCGTAGCAGATACATCCTCATCATCATCATCAACATCATCAGCAACATCACCAGCATTTGTATCATCCTCAATGTCATCACCATCATCATCATCATCATCACCATCATCTCCATCTCCTTCTTTAATCTTTAAGGGCTCTTCCTTTGATCCCTTGAGCCGCAGCATGATGGTCTTGTTGGTGGTCTCCAACTCCTCTATCCTTTTAGCTGCTTGAGCATGCTGCTCCCGGAGTTGGGATATCTCTACGCGTTATGCATCATCAGCTGGGCTTGCTGCTCTATCTGTTGTGCCTGCTGAGATATCTGCATAGATTGAGCAATAGTAAGGTCTACTAGCTGTCGAATCTGAGTAGTCTTCTCGTCATCGATAGCCAACAGCTTCAGCACCATACGATTAAGTGTCGAGAGCTGTTCCTCTACCCCACTAGGAGGTAGAGTGGATCCAGATGGGTAGGAAGGGAATGACGATGGTCCGGCATGGTGGCTGGTGGTAGTGGTGGTGGTTGTGGTGAAGATTGGGGGTAATATAGATGAAGGTGGTGGCGGAGTGGGTGTGGTAGATGGGATAGTAGTAGTGGAGGTAGTAGGTGGATGAGTGGATGTAGGTGGAGCGATGGTAGTAGGTGGATGAGTGGATGTAGGTGGAGTGATGGTAGTAGGTGGAATGGTGGTAGTGGTGGTAGGTATGAAGATCGTCCTCCTCTTCTTCTTCCTCAATCCGTGGGGCTGAGCCATCCTTTTCTTCCTCGATCCCTTCGAGGTGGATACTCCCCCTGGAACATTGCTTGGCTATCGGGAGCATAAGTAGGATCAATGTCATCCTTTCCCGATCTGCCAGGGCGTTCACCAACCGCCCAGAGCCCTCGCTCAGTGGCAACAACCTTGCTGCCCACCGTTCGAGTCAGAGGCTCCTTGTCTGACTCCTCCTCCTTATCAGATTGGAAGTCCCGATGGAATCTTGCAGTCTCTGTCTCCCTGTGGGTGGGTGCTAGAGATGCTATACCAGCAGTGGGGGCCCTTGGTTGAGTGGGCCCTGCATCTCCACTATCACCGCTATCGTCGTGGTCTGAATCATCATCTGGGAGCACCAGTTGCTCATCCTCAGAATCACTGTCCGCATGGCGCCATTTATACCTCGCCGGCGCCACGTAATTCTCCCAGGCCAGATGCCCGAACAATCTCCTTATAGGGGGCTTTACCTGCTTCCCCCTATGAACCTTCATACGACCCAGTGTGGTGTCATCCATCACCTCAAGAACTACAGCGTCCTCCTTTTCCTTAGGCAGAGACGGTAATTTTGGATAGATGATCATCTAGATGAATCGAGGGTACATGCAGAACCTCTCCTTGCCTTTCCCCTCAATGTTCTCCACTAGATACACGAAGATCATCTTGGAGAAGCTGAACGGGTGGTTCAGCACCAACGCTACATAAGCGTTCTGAATCTGATCTGAGAGCTCGTCGAACCCTCCCTTCCGAGACGCTATACACTTCCGCAGCACATGGGCGAGGTACTTGAACTAGGGGCACAGGTTGCTCTTATTGAGCACCCCTGTGTTGATGTCCCCAGAGTACTTAGCTCGCAAGAAACATCCTCGAACAGTAAGGGGGTGTAATTGGGTCGGACAATCAAGATCATCCCTAAACTCGAGAATTGTCCGAAGATCATCCTCAGTGATCTCAATCGACTCTCCAAATACCGAGCTCCTGATGCAATGGGGCTTTAAGGATATGTCCACCACAGCGTTTTCCCAGAAAGCCTGTTGGACTGAGCGATAAAGAGTGCAAGGAGTCGAGATGGAATGGAAGATCCTCGATCTCCATAGAAAAGTATAATGCCAGAGAAGTCTGAAGCATTCCTCGAGGTCAGATCTAGATGAGCACAAATATGTGCTTAGTGCTCATTGGCCAACGACTCGTCATCTGTGACACAGTACCAATAAACATTAGTATAAGTCAATGCGAAACAAGTTCAGTCATTTAACTAAACATCTTCTGTTATGTCATGCAAATGAGTTGTGCGATTGAGAATTGGTTATGTGGTTGGGCTCTTTCGTATGACTGAGCATGCGACTGGGGTCATTCGTATGCTAGTCCATGTGGTTGAACCAGTTGTGCGACTGAGCTTATTTGCATGGGCCAGTCGTGCGATTTATGCATCCACTCATCTCAGTCGTGCGATAGAGGTTCATCTGGTTGCCCATTCCCATGACAGACTGCTGTTACATTCAAATTTCGATTTTGAGCAAATTTTAGTGTTAGACTTCGTGGTTTGGCTCATTAGGCTTGCATTTGACTGACAGAATACCTAATAACATGTAATTTCACAAGGGACTTAGTTAGTTCGTTTCTTAGTTAAACAAAGTCACGGTTCTTTTTAGGGTTCAATTCAGTTGATTTTAGGAATGAATCAATGGACATTTTCATGGATGGCATCACACATTACCTGTATAATAACCACAAATCATCAGTATGCAATAATCAATGGTCTAGAATGATCAAATGAAAATCAGGCAGAGTAATGGTGCTTCGTGCGATTTAGGGGCGATTTGGGTGTGATAAGTGACTGCGACCGACTCCCCCTTTATTTATACTAGGGTTTCCTTCGGTCGTGCGACTGATCCCAGTCGTATAGTTGATTCGTGCGACTAAGGTTAGTCATGCGACTAGCACAATCGGTCACCTTCAGTCATGCGACTAGAAGTCAGTCGTGCGACTGTGTCATTCGGTCACCTTCAATCCATGCGATTGGCTCATTTTAGTCATCCAATCGTGTGATTTTATCCATGCTAACACTCCAATCGCTCGTATGTCCCATACGTGTGGGTAAATGTGCGATTGGGCTCATTCGTATCCTCCAATCGTACGACTGGTCCAGACTTATGGTCCAGTCGTGCGATTGGATCATACTCATGGTTTTGACTTTATGACCATTTTGCACTTAATTCCTTTTAACTTTTGATTAGACGTTTTAAGCACCCGATCATCTCAGACATGATCATTTTAATCTTGAAACCTTTTGATCACCTCAGACATGATCCTTTTAAAAAAATTTGTCACCTCAGATGTGACCCATTTACATTTGAAATCTCGTGTGGTCACCTCAGTCATGACCCTTTTGAGTGATTGAATCCCCTATTGAATTCCATGGCATAGTCCGATGTTTATCAACTAACTTGAAAAAATTGAAATAAAATTAAAAGACTTCAACTGAAATACAAAATTAAACTTGGTTTTGACTTTTTGTGTGAGGTGTAAATTCTAAGATAGATATCTAATGGATTCGGTTCCAGAATGGGTAGCTTCAATTACTTTTGACCATAACTGGACCAATTCAAATTGGAATCATACAGGCCAGTTAAATCATTTGGGACATCTTTTCAACAAATTTTGATGCTCAATTCTCATTTTTCATCTAGAGTCGTTAGCAAGTTTAGGAAATCATACTAGTACTAATAGATCCCACCATGATTTGGACTTTCAAGAATTGTAGCCACGATGATTGTCAGTATACTGATCCTCTTAAATCCATACATAGACTTTTGACGCAGATTGGTGATGGTTTAGGTTTAATTTTTTAACAGACATTTGTTGATCCCACACTTATATGGTAATTAACATTCCTCAGGAGATTTTTAAGCGGTCTAAGGGTAATTTTCAAGAAGACACTACTCTTAGAACTTTTAGAGAGAAGCCAAGCCTCAGGTCAGTGCCACCGCACAGCAGAGAGGCGGCGACCAACAAAGAAGGCTAGAATATATAGGTTATGCTTATCCTCAGGTCAGTGCCATCGCACAGCAGAGAGGCACATAACCTATCTTCTTGTTTGAGCATTTTTCAACTTTATGCATAGTTCTCACAAATAACATAAGTTATTAGTTTAATTGCTTTTGCTCATATTTTGGTCTTACGCACACATTTGTGGCGTTTGTTCTGCTCGTCACCCCTTATTGGAATTTGTTGATTGTGTTAACCAGGGATAAGATGTTAACCCATAGCTTGCTGAACTTAGTTTGTTCTTGATATCACCAATAATGTCTAATTGTCTATTGTGTTGAATCTACTGACATATCATATGTGGTCTAACAACCTCTAGGTCTACTTTCTTTGTGTTACCTTAGTAGTAGCTAGTTTTACTATCATCTTTCCTTTTCTATTGCTCAGACTACACAGACTTATACTTTGAACTTCGCATCTTATTTTTTTAATCTTTAAAGTCCTAAGTGATTTGTACATGTGTACTATCATTTTCCAATGTTCTTGAATCTATATCACAGATACGATCTACTTTCTATCAGCAGCCTCTCCTCCTCCCTCGTTTTTTAATATTACTGCCTAAACCTATTCTCCCCTAAAATTCTAAAATCGTAAAGGATTAGCGTTTTTTTAGGATTTTAATAGGCAAAGAAGTAACACCAATTTTAATTCAATTACTTCAATTAAGAAAATAAAATGAAAATTTTAAACATAAAAAAATTTCAATACGCATCGACTATACATGGTTATCTTCAAGAATGACCTCACTTTACTTTTTAACGTTGTTGACCTCTAACAGATATAGAAACCGTGGTTTGTCAAATGCCTTTGAATAGAGGTCAGCGCGTTGAAAATCATGTGTTATTTTCCACATCGATTAGGTGCTTTTCAAAACAATCACGTATAAAGTGATTTTAATTCTGATGTGTTTGGTCTTTGGATGTTGGACTGGGTTTTTAGTGACTACAATTGCAGCAGAGTTATCAACAAAGATAGGAGTAGACGAGAATTTCAAATCGTAATCCCGTATTTGCTATTGAATCCATATGATTTGTGAACAGTAACTTGCAGCAGCAATGTATTCGGCTTCACAGGTTGACAATGCAACCGAAGTCTGCTTCTTACACTGGCAGGTTACTAATCTTCTCCCAAAGAACTGACACCCTGTTGAGGTAGACTTGTTTCATTTCTGAAGCCACCGTAATCCGAGTCGCTATACACTGTAAGCTCAAAGTCATCATAATGAGGATACCACAACCCAAGTGTTGGTGTACCCTTCAGATAATGAAATATCCTTTTGACCCCAATGAGATGATTAACCTTTGGCTTTGCCTGATATCATGAACATAAACATGTAGCATACATGATATCAGGTCTTGAGGCAGTGAGGTACATGAGAGATCCAATCATTCCCCGGTACATAGTGGCATCAACCAGATCACCAGATTCGTCGGGTGCTACATCATGGTTTGTAGCAAGTGGAGTCCCAGGTGGAGAAGCATTCTCCATGTCAAACCAACTGAGGATATCTCCTACATGCTTGGTTGATATAAAAAAATTCCATTTGGTGTCTGATCTACCTGTAACCCGAGAAAGAATTCATCTCTCCCATTGCACTCATCTCAAACTCCGCCTTCATTACTACTTCAAACTCTTTACTTAATTCTTCGTTCTTTGAACCGAAGATTATGTCATCGACATAGATTTGTACCAGCAGTAAATCCCCATCTTTCTCCTTGATAAACTATGTGCAGTCAATGACTCCTCTGCGAAAACCGTATTTCACAAGATGAGTTGAGAGTTTCTCATACCAGGCCCTCGAAGCTTGATGAAGTCCGTATAAAGCCTTGTCGAGTTTGTAAACTCTGTCCCGATGATATGGATCTTCAAATCCCTTGGTTGACTGACGTACACTGTCTCTCTAATTTCACCATGAAGGAAAGCACTCTTCACATCAAGTTGATAACTTTAATCTTCATATAAGATGCATAGGCAAGGAAGATGCAGATTGCTTCCATTCTTGCCACGGGTGCAAACACTTCATTGTAGTCATGCCCTCAACTTGTCAAAATCCTTGGACAACAAGTCGAGCCTTGTTTTGGATGATCATTACTTGATCATCTTTCTTCCATTTAAAGACCCATTTAGTTCCATTACCTTAGTACCTTTAGGTCTATCCACCAGAGTCCATACACCCAACTTCTTGAAGTGAAGAAAAACTTCTTGCATGGCACTCACCCATGCCTCATCATTCAGGGCTTCACTAACACATTGGCTCAAATTGAGACACAAAGCAACGATATGCACCATCGTGAAGGTATCCCTTTTCCATTACCGAGGCATAATCAGCTGAGTACAGCTGATTTCTGGTCTAAACTCCTGATCTCATGTCCCCAATGACATTATCCAAAGGATGATAGACATTTAAGCGTGATCCAAGGGATGTTGGAACAACTACCTCAGAATCCAGATTATGAACATTCCGTTCAGTATCTGAGGCAGTAGGAGTCTGAGGTTCCGAAGATTTAGAAGCATCAACATCAGATACTTGTGGACTTGTAGGAATAGGAACCTATTCCTCCTGGTTGTTCTAATCAGTCTCCACAGCTTCTTCATCAGAGGAGGAGTTACTATCATCAAGTTCTCCTCCTGAGTTGTTAGATGATTGACCCTATGAACCAGATGGTGTTGAATCTTGAGACGGTGTGTTCAAGACATTATACATCATGTTGGTAGCCAACTCGTCTTCAGAAGTGGGGAGAGGTATGTTGAAGGACTTGAAGAATCCATCATAGTCGAAGAAGTAAGCAGGCCCTTTTCCAGCAGGTGGTGTGGTGTATCTCTGAACATCAATGTTACACCACACTTCTACTTGACCCGTTGAGTTGTTGTAAACTATCTTGTTCGATATGTTGTATCCTAGAAAGATCCCTTCATGAGCCTTCTCGCTGAATTTTCCCTCCTGAATCTTCTTCAACATGGTGCACGGAGCTCCAAATGGCTCAAGATACTCTAAGTAAGGTTTACGTTGTTGTAGTAACTCGTAGCACGTCTTTCCATGGCGTTTTACTACCAGAAATCTATTTAGTGTATAACATGCATTTGCAACTGCTTCATTCCAGAATTGGATAGGCAGGTTTGAGTCTGCTAGCATTGTCCGTGCTGTCTCTATCAAGCTGCGATTCTTCCTTTCAGCAATGCTGTTCATCCGAGGAGTGTAGGCAGAAGTGAACTGATGCACAATTCCCTTTTCCTTGCAGTAAGCCTCCATCCATTGATTCTTGAACTCGGTTCCATTGTCTGAGCGCACTTGACATACCTTCAACTTGTATAGGGACTCCAGAGTAGTTTAACTCTTTGAATGACTCAAATTTTCTGATTTGGATTTCAGAAACATCACCCAAGTGAATCTTGAGTAGTCATCAGTAACTACATAGTAGTACAAGTCGCCTGCAATGCTTCTTCGTTTGTTTGCCATTCTTGCATGCAACACAGAATTCCAAAAGTTGGAAGTTTTTGACATTAACTCCTCTCACTAGATCATTCTAGATCAAGTTATTCATTTTCTATGGATTAATGTGTCCCATTCTCCTATGCCAGGAGATGGATTCCTTCTCAGTAGCTTTTGACAAGAAGCACTGAACTTCATGATCCATTGTGGAGGCCTTTGATAGATCCAAGACATAAAGGTCCATATATCTTGAGGCAGACATTAATACTTGATCCTCCAGGATTACGTAGTTCTTCTTCAGGACATAGCACTTCTATTGTCAAACACTACCTTGAAGTCTTTATCACAAATTTGAGAAACAGAAAGCAAGTTATTCTGAAGTTGTTGGACATAGTTTACCCTGTCAAACTTCACTTTCTGATTTTCTACTTCCCCTTGAGCTGTGATATACCCACCTTTGTTTCTAGTGAATGAAACATGCCCTCCTTTGATTTGTTTGACGTTTGATAAAAGAGCCTTGTTCCCCGTCATGTTCCTGGATGCTCCGTTATTTATATCCACATGTTAGTTTCAGCACTATAGCGAACACCCTGCACATTCAATGAACATGTTAGTTCAGGTTAGGAACCCAAGCATTTACTGGCTTGGATCTCCCCGAGGCATCACACATCATAAACTCAACCCATTGACCTTTCGAGGGTGAGGGAAGCTCAGATGTCTGTTTGTTCTCATTTTCATATTGAGGAGGGTTTTTCCTTCCATAAGCCAGATTGTGTAAGATCTGTTTGTGATAAACAGACGACTGGCTGATGGGTTGAACTCTGTGTTCTCTGTCTCTTTTAGGAGGCGTCACTGAGTTCCTCTTCAAAGAGCTAGGTTTTGGTTCAGAAAGTTCAGCTTTCTTCTCTCAGTGTCTGATAATAAGGACAGTGAGACGCAATGTGTCCGTACTCCCACAATTGTAGCAGGATCTGCTTTCAACTTTACGATTTATTTGTTTTTGTGGAGATGTAGATGACACACGGGTGAGCTTATCCTGTTTTGACTTAGACACTTCCTGGTTAGATGTATAGTCTGGTTTTACAAATTTAATTGCTTTACCTGGTTTTACATCCTTTACATTTTGTTTTCCTGGACTTTGACATGATTCACATGATTTGTTAACATTAATGTTCCTTTTAGGTTCAGCTTTGACTTTGTTGAACCAAACTTAATATTAATTTTTTGAAACTCTTTTTCCAGGTTGACACAAGGCATTTTTTCTTTAGACTTTGAAGTGGCCTCCTTTTCTTTGGCACAGGATTCAGTTGATTTACTTGTGGAATCTGGGTCACTTACAAGAGGAGTGAACATCACATGATCCTTGATGGGGTTATTATTAATTTGTTTACTTTTGGTGTTCATCAAGGTCTCAGGTGGTGGTGGAACCACTTTGTATCCCAATCCCTCCCCGTTATTTCTCTCTCTCACTAAGTGTTGGACAATATGAGATGAACTGTCCAACTGTGTAGTTATTGTTTTAATGAATTAAGTTTTACTTCTAAAATTGCTTTTTCCTTCTTAGTGTCCTCTAGGGAGTTAAGATAGTACCTGATGTCATTAGCTTGGTTAAAGGCAACTACTTTTGTTTCCCTAAGCTGTTTGTTCAAAAGGTCTATCTTTTCTTTATAACTATGCTCATTTTGTTTTAAAACTCTGTTGCCTCAGTGCATAGTTCTAGGTCCTTTACTAAGTTATCATTATGATCTAATAACCTAGAAAATTTAGAATCAATGCTTTCCCTAAATTTATTACAATCAAAACAAGCATGATTATTAAACAATTGGTCAATAGTACTTACATGAGATGGTGGTGATGAGTCAGCAATGAGTGCCGAGTCTGTTGTTTCAGGTTCTGGTGATTCTGACATTGTTGCAGATTCTACTTCTTCAGGCAAGTGGTTGACCCCTGGTACAGTGTCTTAAGAATTGGACATCGCAAGCTCTACTGCTATATCTCCCTCACTGGCAGAATCGTCATCTATATCCTCCACACTAGCTATGTTGGATTCTCCCGTGAGACAAACCGAAAGCTCCAGTCTTGTCCTTCATCCTCGTTAGCAGTCAAGGCTTTAGGATCCTTGCTTGATGAAGTAGGGCTACTAGTGGGTTTCTCCTGATGATTGAAGGTGGAGAAAGGATTCCCTTGCTAGTCTTCTTTGTCTTCACACACTCCCTTTTGAAGTGCCCTTTCTCACCACAGTTGAAACAGGTCACCTTTGATTTATCGAAGCCAAAGGTTGTGTCCTTAGTTGCAACCAAGTTCTGTCCGGTCTTCTTGACAAACTTCTTTGCTCGTCGAACAGCACTCGCTAAGGCCCACATAATGTCCATCTGTTCCAACTCAGTCTCGTCCACCTGTTCGTAATCTTCATCAGCCAGGTGGCAGTTCCCAATCTTTCTAGCAATTAGTCCATCATAAGAGTGGACTACAGCAGCTAAAAGATCCATGTGTTCTCTGGCCACCTCAACAATCACGTTACCGAAGTTATCGGTATTCAATTTTGCTGCATTTGCTTCAGGTATAATATGTTGGGTACCAGACAATCCTGACATTTCGGAACCTAAAGTAGATGCTTGTGCTGGACCAGATGAGCTTGACACAAAGGCAGTCTGCAGTGGTGCTCTAGATGTCTTGGCCCGTGGAGTCACGTTGTAAAGCTCAAGATTCTGATCATAGTTGGCCTTTTGGCTCTATACTTCATCCTTAGTTCCTCCTCTCTCAATTTCAGAATGAAGTCATTTATATCTAACTTCGAGAGCATCCCATTCTCTGAGATTAGAAACAAAAGAGACCCCTTTCTCTGGTAACCCATCAGCAAAGTTGGATACTTTATCTTCCATCGATGGTGTTACTCCATGAGTGTGCATCTCACTGATCAAGTGGTAGAATCTATCGATCACGTCGTCCAGGCTTTCCTTTCCCATTGAAGAGAATTTGTCAAACTCTTTCTTCAATGTTTTTGCCTTAATAGCCTTGAGTGAGGCATTCCCGTCATACCCTTGTCTAGCATCCCATAATTTCTTTGCTTATGTATACTCCGAGTATTGATGGAAGATATCCTTCGAAATAGACTGGGTAAGCAAAGCGTAGACTTTCTTCTCAGCATTGTGTTTTGCCTTTTGTGCATCAGTCATGCCACTTAAAGTAAGTTTGACACCGTCAGCTCCTACTGGCATGTTGTACCCCGATTCTATAGCCTCCCACAGATTTGTATCTACTATATTTAAGTAGATTTCAAAACGTTGCTTCCACTGTGGGTACTCGTCTAACTTGATAAGCTTTGGGGGTTTATTATGATACCCACTTCGTTCTCCAATAGCAGTAGGTTCTGTATACGTGTGTCTTTACCTTCTGTGTATGCTGAAAACTAGTCCTCCATTTTACTTAACTTTAATTTTAAAACAACTATTTATGTGTGCCAATGAAGGAATGCGATTGAAAATTTTGGATGGTTCAATCGTGCGACTGAACTAATGCGGATGAGTCAGTCGGCCGATGAACTAATGCGGTTGAACAGTCCGAATAGAGTTCTTAGTCGTATGAATGAGTTCAATCGTGCGTATGGGGTATGTGACTGAGTTTAATCGTGCGATTGAATCAATCATGCGACTGAGGCTGCTGGAATTCGAAAATTTCTAGTTTTACGTGTTTTGGCCGCAAAAACTCAAATTTTCACTTACCCTAATTGCCGTATGCCGGAAAAACTGAACTTTATGACCAGGAGACATCTAAGACACCGTTTGGCACAAAACGCTTGCATTTTTAGTGACAAAACACAATTTTGTATCACAAACGATTGAATCACATGCAATTAAGAGCCAAGGCTCTGATACCACTTGTTAGGGATCGTGTACGGGAGGATGTACTAACTGATTAACGTGTAACAAATCAAATAGTGCGGAATCATATTTGATTGGCGATCCAATCAGCGAGAACGCACATAGAAACAATAATGTAATTGAATCTAACGTTAAGAATCGATTAGGAGTCGATCTACTGCGATCTATGAACTTGGAGTATGATCTTAGAGGTCTCTGGACGGCTAGGTACGTCTGGAGTCGAAGTGTGTATTATGCTTACATTTTTCCATGAATTAGGTGGCATTTATAGTTTAGGTTTCTCATTTGGGCGACTGAACCACTAGCATGGTTCAGTCATGCGATTGAGCCATGCGGTTGATCCATTCGCACGACTGAGTGTTCAGTCGTGCGACTGAGTCATTCGCATGAAGTTGTTTAGGCGAATAGACTATTTAGGCACATGGACATTTAGTCGCATGGCCATTCAGACGCATGACCACTGTTGGGGCGCATGGTCCATTCGGACGCATGAGAACTTCATCTACTAAGTTTGAACTTACTCAATATTATTATATTATTTATATTAGTTCAAACACCCACAACCTATATAATCAATTCAATATGTGTTACATAACTCATTAATGAAATATTAAACATTATAATCACAACCAAACATGTACATTTCATTAAGTACCCAAACATTACATAAGTGTAAGACATAAAGTCATATTACATTAAGTTCAGAAACTAGGGACACATGTATTTACAGATATAATTTATGTTCTCTAACATGTGATTCATTCAAAATCATTGTTTCTTTAACTTTATTAGCCAATTGTTGAGCATGGACTCTATATCTCTCTACTTCCTTAACACTTATTGATGAACATAACCCGTCTCTTTCCTCACTTGCCATGGGTGGAACTTTGTTTTCCATGTGAGCCATTAGAGCTTGATTTTTTCCAAGACATCCTTCCCATACATACTCTAGTCAAAGGTTCCATCTTGAAGAATGATCGGCCCAAATTCTTTTGAGTTGCTTGTTCCTGCTGATGTATTACTGGCTGGTGAGGATGAGTTGGCAAGTTGTGGTTGCTTGAGGATCTTTGAGATTATGAAGTTTGTTTAGACTAATGTGGCTGATGTTGTGTTGTGTCAGGATTTTCTTGATTGCATTTTCTAGAGAAGTGTCCATAGGTATTGCACTTGAAGCATCTTACCTTTGACTTATCCACCAATCCGTGATGATTTACTTGCAGCAGAAAAATTCTTGTTTCTTCTGAGATATTGTTTGGCTCTATAGGCAATCATTGCCATTTGCCATTGTAGATCCATATCCTCCACTAGATTTGGAGGTATTCTTCAAAGTCTTGTTGGCACATGTTGGAAGAGGTTAATGAGCTTCCCAGGTAACCTGAAAAACTTGAACTGAAAGCTGCAAAAGCTACTTTTGTTCATCAGAGTCCAGAATGACAGTGATGGACTCTAGTTGATTGTTGATTGTAGGCTTTTCTGATGATGTATCTCTTTGATCATCAGTTCTTTCTTTCTCTTTTCTTGACTTACTTTGCGAAGATTTCTTAGGTGGTTTTGAAGCATAGAAACTTACTTCCTCTTCATATTCACTCAAAGTACAAGAGTTATCATCATCATTGTTGGACATAAAGGCACTTCAAGCACTTCTTGTTTCTTTAAAGTGATATGGTGATACATGAGTTCTCACACTCTTGTTTCTTGATTTCTCATCCATTTCAAGAGCATCAAATTTAGCCACTAGAGTATCTAGTCCAACTACTTTTAGGTCTATGGTGTTTTTGAACATGGATACAGTTTGCTTCCAACTTTCTGGTAAAGTATGGAGCATCTTCTTGTTCAATTCCTCATTTGTGTATTTCAACTCCAAAATATTCATTTCTATAACAAGTTTCATAAACCTATGGAGTTGTTGAGGAATTGATTCACCCTCAATATGATGAAATGTTTCATATTGTGAACGAAGGGTGTCCTTCCTAATGCTTCGGATTTCATCACTCCCTTCACAGAGTGTATGAAGAATCTTCCACAAGGAATTTGTTGTTTTGTAATTTTCACATCTGATTAATATTACCTCAGTAAAGCCATACTAAGCAAGTTATATGCTTTAATATTAACTTTAACCATCTTAATATCATCAAGTGACAGATCTTTTGTACTTATGGGTTGATTATTATCATTATAATCCAGCCCAAGGGTGGGTGGAATATAAGGACCTTCTATTATTGAAACCCATAAGTCGAAATCTATAAAATTTACACGATTCCTGAACTTAATTTTCCAGGATTTAAAATCTGCTTTTGTTTCCAACTGTGGAGGTTGGTAGGATGATCCACCAAAGTTGCTCATGATTAGTTAAGATCTAAGATTTTAACTAATGAATTTGTTCAATTGATATGAACAATAGATGAATGTCAATTAATAACTAAGATCAACTATTCAGTTGATTTGAATATTAATCCAAGTTAATCAAGCAATGTAACTATACTTACTGAATGACAAATCACTAATCACACAAAACTCTTTGCTCAAAAGAAAAACAATAGATCTAATCAGTAAAAATTGACAAATCTAAAGACTTCAGAAAACAATTAAACACAACTAACACTAATAGATCAATCGATCTAAATCATTGAGCACTTGGCTCTGATACCACCTGTGAATCCAAGGATCGCAATCAGGAATTATCAGTGTTGATTGAATTCAAGTTAACATTTGAGGAATCAATGTTAACTTGATTTAATTGTTTGTATTAATTTCAAAATCAATAATTATTAATGAATAGGATGAATGCAATGAATTGAACACAATTAATGATTAGACAAATAGTTAATTCAAATTTATTTCATTAAAACATGTTAATGATTATAGTTGAATAAACAATGAATGAATGAATGATATTGATTTGAGTGTTTGATGATATGAAAACTGCTAGGGTTTTGATTTATGTGATTTGATGTGATGTTTGGTGGTTGTAATGTTGCTTGGATGTTTTCCATCGAAGCCTCCTAGCCGTCTTCGCCCTCTTGATGTAAAACCTAGGATCCATATATAGGTAAGTGTGTTTCTGTTAAGGAAACACTAGATCTCTTGGGATTCGAATTGTTTCTATTAAGGAATCACCGGATCTCTTGGGATTCGAATTGTTTCTATTAAGGAATCATCGGATCTCTTGGGATTCATATAACTGCGTTGTTGACTTGTTGACTTGTAACACTTGTATAATACAAGTGTTTGGACTCTGTGGGAATATTGTCTTCCATAGATATTTGTTCTTCCGCAGGAGTCTTTTCTTCCGCAGGAGTCTTGTTCTTCCGAGGGTACATTGTTCTTCAGAAGCAATCTTGTTCTTTCGAAGTAATCTTGTTCTTTCGAAGCAATCTTGTTCTTTTGAAGCAAACTTGTTCTTCCGAAGCAATCTTGTTCTTCCGAAGCAATCTTGTTCGTTCGAAGCAATCTTGTTCTTCCGAAGCAAAGTTGTTCTTCCGAAGCAAAGTTGTTCTTCCGAAGCATCTTGTTCTTCCATCTTCAGATTTGGTTGTTCATCCGCAAAAGATCTTCGAATATATTTTACTTGTAAGAAACATATCTACGGAAAAACAAAATGTTCATCTGTAGATGTTTCTTACACTTGGTAAATTTTTACCAATTATAATGTTTTACCTGCAAAGATACATAAATCAACACACATATATGGGTTAACCAATACATTTAATGCATACATAATAATGAATTACAAGTATTAATTACAAATATTAGTTCATGTTCTAAGCCTATAAAAAATGGACTAGATCTATTGATCCTAGACCTAACAAGAGTCTTATCAATGGTACCTCTAGTGTAGCCATTTTTCAAAAGAAATTGAGACAAGGTCTTATACCACAGCCTAGGTGCTTGGTGCAGCCCATTTAGAGCTTTATCTAGTTTGCACACATAGTTGGGGTGCTATGGGTCTTCAAATCTTAGAGACTGGGACACATAGACTTCCCTATCTATATCCCCATATAGAAAGGCACACTTGAAATCTAGCTGGTAGACAGTAAAATTCTTAGATGCAGCATAAGCAAGGAAGATCCTAACTGCCTCACATCTTGGAATAGGTGCAAAAAGATCAGTATAATCGATTCCTTCCTCTTGAGTGTATCCTTGAACTACCAGTCTTTCCTTATTCTTGATGATCAAGCCTCTGTCATATCTTTTATTTCTGAAAACCCATTTGGTGCGTATAGGTACTTGACTAAATGGTAGCGGTCAAAGGTTCCAAAGCTTTTGTCTTTTGAATTGAAGTAATTCGTCTTGCATTGATTCAACCTAGCTACTATATTTCAAGGCATCTTCTACTTCTTGGGTTCCATTTGAGACAAAAATCATGAGTACAAGCACACATTCCCGTTATGAGATTGTGCCCTATTTCTCACACCTTCATAGACATTTCCAATGATGTTTTCAGTTGGATGAGTGTTGTGAATCCTAAGCCTAGGAATTCCATCCAGTTGCATGGATAAATCCAGATTTGCGAAATTTGGATCAAGATTTTGAACACTTGGTCCAGCTGATGTTTCACACTCATTCAATGAGGACTGATTAAATGAAAGAGAAATAACATGAGAATCAATTGGCTGAGAAGTAGTATTAACAATTGCTTGTTCCTTCAAGATGCTACTTCCATCAGCTTGGTGTTGTATGTTATCAGCTGATGAGTTATTAGGCTCACTTTGCTGGTAATTATTTGAAGCTCCACTGGTTCCTAAAATGGTCATGCATCAGATCTACCAATGGTGGGAGCTTGAGGTTCAGAAACTCTTGGAGATCTTGTAAGAGGTCTGGGTAACTCAAATTGCTATCTTCATCGGAATCACTTTGAGTACCTATTCCAGCTGAAACATTCTCACAAGATGGTTTAGAATAGTTTGGAAACATTTCTAAATCAAAAATATGATCAGGGGCATTCTCCCTAACACAAGGAGTGTGCTCATTAACAACAATATTGGATGATTCCTCAAATTGTTGATTTTTAATGTTATAGACTCCATAAGTAATAGAGGTGGAGGAATATCCAACAAAGATAGCATCATCTGACTTCTCAACAAATTTTTCCAAGTTGTCCTTTGTGCTAAGTATGGTACACCTACTTTCAAAAGACCTTAGAAAGTCAATGAACGGTGGCCTCTTGTTCCATAGCTCATAAGGGGTTTTTCCATGTGGCTTGACAATGAGAACCTTGTTCTGCACATAGCATGTACTGTTGACTTCCTCTGCCCAGAATGTTAGAGACAGCTTTGAATCAGCTAACATGGTCCTAGCAGCCTCAATCAGTGTCTTGTTCCTCCTCTCAACAACACCATTTTGTTAAGAAGTTCTAGGAGCACTGAATTGTCTGGTAATCTCTTTTGAGTTACAAAATGAGTCAAGAAATTGATTCTTAAACTCACTCCCTTGATCACTCCTAATTATCTTTACCTTGTGATCACTTTGATTTTCAATTTTAAGAATAAAAGATTTTAAAGTTTCAGTTGTTTCATCCTTAGTTATTGAAAAAAGAGTCATGTAAATCTTGTGAAATCATCAACAATCATAAGGCAATATGATTTCCTTCCAATGCTCATTATACTTGTTGGACCAAATAAATCCATGTGCAATAAGTGTAATGGGGTGGTGATAGAGTTAACTTCTTTGGATTTTTGAGAGACTCTATGTTGCTTTCCTTTCAGGCAGGTTACACAGTTGTCTCTACAGAAAAATTCCTTTTTGGGCACACCATGTACCAAGTTATTTTTAACCAATTTATTCATGGTTTAAAAATTCGCGTGACACACACATTTATGCCATAAGGCAGACCATCACCATAGCTTTGGAAAGAAAGCATGATACTTCACCCAATGGGGAAGCATTGTTCATATCCAGCTTGTACATATCCCCTTTCCGGGGAGATCTAAGAAGCACCAATTCCTAAGTAATTGTCATCCCAGGTTTAAGGATGATGCACTCATGCTCTGTGAAAAGCATTTGATGCTTTTGATCATAGAACTGAGAAACACTTAGGAGATTATGTTCAAGCTATTTGACAAAGTTCACTTTGTCAACTCGTAACAAGCCATTGGATACACTTCCTCTACCTGAAATGTATCCTTCAGTCTCACCTCCAAACTGAAAAGGACCTCCATCAAAATGTTGAAATTATTGAAGTAAATATATGTTCCTAGTCATGTGCCTTGAGCATCCACTGTCTACTGTCCAGACATTATTGTTCTTGTCTTGTGAATGTCCCTCCACATAAGGTGAAAAGTTAGTTTTGATTGGAAACCCAAGCCTGCCTGGTCTTGAGTTTTTCCATTGATGATGACATAATTGAACCAAAATGAATGGTAGAGGGGTCAATTGATGCCTTTGAAGAGGAAGGTATGGATGTAGCATCTTGTTTGATATTCCATTCCATGTCATGGCTAATCAGTTTTGATGAGCTTGTTGAAGCTTAAGCAGTATGAGTTTCTTCCGAAGCTTATTTGTTTTCGGAAGAAGCATTCACTACTTCTCTTCCGAAGTAGCCTTCTTCTCAGAAGGTTTTGAGGAGGCTTGTTAGATCGAGGAACTACTGGACTAGATCATTTTGTATAGGCTTAGAACTTTAATCAATTTTTGTAATGAACAATTGTAATTCATTATCATATCGTATGAATTATATATAGGTTAACCCATATGTGTATTGATCTGTGTATGATTGTAGGTGCAAACATAATACTTGGTCAATTACTGAAAATTGACAAAGTGTAAGAAACATCTACGGATGAACATTTTTTGTTCTTCCGTAGATATGTTTCTTACAAAATCAATCATCCGAATATCTTCTGCGGATGAACAACCAACTCTAAAGTCAGAAGTGGAGATTCCTACGGAAGAACAAAGTACCTTTGGAAGAACAAAACTCCTTCCAAAGAACAAACATCTATGGAAGACAATATTCCTACAGAGTCCAAACACTTATATTTAATAATCCAAGTGTTACCAGTCAACAAGTCAACATGACAAGTATGCGAATCCCAAGAGATCCGATGTTTCTTTAACAGAAACACACGTGCCTATAAATATGGATCCTAGGTTTCACATCAAGCGGCGACAAAAACAAGAAGATACACGATCACAAACAACCAAACATCAAATCACACAAACACAAACCCTAGCAGCCGTCACATCAATATCAATACATTCAAACCAATTTTATTTCATTCATTGTTTATTCATCTGTAATCATTAACATGTTTTAATGAAATACGTTTGAAATAAATATTTTTGTTGGATTATTAATTGTGTTCTTCTTATTGTGTTCATCGTAATCATTAATCATTATATTTGATATTGAATTTATTAAAAACAATTAAACAAAGTTAATGTTGATTCCGCAAACATTGACTTGACTACAGATTAACACTGATAATTCATGATTATGATCCTTGGATTCACAGGTGATATCAGAGCCAAGTGCTCATTGATTAAGATCAATTGATCTATTGGTGTTAATTCGTTTAAATATTTGCTCGTTTCACTAGATTTGTCGGTCTTTGCTGATCGGATCTATTGTTTCTAAGCAAATCGTTTTGTGTGATTTAATGAAAATAGTGAATTGTCTCTCAGCATGCACTATTACATTGCTTGATTAACTTGGGTCAATATTCAAATCAGTTGAATAGTAGATCTAGGTTATTGATTGACATTCATATATTGTTCATGTTTAATTGAACAAATACATTGAAAAAATCATTCAATTTGATATATAATTATCATTGAAAGGATTGACTGATTTGTGACTACAACTGTTTATTTCTTATAATTTAAGGTTTGTCATTTATTAGTTTATTTCTTAAAAGATACTATGTAATAGTTAAAATCTTAGATCTTAACTAAACATGAGTAACTTTGGTGGATCGTCATACCAACCTCCAAAGTTGGAAACAAGAGCAGACTTTAAATCCTGGAAAATCAAGTTCGGGAATCATGTTAATTATACAGATTCTTACTTATGGGTTTCAATAACTGAAGATCCTTATATTCCACCCACTCTTGGGCCGGATTATAATGACAACAATCAACCAATAAGTACAAAGGATCTGTCACTTAATGACGTTAAGAAGGTTAAAGTTGATATTAAAACATATAGTTTGCTTAGTATGGCTTTACCTAAAGAAATATTAATCAGGTGTGAGAATTACAAAACAGTAAATTCCTTATGGATGATTCTTCATACACTCTATGAAGGGAGTGATGAAATCAGAAGCATTAGGAAGGACACCTTTCGTTCACAATATGAAACCTTTCATCATATTGAGGGTGAATCAATTCCTCAACAACTCAATAGATTTATGCAACTTCTTACAGAGATGAATATCTTGGAGTTGAAATACACAATTGAGGAATTAAACAAGAAGATGCTTCATCCTTTGCCAGAAAGTTGGAAGCAAACTATGTCCATGTTCAAGAACACAATTGATCTCAAAGCAACTAGTTTAGATACTCTAGTAGCTAAAGTTGAGGCTCTTGAAATGGATGAGAAATCGAGAAACAAGAGTGTGAGAACTCATGTGTCACCTTATCACTTTAAAGAAACAAAAAGTGCTCGAAGTGCCTTTATTTCTAACAATGATGGTGATAACTCTTGTACTTTGAGTGAAGATGAAGAGGATGTAAGTTTCTATGCATCAAAGCCTTCTAAGAAATCTTCTCAAAGTAAGTCAAGAAAAGAAAAAGGAAGAACTGATTATCAAAGAGATACATCTTCAGCAAAGTCTTCATCAAATAACAATCAAACAGAGTCCATCACTGTCATTCTGGACTCTAAAGAACAAAAATCAGAGTTTGCAGCTTTCAGCTCAAGTTTTCAAGCTTATCTTGGAAGCTCATTAACCTCTTCCAACATTTTCCAGCCGGACTTGGAAGAACTACATCCAAATGTAGTGGAGGAGATGGACCTACAATGGCAAATGGCAATGATTGCTTACAGAGCCAAACAAATCTAAGGAGAATTAAGAATTTGGTTGCTGCAAGTAAATCATTAAAGATTGGTGTTGGTAAGTCAAAGGTAAGATGCTTCAAGTGCGATCTCTATGGACACTTTTCTAGAGAATGCAAACAACAATTAAATCCTGAGTTAGCACAGCATCAGCAATATCATTCTCAGAAAACAGCAGCATCACAAAGACCTTTCAGGCAACCACAACTTACCAACTCATCCTCACTAGCCACTAATACATCAGCAGGAACAAGTAACTCTAAAGAAACTAGGTTGATCATCCTTCAAGATGGGACTTGTGACTGGAGTATGTATGAGAAGGAAGTCTTGGAAGAAAATCAAACTTAATGGCTCATATGGAAAACAAAGTTCCACCCATAGCTAATGAGGTAAGAGATAGGTTATGTTCATCAATATGTGTTGAGGAAGTTGAAAGATATTGAGTCCATGCTCAACAACTAGCTGATAAAGTTAAAGAAACAATGATTTTAAATGAATCTCATGTAAGAGAACATAAATTATATCAAATAAAAATTAACTCTTTACAAAAGGATTTAGATATTATTTCAGAAAATTACAGTTTAAAGGTACAAGTTGAGCATCTGACCACTTCCTTAACTAAATCCATGGCTGATCATGCATCAACTGAAGTGAAACTTCAAAAGTTTCAACTTTCATCTTAGCAGTATGAGAAATTATTAAATTCTCATATTGAATCAAAGAACAAGTTTGGGTTAGGATATAATGTTATGGTACCACCTATAAACAATAATTACACACATTTTCATGAATCAATGACAAACAACTTGTCAAATCATTTTGTGCCAAGCAACAATTTGAATAAAATTATAATCAACAAGATATTCATAATAAAACTGAGGTGAATGATACCAAGTCTTCTGAATCAGAAAAGATCAATCAAAAGGATTCAGAATTTGACTTTGATGAGTGTGATGACTTGGATGATTCTGATGAAAATGATGATGATATACTGAACAAGGGTACGAATTTTGTTTTGAAACAAACATTCCAAAATTTCTGGAAGAAAAAAAGTTGCAATATCCTCCAAAACAAAGAAACATGCCGAAGACTATTTGCAAGAGAATAGCTCAGCTAAATATAGGTCTTCAAGAACTACATCCGCAACAAAAACCTTCACATGAAGCACTTGAAAAGTGTGCCTCTATTGAGGAAGTACACAAAGCATCTGTGGAAAAAGCAAAGAAGAAGCTATTAGATTATCTTCAGCAAAAGAAGAAACCTTCTTCAGTAGAAGATCCGCGAAAGAAAAAAACCTTCAGTAGTTCATACGGTTTTTGTAGATGATCTACAAAATGCAAAGCCAACTACAACAAGTCAACTACAAAACTGAAAAAGGATGCTAAGTCTCAGAAGTTGACAAATAAAAAGACAATAACTTCATCTGACAAAGAATCAGAGGAGATGTATTGCAAATGGTGTAACATGAAGAACCATAATACTGATGAGTGTTACTTCTGTTAGGATCTGGTATTTGACCAAACACCAACTGATTAACGTGTTAACCAAACCAAATAGTGCGTAATCCTATTTGATTGATGATCCAATCAGTGAGAACGCACGTAGACACAATAATGTATTGAATCTAATGTCAAGAATCGATTAGAAATCGATCTACAGCATTCTATGAACTTGGAGTACGAACTTAGAGGCTTCTGGACGGCTAGGGTACGTCTGGAGTCAAAGTGGATTGAATGCTTACCTTTCTTTCACAAATTAAGTGGTATTTATAGGTTAGGGTTGCTCATTCGTGCGATTGAGCCATGCGGTTGATCCATTCGCATAACTGAGTATTCAGTCGTGCGACTGAGTCAGACGCATGAAGTTGTTCAGGCGTATAAACTATTTAGGCACATGGACACCCAGTCGCATGGCCATTCGGACGCATGACCACTGTTGGGGTGCATGGTCCAGTCGGACGCATGAGAACTTCACTTCACCAAGTTTGAATGTATTCAATATTATAACATTATGCATAACACTTCAAACAATCACAAACCTCTATAATCAAGTCAATATGCGTTAAACAACTCATTAATGAAATATTAAACATTATAGACACAACCAAACATTTTGTATTTCATTAAGTACCCAATAATACATAAGTGTAAGACATATTACATTCAGATCAGGATCTAGGTACATATATGTATCAACAAACTCCCCCTTGGACCTAGATCTATCTATTGTCTAACATCTTTCATGATTTCCTCAAACTTCTTGTACTTAGCTTCTTTGGTGACTCCTGTGTTTATCTCAAAAACAAAACAGAGTCTTCTCACTTTCTAGAACTATAAAGCTTGTACAATATCCTGTGGTTCGTAGAACAGTGGCCACTTGTATAAAGTATAAACATCTTGTGCTGACAAGTTGGTGAGCCACATCGGGTCAAACACCCTTATGGTTTCCATTGAGCCATTCATGTTCAAGACTATCACGGCCTCTCCCGTTCTCCAATCGTAGTACCACCATTTGAAGTGTGGAGTAAAGTCCTGAGGCATCTCATGTAGTGGGATCTTTGACATTGTATGTGGTGGACTCCACTTCAGCACTACTCTAGGTTTGCCAGTTATGGTATCAACTTCAGATCTTCTGATGTACCTCGTTGGTTTTTGAGGTTTGAAGTTGACCCATCTGGTATGGTACTCCCTTCTCACATTTAACCGCATAAACGTTGAGGTCTGCAAATATGCCCACGCTATGATTCTGCCTACCACCTTTTGATGTTTCTTGACCTTATACAGTTTTGGTGTAGACAGTTGACGTTGTAGCGTTGCATTGGGCTCTGATTTCTTCAACACGTGCTACCCATTCAGCCTTTTTGATGTTGACTTCTGCGTCTGAGGCTCGGGCCTTCTCTTTATCATTTTCTGACTCTTTCTCCATCTTATCCAGAGTCTCAAAAGTGTCACTAACAAGAGTTTCTCCCAGATTAGAATGACATTTCCCTCATTGTCAGTGTACGCTGGATAGGTTGTGCAGTGACATCTTCAATCTCGATCTCATCGACATCCTGAAGCTCATCGTCACTCTCCTTTTGCACAGTTGGAGCATCTTTCACAATTTCATCAGGATTGAGTCGGAACATTTCAGCCAGTTGCTCGTCGGTGAGGTCATGAATTATTTCTCCTTCTTCAGGAGTGTAGTTCACCGATCTCCTGACAATCCCCTGCAGATCAAGAATCATTGTGAGTTGAGTCTTGATGTATTGGAGGGGAGCAACATCATATTCATCTCCTTGAAAGTGTGGATCTGCTTGATTTAAAACATGTAACACATCAATCATTTAGTCAACAAACACAACAGTAAACATTAATAATAACCATAAACATTAATTACATTTATCAGATACAATATTTAAATACACATAGTTTAAATAACATAAATAGCTATGCATTACTCTTGTCTTGAATAGCTGATGTGTCAGTAGGATCAGCAGAAGATAATGGGGCTCCTTGGTCTTGATTTTTCTTTGTGCACCTCTCTTGACCTTGAGCTGATGTAGATGCACCTGCATCTCCTTCTTCATCATCATCATCATGATTAACATTATCACCTGCATCAGTGTCATCCCCTTGATCATCACAGTCATCATCATCATCATCATCACTGTCATCGTCATCACCATCATCTCCATCTCCTTCTCGGATCTTTAGGGGCTCATCTTTGGATCCCTTCAGTCTCAGCATAAGATTCTTGTTCTGGGCCTCTAAATTTTGTATCCTCTGTATTGAGGATGTATGCATCTCTCTCAGCTTAGTAATCTCTTGGATCTGGGCCTCTATCCTTTGGGTTTGGGATGCATTAAGCTCCATCAGCTGATTAAGCTGAGAGGCTCGCTATTCATCCGTCGCCAGCAGCTTCAGCACTAACCTGTTAAGGTTAGCCAACTGCTCCTCCAACCCGACAGATGGGTAAGCGTATCCAAAAACAGGTGGGACCTGTGAGGAGGTCCCAACTCCATGGGCTGTGGTGGTGGTAGTGGATGTAGAGAAGATTAGGGTTGGTATCGATGTGGATGGCTATGGATGAGTTGTAGCGGTGATGGATGGGAAGTGTGTATCTGGTGGAGTGGGTGTGGAAGTGATGTATGAGCTGGTGGTAGTGGTGGGTGGAATGGTGGTAATGGTGGTAGGTGGAATGGTGGTAGTGGTGGTAGGTGGAATGGTGGTAGCTGTGGTGGTGGTTGTGGTGGTGATAAAGGTGATTCTGTGTTTCTTCCTTTTCAAGCCATGGGGCTGAGCCATCCTCTTCTTCCTCTATCCAGTCGAGGGCGATGCTCCCCCTAGAGTGCGGCCTGGCAGATGAGGAGTATAAGTAGGATCATCAGTGGTCTCTCCCAATCCGCCTGGGCGTTCACCAACCGCCCGGAGCCCTCATTCTGTGGGAAAGACTTTACTTCCCACAGTCCGAGTCAGTGGCTCCTCATCTGACTCCTCCTCTTCCCCACCAAGCATGAAATCCTGGTGGTACCCAGTAGTCTCCGCTCTATCTCCAATGGGGGCAAATGCTGGAGATAGAATATCAGTAGTGGGTCCTACATCTCCTTCATCCCCGCTATCATGGTCATCAGAGTCATGCTGTGGGAGCAGTAGCTACTCGTTGTCGGAGTCACTATCTATGTGACGCCACTTATGCTCCCTGGCGCCACATTACTCTCGTTGGCCAGATGGCCTATCAGTCTCTTCACTTGGGGCTTTACTTGCTTACCCCTGTAAACTCTCATACGACCCAGGTTCGTATCATCCATGATCTCTAAACTCTCATACCCTGTTGACTCTGCATCCGCAGATGTACATTATATATCCGAGATATGAATAATGTATCACCAACTGTTCTAGGCTTTCAAGATGCACCAAACATTGAAATGATTCACCGATTCCTCATATCCTATCCGGAGAAGTCCATGTGACTCCTATGGATGAACAAAAAACTTCTAAAGAAGTTCATGTAACTCCTACGGATGAAAAAAATGTTTTCGGAGAAGTTGTTGTAACTCCTACGAAAGACATGAATTATTCTCCTGATGTCCAAACTCAGGATGATCACTCAATACCCAATGATGAACAAGAAGAGCATTTTGACTACTTCTCAAATTCATAAACTAGATTAGATCAGTCTGCACCAATGGATATGACTAACTTGGAATCATCTACTCTAGTTGAATCAACTTGTTGGACCAAAAGAACCAATGAGCCAGATCAAAAAAACCTTTAAGTCCCACAGACATCAAAACAACTAAAGTGGTCTACAAAGTCTGAAGACAAACAGCTCAAGACAAAGTCTGAAGACAAACAGCTGAAGACAAAGTCTGAGGACAACAACTGAAGACAATGTCTGAAGATAAAGTCTGAAGACAATAGCTGAAGACAAAGTCTGAAGACAAAGTCTGAAGATAAAGTCTGAAGACAAAGTCTGAAGACAACTACTGAAGACAAAGTCTGAAGACCAAGTTCTCAGAAGTTGTCATAACAACTAAAGTAGTTCTCTTCAGTAGTTGTGATGGTTTACATTTCAGTAGTTTGTAATCAGTAGTTTTATATTATGTAAAACATCTGAAGTTCTTACACTTCAGATGTTATAACTTCAGTAGTTTAGTTTACTTTCAGTTGTTTGTAAAAATCAGTTAGCTGTCACTATCAAGTGACATCAGCTGATGTCACATTCCTTTATAAAAGGAATGTTGACCTAATTTCCTTGTACGGGAAGCATGTGCGTGAATGAAAACATTCTTTTTGCAGAAAACTTTCTCTCTCTATAATCGTTACTGTTTGATTGAATATTCATATTATTCTTGCTAAAATTTCATCTAATTCGTGTGCTATTACGCTGCAAATCTTAATCTAATTGATCAAACTAGATCTCGATCCCTTTCAATTGGTATCAGAGCTGGTTAATCATTGATCGATTTTACAATTGATCATTAAAACTACTCTTTTGATATCTAAGTTTGATCGAATTAGAAAATTTGCAAGAATTGGTTATAGAGTTTGATTTTCTGTTGCTTCCAGTGAATTAATTTGAGATTCGTCTTGTTTAAACTGTGTTGTTGAGTTTTTGAGCTAGATCTGTTAAAATCTCATTGAACCTGTTTGAATTGGTGAAAATGGCTACATCAATCAATGATCCTCACAATACTGGCTCCTCAACAAAGCCTCTGATGCTTGTTAGGAGTGAGTATAACATATGGCAACGCCAAATGCTCCATCACCTGTCTGTCAAGAGTTCAAGTTGTTGGAAATTTGTGGTTCATGGACCATATAAGCCTATGGTGAGTAATCCGGAAACCAATGAGATGGTTCCGAAGAAGAAAGAGCAATACTCAGATGAATATCTAAAACTGTTTGAAATTGATGCTAAAGCCCATAGAATTCTGGCCATGGCACTGCCTAATGAAATCTATTCTGGACTTATGCATCATGAAACTGCTTATGACCTCCGGGTTGCTCTGAAAGAACAATTTGGAGGAACTGATGAGGTTTTGGCAAACAATAGAGAGATCCTTGCCCAGCAATATGAGACATTCTCTCATAGAAAGGGTGAGTCACTGACTCAACAGTTTGATCGATTCTCATGTTTGCTATCTGAACTGAAAATGGTTAAACATGAATATACAAATAGTCAGATGAACAACAGATTCCTCAGATCCCTACCTGAGAGATGGGACACATATACTATTGTCCTACGCTCCAGTGCAAATCTGGACAATCTATCTCTCACCCAACTTCATAGGAAATTGTTAACATTTGAAAGAGAGATAGAATAGAAAAGGAAACTGGCTTCATCTGGGAAGCTCACTGATGATTTTGTACCAGGGAATACTGCTCTGGTTGCTCATGAGTCAGAATATGTTGCATTAGAAAGTTCTTATGATGAGCATGTAGATTTCTCTTCAAACAGTGGAGACCCTACTTTTGTTGGTATTGATAGTAATTCAGGTGTAGTAGTGATAATTTGTGCTTTTTGATGGATCATTTGAAAGGAATTGCTGATGATGATTTGGAAGAGATGGATATTTTGAGCCAAATGACATTAATCAATATCAGATCTTAGAAATTTTACAAAAGGACAGGTAGAAAATTTCCTGGTCTCTTTGGAAAACCAAAGTTGGTTTTGACAAGAGCAAGTTGAGGTGTCATAAGTGCCATAGACTTGAACATTTTGCAAGAGAGTGTAGATCATCTGGATCTAACTCTTCTGCACCCTTTGTGACCTTTCCAGGCACTAGTTCACAAAACAAGGGCAACATTCTACCAGTTCTGGTCATCATTCACAAATTCAATCATCTCCTGCATATTTTGTCCCTCAAGGTCAAATGCCATATCCTTATCCCTGTTTTTACATGCCTCAATCCAATCAGGTTCCAGTACCCATAGCTCAACAACCACATGCCCTACCTGAGCCTCAACCATCTCAATCAAATCAACAATCTCAATCTCAATCACATCAAAGCTTTTTCACTCCTGGAGTTCTTGACTGGAGTATCTTACCAGATGATCTTTCTGGTTATTCTGAACAAGTGTTTTCTGGTGCTGGTCAACATGGTGGTGAAAATCCTTTTGGAAATATTGCTCTTATGGCCCTGGAGTCTACTGATGGTTCATGCTCAAATGCTTCATCATCATAGGTACCACAAGTATCTTCTGAGGCTAAGGCCAAGTTGTGTTCTGAGTCATGCATAGCTGCTTTTGCCTCAATTAGAGAAGCAAATGTAGCTTTAATTAATCAAAATCTTGACCTAGAGAAAGTGATTTCCAAACGAAAAGCTGAGTTTGAGTCTGTTTTAAAGGAAAAAGATGATGAGATTTACAAATTAAAATGCCAAATCACTGATGAAAAGGCAAAGGTAGAGGTCATTTTAGAAAATCATAAGAATCTCAAAGAACACTTGCAGCTACTCAGGTAGAGTGTGAACGTTGGGTAACATCTTGCAAGGGGTTTGAAATGCTTCTCTGTAAGCAAACAGCTTCAAATGTGAAGTTTGGGATTGGGTATAATCACACTGAACCTCCTACATATTTTACTCCCAAGACAGAAGTAGAATCTGAAGGTGAAATCAATTCCCAAAGCACATCAAGAAGTCTTCATCATCATAAGAGGTATGACAACAACAGGAAGGCCCTCATCATCATAAGAGTTCAAGGACAGCAAGAAGTCTTCAATTTTCAGACCTTGGACTACTATGAAGGTCTGGATCTAGTCAACATGCCACTTGTCAACCCAAGCCAATCAGACAAGCTGACAGACTGGCTAAAAGAATCCAAGACAGGATCACTGCAGAGTTCAGCTTAAGAAGGAGACTTAGGCAATCAGGCAATGTCATCGGTCAACTGGATGTTAAGGCAGACCCTAAGATTAGCTTCATAAGGGAAACCTTGACTGAAGGCCCAATGACAGAACCTGAGAGCCCTGTCTCATCATCGCCAACTGCTGCAGAGATCCATATTCCTTCTGAGACACCTGCTGGTGAAGGTGCTTCTCAACCTCTCTCTGGCCTGAGCTCAGATGCTGCAATGAGCAATGAAGGTCAAAGCTCTCTCCACCTTGAGTCGCAAAGGTCTGTGAGTGACAAAGGGAAAAGAAAGATGACATCTGAGGAGATTAAGGAGGAGGAGAGAGAAGAAAAGGAGGCTAAGGGGAGAAAGTTCCTCTGTTGAGTATCCAAGACTCATGGAGTCTGCAATCAGGGCTGCCCCCAGATCAGATACTCAGAATGATGAGTTAAGGGCAGTCAGGATTAACTATCTGCAGACTAGGAACTATGACATAGATAGTGTCATTTCTCTGCCCTTGGATGAATTGAATGCACTGGTTGACCTGGAAATGTCAAGAGAGAAGAAGGAGGCAGAAGATGCAGAACTCCTAGTACAAGTCAAAGAAGAGAGTAGAAGAAAAAGACTATACAAAGGTATGCCTACCCTCTCACCAGTTCAAGAAAGTCTTGAACAAGAGGATGTGGCTCAACAAGAACCTCAGGTAGATAAGGAAGAAGAAAGAATCAAGATGATTAACTACCTGAGTGCCACAGGCTCTATCAGGCATATGCACTCCTTCCCTTACCTTATGACTATATTGAGTTTGAGTACTTAAAACAACTTGAGCTTGAGCTAGTCAAGGAAAGAAAGACAACAAGAAGAAGCTAAGCGAAGAAGCTGCAAAATCAAGAGCCATCATCAAAAGAGCATGAAGAAGTCTGCTGATAGGCAGAGGATGATGAGCTTCTTGAAGCTGTATGGATTCTCCGGAAGGAGACTTGGACCCATGTCTCTATCCACTATGGATGAGCATATCAGGGTAATCAAGCAGAAGATTAACAGTGGAGAGCTCACTGACTTACACTCCACTCCAAGTCAGGCCCCACCTGAAGTGGAGGTTAAGGTTGAACAACCAGACACAACACAACCGGACCTCCTGCTAATGCTCAGCAAGCTTCATCTTCTGATCCACAGCAGGGTCAACCTCCCTCTCCGTCTGAACCTAAGAGAGAGGAAGTCCCAACTGAGAAAGACAGTGAAGATCAATCTGGTGCTACAGGCTAGTCTTCTCAATAAAATTTGGAAAAAGAAAGAAGAGGATGGCTTCTAGACCAAAGTCTAAGAAGAAGAAGCCTGCATCCCCTTCTAAACCTCAAGATGAATCAGAACAGCCTGAGGATGTGCAGCCAGAGGATGCTACACCAACTCCAATTCAAACAGCTCCTCTAGCATCAGGAAGACCCATCTTGTCTTGGACATACACCACAAATCCGGAAAGATGGCATGTTATTAGAGATCAAGGCATTGAAGACATTTATACATGGCAAGATATGTTTCAGTTGCCTCTGCATGACCTCTTTGACATGAGAAGACACTTTGACAGCCTAAAGAATCCTGATCATCTTATGAAGAAAGGAATGGTGATCATCCTAATAAGGACTGTTAATATCTAAAGTTTTTAAAGTGTTTTGATAGGATCAGCCTAGGGGGAGTTTGTAGAGATTAATGAAGAGGTTGATGCAACCTAAACATCTTTAGTCTTTCTTGCATGCTGTACAAGTGCATTAAAGAAGAAGCTTAGGAAGTTTCACATATGAAGTCTTTCGAAGCCTCAAAGACAAAGTCTTCCGAAGCTTCAAGTTCATGAAGACAGATTTCTTCCAAAGACTTTTAGTAACATGCTTTATGATGTACTGTTCCATAAAGATGGACACCTTTCCGTTGGGCCTCTGCAAGTCATCAACTTACTGGTTTGGTGAAAAGGTCCATGCTTTTAGTAACTGTACATTGAGGTCTTGAGTCTGAACTTTCTACTTTATGTACTTTATCATTTTTGTAATAGATAAGGATGTGAGTTATGGCATGTCATAGTCACAAGTCAAAAGGCAATCTGCCTTTTGACTCTACAATTGATTTTGTTTGTGTCTAGTCAATCTATCCAGCTGGCTTTCAAAGTATAGCCGGCTGTAGGATGTAGTATAAGTATCTCATGTTCTTGATCTTTCGAATATGCTTTGTAACACTTGTAATAGAACATAGAGAAGGGAATATACTACATTCTTGAAAACCAAACACTGTGTTCGTTGTGTTCTTGTCTCCTACATTACTTGTGTTCTTAGTATCTCAACACTTGGTTAATCCAGTTTACTGTTTGATTAAAGTTTAGTTAATCTCCACTTTATGTTGTTGTGTTGTAACTAACCCTTCAACAATCCTGCACACCCTCTATCACCAAATCAACCACAAACACCCCAATCACAATCACTAGCCAGCCAAGATACTCAGACAATCTCTCCTATTCACCCTTTTCATCAAATCATTCTCCAATCATAAAAAAGCAATCCACTGAGAGCTTTTACACAGGGGAAACAGTCTTAGCCTCACAAGCCAATACTATTCAATTATCACTAACCAAGACTGAATCCCTTGTTCATTCAAATAATACAGAACTAGTCTCTCTAGTCATTATCCATCAGCAACAACAACAACCACATCAAGAACAAGCAGAGAAAGTAGTTGAGTCAAGTTCAAGATCAGCTAGTGTAGCACCTAAATATGTGAATGATGGTGAGATTGTTTCTCAACATCAAAAGAAGAAGAAGAAGCAAACTATGTGGATGTAATTGGTTATAGTGAAAACGATCTTAGTGATAATGATATCCCAGTGAGAAAAAGTTATCTGGTTGCTAAATACAACATGCTTTTTATGAAGTCAAACTGTAGAAAGCAAAGATTTCAAGAGTTGAAAGGGATGATTAAGGAAAAAGATGATCAGCCGATACAACAAGAAGCAAGAATCAAAAGATTAAAAGAAGATTCTCAATGCAGTAATGAAGTCATTGATTCTCTTCTTCAACAAGAATCAGTAAAGTTGAGTGGGATGAAAATGAGAAGCTGATGCTAAAAATTGATCAAGTAACCGACTCTCTCTCTCTCTCTCTCTCTCTTTGCTCAATCAGCTTTGCTGAAAAGAAAAGAAGAAGAGCTTGAGGAGCTAAAAATGAAAATCTGTGTGTTGGAATCAATGTTGTCTCCTGTAACAAATCAAACAAAAGAAGCTTACGAGACCACAAAGCAAATCATTCAATACAGAAGATAAAGGAAGTACTGGGTTGTGTGAAGAAGGAAGTGATTGAAATACAAGATTCACCCAAAGAGGTTAAAATCTCTTGAATCTTCATCCTTAAAGCCTATGTCTCCTATTGAAACAGAAAGTGATGATGAATGGAATGAGCTCACAAAGGATGAATCTGCCAAAGATCAAAAAGAAGAAATGGCTGATGACCTACTGACCACTAAAGACATACTTGAAGAAAGGCCAAAATCCTTAATGTTTATGACCCTAAGAATCATGGCTTTCGTATGACATGGTGGAAAGGATGAGCATGAGTAAGATGAAAGATGTGTTGAAAGAGTTGAGGGTGGCTAGATTCATGATTCCTAATTGTGATTATGAAGCATTCATAACATTTCAAGCCATTCAAAAAATCAAGAAAGATCTAGGCCACTATGAAACAGCAAAGCTCAGCAAGTACAATATGGTCTGTTGCTACAGGGTCATAACTACAAGGCATATGAGCTTAAGGGAAGAAAAGTTGGTGAACTCAAGAGGATGATGGAGCATGTAATGGCTATTGCTTGACAAGGTGAGATTCAGAACTGCAGCTCCAAACCCATCCTATGAGCAACAAAGCAAACTCCCTACAGAGCTGTAACTGTTGAATCTAAAGATCAGCACAAAGGGAAAGAAAAAACTAATAGAGAGCCACGAGCAGTTATACCTGGTAAAGTGTGGCCTTTGGGTACAACAGTCAGAGAGATTACAGAAGCAAAAATCTACATTGATAGAGCGTATGACCACATCACAACTCCCAGTTCTGTGAAGAAGAAAACAAGATTATGGCCTGAAAATATGATCCAGACTGGGATTGTGCAATCATTAAAAGACAATCTAGAAGAATCCAATACGTCCATGACATAGAAGCATTACTGAGTCTTCTTAAGAGAGATATTAAGATTTCAAGCTTAATGATCTCTAACTATCCAATCCATCCAAAGGGAAGAGACTTTCTGTGTCTGTGGGTAGGATGAAGATAAAATTCATAGATGATATGCTCAAGGAGGCTAAGAGGGATGATACTGAGCACAGAAAGAGAAATCAAGGAAAGAAAAGATAACATCTAAGCCCTCTACTCTTGTAGATGATGAATTGTTAAAGGGGTGGATACAGTACAAGAAACTCAACAACTATAAAAAGTTTTAAGGGAAATCAATAGACATCTCCCATAATAGAATGGGAAATTTTGAGAAAACAAAAGAGTTGGTGCTGCTACGGAATGCTAAAGGGAAGAAAGCTGATAAGATAAGAATTTTTGACCCAGTGGAGATTAAATTGCTTCACCCAAGCTATACATCATATCTACATGACAAATTCTTCCTAAAGCTAAATGATGAAAGAGCACATAATGACCTATGTCTATATGTGCATATGATTTAAGTGATTAACAAATTGAACGCAAAGGCATACAAAAGAAGAAGACATAAAGCTGGACTGCTGAAAGGATCTGCATTTGAAGAAGTTTCAGAACTGAGAATCTCAGAGGAAGATGAGCTGAAATAGTGCATAATGAATGTATAGTGAAAACACTTATTACTGAAGAAGACATTTTGGGCTTAAGTTTTGAGACTTTACAAAGGATATGCAGAATGGATATCAAGTACAAGTACGATGCTCAAAAGGATGTAGTTTCATTCTTCAACAAGAAGATGGTGTCTAGAATGAAGGAACTTTCAGTTTGAAGAGCTAATTACAAGTGTCTAAGCCTAAAGGGGGTATTGTTAGATCTAGGAACTATAGGACTAGATCATTTTGTATAGGCTTAGAACTTTTAATCAATTTTTGTAATGAACAATTGTAATTCATTATTATGTCGTATGCATTATATATAGGTTAACCCATATGTTTATTGATCTGTGTATGATTGCAGGTGCAAACATAATACTTGGTCAATTACTGAATATTGACTAAGTGTAAGAAACATCTACGGATGAGCATTTTTTGTTCTTCTGTAGATATGTTCCTTATAAAATCAATCATCCGAAGATCTTCTGCGGATGAACAACCAACTCTGAAGTCAAAAGTGGAGATTCCTACGGAAGAACAAAGTACCTTTGGAAGAACAAGACTCTTTCGGAAGAACAAGACTCCTTTGGAAGAACAAACATCTACGGAAGACCATATTCCTGCAGAGTCCAAAAATTTTTATTTAACAATACAAGTGTTACAAGTCAACATGACAGCTGTTCGAATCCCAAGAGATCCTATGTTTCTTTAACAGATCCACACGTGCCTATAAATATGGATCTTAGGTTTCACATCAAGAGGCCGACAACAATAAGAAGATACCTGATCACAAACAACCAAACATCAAATCACACAAACACAAACCTAGCAGCGTCACATCAACATCCATACATTCAAACCCATTTTATTTCATTCATGTTTATTCATCTGTAATAATTAACCATGTTTTAATGAAATACATTGAAATAAATATTTTGTTTGATTATTAATTATGTTCTTCTTATTGTGTTCGTCATAATCATTAATCATTATTGTCGATATTGAATTTATTAAAAACAACTAAACAAATTTAATGTTGTTTTCACAAACATTGACTTGACTATAGATTAACATGATAATTCTTGATTGTGATCCTTAGATTCACAAGGCTCTTTGTTCTTTTGAGCTTCCTTGGCTTCACTTCCGAAGCCATTTTCCGTTCAGAAGTATGAGTTTCTTCGAAAGCAACTTAGCTTTGGAAACTAGCTTTACTTTCTCATCACTTGAAACATGTGATAAGGTCCAAATGGAATCCTTCCTTGGTTGCTTCCTTTTTATATATTTGCATACTATGTGCTTGTTGGATTGTAATAACAATCTTTAGCCAAGTGGGTTTGCATACCACACAGTATGCATGTAATGTTAATCTTGGGGATTTTGATGACTGAGATTTCTTAATCTTCTTGTTTCCTCTACAGCCTTCCCCTTTGACTTTTGACCCTTTGACAGGACAGGAGTGTTGGTACCACACTCCTTTCCAGAATTAGACGTTCCTACCACCTGGAATCCAGCTAAAATGAAAACACCTTTTGCTTTAGATCAATCTTCAGCATAGATTCAGCTACCTTCTTGGCAGTTCTTCTTGCTGCCTTTACCCGGTTTCTTTGAGCTTTGGTGGATAGGGGTTGATCATCACAAGTAGAAATGGGTTGATTTACCTGTTTCTTCCCTGTGGTGGTCTTCATGGTTGCATAATTCTTCAACTCATGGGAAGATGGGTCAGCAGATGAGACCTCTTGTACTTCAGTACCACACCTTGGTTGTCTAATAGACTCATAAGAGTGTGGTGGAGCAATCTCATTTGTCCCCAACCCACCTTTGTTTTGATAACAAATTTTTGAGTGGGAGGATAATGCAAGAATGGTTTGGAAATTTTGCTCAGAGATAACATGCTTCTTTGCTTGAGCCTTAGCTATTACTAGCTTGACTTGATCGGTAATTAACTTGGATATTAAAGCCTTGATTTGAGTCCTGTAGTTAGTGTGCTCATGTTTTAAAGAAGATACTGTTTTTTCTAACTCCTCAATTTTGTTTTGATAGTTAGATTCAGCCTTTTTAAAATCAGCTTTTAAGATATTCAAGGACTCAATATCGGATTTAATTTCCATGTTATAGTCCTGGTACATTTTAACCTTAGCAATACACGCTGGAGTATAGAGATGATCATATACCATAGAGTTGTCTGTTTCGGCCATAAGTGCTTGAGCAGGGGTGACATCTTGTACCATAAAGCTCCAATCAACTTCTTATGCCACAACAGCAGTTTTAGTTGATTTTCAGCAGCTTTAGGTGTTGAAGGATATGAGGAGGCATGAGTAGATCCCGGGTTTGATTTGGGAGCTTTGCATTCCCTTGCAAAATGGCCCAAATGGTTATAGTTGTAACATTTGGCCTTGGCTTTGTCAAACCTAAACTTGCTGCTAGTTGGGTTTTAAGGGAACTGCCTTCCAGTTCTTTTGAAGAACCTCTTCACCTGGTAGGTTAACAGAGCTATTTGTTGGACTATGTCCATGTATTTCACATCATCTAGACTGAAACACTCCAGATCTTCAAAACAGAACTGAAAATCATTATAGTGTCCACTCCCTGAGACAAAAGCACAGCTTTCTTGAAAGGGACTGGACTGAGCCTGTTAAGACCTTGGAGTCTCAGGGAATGTGATGTAAGGCACAGAAGAGTTGGATGACTGATGGGTATATGACAGATACTGCTGAGGTTGAGGGGGGGTCTTGAGCCTTTAGCAACCATGAGAGTGTTGCTAACAGAAAGGCTTGAAGGTTTGCTTCCTTGACGGCCACTCTTCTTCTCCATTTCTACCGGTATCCATCTAGAATGTCGTATAGCTCAATCATGGTGAGGGTGTTTAGATTCTCTGACCTCTTGATGGAGACATAGTAGAACGTCCACTCATTGGGGAGTGAACTCATATATTTTCTTGTGAGGTCTCTCAATTCAGGAGCCATTCCCACCGACTGAAGGGAAGAGATAAGATCCATATACCTAAAGTATTGCTGGTGCAAGGTCTCTTCAGCAATATGAGTAAAGTTCTCAAATTTTTGCTTCATAAATCTTTCTTTGAGTCGTTGGAGTAGGAGTACATGAGGGTTAAAGCATCAATAGTTCTTGGCTATCGGAATTTTCAAACCCTACCATAATAGAGTTGGCAATTGTAGTCATCAAAACAGTCATTGCCTTCTCATCAATATCTATCCGCTTGAGATCTTCTTCAGAGTAGTCTTCTATAGCCTTCTCTACCATGGAACCTCCTCCAGCAGGTGAAGCCACCTTTGGCTTGTAAGGACCATTGGCAATAGATTTCCACATGCGGCTGTCTTGATATCTAAGGAACACTTCTATGCGTCTGCTCCATTTTCTAAAGTTTTCTGGGGTGATGATGGGTGCTTTGGTCATCGTTCTCATTTCACATTTAGATTTCTGGTTAAGGGCCATGTTTGAGTGTAGTGAGAGAGTGAGTGAACAAGAGATTGATTAGGATGGTTAGATCGCACAATCAAGAGCCTAAGAAGCTCTTATACCAATTGCAGGATTGGTTTTTGTATTCAATACAAGTATTTCTCTCAAACTCACTAATGAACACTCAAGAAGCAGAGTTCTTCTAAGAGTTTATTATAATATACTAAGTAACAGAAAGAAAACACAAGAGAATGATTTCAAGATACTTGTATATATTACTTCTCAACTCAAAGTATTACAAGACTTTACAAGCTTACTAGAAGAGTTACAATGAGAAACTATATATATACTACCTACAGCCGGATATACTTTGGTACTAGCTGGAATCCTATGACTAAAGCAAATATAACAAAGCTATAGTTAAGGTAACTTAGATAATGTCTTATCTAAGATATGGTAGTCATGACATGTCCATGACTTACCTTTTGTCACCAACTAAAGTTGGCAACTATACTAACAATAAAGTTAAACAGCGGAATAAAGTATGCTCAACTAAATGGCCTTTTGGGAAAAGGCCATAAAGTATCAGAGGTCTGCAGCGGAGTGTTAAAGACATCATACTTATGTCCATTGATTCATAGTAGGTACTTTCGAAGGTTAACTGGCTTCGGAAGAACTTGTTCTTCCAAAACCACTTATACTTCAGAAGTGACTACTTCTTCCTAGGCTTCCTTGGACTTCATTCTTCGCAGTTGTAGTCTTCATTTTTTAAGTGTTGAACTCTTGGAAGAGCAGAGACTTGGTCTTCGGAAGTTGAAGCTTGTCTTCGAAAGTTCAGCTATACCTTCGAAAGTGCTGAACTTGTCTTCGGAAGAACTTCATTAGTTGTATGCAAAATACTTTAAGTGTTTAGTTTTGGTTGCACCAGCCTTCTTCTTGATCAAAACAATGATATATATATATATATATATATATATATATATATATACATATTATATATAATATATATATATATATAATATATATATATATACATTATACATATATACATATATATATATATACATATATACATATATACATATATATATATATATATATATATATACATATATACATATATAGGTATATATATACGTATATAAATCTACAATGTATATATATATATATGTATATATATATATATATGTATGTATATATATATATATACACACAATATATATATACTAGATTTAGTAGAGTCATGTACTACATAGATTTAATAAATAATATATTAATATAGTAAAAGTGATATCAACTTTTTAAAATTTTATTTTTAATTTTTTTTCAAAAATAAAAATTTGGTTATAGAACAAACCGATAAAAATGTCATTTTTTAAAATTTTCTTATTATAACTCCTAAATTTAATAATTTATGGTTTAAAAATTGACTTTTTTAAAAATAATAATTTTAAAATATTTCATATCTTTAAAATAATTTTATGCTTTAGAGCAAATTGTATTATTTTATAAAAAAATATATTTATTTAGATATAGCATTAATAAATAATTTCTCTATAATAATAAATTTAAAAAGTGTTAAACAATATTTTTAGTTTAAAGTTAATATTTAATAGAAAAGAGAGGCATAAAAATTTTAGTGAGGATGATTATAGTATTGTGACGTGTCATCCCAAGTTAATATTTTATTAGAATACTACATTTAGTAAATCCGTGTATTACACGAGTTGAATAAAAAATATTATATAAAATAGATATTATTAATAAAATAAGAGTAAATTACATTTTTCATCCTTTAACTTTGTAGCAAATTTCAGAGATTGTTCTTAAACTAAGGAAATTACAGTAATTGTCCTTACGTTTTAAATTTCGTTACACGTTTAGTCCTTTCCTCTAACGGACGTTAAAATTTCCAGTTAAGTTCAGTCATGCCATGCACATGAGGGCAATTTTGTCATTTAACCTAATTAATTTACAAATTAAATAAACAAACTGAAAGAAACAAAAAAAATATAAAAAACTCATCAATATCTCTCTACTCTATTTCTTTCATAAATATACATACATACATATATACATACAGCTACCACCTGTAACCACCATTGGCATGTCCTGTACTACCACCACCACTAGCCACCACTAGCCATCATCGTAGCCACCACGGCAGCTACCATCGGCAGCGACCAACGTAGCCACCACCGCAACCACCACCGACGGCCACCATTGAAGCCACCACCGAAGCCGCCGCCACCTCCGGTCACAACCGTCGTGAGACTCTTGAACCACCAAAAAACAGATCTAACCACCACAACCACCATGAATCCCTTGAAGCAGCCTCCCACTCAACTCATCCCCACCCCACCCTACACAATTATCCCAACTACCATCGGCGGCAACCACCACCGCTAGCCACCACCGCTAGTTACCATCGTAACCACCACCACAACTACCACCGGCAGTGACCAACGTAGACACCACCGCAACCACCACCGACGGCCCACATTGAAGCCACCACCGAAGCCACTACCACCTCCGGTCACAACCGCCATGAGCCTTTTGAACCACCAAAAAACAGATAACCACCACAACCACCATGAATCCCTGAAGCAGCCTCCCACTCAACTCATCCCCACCCCACCCTACACCATTATCCCCAACTACCATCAGCCGCAACCACCACTGGCAGCCACTAACGTAGCCACCACACCACCACCGACGACCACCATTGAAGCCACCACCGAAGCCGCTACCACCTCCGGTCACAACCGCCATTGAAGGATAAATAGAGAAAGAGATGGTGTAGGGTGGGTGAGGTGGGTGGGTTTTAGTATTTATGTATTTTTCTTTTAATAAGGTTAAAAAGATCATTTACCCTATGTGCATGGCATGTGACTAAACTTAACTAGAAATTTTAATGCACATTAGAGGAAAGGAGTAAACGTGTAATGAAATTAAACGTAAAGGGAAATTACTGTAATTTCCTTATTAAGGACAATCTCTGAAATTTGCTATAAAGTTAAAGGATGAAAATATAATTTACTTATAAAATAACATTTTAAGATAAGATATGATTGAAAATATAAGTAATAAAATATGATATCATCCATTAGACTTTTGTTTTTAAACTATTTTAAATAAAATTAAATATTCTGTTTCAAAGCAACCAATACTTTTAAGAAAATGTCATGTTAAAATTTTCTTATTATAACTTCTAGTTTTAATTATTTTTGTTATAAAAGTTATACATTTTAAAAAACACTATCTTTAAATATTTTGTATTTTATAAAAGGTTTGATATTTTAAATATATTATTTAATAGCATTTGTTTTTTAAAAATAACATTAAAAATTCTTTCTTAATTTATTAAAAATATATTTTTAATCTAAAAAGACGTAAATAATATTTTTTGTAATTAATGTGGTTTTATATATCTATAACCTCTAATAAAACAAGGTTTTTTTACACTTATCATTCTTTTAAACCATGTTTTTTACACTTGTTATTTTTCTAGATATTCACATATCAATTTTCCCTCAAAAAGGGTATTATAGTAATTTAAATACTTTTATAAATTTCTCTCTTATTAATGTAAATTCTATTAATTGTTATTTTTCTCTCCCTTATCTAATTTTTTTTTAAATTAAATTATTTTTTTAAGTAGATTTTATTAAAGGAAATTAGAAATCACATCTTTTAATTACAATCTAAAATAAAAACTAAAGTTTATATAATATGAAATTTTCTAAAACACTAAACATATTTTAAAAAAAATATTTTAAATCGTTTTGCTTTAAAACAAAAATTATAAACATGTGAAATATTTTAAAACAGTATTTTTAAACACAACCAGAAAAATACAAACCAGGTTTTTTTTTAAAACAATAGTTTTATAAAAATATTTTTTATAAAAAAATCTTAAAACGAATGTTCAAAAATAAAACTATTTACATAAGAGAGTAAAAAAATGGTATAATGTTTTATTTCTTAAACTATTACGTATATATATTTTTAATTTATAATAAAATATTATACTATACCTATTCATGTTTATTTTACATATATATTTTACATTAAAATTTAATCTGTTATTTAATGATTTTTTAGCTATCTATTATCTATCAAAAACCAAACTAAGTGTGAAACAATCGTAAACTTCATTATACTTACTTTCACATTTCTCTATTATTAATAATACTATATTATTACTCATACCATTTTCAAATTAAAAAATATATATTTAATAAATTAAGAATATTTTTTATTAAAATAATTTTTTAAAAAAAAAAAATTATAAAAAACAGAATACAACAAAATTAAAAAAAAATCATTTATTTTAAAGAAATTATTTAAAATTACATTTTTTTATAAAAACAAAAGTTTAAGAAAAATACCTTAGTGTTATTTACTTAATTAGTTATTTACGTAAGTATAATCACATTTTATTTATCAAGCATGATTTATAATGTATAAGTTTTATTAATAATTATTTAATATTTTATTTATTCAATCCATATATTACATGGGAACTAACATACTACTCTAATAAATATAGTTTGAGTTGACCCTTCTACACAATATTAAACCTCCTAAGTCTAATTTTTTCGCTTTGTCTCATATAATTTTATACATTACTACTAATTATATTATTTATTTTTTATGATTAAAATAGTTTTAATAAATAAGAAAGAGTTCTTTTTATAAATGTGATTTCTAAAGAAACAATATTTTGTATAACATAAGTAATTTTTTAAAACATAAAAGTTTTCTTAAGAATACAAAATATTTAAAATAAGTGTTTTTATAAATTAATTTTTTTATAAACCATAAAAATTAAAAATTCAAATTATAATAAGAAACTTTTAGAAAATGACATTTTTTTGAAAATGTTTTGATTTATAACGAATTTTTTGAATTTTTTTAGATTAAAAAATTAAAACAAAAGTTGAAAGAAAATAATATTATTATTTATTACTTATAATACTTAATTATATATAATTTTAATCATATCATATTTAAAATATCATATTATAATTAATAATTTTTTATTACTAATTATTTGATATTTTATTTATTCAACCGTGTAATACACAAAATATTAACCTAGTTTAATATGAGAAAAGCAGAAAAATTTTGGTTACCAGATGTGTAATCTTACCACAATCTTCCTAGTTATCCTTTTATTATAGTAGGAAAATGAAAATAAAGATAGTCACAATATTTGATTACTTGATTACAACAATTCCGAAAACATAAACTCATAAGATTATAAGCAATGTTCTGCGTACACGTAAACACGTCTAATAGATTCATAATATGATAGCTTACGAAGCACATATTATAAAAGAAATAGTAAAACATGGTTAATTTGGGCAAAAATCTCACCATTCTTCCAACTATAACACACACCCCTTGACTAAACACTAAATAAGTCTTTTAGTCCCATGTGACTCGGTATGCGAACGCAAATTAATAATTAGCACAAGGGGCGTTAGGACAGTTAAACAAAAACGTAAGCAATAGAACAAAATCGTCTAATTTAGACCAACAGTTCCAGCCTCGGTTGTGTTGTCTTCAATATGGCATGTACCACATTGGCCGCCTGGCTCTTGGAAACCTTCTGCAGCATAACAATATATGTATGTTAGCTTCCAAAAGAATAAAACATAGAACTGTTTAATCTCTAGCGGGTCAAAACAACCAAATAATTTTTTAGAGAGACAAAAAAGGCCAAACAGTCGAGTGAATCTAGGTAGTGTTTGGCTTGCTGTTACACAATGCTAAGGGCTGGAACTTGTAGGTTCCATTCATGATTTTGAAACACCTAACTTCCAACCAAGGTATCACACTCATTCCCATAAACCAAGGTATCTTTCCTACCGCATAATTACTACAATAAAAGAGATTATTTGAATTTCTGGTGCGTACCCATAACCATATGGAGAATAGAATGGTGGGCCAGGCATGTAAGGCCTTCGTGAGCGGAACCCGAAGTATGGGTTTGGACGCCTTCCTCTGAATTGCTTCATGCCAGGAATATTGGTCCGTTTAGCAGCAACCTGCACAAATCAACACCGACATTTACCAATGAGAAATGAATACAAGAATGTCAAAGTATGTTAAACAGGAAACAATAGATATAATTAAGACCTTAAGTTGACGGCCATGCAATTCTGATTCATTCAAAAGCAAAGAATTTTGAACAGATTCAGGTTCCACGAATTCCACGTATGCAAAACCTTTTGGTTGACCAAATTTGTCTGTTATATTGTCACCCTGTTTACAGTTCCACATGACTGAAAATGTTGCTGAACCTCTTCAGGGGTACATGCATAGTCTACCTGAAGTTCATTAGTAAAAAGAAATTAAAGGACAAAAACACAATAACACATGGATATACAATATGCTATTTATGTCTTCTTAGGCATACAAAATCACATGTCCTCAATATTGCCTCTAAGTTTCTGGGAAGAATACAGAATTCTTCACAAATCAATTACTAAAAATAGTAATAATTGTACCAAATAATTGGTCTTGTTCTAGCACACTTTGTCACATTTATAAAAAACAGGATCATAAATCTTACATTACCGACATATATAGAACGGGAATCAACTCTTCCTTCTCAGCCTGTGTAGCAGAAGCACTGGGATCTTCTAGCAATTCCAAATATTTGAAAAAAAATAAAGAGGATGTCAACCAAATGAAATAAATAGAACTGATGAATTACAAATATTGTAAAAGTAAGAACAGGGTAATCCTGCAAACAGAGAGCACCAGAAATGATTGTAGATGAAAATATTGTGACTAATAGAATCTATATGTGAAAGAAGACAAAATCTCTAGGAAAACATAAGTATATAGTACAAAGCTTGATAAAAAAATTCTTCAAGCAATGGTAAATGCAAGGCCCTTGATAACCTTTAGCATTAGAAATTATTTAGTACAATTAGAGATCCTACAACAAGAAATATTTATATAAACTGAAAAAGTAAAACTCACAATATACACTCTTTTACTATAAACCACTAAATTAGTTTACTCTGTTCAAGCATGACCCAAACAGTATGTCTGCATGGATGCTCAAGTGTTCATGTGCATAAAGTGGATTTGAATACGTTTCTACACATGGTGCATGTTTCCTTTGTTTCAGTGTAGTTTGTTAGGTGAATAATGAGTCAACCTGTTTACCCTGTTGCACATTGTTTATGTTAGTTAGTTGAGTTTTTTCATGGGTTGTTTGTGTGATTTAAAGCTCTTTGTAATCTGCTTTATGCATCACGTTCAAAGTATTTGAAAATCACTTGAGTTCTACATTGTTCTTGAGTATATTGTTCTCTTAAATACCAACATACTCTTCTCCCTTGTAACTTCCCAAGTTCTGGGTTTTCATTTTAGAAAACAAATAATCAATGAATGTCAATCTTCTAGAAAAATAATAAGACATGGTCTGAAAGCGTATATATACATACACGAGTAGAGTGATCCCGAATTTTTGAGATAAATCTGTATACTCAGCAGAGAAGCTATGAATTTCTTGTGAAAGGGTAAAAAACCCTCTCAAATCCTGAATTCCTTTTCAGGCAGATACATTGATTCTGCTACATCATCTCGATTTGCCAGTTGGTAAGTGATTGGTTAAGCCTGCCTTTGTCTGCTTTTATTTTCAGCTGGAAGAACTTGCAGCCTTTGACATAAGATAGTATTCCTCTTTTCACATGCTGAACTTTTAGCAGATATAATATTGTTGACCCCCAACCCACGTAAAAAAAGCACACACACAAGACACCGCCGGTAAGCACAAAAAAGGTGTGCATTTTATGTCAATTTGAATGTGAAATAAGAGAAGTTAAACTAAGTAACCTTTTTTTTGTTTCTATCAAAAGTGACTCACCACTGTTGTTTATATAAAAAAGAAGAAACCATACAAAAACTAAACCAAGTACTTCTTTAAAACAAACAGCAGCAAAAACTACCACCACACATGATTCTATGATGTCTATGATGATATAATTGCAAGCTACAGAGATTACGCATTGGGGCATTCATATCATCATTTGTAATATCAAGTCCAAAAGCATTGATTCTCGATCAAATAGCCATATATACAACAACTATGTGACACAATTCAACAAATGTATCTCCCTCTAAACCATATAGCAGCACTTAACTACCCCTAAACCCTCTCCAATAAACAGCATCCCAATTCTCACAATTATAATAAGACAAATTAAATTAAAAATGTAAATATAGAAATTAGAGATGATACCTTGAACCGAGCCCATCTCCTTCTCAACTTTGGCCTGCATTTCACGTAGCGCTCCCGCCTCCTCTTCAATCTCCTTCAGTCTCTTTTTCATATCCTCCAAATCCTGCATTTACCAAAGCAACACAATCAATCAATCATCAATACATGCATAGAGCAATGAGTTAATGGAAACAGAAGCTATTATTTATTACCTTGGAGTTGTTGTGTTGAAGGTCTTCGGGTTCGTCCCTTGAGATGTCGAAATCGGTGTCCATCTCGGCTTCGTCCGGAATCTCTCCGCCGTAAACCTCGTGTTCTTGATCTTGCTCCGCCGTGTGATCCATGTGTTGTGTTTTGTTGTGATCTCTGATTAAGCGGATCACACTGATGAAGTGCGATTGTGTCAATTGGGGTGGGGGTGGGGGTGGGGGGAATTAGGGTTCTGTTCTGTAGGGTTTTATCACCTGCCGATGAAACTGATTCAACTGCGGGTTAGGGTTGAGGTATATCAAACCAAACACCATTTTTACTAAATTTAATGAGTGACTTAATTATAGGATTGGGTGTTTTCTTTTGGGAAAATTACTCATAGGTCATTTAAAATATTTTTATATATAATCAATGTATTGTTCAAGTGGTATTTTCAAAAAACATATTTTTTATCTGGGAGATACGTTTGTGATATATGTCTCCCGTGGTATCGCCAGAGATAATTTTTTTAATAATTTTATTGTCAGAGATCCGTCGGAGATACATCACTTATTATGTATTGCCCAATTTTTTACAAAAAAAAATACAAAATTTGAATTTCTTTTAAAATAATTCATTAAGCAAATACTATTCTTTTAAATCTTAAAAACTTGGTTTTTAATGAAATTGTATCTATAAATACTATACATTTTTTACTCCATTCACGATCCAGCATCATTCTTTGTTTTTTACTCATACATCATAAATAAACAACAATATCATTATCAACCGGTTACTAACCATCAAGTTGGATCATAGAAAATGGTGGCACCCAAAGAATTAATTTGAAATTTTAAAATGTGCAGACAAATGATGTATAAAAGATTTTTCTTTAAATAAATATACTTGCAATATTTTTTAAATATTTTATACATACTTGTACTAGTTTTTTTTTTGAAATGGGCGATACATGAGGGACGGTGTATCTCTGGCCGGAGACACAAGGGCGATACAGGAGATACGGTAATCTCTGGCTGGTTATATATAATTATTATTCTTCTTTTTTTTAATTTCGAGCAATACACTAGTGATACCACACGTATTGGTATCGCGGAAGCCATAAAGCTAGCGATACCACATGCATTGGTATCGCTAGATAGAGATATTTGGACACTTGTCATAATCTGATTCGTTGAATATTTAGGTTTTTTCAAAGTCAATGGTTATTATTGTCAATTTGATTGGTCATATGGCTATATTAGAAATTTTCCCTTTTCTTTTTTACAATGTTTTCACGCCCGGTTTGGATCGGCTGGTCTGGCAGGTCCGACCGGGAATCGGCAAGGTTAACGGTCTGGTTGTATGTGAATCGTTTTCTGTTGAGATAACTGGCCGGTCAAAAGTGATCTTAAGATCGGACCGGTGAGCCGGGTGACCGGTCGAACCATATTTCTTTATTTCTCGGACCATCGTTATCATTTTCTCGTCGGGAGTTGAAACAGCAACCTAGATCTGACCAGAAGTATCTTTAGCGGCTGATTCTATATGATGTTCGACAAGAAAACGACAACAGAAGATTGAACAAGTGGAGGTTGAGATGCACTTTTGAAACAACAATGGAGGCTTGAGAAAAGTAGAAGGATGAAAGGAAGAAGATGGAAGGTTTTCATTACTTTATAAATTTTTAAAGCTAAAAGCAAATAAAAAAAATTAGGAAATGGAGAAGTTAAGTAAAAAATTATGATACTTATTAATAATTAATTTGTTATTATTATTAATTTGTTTATTAAAATAATAACCCATATAAAATTATTATCTACTATTTATTCTTATTTTTATTGAATATGTATTTTTATAAACTACAAATATATTATAAACTATTTTGATTCTTTAATCCGGTCCGACCAGTCCGACCGGTTCAACCAGTGAACAAGTACATGTCTGGTTTGTTGTTCGAACCGGTTACGAAAACATGTTTTTTAAGATATATGTTGGACCAAAAGAACCAATGAGCCAAGATCAGAAAACCTCTAAGTCCCACATGATATCACAACAACTGCTGAAGGCTTCATCAGCAGTTTGACAAGTGCTGAAGACTTCAACAGCTGAAGATCAAGTACTGAAGACTTCAACAGTTGAAGACTAAAGTGCTGAAGCTCAACAGCTGAAGAATACAAGTGCTGAAGCTGAAGACCAAAGTACTGAAGTACAACAGCTGAAGAGTCCACAAGTGCTGAAGATCAACAACTGATGTACAAAGACTGAAGACATCAGCTGATGACATCTACTGAAGTCATCAGCTGATGAAACGTCTGAAGTTCAAGTCTGAAGACCAAGTGCTGAAGTTTCAGTAGTTTGTCACAACAGCTTAAGAGTACTTCTTAGTAGTTGTGATATCAGTAGTTTTATATTTTACTTTCAGTAGGTTGTAAAACGACTGAAGAGATTGTTCTGAGTCGTTGTGTTTCAATAGTTTCTTTTCAGAAGTTATTTTCAGTAGTTGTAGTAATCTGATAACACTTAGTATTTTTGTTAAGAAGATGTCAGTGTTTGACATCTTCAGTAGTTGTTTTCAGTTGTTTAAATAATTCTGTTAGATGTCACTATCAAGTGGACATCAGCAGACGTCACATCTACTATCTAAGGAATGTTCCACCACGACATTCCTATATAAGGGATGATTGACCTAATTGTATGTGTGACACTTTTTGCCACCACGAAAGCGTGTGATTGAATGAAATATTCTTTTTGCAGAACTTCTCTTTCTCTCTATAACTAATTTGTTCATTGCAATATCTTTGGTATTCTTGCTCGATTTTATGTTTGCTAGCCAGTATTCTATATCTTGCTGAAATCATTCGAATCACGATCAACTAGATGCTGAGATCCTATCAAATGGTATCAGAGCTGGTTAATCATTGATCGATCTAACAATTGATCATTGAAACTGCTCATTTCTCTAAGTTTAATCGAACTAGCAAATTCGCACGAATCTGTTATAGAGATGAAGTTCTGTCGCTTTTGGCTATTTTAATTGAGGTTCTTAGTGGTTTTGAGCTAAATTTGTTTTGCTTATTTTGAATTTGTCTAAATTTTCTAAAATGACTACTTCCTGCCATAGATCCTCACATATGGCTCCTCAACCAAGCCTCCATGGGTTAGGAGTGAGTATAACATATGGCAACGACGAATGCTCCATCACCTGTTGTTAACAGCTCAGGTTGTTGGACATCAGTGGTACATGGTCCAAACAGCCTATGGTGAATAACCGAAACCAATCAAATGGTTCCAAAAGGAGGGAGCAATACTCAGATGAGGATAAGAAATTGTTTGAATTGATGCAAAAGCCCATGGAATTCTGGCCATGGCACTGCCCAATGAAATCTATTCTGGCTAATGCATTATGAAACTGCCCATGACCTCTGGAATGCCTTGAAAGAACAATTTGGAGGAACAGATGAGGTCTTGGCAAATAATAGAGAAATTCTTGCCCAACAATATGAGACATTCTCTCATAGGAAGGGTGAGACACTGACTCAACAGTTTGAGCGGTCTCTTGTTTGATCTCTGAATTAAAAATGGTCAAACATGAGTACACCAATAGCAGATGAATACAGATTTCTCAGATCACTGCCTGAGAGATGGGACACATATACTATTGTCCTACGCTCCAGTGCAAATTTGGACAAACTATCTCTCACCAACCATGGGAAATGCTCACATTTGAGAGAGAGATAGAACAGAAACGAAAACTGTCATATCTGGAAAGCTCACTGATGACTTTGTACCAGGAAACACTGCCTTGGTTGGCCATGAGTCAGAATATGCTTCATCTGAATACCAGTATGATGAGCTATTGATTTCTCTTCAACACTTCTGATTCTGCATTTGTGAGTGTGATAGTCAGTTTACTGGGTGTAATAATGACAATCTATGCTTCATCATGGATGATCTCAAGGGGATTGCTGATGATGACTTAGATGAGATGGATATTTTGAGCCAATGGCCTTGATAAATATAGATCTCAAAAGTTCTACAAAAGAACTGGAAGAAAGTTCCCAGGACTCTCTGGCAAAACCAAAGTTGGTTTTGACAAGAGTAAGTTGAGGTGTCACAAATGCCACAGGCTTGGACACTTTGCTAGAGAATGTAGATCATCTGGATCTAATTCTTCTGCACCCTTTGTGATTTCCCTGGCAATAGTCAACAACACAGAGGGCAACATCCTGTCAATTCTGGTCATCATTCTCAACCACAATCTCCTGCATATTTTGTTCCTCAGGGCCAATGCCATATCCTTACCTTGTTATTACATGCCACAAACCAGTCAGGTTCAAGCACCCATTGCTCAACAACCACATGCTCTTCCTGAGCCTCAACCATCTCATCTCATCAACCTCTCTCACCTCAACAACACAGCTTCTTCACCCCTGGAGTTGTTGACTGGAGCAGTTTACCAGATGACATGTTTGGTCATGAACAACTGTTCACAGGTGCTGGTCAACATGGTGGTGACAGTCCTTTGGGAATCTGGCACTTATGGCTCTGGAGTCTGCAGATGGATCATCCTCAAATGCCTCTTCATCACAGGTATCACAGGTATCCTCTGAGGCTAAGGCCAAATTATGTTTGAAACATGCATAGCAGCATTTGCCTCTATTAGAGAAGCAATGTAGCTTTAATTAATAAGAACATAGAGCTAGAAAAGATCATTTCCAAAAGAAAAGCTGAGTTTGAGTCTATGCTTAAAGAGAAAAATGATGAGATTTATAAACTTAAATGCCAAATCACTGATGATAAGGCTAGGAAGAGGTACTTTTAGAAAAGTACAAAGACCTCAAAGAAACCCTTGCAGTCACCCAAGTAGAGTGTGATCGATGGGTACAATCATGCAAAGGTTTGAAATGCTTCTTAGTAAGCAATCTGCTTCCAATGTGAAGTTTGGCATTGGTTATAATCACACTGCTCCTCCTACAGATTTTGCTTAAAGAGCAGAAGTGAAATCTGATGGAGAAAGCAATAACCAATCCACCTCATCATGTGATTCACTTTCTGATAGAGCACCATCAGAAGTTGAAGTTAGTATTATTCCCTCGTTGAACCTATCAGTGATCTTGATGGTTCAAATACTGACACTCACATGATCAAAGAGTTGATCAACTCAGGAGTTATTTCTGGAAGTCCTGAAAGGACTGGAGAGCAAGATTTAACACCTGAAGTTCAAACTCCAACTACTGTCAGCACTGAAGAGAAGAAAACTGTCAGTAGAAAGGGTTTGAAGACTACTAAGAGGAAGTCAAGAAAGCAAATAGTGCTTCCAAAGTGCTGAAGAACAAGTCTTCAGTAGTTTCATTCTCTTTAGTTGATGATCAACATAAGATGAAGAAGAAACCATGTAAAATATGTGTTTGTTCAATCATCTTACAGATGATTGTTGGTACAAAAGAGGATCCAAACTCAAACATAAAGAGGAAATTAAAGAGAAAATGGTTAAAATGAAAACTGAGTTTGAAGCCACATTTGTACCAGCAACATCAAATCCTGTAACCCTTAAGTCCAAAAAGAAATCCAAAAGGAAGGGGTTAAAAGGTAACAGCTGAGATTGCTCAAAAGAAGAAGGTGCAACATAGGAACTTATCAAACTCCAATGCCAATGTGTCTGAAGAGCTGAAGCTTTATCACAAAATCAGACACAGCTGGTTATGATGGTTCAACATCTATTGGGAAGAGTTAACCAATTAGATGTTCCTATGTTGAAACCACAGAAAAGGAGGTCCAAGCCAAAGGATCCTCTTCTTCACCATCTTCTTCCTCTCAGGCTGTTGTTTCCAACAAACCTGTTAGTTTACCATCTGTTGATGAGAACAGGCCCAAAACCAAAAAGGTTGGGTCTCAAAATCTAACTAATTTGTTGTGTTTTGCAGGGTTCTTCAACATGCACAGAGGCATCTGGTATGTAGACAGTGGAGGATCCATGCATATGACAGGAAACAGATCACTTCTTAATGACTACTCTCAAGGAAGGAAGGGGTTGTGTCATTTGGCAATGATGCAAAGGGTTACATCATCGGCAAAGGCTTTGTTTCCAATGGGGAATAAAGTTTGATGATGTTAACCATGTGGAAAATCTCAAGTACAACTCTGAGTGTCAGTCAAATGTGTGACAAAGGCCATGTTGCTCTTTTCACAGTCAGAACTGTCGGATTCTGTCATCCAAAGTTCTAAGTTTGATTGATAAGGTGTTGGATGAATACACTCTCCTGAAGGCCAACAGGACAGGAAGAGTGTATGCCTTAGATCTTTCCAAGAAAATAGATCTCAAAGGCCATCCTTGCCTATTTTCCAAGGCTTCCCTCAAGAATCTACTCTATGGCATAGAAGGCTGGGTCATGTTAATCTCAAAAACATAAATCAGCTGATAAACCATGGTTTAGTAAGGGGACTGCCTATGAAGGAGTACAAATGTGAAGATAACTGCACTGCTTGTTTAAAAGGAAAACAACACAAAGCTTCATTTCCCTCCATAGAAGAACCTAAGTCCACTGCTGCTTACAGCTTCTTCACATGGATCTCTTTGGTCCTGTGAGAGTGATGAGTATGGCTAAGAAGAAATTGTCTGGTAATGTGGATGATTACTCCAGATTTGTATGGACTTTCTTCTTGCATTCAAAGGATGAGGCAGCTCAGAAGATTATCAACTTTGTGTTGTATGTTGAGAAGCAGTATTCCCTCTCAGTCAAGTGTATTAGAAGTGATAATGGAACAGAATTCAAAAAACAATACACTTGATGAGTTCTACCTCTCAAAGGGAATCAAGAGGCAGTTTAGCATTCCAAGAACTCCTCAACAAAATGGAGTAGTGGAGAGAAAGAACAGGACCCTTATTGAAGCTGCAACGTCCATGTTGGCTAATTCTGGACTGCCAATGACTTTTTGGGCTGAAGCTGTCAATACAGCTTGCTATGTACAGAATAGAGTTCTAGTAAATCAGAGGTTGATGAAGACTCCATATGAAGTTCTTATCATTTGGCCCCTCTAATTTCATTCTTCAGAGATTTGGGTGTCCTTGTTTCATTCTCAACACACGGGATCAACTCCAAAAATTTGATCCTAAGGTGGATGCAGGGTACTTTGTTGGTTATTCATCAACTTGCAAAGCATACAGAGTCTTCAACTGTAGAACAAAGATGGTTGAAGAGACTCTACATGTTAAGTTTAATGAATCTCCAAAGGACAAGATTCCAAAAGCCCTGTGGAGCTATTTGATTTGGACATACTGCAATATGTTCCTTATCAAACTCCTGCTGCTCCTGTCAACAGTTCCCACCTGGTGGTACCTGGCTGGCTGCTGATGATGATAGCAGTACTCACCTCTTCAGGTTTAGTGACCAACTGCCTGTGTCCTCTAAACCTGATGCTCTGTAGCTTCAGTAGCTTCATCCACAACAAGTGCTGATGAGATTTCTGCATCTTCAACTTCATTTGAGTTGCCACCATCTACATGGTCAAGAGTCTACATCAACATCTGTTGCTGCTGAAGGTTCTACAAACACTTGCACTGATCTCATTGTTTATCCAGAGCTGAAGAATCACCCAATGTCTCAAATCATTGGTGATATCAATGCTGGAGTTTCAACCAGAAGTCAATTGTCCAATTTTGCTTCTATGCTCTCTTCATCAGTCAGCTAGAGCCAAAGAATTATCATGTTGCACTTAGAGACAATGGCTGGGTTGAAGCAATGCAGCTTGAGCTTCTTCAGTTCAAAAAGCAGCAAATGTGGGAGCTTGTTCCTCTTCCCCCAGGTAAGTGTGCAATAGGCACTAAATGGGTGTTTAGGAATAAAACAGATGAAAATGGGCTTATTGTTAAGAACAAGGCCAGACTGGTTGTTCAGGGGTTTGCACAAGAAGAAGGTATTGATTATGATGAACCTTTGCCCCTGTAGCCAGACTGGAGGCAATTAGATGTTCTTAGCCTATGCTGCACTCCACAATCTTAAAGTTTTTCAAATGGATGTTAAAGTGCATTTTATATGGTAAAATAAAAGAAGAAGTTATGTGTGTCAACACCAGGTTTTGAGGATAATAAACACCCAGAATGGGTATACAAGCTTGATAAGGCTCTTTATGGGTTGAAACAAGCTCCTAGAGCCTGGTATGAGACATATCTAACTTTCTTCTGCAAAATAATTTCACTAGAGGCTCCATAGATAAAACTTTATTTATTAAGAAGGTGGATCAGCATAAGCTACTTGTTCAAATTTATGTTGATGATATTATATTTGCATCCTCTGATCCCTAGTTGTGTGATGATTTTACAAAATTAATGCAAATGAAGTTTGAAATGAGTGCAATGGGAGATTACAGTTCTTTCTAGGCTTGCAAATCAAACAAAAAGCTGATGGAATTTTCATTCATCAGTCTAAATATACAAAAGATCTTTTAAATAAGTTTGATTTACAAAACTGTAAGCCCTGTTCTACTCCCATGTGCAACACCACACAATTGGATATTGATCGAAAGGTAAAGCTGTTGATGAAACGCTTTACAGATGTATGATTGGGTCCTGATGTATTTAACAGCTTCTAGACCAGATATTATGTTTGCTACATGTGTTTGTGCTAGATTTCAGGCTGCACCTAAAGAGTCTCATCTGATTGCAGTCAAGAGGATCTTTAGATATTTGCAAGGTACACAATCTCTAGGTTTATGTATTCCACTGGGCACTCTTGCAAATTAGTTGCTTTCTCTGATAGTGACTATGCAGGGTGTAAGTGACCAGGAAATCAACTTCTGGTGGATGTCAATTCCTAGGCAACTGTTTGATTTCTTGGCAGAGTAAGAAACAAACATCTGTTGCTACATCCACTGCTGAAGCCGAGTACATTGCTGCTGCAAGTTGTACATCCCAAGTACTCTGGCTTCAGAATCAACTTTTGGATTATGGCATTACAGAGACTAAGACTCCGTTATTAATGGATAGTGCTTCAGCTCTTTGCATTGTCAAAAATCCAGTCCAGCACTCTAGGACCAAACATATAGAAATTAGACATCATTTTATAAGAGATTTTTTGAAAAGGGTAATTAATCCTATGTTTGCCTAGTGCTGATGAGCTTGCAGACATTTTTACTAAGCCTTTGGATAGTTCAACTTTCCACAACCTGGTGTTAAGGCTTGGTATGCTGCAGCTAGAATAAGTGACAACTACTGATGATCTCAGAATAGTACTGATGATCATGGTAACCATGTCACATATAAGTACTGATGAGTTCTTTTACCCTTAGTATTTTATAACTACTGAAGGCTAAATGCCTCACAAGTACTGAAGTACTTATCTGTTCTAAACTACTGATGTAGTTACAACTACTGAAATCAGTAAAACAGATAGTACTGACGTCCTATGAAACACATGAAAAGCAGATGAAAAGTATGATGAGTAAGTGCTGAGGACAGTATGAACAGCTGAAAAGCTAGAATGAGAAAAAGCTGAAAAGGTAAGACATTACGGAAACAGCTGAAAAGCTAAGAATGACGAAAACAGTGTAAGTAATTTTTCAGTTGTTTCTACAACTGCTTTTTAAAACACTGAAGCAAGACCACAGTCTAGTAGTTTCACAACTACTGATAACTAATACCAAGTCTTCAGTTGTTTACAACAACTGATGGCAAAACCACTGTCTTCAGTAGTTTCACAACTACTGATGACAAAAACAAGTCCTCAGTTGTTTACATCATATGAAGTCAAAACACTACCTTCAGTAGTTTCATAACTACTGATGGTAACACCAAGACTTCAGCTGTTTCAATGTCGATGGTCAAAACCAAGTCTTCAGTTGTTTATAACAACTGATGACAACACCACCACTGTCAGTCGTTTTAAACCTCTGAAGGTTAATACCACGTCATCAGTAGTTTCAAACAGCTGATGACCACACCAAAACCTTCAGTAGTTTTCTTTCAGCCTTTTCCTCTCCCAACCCTATAAATACCTGTCTTCTTCTCAAACGTCCATTAGCCGTTCTTCTGACCTCATACTTTCAAAATGCAACCATGAGTCTAAAACCCGACATAACTGCGTCGCCTACCTCACGAAATCGGCCTTCTGGACAAAGTTTGATCACGCCATAGACCTAATGGCTGATTCTCAATATAATACAGCTCTGCTCTTAAACCCGACCATACCCAGAGTCACTCAGTCAGTTTTGGTCCAATGCCTACGTTCACACTGATGTGCCTACCGGCCAAATCTCTGTTAGGTCATTGGTAACCAAAAACAAGTAGAGGTTACACCTGATAGCATTCGTCGAGTGCTAAATTTACAAGATGCTACTTGTGTGACTGAGTACCCGAAGGGCACAACTGATATGTCCTTCATCAACAATGGGTACGACGGAAATCTTCGAGCTGCTACCATACTGAAGAAGAACTTCCCTGATGCTGAACGACTGATATTCATATGGTGAATGTTTGCTTAGCCTCGAAGACATCCTTATGGGATCAAATGTCTTCCCGGTGGCACAGGTATTATATTCAATTCTAGAACACCAACCTTTAAATTTTTCACAAATTGTGTTTCTAGAAATCAAAGATCTGGCACAGAAACCTGTGGAAAAAGATGGCTATTATATCCCAGGTTTCTGATGGCCATAATTTTAAATGAATTACAAACTGATGGCCTTGTTGGCCTTGGAGTCCCTGCACCAGCTGTTCTAGCTGAGGTATATCCAGGCATAACTCCGACCAATCTATCAAAGAAGCTGCCGTTTGCTCAAACCCAAGCAAAGGGAACCCACAGCTTCAACTGCCAGATCCAAAGTCCCCACCAAGCCAAAATCCAAACCACAACAAGCTAATCAGGGAGATGAGTCCCCTGATGATGCTCCTGTACCACCCAAACAGGATAAACCTACTCGTTCAAACCCCCCAGTAGTGTTAACGACTCAACCAGCCACAGCCGCACAGGTATCCTCTCAAAAGGATCCTGTTGCAACCACTTCAGGGGAACACATTGCTGAGACCTCTCTCACTTGAGGAGGTTATCATTGAAGAGCATCCCTCTCCCCGGATGCAATCAGCTTCTATCCCTCTCCCCATGCAAATGCCCTCAAAGCCCAACCATTATAATTGCCAATGTGCTGACTCAGCTGCATGCCTCTCCTCCTCCCCTACAACCACCAACAAAGGGGGGAGAACAACAGCAATTGAGGAAGAGGATACACATGCTTCTGACAACCCACAACACCGGGTTTAAATGTTCTATCCTCGTGTGGGATATGGAGATCAGAACATCTGGTGAGGCTGCAACCTCTTCTGAATCAGCATATGATCAGCTGAGGTTGGTAACATAACTAAGACCTCACCAGAGGCAACAGCTGATGAAGGACAAAGTCCTGAGGCTGGAAGTCCCCAGTTCCAAGACAAAGGGGCACATGCTACAACTGGTCTACACCCAGTGCATGTACATCCTGCTACAAGCAGGAGGTCAGGTGATTCAGCATCTATGATGATGAACCTGGGCTCTTTTATGATGTTCTTGCCCAGAACATAATCCTGAGGAGGAAGTCAGTAGGCTGCAAAAACTACTTGACCAACTCTCTCAAGGAGAAAGACCATCTGCCACCACATCAACCCAACAGATGGCACCTTCCTCTGAAGGTCCCTTAAACACACAGCCACTACAAAATTCTCAGCCACTGCCTCTGTTTCTGGCACCATTTCTCAGGACCAAAACCCCCCTGAGCAAATGGATGCTATCCCTCAAAATCCCCTATCTCATCACACCGCAGCTAACCGAATTTGTTATTAAAACTGTTGATGAGAGACTTTCTTCTGTCTTACAACCCCTGGTGGAGGATGTATTGAGCCAACAACTTTCTGCTACTCAATCCCTTGCAACCAATGCACCCAAAAAAGGGGAGAGTTCAGCAGTGAAAGCTAAAAGAAAGAGGATGGAGAAGGAGAGAGAGAAAGAGAAGGATAAAGAGGTGGAAAAAGAGAAGGATTGTGTGTATGAGGCCGAAAAAGAGAAGGAGAATGTGATTGAGAAGGGTGCTGAATTGAAAAGTACATGAAAGTCAAAAAGATTTTCATGTCACATACAAGAAAAAGAGAGTGCTAGAGGAGAAAGAGAAGAACTTGAACGAAATGGTTAAAGAGGCTGATGCTGAACACAGCAGATCAATGGACAATATCATTGATCAGCTGTTTAGGCAAGGTTTCGACACTGAAAAGCTGGATTCTGAAATAAGAAGATTAGAGATCGAAGAGATCCAACAAAGATGGGCCAGCTACAGCACTATGGATAGAGAGAGACTTGAGATCATGATCAGATTTATCAGCAAATACCTTGGGAGATCATTGATCGAAGTAAAATCATGGACCAGGGACAACATCTTGGCCATAACCTCCAAGATCTGTTCGTCTGAAGCATACACTAAGGGTTTAGTAGTCGAAGCTTTGAATGAAGCAGGAGCAGGGAGCAGGACTGAGCTAGCCAAACACTCAAAAGCCACACTCACCTCCAAAATGCTAACTCAGCCTGTCAACATTCCCTCTCCAAAACAACCACAACCACACCCACAAAACCAACTCCCTTACCCTCAAAACCAACAGCCGATGATGCACCTAAGCAGAAGAAGAGAAGGGTGTTGAGGCTTGTGGAAGAAGAAGAAAATGATGATGAAGAAGATAGGCTGCCGATCTCAGCTGTTCTGCAGTTGCCTAAGGCCAAAGATCTCTCTCTTGCAATAACTCCTGAGCTACAAAGAGATGCAATCAAAGTGAAATTGGAAGAAGAAGAACAACACAGATTGCACATGATGAAGAGTTATTGAGGAGAGTAGATAAAGCATATGCAGCCACTTCCTCCATCATCAATATGAAAAAAGAGCTCAGAGGATTATACTCTTAGACATACTTTTCAGTATGTGAAAGAAAGAGTAAATTTGGCCTGATCCTAGGGTGGCTCACAGAATACAAAAGAAAAACATCCCTCAGAGATACAGTGGTCAAGTCAAAAGATTGTAGATGAAGTGATCTCCTTGGCCATTGTAGTTTCACCCTGGGAAATCCTGGAAGATTTCAAAAGGCCTACACCTCAAACATGCCTCCACAAAAGATGCTAGAGAACAGAATGATCAAAAAGGGGCTGGTGTATAAGAGGCTGAATGAGATCAGAAAGGATGAGTTACCACTGCTGTGTTAGAAGGTCATCATCCTGATGAATTTGCTTACAGACAGATTACAACAGTGGTACTCAAAAATGGAAAACAGGTCAAATTCCTGTCTGAGTACTATGGGCCTGAAGGATTCTTCGATGGTGAGGCAGATGAGCTCACCATGGAGGAACAAATTGTATTTTTGGAGGCCTACACCAGGGAATCCTACAAGCTCATAGTTGGGAAGTGAGTCTCATGGATGGGGAACAACTCAGTGTCCAATTCCCCAATACAGAGCTCCCATCCATACATTGCCAACCAAATCATCAGAGACTCATTCCCAGGCCAGTGCTTATATGGGTCATCTTCTCAACTGATCAAGAAGGAAAAAGACCAACCATTCTGCCAACAATAAGTGGGAAAATAAATCAATTAGAGGTTTTGGCTGCATTGGTTCAGGGGGGGTTTGTTGGACCAAAAGAACCAATGAGCCAAGATCAGAAAACCTCTAAGTCCCACATGATATCAACAACTATTGAAGGCTTCATCACAGTTGACAAGTGCTGAAGACTTCAACAACTGAAGATCAAGTACTGAAGACTTCAACAGCTGAAGACTAAAGTGCTGAAGCTCAACAGCTAAAGAATACAAGTGCTGAAGCTGAAGACCAAAGTACTGAAGTACAACAGCTAAAGAGTCACAAGTGCTGAAGATCAACAACTGATGTACAAAGTCTGAAGACAAAGACTGAAGACATCAGCTGATGAAACGTTTGAAGTTCAAGTCTGAAGACCAAGTGCTGAAGTTTCAGTAGTTTGTCACAACAGCTGAAGAGTACTTCTCAGTAGTTGTGATATCATTAGTTTTATGTTTTTACTTTCAGTAGTTTGTTAAACGACTAAAGAGCTTTCTTCAGTCGTTGTAGTTTCAGTAGTTTTTTTCAGTAGTGTAGTAACTGATAACACTTAGTATTTTTGTAAGAAGATGTCAGCTGTTTTGACATCTTCAGTAGTTGTGTTTCAGTTGTTTAAATAATTCTGTTAGATGTCACTATCAAGTGACATCAGCAGACGTCACATCTCCTATATAAGGAATGTTCCACCACGACATTCCTATATAAGGGATGATTGACCTGATTGTATGTGTGACACTTTTTGCCACCACGAAAGCGTGTGATTGAATGGAATATTCTTTTGCAGAAACTTTCTCTCTCTATAACTAATTCTGTTCATTGCAATATCTTTGGTATTCTTGCTCGAATTGTGCTAGTTGTACTCTATTCCGCTGCTGAAATCATTCGAATCGATCAAACTAGATGCTGAGATCCTATCAATATAGGATTGGTATGCAAGGATTGATTCCAAGTATTGCAAAATCGGCTCTAGCCCCGATTATTCGCAAATCGGGAGTCCACCTTGGCGCTTTCACTTAATCGGAGGTATTAATCGGTAATCGGTCAAAATTGGACCTAGGCGGTCTTAATTGGGCAAAAATCGGAATCTCCGGTAGGGTTCCGGCGAGATTTCGGCGACTTTCAAAAATTCCGGCCAAAACTTCAAAAATTCAGCAAAAACTTAGAAAATCCGGCCAACTATGTATATTATATATAAAACTAAACTTTTTTTTATTAAAATTACATACTAAAATGTGTATTTATATATAAAACTAAAAGTTATATATGAAAATTCCAATCCGATTAATCTCTAGTCCTACCTTGTTGTCCGAGTAGCGCCTAACGATTTATACAATATTGATTGATTCTAAACTTTAAAAATTAATACTTTTAGGGGTGTTTGGTTCATATAATATTTTGTTAGAAATATTAAATTGGAAATAAAAGAATTGAAATTTTCTTAAAATTAATAACGTGTTTGGTTGGTTAATTTTGAGTGAAATTAAAATGTTAATTTTAAATATTAAATTGGATTGTAAACATTTTATGGATAAGTGGAAGAGATATGAATTCCAAATGGAAAAATTTACAATTCTATCCGTTGATTTATCAAAACTGGATTTAAGATGAAATTTTTTTTCAATTCCAATTCTTGAGAATTTTGTAAATTAAACGTGACTTGTGTTTTAACTATATGTGAAATTGTAACACCCGTGATCTTTGAAGTAGATGACTATTAGTTATTTATAGTATGTAAAATGTCTTAAAACCTTTAAACTAAAACACAAAACAAATTATAAAACAAATATGGTAGGACCTACCATTCTTAATTAATTAATACATTAGGATAGGTAAAATGTCTTTAAAACCTCTAAACTACGACACAAAAAATAATAAATAAAACAAATATGATAGAACCTACATTCTTAACTAATTAATACATTAAGTTTGTATTTTCTTAATTCTCGTTTCTTCGTCAGAAGCCTTAACCATCACAAGAACCTCTACCACCACCCACATCCATTCAGCTCCATCACCACCAGTCCACCATTGACCATTACCACATTGTGACACTCCACAACCATCACATCAACATCAACATCACACCAGCTACATCATTATGAATCACAAATCACGGCAAGTACCACCACCACATCCGACCACGACCACCACTACAAGTAGTACTACCACATCCAACCATCATCACGATTACAAACTCCATCGTGGCGTCGCCCAAGACATGGCCTTAGACATTCCGACCTCAATCTTCACCGGATTATTTTACTTTTGACTTCTAGATTTAATTTTTACGGTTTACATTGATTTTGATTTCTTAGACAGGTTCGACCATGAATAGCATTGATTTTGATTAATTGGGTTCTTTGATCTAAGCATATGGTGATGGTGATGCACGTAACACAAGCACTTCCTAAAACTAATGACCCTTAATTTCTTATGTCAATTCCTTAAAAATCATTCAAAATACTTGGGTTAAAACAAATTAAATAAAAACAAAAGATCAAGGTAATTTAAGTACATATGAACCAAATAGGCCTAATATCACTATATAAATAAATTTATAAACCTTTTATAACATCGACATATATCATCTGATGATAACTAAGGTGTAATAACTTGTATGGTACTTTATTGATGTTGTTTTGAGAATTGTTTATAAAGTATATCTATAATCTATAAATACTAATAAAAGAAGATTTTGTTACGCTTGTCATGTTTTAAAACACCTTTTTGACACTTGTCATTCTTCTAAGCATTCTTATTTTATTTTCCCTCCAAAAAGATATTAAAGTAATTTAAACACTAAAATAATTTCTCTCTATTCATAAAAATTAATTTGCTCAATTGATACATTTTTCTCTCTAATCTACATTTTTGAAATTAAACTATGTTTTTAAAAATAAATTTTACTAAAACAATCAAAATTCATATTTTTTTAAAACATTGAACTTTTCGAAACAAAATATTTTAAATAAGTCCTTATTAAAATAATTATAAAAAATATAGAATTTTCTAAAAGTTGTTTTATTAAAACAACCAGAATAATTAGAAACTTGAGTTTTTAATAAACAAGATTTTTATAAACAATAATTTTTATAAGAAAATATTAAAACAAATATTTAAAAATAAAACTATTTAGACAAGAAAGTTAAAAATAGTATAATTGTTTTATCGCTTGAACAAGTACATATATATACTTTTATACATATCTTAGATTAAGATATCGTACTGTAACTTTTCGTGTTTATTACAAATGATAATCCGTTTAATAAACAGGTTTCTAGACTATCTATATATCTATCTATCTATAATCTATCTATTGTTTATTTACTTGAAATACTATTCATATGCAATTATAATCATATTTTATCTTCAAACATGGTTTTATAATTCATAAATTTTTATTACTAACTATTTATTATTTTATTTATTCAACCGTGTAATACACGGGATACTAACCTAGTTATTTATATTGTGTTTATTGTCTCTCTCATATTAAATGATAATATTGTAAATAAAAAAACAAAACTATTAAACATCTAAAATATAATGTAGTTATTTTAATAATTTATTAATACATATTAATATAAAGTAATAATTTTTAATTCATTATGTGTTATAACTTTTACATATTTATTATATTTTTATTTCAACAATGGATAATAACATTAGAATGTAAAATATCTATAAAACTAATAATTTTAATATGTTTTATTTATTTCATCCATGTAATACATGGATTCTAAACTAGTTTGTACAATAAAAGGGTAATTGACACTTGGCACATTTCTAAGGCTCGGGTTGCCACTTGGCATATTTCTAAGGTCTCACTTCGAAGTTTTCCCGCCCAAACAAAATCACCATGTTTAAGACGTGGATTATGGATCCATAAACCCGACCTTTCACATTCAGTCACCTATTCTAATACAAGCCCTAATCCTTTTTCCTCTAACTTCATATTATGAAGCAGTTTTCCTAATTGCTTTTGAATCTTCATCTACTTCATCACGATAGAGTAATGTTTTCTTCTATCGTGTTATCTGATGAGATTATTCGATGTTTATATGCTTTGTATTGGTTGTTTTTTGTTCGATCTTGATTGTTTCATTCCTTCATCTTCGTCAACACCAGATTATTAGGTCGATTCATGTTTGCACCGATTATAGTATTAGAGATATAAGGAAGGATCTATAGTTTTAATATCTTTAATTGATATTTAGGGTGTTAGTACAATATATTATCATTATTTATAAACCGCATTTTAAAGTGGAGCACCTTGTTAATGTGTTCTTGACGATCAAAACTGTATGTAATTATTAACTGTAGTCGTTTCACCTACTTTGGTTACTGATTATGTTTTGATTTCTCAATTAGTTCTGATTTCTATTGGTGATTATTCATGTTTAAGGTTTCTATTGCGTAAGCAGCAGCGAAAGAGACTAAGGAATCATCAAATAATGTTATTTTGTTTTTAAGATTTGAGTAACAAAATCTTTTATTTCAAATAATTAAATTCATAACTAAAACAAAATCAATATATGAATGTACACAAAGAGCAAATTGGGATAAAAGAACAACTAAAATAGCATCATGAATATGTTTACATATGTTCATATATATTATATATACTTTGAGTTAACTTTTATATACTATCATGCATGTTATTTAAGTTAAATAATATATATACAACTAGCTTTAGTAACACGTGTGTTACACGGGTTGGATATATTTAAGAATTAAAACTAAAAAAACTAGTTTGGATTTTTTCTGAATAACATAAAGTAATACATCTAAAAACACTTATAAAATTAGACATAAAACCTAATTAATCATAGATGTGTAAATTCTTTATTGTAAACAACATTAGTAGTAACATTTGTAGGCTTATTGTCTTGATCTACGATTAAAAGTTTACGCCCATCCTGACTCTTGACCCTCGATAATGCAACATATAGTTGGGCGTGTGTAAAAACAGGATATTTTAGGTACAAACCAACTTTAGACAATGATTGCCCTTGACTTTTGTTTATTGTCATTGCAAAACAAATTGCTATGGGAAACTGTCTTCTTATAAACTTGAATGGAATTCTTTTGTCCAAAGACGTCAAACTGAGCCTTGGAATAAACGTGTGGCTACCATATTGCTTCCTGATACAACTCAGCCTCAATAACTCGATTGCAAAGTGATGTCACTTTAAATATGGTGTCGTTACACAAACTGTTTTTTATCAAAGTTTCTTAGAAGCATTATTTGGATACCTACTTTTAACATTAAAGAATGATTGGGTAATCATGATACCTTGAGTCCATTTAAAAATTTAGTGAGCGTAGATTCTCATAAACGTATCATTAACATACTCTTCTTGGCTTATACAATCTGAGTTGAGATATTCTCTTTCTTCACGTGGGAAGATAGATAGGAGCAATCATATATTTCTTGAACAACTTCAATCTTTTGTGTAACAATGACCCTTTCTTGAAAGAAATTTAGGTTATTAAAATTTGTTAGGATAGAAGGATTGTAACACCCGGTAATTATTTATTTTGAAGCTGACAAAAGAAGAAAAGAAATAAAATCCTAAGTCGAGGGACCAAACTCGCCAACGAAAGAAAGACGGGTGAGTGGGGGTATATAAAGGGAGAGGGCAACCCTTACCCTCGCCCCACACTCATATCTCAGCCAAACAAGAGAAGAGAAGAGAGAAAGGAAGAAAAGAGGAAGAAATGTTGGTTCGGGTTGGTTCAAGTGAGCCAAATCATTGAGAAGCGAGTCAATCGAAGCTCTTCGTTGTGGTCATTTGTGTGAGTTCTAAGACCCCTCCTTTAAACATTTTTGAATGATTTGGGGCCGGAAAAAATCTAAAAATCGGTTTTTTGAGTGTGTGCATGTTTGTATTGGTTTCTTTATGCCCAAGACACATAGAACATTGATGTGGTTAGTACGTCATGATCCAAGTCGGGTCATACCCAATAACAAGCTTAGCAAATACCAATATGTATTTAAATTGATGATATGATCATGCAATTAAATTATTACACACATTTAGATAATGGGTTTTCTAAATAAATTGTATGTGAGAAAGAACAACTTATATAGATATTTTGTTCATGGATATTATTTATAATGTTATTTAAGTTGTTAAATAACATCAAATAATAATAGTGTGTTTAAGTTTTATAATTAAGAGGTTAATTATACAACTAATAATGTAACTAGTTCTCTATTTAGTGGGTGTTTAAAATGGGGGGAAACCCATTTTAAAAGAAAAAAATTGGTCACCCTCAAGGGCAATTTTAGTCTTTTGTTGCCTTGGAAAATCACACCCACTTGAACTAGACACACTCTCTCAATTCCTCTTTTCTCTCATACATGCAAGACTTGTCTTTTCTCTCATCTTAGAAGAAACACAAGGTTGAAAAAAGGGTTTTCAGCAGCCTCTTCTTGCGATTTGGTGTGAAAATCCTAGCAACAAAGGTGTTTTGCTTGAGGCTTGTGGGTATACAAGCTTGAGTACATCTTCTTTGGTGTTTTTGTCCTTCAAGACTTCATCTCCTTCTCCACATCAAACGTTTTGGGCAACCCTTTTGGAAGGTGTTACATCAAACGTTTTTGGCAGCTTGGAAGGTAGTTCCATGGTTGTTTTATGGTTGTTAATGTTTACTTGTTTGCTAGTTATTTCACATATATATGATCCTATGTTCTTGCGTTTGTTGTTGTTATGATATGAGCCTTTATTTTCAGAATACAAATGATAATATAAAGATTATTCCGCTGCGTTTTCAAGTTTAAAAGGTTAAAATACTTTGATATGGTTCAACAAAACCAACATTGGCATCTAGAGCCGGATATGTGGATGACTAGTTTCATTTGTCCTTAAAATTTGGTTTTGTGGGACTTTAAAACCCCTTTAGGGGCTGCTATATTCATGTATTATGAATCCCCAAACTTTCAAAGTTATATCACACATGCTTGTGATTAAACTTTGAAAGACATGTATGTTGTATTGTTTGTTTGTTTGGACAAGATAAAACCCGAAATTTCAGTTTGTGTTGGCTGAAATTTCATGGTTTTTAGTGGGGATTCATTGTGGTTTGGATGATATGATCATTGTTCATTATGGTGCATAACCTAGCCCTTGACCTTGTGTTATTTGGATGATTGTAATGGTTGTATTTATTCATTCAATTGGGTTGTATAATCATTTTTTATGCTTGTTTAAAGTGTAATTTATTTATTATTGGGATGTAACAAATAGATTAGGTACTTTTCATTCTACTAAAAATCTTGTATTAGGATATAATATCTTGTAATATGAAGATGTACGCGTTAGAAGCACAAAGAAAGACACAAGAAACATGGAGCATTTGGATGCGGTTTCAAGTGGGAGGTTCTTGAAGCCTTTTGTGTTGTGTTTTGTCCTTTAGGAATGTCCTATCGACCACACTTGTGATGGCAAACAAGTGTGGCCACTTTAGATGCTATGGTTATGCACTAACATTTGTTGATTATGGTATTGTGGTTGATTGCTTATATATAATGTTTGCTTAACAATCCTTCAATGATCATAACAAACTATCTAATGGGATTAATCATTAAAAGTAATAAAAAGGTTATTAATATTGTTTAATGATTTCAAAGAAAAAAGGGTTTTAATCAATGTACCATAGGGTATCTTGTATTTGAAAGCATACAAATATGAATACATAGAGTTTTCTAAAGTAGAATTATAAAATCTCTAAATATTTTAAAAATAAGATCAACACCATCCTTTTACACAACACTTGAGTCACTCGGGACTCTTAGTGGGATAAAGGTCACCTAACCATTTTGAGGGAACTTGTGACTTGAGGTGAGAATGGCATATTCATGGGATAAGGTCACGTAACCGCTTATTTTGGCAAACTCACACGTGTGTTTAAGTAGGGTGTCTTGATTTGCAAACCATGTCAAATGGATCACCTACGATATGGTTTCCAAATGGTGTTGATGGGATTAACATGCCAAATTTACATATGATGTTTCAAGTCGATCCCATACCTCTAGAAGTTGCAAATGGTTGCAATCGTCAATCGTTGACCACCTTATTAATTTATATTGTGGGATAAAGGTCACCTAACCACTATTTAAATGTAATTTTGAGTTCTAGATTTTAATATGAAAATGACCTTAAAGGTATTAATTATTAAAATAACAATATAAAAAATACTAAAATTGATCTTTGTTAAATATTGTAGATGACCACCAATAATAATGATAATCATGATAATTCATCCACGTCTGCCCAATCTTTACGAGCGATTCTCCAAAAGGAACGTCTAAATCATAACAATTTTATCGATTGGTATCAAAACTTGAGAATCGTTTTCAAGCAAGAAAAACGATCATATGTTTTAGACGACCCTATCCCCGATCAACCTAGTGAGGATGATGAGGAGGCCTATAACGATTGGATGAAGTACACTAAGGACTCTGTCCAAGTGTCTTGCCTTATATTGGTAAGCATGACTTCGGATCTCCAGAAGGAATATGAGCATCACGGAGCTTATGACATGATAACCCAACTGAAGGAAACGTTCCAACAACAAGCGAGGATTGAGCACTTCGAAACGGTTCGAGCACTCCATGCATGTCGTATGGACGACAACCAATCAGTTTCATCTTATGTACTTAAGATGAAAATCACATTGACCACCTCAATGGCCTTACCTAAAGTTCGAGACGTTCGTGTTGAACTACAACATGAATGCTTGGGACAAAAGAATTGGTGAGCTTCACTCTATGCTCAAAACGGTCGAGGCGGCCATGGGTAAAAGGGTTTTACCCGTTCTCACCATTAATGAAGGTGGGAACAAGAAAAGGCCTCATCCCGCCCCCAAGGCAAGAGTTGCCAAGGGTAAGGGACCAGTATGGGGAAAGGGGAAAGGGGTGGCAAGAGTGCCACCCAAAGCACAGGAGAAGAAGCAAAAGGTTGCTTCCAAGACCCATGCTTCAAGTGTGGGGAGATTGGACATTGGGCAAGAAATTGTCCTGTCCAGCTCCAAGAGTTGAAAGCAAAGAGGGATGCCGGGCAGACCTCAGGTACCATATACATGATCCATATTAATATAAACGTAATATCCTCTAACACATGGGTGTTAGATACCGGATGTGGAACTCACATTTACAATTTGTTGCAGGGGTTCAAAAGAGGTAGCAACTTCAACAAAGGGGATGTTAGCCTTTACATGGGCAATGGGGCTAAAGTTCAAGTTGAAGCCCGTGGTGACTACATCTTGAAACTTCCAAATGGTTTGGAAGTAATTTTTACAATGTTTTGTATGCTCCTAGTTTTACTAGGAACATTATTTCCGTAACCCTATTAAAACATTTTGGATATGTATTATCATTTATTGGAAATGAAATCCATGTTACTTTGAATGACATGTTTTACTTTAAAGCTATTCCCATCAATGGTATCTATGAATTGGTTCGTGAAAATACATTGAATGATAGCTTATTGTACCAAACTAGTACCAAGAAACTCAAATCGGATTTGAGTGACAGTTACCTTTGGCATTGTCGTCTTGGTCATATAAACAAGAAAGAATACAAACACTACAAAAGAATGGTCTTTTGAAAACAAGTGAATGTGATTCATTTGATGTATGTGAGTCTTGTTTACAAGGTAAAATGACCAAGGCACCTTTTAGTGGCAAAGCCGAAAGGGCAAAGGATTTATTAGGTATCATTCAGATGATGTGGTCCTTTTAAACCTATGACAAGGTACAATGAAAGATACTTCATTTCCTTTACTGATGACTATAGTCGATATGGGTATGTGTACTTGTTAAGACACAAAGATGACCTTTTGAAATGTTTAAGATCTTTCAAAATGAAGTACAAAATCAACTCAATAAGTCAATTAAAATTTTCCGCACCGATAAAGGAGGTGAATACCTGAATGATGCTTTTAGGGACCATCTTAGAAGTTGTGGGATTGTCTCACAACTATCTCACCACGCCATAATGGCGTGTCCGAGCGGAGAAATCGAACTCTATTGGATATGGTTCGATCTATGATGGCTAGAAGCTCATTACCTCTGTCATTTTGGGGTTTTGCTCTGCTCTCTACGGCCCGTATTTTGAATATGGCCCCAACCAAGAAAGTGGAAAGGACACCTTATGAAATATGGCATGGAAGGGTTCCATCATTTTCATATTTGAGGGTGTGGGGGTGTGAGGCTTATGTGAAGACTCCCACCTCAAACAAGTTAGAAAGCCGTTCCACTAAGTGTATCTTTATTGGATATCCAAGAGATTATATGGGATATTATTTCTATGATCCAATAAAACAAAAGAGTTTGTTGCCAAAAAGGGTGAGTTCTTGGAAACCAAGTTCCTTATGGAAAGAACTGGTAGTAGAACTGTGGATCTTGAAGAGGATCAAGAACCGCAACCCGATACACGTTTGGTTGACACTAGCGCTCAACATAAGGATGTTGAAAGTGATCAAATAGTTGATCAATACACAGAAAACATTCGCAGATCTGGTAGAACTAGTAATCCACCTGAAAGATATGGATTTTTCACTGATGGATGCTATGTGATAGATTCCGATGAACCAATCACATACCATGATGCGTTGTCCAATTCGGATTGTGACAAATGGCTTGAGGCCATGAACGTTGAGATGCAATCCATGTAGATAATCAAGTATGGGACTTGGTTATACCACCTCTTAACTCCAAAGTAATTGGAAGTAAGTGGGTTTTCAAGAAGAAAACTGATATGTATGGAAACTTGGATACTTATAAAGCTAGACTTGTAGCAAAGGGTTTCACTCAAACTCAAGGGGTTGACTATGATGAAACTTTCTCACCTATTGCGATGCTAAAATCTATTAGGATATTGTTTGCCATAGCTTCTCATTATGATTATGAGATTTGGAAAAAGGATGTCAAAATGGCTTTCCTAAATGGATATCTTGAGGAAGATGTCTATATGATTCATCCTGAAGGTTTTGTCGATCCAAAACATCCTAACAAAGTATGCAAGTTAAAGAAATCAATCTATGGATTGAAACAAGCATCGAGAAGTTGGAATCATCATTTTGATGAAGAAGTAATTAAATTTGGATTCATCAAGAACGCTGATGAGCTTGTGTATATAAGAAGCTAGTGGGAGCATCATCACTTTCCTAGTATTGTATGTTGATGACATACTACTATTTGGAAATGACATTCCAACCTTGGAAGTTGTAAAAACCGGCTTGGAAGTTGTTTTTCCATCAAGAATCTTGGTGAGGCCGCCTATATTCTAGGAATAAAGATCTATAGGGATAGATCAAGGCGGTTGATTGGTTTAAATCAAAATGCATACATTGATAAGATCTTGAAAAGGTTCAAGATGGAGAACTCTAAGAAAGGTACGCTACCTATTCAAAGAGGAACGATATTGAATACGAATCAATGTCCAAGCTCAAAGGATGAGCAAGATAAAATGAAGGCAATCCCATACGCATCTGCTATTGGATCCATCATGTATGCAATGATATGCACTCGGCCGGACGTTTCATGCGCCTTAAGCATGACAAGCCGATACCAGCAAAATCCTGGAAGCAGTCATTGGATGGCTGTTAAGAACATACTTAAGTACCTAAGGAGGACTAAAGATATGTTTCTAATCTATGGACCTGGTGATGAGGAACTCATTGTAAAAGGTTACACGGAGGCGAGTTTCCAAACTGATTGTGATGATTCACGATCACAATCGGGATACATTTTCATTCTGAATGGAGGAGCTGTCTCTTGGAAGAGCTCTAAACAGGACGTTGTGGCTTTATCAACTACAGAATCTGAATACGTCGCCGCCTCATTGGCAGCTCAAGAAGCTACATGGTTGAAGAAATTCATTGCCAATCTAGGATTGACCCGTCCATTCAGGACCCCCTAGAGATCTTTTGTGATAACGAGGGTGTGATTGCTCAAATTAAGGAACCTCGTGCTCATAAAAAAACTAGGCACATTGAGCAGAGATTCAACTACATACGAGATGAAGTTGAGAAAGGAAGATATGTATTCGCAAAGTTCACACATATCAAAATATTGCGGATCCTCTAACGAAGCTCCTAGAAAAGGCAAAGCATGAAGGTCATACCTGTGCCATGGGACTTCGATATTCTAATGATTGGATTTGATCTGTAAATTCGTATTTGGATATTTGGAACTCCCTTACTACTTGAATAAAATTATTTGGTCATAATATTTCAATGAACGTTCCAATTTAGCATGTTTAATCCATGGGTAAATTGTTTACTCTAAATGTCCGTAGTCGTTCATACTTATGGGAACAAGTATGAGAGTAAGATTATTATGAATTTGGATTGGTAGATATTCATAAGGAATGAATATAGAGCAATTGGTTGCTGCCAAAGTTCATAGATATTTGTGGGATACAAATATTGGACTGACCCGCATCTCAAATTTTATTACATGGAATCTTTTGGATTGATCATAAGTAAATTTGAGTAAAGGAAAATATCATTTGGTATCCTCAGACCTGAGATACATATTGGGTTTTGATATTCACCAAGTGTTATACCTTGAGCTAGTTCTTCACTGCCCTGAAATAATGGACAATAAGGCTATGTTCAGGCGTGACACGAGGTGTTTGTGAGAAACGTATGTAGTCAAGATGGAATTTGTTCCTCTTATTCATTAAGAGCAAGATGTCTAAGGCCTGATTAAGTTAAATCAACAAGGAATGATCATTCGGTGTCCTTGGATTTAACATGACATTTGTAACAAAAGGATAAATGATTGATTCACCTAAATCATTTCAAGTTGGATACTTGAAGGGGATGATGTTATTGAATGGCTTTAAGTCAAGCGTATTAAGGGTAGTAAATCGTTGTTAGGCGGTATTTATTACTTACATTAATCTTCTATGAATCTTGTGCAAGTGGGAGATTGTTGGTTTCTTTATGCCCAAGACACATAGAACATTGATGTGGTTAGTACGTCATGATCCAAGTCGGGTCATACCCAATAACAAGCTTAGCAAATACCATATGTATTTAATCTGATGATATATCATGCAATTAAATAATTACACCAATTTAGATAATAGTTTTTTTAAATAAAATTTTTTGTGATAAAGAACAACTTATATAGATATTTTGTTCATGGATATTATTTATAATGTTATTTAAGTTGGTTAAATAACATCAAATAATAATAGTGTGTTTAAGTTTTATAATTAAGAGGTTAATTATACAACTAATAATGTAACTAGTTCTCTATTTAGTGGGTGTTTAAAATGGGGGGAAACCCTTTTAAAGAAAAAATAGAAGGAACAGGGGAAGGAGGGCGGTCCGAATTTGGTCGCCCTCAAGGGCAACTTTAGTCTTTTGCTGCCTTGGAAAATCACACCCACTTGAACTAGACACACTCTCCCATTTTCCTCTTTTCTCTCATACATGCAAGACTTGTCTTTTCTCTCATCTTAGAAGAAACACAAGTTGAAAAAAGGGTTTTCAGCAGCCTCTTCTTGCGATTTGGTGTGAAAATCCTAGCAACAAAGGTGTTTTGCTTGAGGCTTGTGGGTATACAAGCTTGAGGACATCTTCTTTGGTGTTTTGGTCCTTCAAGACTTCATCTCCTTCTCCACATCAAACATTTTGGGTAGCCCTTTTGGAAGGTGTTACATCAAATGTTTTTGGCAGCTTTGGAAGGTAGTTCCATGGTTGTTTTATGGTTGTTAATGTTTACTTGTTTGCTAGTTATTTCATATATATATGATCCTTATGTTCTTGGGTTTGTTGTTGTCATGATATGAGCCTTTATTTTCAGAATACAAATGATAATATTAAAGATATATTCCGCTGCGTTTTCAAGTTTAAAAGGTTAAAACTACTTTGATATGGTTCAACAAACCCAATAGTTTGACCTGTTTTTGTATGTGTATGTGTGTGTATGATGCGTTTGAGCCTTGTTTGTGAGCTTGTGTGTGCTTGAATGGTGTTGTGGTATGCACTGCTAAGGTTTAGGATGGTTGATTTGGGCTTCGAATGGGTTTAGATGAGCTTGGAGGTCAAAAATAGCAGATTGGGTTGGGGATGAACTGCATTCTGCATCAGCTAGGGCTAGGTGACCGAATGGAGACCATACGGCCGAATGGGGTGCGATTGAGGTTCATTCACACGATTGAGAGTCCATTCGCATGATTGGGGCCAGTTGCATGGGGAGTCATGCGATTGAAGGTCGAGACGCATAGGTGCTCATCCGCATTAGTTCCATTCGCATGAGGTTCATCCGCATTAGTCCATTCGCACGATTGGGTGTTCATTCGCATGGGTGTTCATCCGCATTGGTTTAATCGCATGATGTTCAGTCGCATGATGTGACTGAAGGGTGTCCATACGCCCGAATAGGGCTGTTGCACCTAAGGAGAAGTGTAGATTAACTTCTGACTTTCAGGGGAAAGTGCAGATGTAAGTTTTGATGTAAAGGTTCCCGTAAGAACATATAATATGACGATTCAGGCCTTAGAAAGCATGTTGGGCATGATGATGATGTTGCATGATTATGCATGTTATGTATGTATGATGTTGCCTTGTATGATGATGATGACTGTGTATGTTATGGTCCTTGTTATGATGTATATTTATCTTTCCAGTGGCTTTACGTGTCATGTTAATAAATGAATAAAGTATAATGTAACGTAAAGCGAAAGATAATTGTAACATCTCATATTTTAAGATAATTGTAACATCTCGTATTTTTGGTTATTAAAAGTTAATTTTGTTTATTCTTATAAGGGTCATTGTTGTCAATCTTGAAATTCATGGGTTATTTATGCATATTTCTTAGTTGTCATTAAATTTTAATATATGAAAGTTAATAAATAAAATATTAAATCAAGCAATATAATAATTATGAGAATAATAATAATAATAATAACAATAATAATAATAACAATAATAATAATAATAATAATAATAATAGTAACTATAATAATAACAATAAATATGATAATAATAATATTAATAATAATAGTAAGAATTTTATTAACTAAAACCTAAAACAACTAAGCTAGGGGTTTAAATTGTTATTTTTAAAACTTTAAATGCAAGTTTTGAGTATAAAATAATAAAAATAAAACTGCAGGGACCAAAGATGTAATTAACCAAAACCCAAACCCCCACCCCATTTTCAACCATGTTTTTCCGGTAGCTTTCCGGCCGCCCACTGGCCGAGCTCCGGCGAGGCCAAAAGCCTCGATTTCTTTCAAATTTCAGCCAAGGAAAAGATTCCTAACCGCTCACGAAAGGGATTCGAACCGATTGTTGTGTTTCATTGAAGATCTAACATCGGTTAAAAGAGCTTCCAAACTCGAGTAACCGCCGGGCTCTAATCATCAACCGTTTTGGCATTAAACATAATAATAACCTAATTAAACCAACTTGTTCAATCATAAGGCAACATCTAAATGATTACAACATCAAATTTCATCTGAAACACACACGAATTACACCCCGATTACCCTTTGAAGCCACGACCTGCAACTCAAACAAAAACTATCTTCCGAGCTTCAAAAACGAAAATTGTTTGAGGGCTTTTAATCTTGTGCACCATTAGAAGCTCCCGGTGCAACGAATTTGGTTGGAATCATCGTTTGAAAATCAAACAAGCTCCACGAGTTCGTGACTGTTCTTCGTATTCCTCGCTAACAAATCGATCTCAAAACGGGTAATCAAACACATGAATCTGATCAGTTTTACATGGGTATTAAAAACCCCAAGGTTAATTTCATGTTCATAATCAAATTGGGGATTGATTTGGAATCAAATGATTCTAGGGTTCTTAAGGTTTGTGGAATTTTCTTTAAACGGGTTTATAGTATTTAGAAACCAATACTTACCGTGGTTGAGAGCCTGGTGCACTGGTTAAGACTCTTACACCTTCATCATGAGGTCCTAGGTTCGAACCCGGGGACCCTCATGTAATTTTTTAAGGCTTTTTCAGCCTTATTTTAATTATAAAAAATTTCAATAAATATAAAATGATTTTTACAAACTTCAAATATTTTTATAATCATCTAAATATTTTCTATAAATTAATTCTTGTACTACATTTTAACATTTTATTATAAAAATTAACTACAAATGTTATAACTAAATTATATTTATAAAAGTAGATTTATATATATAATAATTTAAATTATTAAATTATTATTGGCCTATATGTTATCTTTAATTATAGAATCATAAGATGTATCTACATTTTATAATCAAATTTCATAATTTTTTTATAAAGGATTTAATTCCTTTAAAATTTTTATAAATAGTACTTTACTTAAGAGTTCACTAATCTTATTTATTTATAAAACCCTAAATTCTAGTACCCTAGTTCATATTAAATCGTTAACCTTATTATTAACTTAAAACTTGTAAATATATATATATTTAGGTACCTTGTGAAGGTTTACTTTGGAACGTTGCTTATTATTCTTATTAGACATCTCTTATATACTTATTGAACATGTAAGTTTTCCTTGCCCCCTTTTTATATTTTCACACTATTTGGGGTGAAACATGATACTTATTCTTATACACTTGTAAAGGTTTAATCTTGTAAGCACTTGCATTTCATATTTTTGTCATGGTTATTTGTGTGTTGTAAGTGTTTATATGAGATACATATTTTTGTTTGCAATCATTAACTATTGCTAGCCTGGAGACGTCTTAGATCTTTGGGCCTGACAAGTCTATTTGGTGCTAAAGTTGAGGTATTGCCGGCTCCCGATGACGTATGCTTGTTCATCATGGGAACCAAATGCACTTAGCCAATCTTATATCCTTGTAATCAAGTCGAGGTTTGGTTGTAACGATATGTGTTCTATAACCTTACTAACTTATGACCTATGATATGAATTGCTACTTGTAACCTTATTGTAGAGATTAATGAAGAGGCTGATACAACCTAAACATCTTAAGTCTATCCTGCATGCTGCACAAGTACATTAAAGAAGAAGCTTAGGAAGTTTCACACATGAAACAAAAAAATACTCTAAGTGTGAAATCTTCCGAAGCCAAGACCAATATCTTCTGAAGCCAAACATGAAGTCTTTCGAAGCCTCAGAGACAAAGTCTTCCGAAGCTTCAAGTTCATGAAGACAGATTTCTTCTGAAGACTTTTAGTAACATGCTTTATCTGATGTACTGTTCCATAAAGCTGGACACCTTTCCGCTGCATCTCTGCAAGTCACCAACTTACATGAGTTGGTGAAAACGTCCATGCTTTGGTAACTGTACATTGAGGTCTTGAGTCTGTAACTTTCTACTTTATGTACTTTATCCTTTTTGTAATAGATAAGGATGTGAGCTATGGCATGTCATAGTCACAAGTCAAAAGGCAATCTGCCTTTTGACTCTACAATTGATTTTGTTTGTGTCTAGTCAATTGTATCCAGTTGGCTTTCAAAGTATAGCCGGCTGTAGGATGTAGTATAAGTATCTCATGTTCTTGTATCTTTCGAATATGCTTTTGTAACACTTGTAATAGAACATAGAGAAGCAATATACTGCATTCTTGAAAACCATACACTTGTGTTCTTTGTGTTCTGTCTCTCTTGCATTACTTGTGTTCTTAGCATCTCAACTTGGTTAATCCAATTTACTGTTTGATTAAAGTTTAGTTAATCTCCTCTTTGTGTTGTTGTGTTGTAACTTACACCCTTCAATGATCCTGTATTTTGTATCAGAGCATTTCAGGCTCTTATATAAGATCTCACCATCTTAAGATCCCTCAGACACACAATACTAAACTTTTCAAATGGCAGCCATTTCCAAAACTGATATGGAAACTGGAACCATGAACAAGTCCCCATTGATCACTCTTGATGAGTTTGATACCTGGTGTTTAAGAATGGAAGGTTTCATCAGGTCTCTTGATTCAAGAATGTAGGAGTCTATTGAGAATAGACCTTTCATACCTAGCACCCCTTCTGATACTGGTGCTGGTATGATTCCCAAAGATGTGGCTAACTACTCTGATGAAGATAGGAAGAGAGTAGAGATAGAAAAGCCATGACAGCCCTTCAAACTGCCCTTCCAAACTCTGTGTACAGAGGTTTCAAGAAGTGCAAAACAGCCAAGCAGTTGTGGGATGCACTGAAACTGATGTATGAGGGTTTCTCTGATGCCAAGGAGAACAAGAAGGATCTCCTGAAGCAACAGTTTGAAAACTTCACCTTCAAAACAAGTGAAACCATGACTCAGCAGTATTTTAGGTATGTTGAGATTGTGAATACCCTAGTGGATGAAGGAGTTTCTCTTGAAAACAGAAACATTGTAAGGAAGTTTATGTCCTCACTTCCTAGGCAATGGACACACTACTGTGTGGTGATCAAGAGAACTGAAAATATCAAAACTCTTACTCTGACAGAGTTATATGGGATTCTCAGTGGCTACCAGATGGAGATGAACATGCAAGGTTCATCTGGCAACTCCAACAATCAAATGGGTTCAGCCCTACATGTGATTGAAAGGGATAGCATAGAACCCAAACATCATCTCTTATGATACCCTGACAATTCACTAAAGGGTCCTTTCATCACCTTCCCAGAGACACCAAGGGAGAACTACACTCAAGGAAGCTCATTCCAAGAGACAAGCTCTTCTCAAGCTTTTGTGTCTTCTGATGAAAGCTGTGGCAACTCTCTTTTCACTCTTGAAGACTTGGACTGTATCCATCCAGATGATCTAGAATATATGGAAATAGTCAAGCAGATGGCTCTTCTCACTCACAGAGCTAAGAAGTTCTACAAGAGGACTGGAAGGAAGTTTCCAAGCAATGCAACCAATGGAAAGTTTGGACTGGAAAAAGGCAAATTCAAGTGTTACAACTGTAACTTGATGGGCCACTTTGCCAGAGAGTGTAAGGCACCTAAAACAAATGGTGGCCAAACACAATCCAGACCAAACTACACTGACAAAGCTCTCCAGAATGAGATGTCAAAGCAGCAAGCTGCTGTTGCTGTTGAAGAAGGAGGCTTTGACTAGAGCTTTAAGGTGGAAGATGCTTCTCCAAACCAAGCACTAATGGCTGATCATGATGAAGGCAAGGTATTAGAACACCTCTGTACTCCTGAATGTATTGCTAAAGTTAACAGATACAGTACCTACAACTTGGAACTGAGATCTAACCTTGAGTCCTTAAAAATTTTAAAATCTGATTTTAGAAAGTCTGAAAATGATTATAAACTGAAAATAGAGGACTTAGAGAAAACTATTTCAGTTCTTAAACATGAACACATGGATTTTAGGACTCAAATCAAAGATCTCATAACCATGTTAACTGAGTGCTAGGCTGAGCTTGTGATCAACAAAGCCAGGACAGAAAAGAGTGTTCTTGAAGAAGAGACCTTCAAGAACATGATATCCTCATCCCTGCACAACAAAGTGTGCTATCAAAACAAGCAGGGACTAGGATCCAATGAGATAGCTCCTCCACACACAATCTTGTCAGTAAGATCTCCTAGGTGTGGAACTTGTGAAGATGAGCTTCCTCATAGATCCTATGAGTGAAGAGGATGAAGAAGAGATAGTGAAGAATCCCTCTGAGAAGAGTGAAGAGGAGGATTCCAAGAAGGGCCACTATCCTTCTGAGGAGAAAAGGAAGACTGTGATGACCAAGTCCATGAGAAAGAACTTGATCAGAAAGAGCAAAAGAAAGGCAAGGAAGGCTCAAGAGATCAAGGCTACTTTTGACTCTAAGCAGAAACAAGTTTTTATCTCTGCAGGGTTTAAAGTGGTAGGGACTGAAGACATCAGCCAAAACTCTTCTGCTAAGAGTCCTGGTTCTTGTTCAACTCATCTTAGTAGCAAGAAGAAGACTGATCTGCTGTGTACCACTACTGCACAGCCTGGACCATGAAACTCCAAGCACAGTCCTCAGCCCAAGAGGACTGTCTCAGCATCTGCAAAGATAAAGGTGGAGAAGGGATGTGACCAAAGACAGTCCTATTCCAAGGAAAAGGCTCTTGTGAAGAAGAAGATGAATTGTGTCATGTGTGAAAGTACCACTCACATTGCCAAGGATTGTCCCTTCAATCCTAAAGGTACTGTCCATATGACCAAAACAAAGGCTTCAAAGAGTTCTAAGAAGATTCAAGCTTCGCAAGGAAAACCTATTTCCTTCGGAAGCTCCATGTCTAAGAAGAAGGGAAGTGGAAAATTACCCTCAGAAGAGAAATTGGTCTCGGAAGAAAGGAGTTCTTCCGAAGCACTGAAGTCTGCTGCAGTGTATGCAGAATCTTCCGAAGGTTCAGTCATTAAAACTTTCGAAGTCCAAAAGCTTTCGAAGTTTTAAAGGTCAAGTCCAAGACTCCAAAGGTGGTGTGGATGTCTAAGAAAGACCAAGTGACTGAGAATTCTCCATCAACAACAACTCAAGATCCTCTTAGAACAACCATAGGATCTATTACAGTTGAATTACCTTCTGCAAATAAGCCCAAGACAAGCAAGGCTTTGGTTCCAAATGTAACTAATCATTCTATTTATGCAGGGATAGCTGAAGACAGACAAAAATGTCTGGATCATAGACAGTGGCTGTTCCAGGCACATGACAGGCAATAGGTCACTACTCCAGAACTTTGAAAGGATTGATGGAGGACGAGTTGCTTTTGGAGGAGATGAAGGTGGTTACATTTCTGGAAGGGGCAAGGTCACAAATGGTAAGTTCAACATAGAAAAGGTAAACTTTGTTAAGGAGCTTGGATACAATCTTCTGAGTGTATCTCAATTTTGTGATCAGAGTCATAACATGCTCTTTACTGAGCATGAGTGCAAAATTCTTAAGCCTGGTGTGGTCATTCCTATGAGCATATCCTGCTTAGAGCCCCCAGGAAAGGAAACATGTACAAGATGGATCTGCAAGAAACCTCTCCCTCTGGAGAAGTTTCATGCTTTCTGTCTAAAGCCAATAGTGATGAGTCTTTCCTACGGCATAAAAGAATGTGCCATGTAAACTTTAAGAACATGAATAAATTAATTAAGCATGATTTAGTAACTGGAATGCCAACGAAAGAGTTTACAAGTGATGACCATTGTGTTGCATGTCTGAAAGGGAAGCAACATAAGGTATCTCACAAGCCTAAGGAAAGGAACTCCATCACTACACCCCTACACTTGTTACATATGAATCTCTTTGGCCCCACCAGTATAATGAGTTTAGGAAGGACCTTATACTACCTAGTGATCACAGATGACTTTACAAGATTCACTTGGGTCTTCTTCCTTAGAACTAAGGATGAGACTCCTGAGATTCTAAAGAATTTCATCTTAAAGATTGAGAATCAATCTGATCATAAGGTCAAAGTCATAAGATGTGATCAAGGAACTGAATTTAGGAACCAAATTGTTGGACCAAAAGAACCAATGAGCCGGATCAGAAAAACCTTTAAGTCCCACAGACGTCACAACAACTACTAAAGACCACAACAGCTGAAGACAACAGCTGATTACAAAGTCTAAAGACAAGTGCTGAAGACAAAGTCTGAAGACACAAGTGCTGAAGACAAAGTCTGAAGACACAAGTGCTGAAGACAAAGTCTGAAGACAAGTGCTGAAGACAAAGTCTGAAGACAAGTGTTGAAGACAAAGTCTGAAGACAAGTGCTGAAGACAAAGTCTGAAGACAAGTGCTGAAGACAAAGTCTGAAGACACAGTGCTGAAGACAAAGTCTGAAGACAAGTGCTGAAGACAAAGTCTGAAGACAAGTGCTGAAGACAAAGTCTGAAGACACAAGTGCTGAAGACTAAAGTATCAGACGTTGTTACAACAGCTGAAGAGGTCTTCTTCAGTAGTTGTGACGGTTTACCTTTCAGTAGTTTTATGTTTTATCTTTTCAGTAGTTTGACACAACAGCTGAAGAATACTTCTTCAGTTGTTGTGCTCATCAGTAGTTTTATATTTATCAGTAGTTTTGTAAAACGACTGAAGAGCTTGTTCTTCAGTCGTTCTAGTTTCAGTAGTTTCTTATCAGTAGTTTCTTATTTTGTACTTAACACTCTGATATGTTCTCAGTAGTTGTGAACATTTCAGTAGTTTGTTAAGAGTTAGTTATTTTTGTAATAGATCTGCCAGTTGTCACTTTCCCGTGATAACAGCAGCGATTGCACTCTATGTAAGGATTCTCAACCTATTGTAATAAATGAATGATTTTGATCAGAAATATTTGATATTATTGAAACATTCCTTATTACAGAAATATATTCTCTCGTTATAACCGTATTTGTTCTTAATGCATACGAGTATCAAATTCTTGCTACAATTTGTCTAATTCTTGTTCTTATTCCGTTGTGTTACATATCAAACTCGTGATCACTGATCCTGAAAAATGATATCAGAGCAGGTTAATCATTGATCGATCTAATAATTGATCATTAAAACTGCTGTTCAAGATCCAAGTTTGATTGAATTAGCATTTTTGTGTTTTGCAAGAAACGGTTATAGAGATTGAATTTTCTGTGTTTTCCGGTCAATCATCCTGAGATTTTCTCTTGGTTTTCATTGAGTCTGTTGTGGTCTTTATAAAAACATTTAAAAGCTTGATTTAAATTGTATTTGGACTCAAAATGACTACTCCTTCCAATGATCCTCACAATACTGGTTCCTCAACCAAGCCCCCAATGCTGGTTAGGAATGAGTATAACATATGGCAACGACGAATGCTCCATCACCTGTCTGTTAACAGCGCAGGTTATTGGACATCAATTGTACATGGTCCACACAAGCCTATGGTGAATAACCCGGAAACCAATCAAATGGTTCCGAAGAGGAGGGAGCAATACTCAGATGAGGATAAGAAGTTGTTTGAGATTGATGCAAAAGCCCATGGAATTCTGGCCATGGCACTGCCTAATGAAATCTATTCTGGGCTAATGCATCATGAAACTGCCCATGACCTCTGAAATGCCTTGAAAGAATAATTTGGAGGAACAGATGAGGTCTTGGCAAATAATAGAGAAATCCTTGCCCAACAATATGAGACATTCTCTCATAGGAAGGGTGAGACACTGACTCAACAGTTCGAGCGGTTCTCTTGTTTGATCTCTGAATTAAAAATGGTCAAACATGAGTACACCAATAGCCAGATGAATAACAGATTTCTCAGATCACTGCCTGAGAGATGGGACACATATACTATTGTCCTATGCTCGTGCAAATTTGGACAAACTATCTCTCACCCAACTCCATGGGAAATTGCTCACATTTGAGAGAGATAGAATAGAAACGAAAACTGTCTTCATCTAGAAAGCTCACTGAAGACTTTGTACCAGGCAACACTGCCTTGGTTGGTCATGATTTGGAATATGCTTCATCTGAATGCCAATATGATGAGCATATTGATTTCTCTTCAAACACTTTTGATTCTGCATTTGTGAGTGTTGATAGTCAGTTTACTGGATGTAATAATGACAATCTATGCTTCATCATGGATGATCTCAAGGGGATTGCTGATGATGACTTAGAAGAGATGGATATTTTGAGCCAAATGGCCTTGATAAATATCAGATCTCAGAAGTTCTACAAAAGAACTGGAAGAAAGTTCCCAGGACTCTCTGGCAAAACCAAAGTTGGTTTTGACAAGAGTAAGTTGAAGTGTCACAAATGCCACAGGCTTGGAACTTTGCTAGAGAATGCAGATCATCTGGATCTAATTCCTCTGCACCTTTTGTGACTTTCCCTGGCAATAGTCAACACACAGAGGGCAACATCCTGTCAATTCTAGTCATCATTCTCAACCACAATCTCCTGCATATTTTGTTCCTCAGGGTCAAATGCCATATCCTTACCCTTGTATTACATGCCACAGTCAAATCAAGTGCAAGTTCCTATAGTACCACAACCTCATGCACTACCAGAACCTCAACCATCTCAATCTCATCAACCTCCTCAACCTCAACAACACAACTTCTTCACCCCTGGAGGTGTTGACTGGAGCAGTTTACCGGATGACATGTCTGGTCATGAACAACTGTTCACAGGTGCTGGTCAACATAGTGGTGACAGTCCTTTTGGGAATTGGCTCTCATGGCCCTGGAGTCTACTGAGGGTTCCTGCTCAAATGCATCATCTTCACAGGTAACTCAGGTATCTTCAGAGGCTAAAGCCAAGTTATGTTCTGAATCATGCATTGCTGCCTTTGTCTCCATTAGAGAGGCAAATGTAGCATTAATAAATCAAAAAATGAGCTTGAGAAGCCATTTCCAAAAGAAAAGCTGAGTTTGAGTCTGCTCTTAATAGTAAAAATGATGAGATTTATAAGCTTAAATGCCAACTAAATGATGAAAAGGCTAAGCTAGAGGTTATTCTGGATGACCAGAGAAGTCTCAAAGAAACCCTTGCAGTCACCCAGGTAGAGTGTGATCGATGGGTACAATCATGCAAAGGTTTTGAAATGCTTCTTAGTAAGCAATCTGCTTCCAATGTGAAGTTTGGTATTGGTTACAATCACTTTTCCTCCTACAGATTTTGCTTCAAGAGCAGAAGTGAAATCTGATGGAGAAAGCAATAACCAATCCACCTCATCATGTGATTCACTTCTTGATAGAGCATCATCAAAAGATGAAGTCAGCACTAAGCCCTCTTAGAACCCATCAGCTGATATTGATGGTTCTACTACTGACACTCACATGATAAAAGAAATGATCAACTCAGGAGTTATTTCTGAAAGTCCTGAAAGGACTGGAGAGCAAGATTTAACACCTGAAGTTCAAACTCCAAACTGACAGCACTGAAGAGAAGAAAACTGTCAGTAGAAAGAGTTTGAAGACAACTAAAGAGGAAGTCAAGAAAGCAAATAATGCTTCCAAAGTACTGAAGAGCAAGTCTTCAGTAGTTTCATCCTCTTTAGTTGATGATCATCATAAGATGAAGAAGAAACCATGTGAAGTATGTGGTTTGTTCAATCATCTTACAGATGATTGTTGGTACAAAAGGGGATCCAAACTTAAACACAAAGAAGAAATTCAAGAGAAAATGGTTAAAATGAAAACTAAGTTTGGAGCCACATTTGTACCAGCAACATCAAATCCTGTAACCCTGAAGTCCAAACAGAAATCCAAAAAGGAAGGGGTTAAACAGGTAACAGCTGAGATTGCTCAAAAGAAGAAGGTGCAACATAGGAACTTATCAAACTCCAATGCCAATGTGTCTGAAGAGCTGAAAGCCTTATCCCAAAATCAGACACAGCTGGTTATGATGGTTCAACATCTATTGGGAAGAGTTAACCAATTAGATGTTCCTATGTTGAAACCACAGAAAAAGGGGTCCAAGCCAAAGGATTCCTTTTCTTCACCAGCTTCTTCCTCTCAGGCTGTTGTTTCCAACAAACATGTTAGTTTACCATCTGTTGATGAGAACAGGCCCAAGACCAAAAAGGTTTGGGTCTCAAAATCTAACTAATTTGTTGTATTTTGCAGGGTTCTTCAACATACCTCAGAGGCATCTGGTATGTAGACAGTGGAGGATCCATGCATATGACAGGAAACAGATCACTTCTTAATGACTACTCTCAAGGAAGGAAGGGGTTTGTGTCATTTGGCAATGATGCAAAGGGTTACATCATCGGCAAAGGCTTTGTTTCCAATGGGGAAATAAAGTTTGATGATGTTAACCATGTGGAAAATCTCAAGTACAACCTCTTGAGTGTTAGTCAAATGTGTGACAAAGGCCATGTTGCTCTTTTCACCAGTCAGAACTATCGGATTCTGTCATCCAAAGTTCTAAGTTTGATTGATAAGGTGCTGGATGAACACACTCTCCTAAAGGCCAACAGGACAGGAAGAGTGTATGCCTTAGATCTTTCCAAGAAAATAGATCTCAAAGGCCATCCTTGCCTATTTTCCAAGGCTTCCCCCAAGAATCTATTCTATGGCATAGAAGGCTGGGTCATGTTAATCTCAAAAACATGAATCAGCTGATAAACCATGGTTTAGTAAGGGGACTGCCTATGAAGGAGTTCAAGTGTGAAGGTAACTGCACTGCTTGTTTAAAAGGAAAACAGCACAAAGCTTCATTTCCCTCCATAGAAGAACCTAAGTCCACTGCCTGCTTACAGCTTCTTCACATGGATCTCTTTGGTCCTGTGAAAGTGATGAGTATGGCTAAGAAGAAATACTGTCTGGTAATTATGGATGATTACTCTAGATTTGTATGGACTTTCTTCTTGCATTCAAAGGATGAGGCTGCACAGTCCATTATGAACTTTGTGTTACACGTTGAGAAGCAGTATTCCCTACCAGTTAAGTGTGTGAGGAGTGACAATGGTACTGAATTCAGAAACCACACACTTGATGAGTTTTACTTATCAAAGGGAATCAAGAGGCAGTATAGCATCCCAAGAACTCCTGAGCAAAATGGAGTAGTAGTGAGAAAGAACAGGACCCTTATTGAAGCTGCAAGGTCCATGTTGGCTGATTCTGGACTGCCAATGACTTTTTGGGCTGAAGCTGTCAATACAGCTTGCTATGTACAGAATAGAGTTCTAGTAAATCAGAGGTTGATGAAGACTCCATATGAAGTTCTTCACCATTTGGCCCCTCTAATTTCATTCTTCAGAGCTTTTGGGGTCCTTGTTTCATTCTCAACACACGGGATCAACTCCAAAAATTTGATCCTAAGTGGATGTAGGGTACTTTGTTGGTTATTCATCAACTTGCAAAGCATACAGAGTCTTTAACTGTAGACAAAGATGGTTGAAGAGAATCTACATGTTAAGTTTAATGAATCTCCAAAGGACAAGATTCCACAAAGCCCTGTGGAGCTATTTGATTTGGACATACCGCAATATGTTCCTTATCAAACTCCTGCTGTTGCTCCTGTCAACAGTTCACCACCTGGTGGTACTGCTGGTGCTGATGATGATGATGATAGCAGTACTCACCTCTTCAGGTTTAGTGATCAACTGCCTGATTCAGCTAGACCTGATGTTCCTGTAGCTCCAGTAGCACCATCCACAACAAATGCTGATGAGATTCTTCAAATTCAACTTCTTTGAATTACCATCCACTGATTGGTTTCAAGGAAATGATTCACCATCACCATCTGTTGCTGCTGAACCTGCTACAAACACTTGCACAGATCTCATTGTGTATCAAGATCTGAAGAATCACCCTATGTCTCAAATCATTGGTGATATCACTGCTGGCGTATCAACAAGAAGTCAATTGTCAAATTTCTACTTCTATGCTCTCTTCATTAGTCAGCAAGAACCAAAGAATTATCACATTGCTTTAAAGGACAATGGATGGGTTGATGCCATGCAACTTGAGCTTCTTCAGTTCAAGAAACATCAAGTGTGGGAACTGGTTCCTCTACCTCCAGGTAAGTGTGCAATAGGCACTAAATGGGTGTTTAGGACAAAACTGATGAAAATGGGCTTATTGTTAAGAACAAGGCCAGACTGGTTGTTCAGGGGTTTGCACAAGAAGAAGGTATTGATTATGATGAAACCTTTGCCCCTGTAGCCAGACTGGAAGCAATTCGATTGTGTTTAGCTTATGCTGCTTATCAAAAACTTAAAGTTTTTCAAATGGATGTCAAAAGTGCATTTTTGTATGGGAAAATTAATAAGAGGTTTATGTATGTCAACCACCAGGTTTTGAGGACAATAAACATCCTAATTGGGTGTATAAGCTTGATAAGGCTCTTTATGGGTTGAAACAACCTCCTAGAGCCTAGTATGAGACATTATCAAACTTTCTTCTGGAAAATGATTTCACTAGAGGCTCCATTGATAAGACTTTATTCATTAAGAAAGCTGGGCAGCATAATCTACTTGTTCAAATTTATATAGATGATATTATTTTTGCATCCTCTGATCCTCAGTTGTGTGATGCCTTTACAAAGTTGATGCAACAGAAGTTTGAAATGAGTGCCATGGGAGAATTACAGTTCTTTCTGGTTTGCAAATCAAACAAAAGGCTGATGGAATTTTCATTCATCAGTCCAAATACACAAAACATCTTTTGGAAAAGTTTGATTTACAAAACTGTAAGCCCTGTTCTACCCCCATGTGCAGCACCACACAACTGGATACAGATCAGAAAGGTAAAGTGGTTGATGAAACACTTTACAGATGTATGATTGGGTCCTTGATGTATTTAACAGCTTCTAGACCAGATATTATGTTTGCTACATGTGTTTGTGCTAGATTTCAGGCTGCACCTAAAGAGTCTCATTTGATTGCAGTCAAGAGGATCTTTAGATATTTGCAAGGTACAAAATTTCTAGGTCTATGGTATTCCACTGGGCACTCTTGTAAATTAGTTGCTTTCTCTGATAGTGACTATGCAGGGTGTAAGTTGACCAGGAAATCAACCTCTGGTGGATGTCAATTCCTAGGCAACTGTTTGATTTCTTGGCAGAGTAAGAAACAAACATCTGTTGCTACATCCACTGCTGAAGCCGAGTACATTGCTGCTGCAAGTTGTACATCCCAAGTACTCTGGCTTCAGAATCAACATTTGGACTATGGCATTACAGAGACTAAGACTCCGTTATTAATGGATAGTGCTTCAGCTCTTTGCATTGTCAAAAATCCAATCCAGCACTCTAGGACCAAACATATAGAAATTAGACATCATTTTATAAGAGATTGTTTTGAAAAGGGTCTAATTAATCCTATGTTTGTGCCTAGTGCTGATGAGCTTGCAGACATTTTTACTAAGCCTTTGGATAGTTCAAATTTCCACAACCTGGTGTTAAGGCTTGGTATGCTGCAGCTAGAATAAGTGACAACTACTGATGATCTCAGTAATAAGTACTGGTGATCATTGGTAACCATGTCACATATAAGTACTGATGAGTTATTTCACCCTCAGTAGTTTTTATAACTACTGAAGGCTAAATGCCTCACAAGTACTGAAGTACTTTATCTGTTCTAAACTACTGATGTAGTTACAACTACTGAAATCAGTACAAACAGATAAGTACTGTCGTCCTATGAAACACACTGAAAAGCAGATGCAAAGTCTGATGAGTAAGTGTTGAGGACAGTATGAAACAGCTGAAAAGCTAAGAATTGACGAAAACAACTGATGAGTAATTTCTCTTTAGTTGTTTCTACAACTGCTGTTTCAAACAACTGAAGCCAAAACCATGTCTTCAGTAGTTTACAACTACTGAAGACTAACACCAAGTCTTCAGCTGTTTACAACAACTGCTGACAAAACCACTGTCTTCAGTAGTTTCACAACTACTGATGACTAATACCAAGTCTTCAGTTGTTTCATCACCTAAAGTCAAAACTGTCTTCAGTAGTTTTTATAACTACTGATGACTAAATCAGAGACTTCAGCTATTTCAACGTCTGACGGTTAATACCACATCATCAGTAGTTTCAACAACTGATGACTCACACCAAAACCTTCAGTCATTTTCTAACCCGACCCTTTAAATTCCTTATCCCACCTTAAGAGTTTTTATCTTCTCTTCTCAAACCTAACGTTCAAAAACTCTCTACCCTCTCTTCATCAATGGCGACCATGCAACTAAAACCACGACACAACTGTGTCGCAATCTCACCAAATCGCCATACTGGACCAAGTTTCACAACACCATTGATTTAATGGTTCAATCACCCTACAAAACGGCGTTCTGGTAAATCCCACCATATATGCCGCATCCCTTAACCAATTCTGGACAAACGTCACTTTGGTCTCTGAGGAGAACGGCACAGAGTCTCTTCAATCGTTTGTCCATGGCCAAAAAGTGGTCATCACTCCAGACACTCTTCATCAAACCCTTAATCTGGATGATGCCACTTTCCCAACTGGTTATCCAAAGGGCACAATAGATCAATCATTTGCCCACCATGGATACCAGGGTGACTTGAGTGCATCTACCTTACTGAAGAAACATTTCCCGGATGCCGAACATATCATATTTCATATGGTAAATGTATGCCTTGCCTCCAAGACTTCATCATGGGATCAAATGTCCACAAGGTGGCAACAGGTAATGTACTCCATCCTTGAGCAACAACCTTTAAATTTTTCTGAAATACTATTTTTAGAGCTCAAGGATATGGCCCAAAAACAAACTACTAACCGTTGGATATTATATCCTCGGTTCATAATGGCCATAATTGAAAACCAGCTTCAAGCTGAGGGACTTGTTGGCCTGGGAGTCCCTGCTATGGCTGTATTGCCTGAAGTATACTCCCGGCACAACTCTGACCAATCACTCAAAATGGCTGCCAAGCTGCGCCAACCCACGCAACTGGAACCCACAGCCACCACCTCCAAATCCAAAGTCCCACCAAACCCACTAAAAAGAAGACCAAAAGGCTACTCAGGGAAATGAGTCCCTTGAGGATGCCCCTGCAACACAAACGCAGGCTATATCCACTGGTTATAACCCCCTAGTGGATATAAGGATTCTCCCAGCCACAGCCGCTCAGGATTCCTCTCAAAAGGAGCCTGCAGCAACCACAGAAGGGGTACCCACAAATCTGGGATCTTCCTCATTTGAGGAGATTGCCATTGAAGAGCACCATTCTCCCCAGGTGCACATTGCTTTTACCCCATCTCCCCATGCAACCGCCCCCCAAAGTCCAACCATTATCATTGCAAACGTGCTGACTCAGCTGCATGCCTCTCCTCCTCCCCAACAACCACCAACAAAGGGGAGAACCACAACTATTGAGGACGAGGATCACCACGCTTTTGACAACCACAACATCTGGGTTTACACGTTCTATCTCCTGGTGTGGATATGGAGATTAGAACATCTAGTGAGGCTGCCACCTCTTCTGAATCAGCATGATCAGAATGAGGTGGGTAACATAGCTAAGACCTCACTAGAGGCAACAGCTGATGAAGGACATAGTCCTGAGGCTGGAAGTCCTAGTTCCAAGAAAAAGGGGCACATGCTAAAACTGGTCTACACCCGTGCATGTACATCCTGCTACAAGCAGGAGGTCAGGTGATTCAGCATCTGCTGATGATGACCTGGGCTCTTTTTGATGTTCTGGCCCAGAACACAATTCTTGAGGAAGAAGTCAGTAGACTACAAAGACTACTTGACCAATTCTCTCAAGAAGCAAGTCCATCTGCCACCAACATAAACCCACAGATGGCACCTTCACCTGAAGGTCTCCCATACACTCAGCCACTCAAAACTTCCAAGCCACCAGCTTCTGTTTCTGGCACTGCTTCTCAGGGACAGAACCCCTCTGAGCAACAGTTGCTATCTTTCAGCAAACCCTACCTCTCATCACCCCAATGATCACAGACATTGTGATCAAAACCATGGATGAGAGGCTTCCCTCAATCATACAACCCCTGGTGGAGGAGATTGTGAGCACAAGGCTTTCTGCTACTCAACCCTTGCAACCAATGCAACCAAAAAGGGGAGAGTCAGTCAGCGAAAGCAAAGAGGAGAGCAAACTGAAAGAAAAGGAAACTGAGAAGGAAGAGGAGTCTGTGAAGGGAACCAAAATGATCAAGTGAGTGAAAGTCACAAAGACTTTCATGTCACATATAAGAAGAGGAAGGGTGAAGGAAAAGAGAAAGAGCTCCAACTCGATGAGATGATCAAAATGGCAGATGCTACTCATAGTAAATCAATGGATGCCATTATTGATCAACTCTATAGACAAGGGTTTGATACTGCACAACTTGACTCAGAGATCAGGAGACTTGAAGTTGAAGAAATTAACTCAAGATGGGCAAGTTATGATGCATTAGAAAGAGAGAGACTAGAGATCATGATAAGATTCATTGCAAAATCTTGGGAGATCATTGATCGAGATTAAATCATGGACCAGGGACAGTATCTTGGCTATAACCTCCAAGATCTGTTCGTCTGAGCATACACTAAGGGGTTAGTAGTCGAAGCTTTGAATGAAGCAGGAGCAGGGAGCAGGACTGAGCTAGCCAAACACTCAAAAGCAACACTCACCCAAAATGCTAACTCAGCCTGTCAACATTCCCTCTCCAAAACAACCACAATGACAACCCACAAAACCAACTCCCTTACCCTCTAAACCAACAGCCGATGATGCACCTAAGAAGAAGAAGAGAAGGGTGTTGAGGCTAGAAGAAGAAGAAGAAGAGGATGATGTGGAAGAAGATAGGCTGCCTCTGTCTGCAGTCCTAACATTGGCTAAAGCCAAACCCATGCCCATCACTCCCACCTCACAGATGGAAGCTGTGAGAGTAAAGATTGAAGAAGAACAGCAGCAAAGGCTTCATGATGATGAAATGTTGAAAAGCATCGACAAAACTTATGCTGCTTCGTCATCAATAATAAGTATGAAGAAAGAAGCATTGATGTTGTACACCCTTGCCAACACATTTCGATATCAGAAGGAAAAGGTGAGAGTATGGCCTGATCCTAGGGTGGCTCACAGGATTGTAAAGAAAGACATTCCTTCGAGATACAAGGGCCAAGTAAAAAGGATCGTAGATGAAGAGATCACAGTGGTCCTTGTAGTATCACCCTGGGAGATTGTAGAAGATTTCAAGAAGGCCTATGACACTAAACAACCACCCCAAAAGATGTTAGAGAACAGAATTATTAAAAAGGGGTTAGTCTACAAGAGGCTTGAGAACTTCAAACAAAATGAGCTCAGTCTGTTACTTGAAGGGACTCATCCTGATGAGTTTGCATACAGACAGATTACAACAGTTGAGCTCAAAAATGGTAAACAGGCCAAGTACATCTCAGAGCTGTATGGGCGTGAAGGATTGTTTGATGGTGAAGCCGAGAACCTGACCATGGAAGAACAAATTATGTTTCTCAGAGCATACACCAGAGAATCCTACAGGCTTATACATGGGAAGTGAGTCTCATGGATGGGGGAACAGCTCAGTGTCCAATTCCCCAATACAGAGCTCCCATCCATACATTGCCAACCAAATCATCAGAGACTCATTTCCAGGCCAGTGCTATATGGGTCATCTTCTCAACTAATCAAGAAGGAAAAAGACCAACCATTCTGCCAACAATAAGTGGGACCTCAATAAAGTTAAAGGTTTTGGTTGCATTGGTTCAGGGGGAGTTTGTTGGACCAAAAGAACCAATGAGCGGATCAGAAAAACCTTTAAGTCCCACAGACGTCACAACAACTACTGAAGACCACAACAGCTGAAGACAACAGCTGATTACAAAGTCTGAAGACAAGTGCTGAAGACAAAGTCTGAAGACACAAGTGCTGAAGACAAAGTTTGAAGACAAGTGCTGAAGACAAAGTCTGAAGACAAGTGCTGAAGACAAAGTCTGAAGACAAGTGCTGAAGACAAAGTCTGAAGACACAAGTGCTGAAGACAAGTCTGAAGACAAGTGCTGAAGACAAAGTCTGAAGACAAGTGCTGAAGACAAAGTCTGAAGACAAGTGCTGAAGACAAAGTCTGAAGACACAAGTGCTGAAGACTAAAGTATCAGATGTTGTTACAACAGCTGAAGAGGTCTTCTTCAGTAGTTGTGACGGTTTACCTTTCAGTAGTTTTATGTTTTATCTTTTCAGTAGTTTGACACAACAGCTGAAGAATACTTCTTCAGTTGTTGTGCTCATCAGTAGTTTTATATTTATCAGTAGTTTTGTAAAACGACTGAAGAGCTTGTTCTTCAGTCGTTGTAGTTTCAGTAGTTCTTATCAGTAGTTTCTTATTTTGTACTTAACACTATGATATGTTCTCAGTAGTTGTGAACATTTCAGTAGTTTGTTAAGAGTTAGTTATTTTTGTAATAGATCTGCCAGTTGTCACTTTCCCGTGATAACAGCAGCGATTGCACTCTATATAAGGAGTGTCAACCTATTGTAATAAATGAATGATTTTGATCAGAAATATTCGATATTTTTGAAACATTCCTTGTTACAGAAATATATTCTCTCGTTATAACCGTATTTGTTCTTAATGCATACGAGTATCAAATTCTTGCTAAAATTTGTCTAATTCTTGTTCTTATTCCGCTGTGTTACGGTCCATTATATCAAACTTGTGATCACTGATCCTGACAAATGGTATCAGAGCAGGTTAATCATTGATCGATCTAATAATTGATCATTGAAACTACTGTTCAGATCCAAGTTTGATTGAATTACAAGACAATTTAGTGCTCCCAGGACTCCTCAACAAAATGGTGTTGCTGAGAGGAGAAACAGGACACTGATTGAAGCTGCAAGAACCATGTTGTCTGACTCTAAACTGCCCATCACCTTCTGGGTAGAGGCACTCAACACTGCCTGCTATGTGTAGAACAGAGTTTTAGTAGTTAAGACTCATGGCAAGATTCCTTATGAACTTTGGCACAAGAGGAACCTTTCATTGGCTTTCTCAGGTCATTTGGATGTCCTTGCACTCAAAGATCAAATTTTCAAGTTTGCTGAGAAATCAGATGATTGACACTTTATTGGATACTCTTCCCAAGCTAAGGCTTATAGAGTGTACAATCTCAGAACTAGATTTGTTGAGGAGTTAGCCAATGTGACTTTCAATGAACACACACCCTATGTTGCTAGTTCTAGTCCAGATTGGTTATTCGATCTTGATTTAGTTACCAACTATTTTAACAAATTTTGTGAATATGTTTCAGGATCTACAGAAAACTTAAATACAGGTGATCCTGATCCAAGATTTGAGCTAGGAAGACCTTCAAGTCATACATCTTCAGCTCCAGTTAGAACTACTTCTGCAATGAGGTTTCTATCAGCACAACAATGACAAACTCAGCTGATACATATGGTATGCCTTCAAATTCCAGCTCAAAGGCTCTACAACCAGATAAGAACACCTCAACTGTGGAAGACAACAATGGTGGTGGTGACAGTGACCAAGAATTTCTTGATGCCACTAACCACACCATTGATGAGAACATCAATGATGTCATACACTGCTTGGATCAAGTTTCACTTGAAACGTGTGCTGATGTGGTGGGAGAAACATCCATGCCAGATCTAAATTTCTCTAATTTAGATCTTTCTCAACAACTTGCTGTGATCCCTCAACTTAGGATCCACAAGTCTCACCCTACCACAAACATCATTGGAGATGTTGTCTCAAGGGTAAAGACAAGAGGACAAACCCATGAAGCAAATGTTTGTCTTCACTCTTGTTTTTTTATCCCAGATAGAGCCAAGAAAGTTGATGAAGCTCTAAAGGATGGAAGTTGGGTTGAAGCTATGCAACAAGAGCTGCTTCAATTCAAAAGGCAGAAAGTTTGGAACCTTTGTCCTCTTACTTGTGAGAAGACTACCATTGGAACCAAATGGGTGTTTAGGAACAAGAAAGATGATAGAGGCATCATCATCAAGAACAAAGCTATACTAGTTGTTCAAGGATACACACAAGAAGAAGGGATTGACTACACTGATGTCTTTGCTCCAATGGCAAGATTAGAAGCTGTTAGGATATTCCTGGCATTTGCTGCATCCAAGAACTTCAAGGTCTTTCAACTTGATGTGAAGTGTGCCTTTTTCTATGGAATGATAGATGAAGAGGTTTATGTCAAACAACCACCTAGTTTTGTAGATCCTGATCATCCTGATTATGTCTGCAAGCTTGACAAAGCTCTTTATGGGCTGCATCAGGCACCTAGGAAATGGTATGAGACACTATCTGAGTATCTTTGTAAACATGGATACAAGAGAGGTACTATAGATGGAACTCTATTCATCAAAGGACAAGGAAAATACATATTGTTAGTTCGAGTATATATGGATGACATCATCTTTGGTTCAACTAATCCAAAGCTCTGCAAAGACTTTAAGAAGCTGATGAAAGACAGATTTGAAATGAGTGCCATGGGGGAACACAATTTCTCTCTGGGAATTCAAGTGAAGCAAGTTGAAGATGGCATCTTCATAAGTTAGTCAAAGTATGTTCAAGACATACTTAAGAGGTTCAACATGACTGACTGTAAGACTGCTAAGACACCCATAGCTAGGAACCACTCCCTTGGTCTTGATCTTGAGGGGGAGTGTGTAGATGAGCACTTATACAGGGCTAAGATTGGGTATCTTATGTATCTTACTGCTTGCAGGCCTAATATCATGTTTGCTACTTGCATCTGTACAAGATCTCAAGCCAACCCTAAGATGTCTCACCTTATCACTGTCAAGAGGATTCTAAGATACCTCAAAGGTGCATCAACACTTGGTTTATGGTATCCCAAGAATCCCGACTTCTATTTGTATGTCTATACAGATAGTGATTATGATGGTTGCAATATGACTGCAAAGTCTACATCTGGGGGATGTCAATTTCTTGGTGGAAGGGTTGTCTCATGGCAATGCAAGAAACAATCTTGTGTCTCTGCATCAACTGCTGAAGCTGAATACATTATTGCTGCAAGCTGCTGTGCTCAAGTACTTTGGATTCAAAATCAGATGCTGGACTATGGGTTAAACTTCAAGGAGACTCCCATTCACATAGACAACAACAGTGCTATCTCAATCATAGAGAACCCTATGCAGGACTTAAGGACAAAGCACATCAATATCAGGTATCATTTAATAAGAGATACCTATGAAAAGGGATTAATTAAACTAGTCAAAGTTCACACAGATGAACAATATGCTGATCTATTTACAAAGGCTTTTGATGAACAGAGATTTAAATATCTAATATCAGCTATTGGGATGATAAACTTTGAGTAAGCTTTTCTTAAAACTAATTCTTATTATTTCTTAACATTATATGTGTCCTAAGTTTTCTAGTTCATCACTTTCATAAGCTCATGTTTTCTTTGGATGAAAATTTCTTTTTGAATACTTTCCTTAGATTTTTGAAAATTTTTGATACTTTGGAAGTTATGCTTTTAACTTCAGAAGCAAATCATGCCTCAAAATAAATAATTGTCTAAGAAATTTACCTTCGGAAGAGCATTCAGATTTCTTCCGAAGCTTAAGTACTTGTCTCAGACACTTACCTATTTTCAAGGACCATTTACTTCTGAAGCAAAATTAACTCTCAGAAGCTTTGTTGTCTTATATACAAAGCACTCAAGTTTTAATTTCTCTTCCGAAGCAAAATTCTCAAAACTCTCAGGAAATTCTTCCGAAGTCATTTTAGCTTCGGAAGCTTTTTAATTAAAACTTCCGAAGATAATTAACCTTCGGAAGCTTTTTCACTTCCAAGAAAACTACTTTTTGAGCAAAAGTAAACTACTTTTTTAGAGGTGGGACCGACATCCAGATTTCAAAGTTTATACTCTTTCATTAAACTTTATCTGAAATCCTTTTCACATATAAACCCAACGGTTTCCCCCTCTTTCTATCATCTGCTCTTCCTCCAAACCTAAAACCCCAAATTTCTCTCTGAAATTTCTTTCTCTCTTCTTTATTCATCCTTAAGCTACTTCAAAATGGCCAACCTTGCTCACAAAAATGATCCCAACTTTACCATGCAGCTACACAGATAACACAATCAGGTTGCTCTGTTAAGCTCTGAGAAAGATCCTCATTTCTCAATGGTTTGCTGTTTTCTAACTCTATCAAACTACTTCACCTCCCTAACCATTGATCCTCTACTCTATGAGGATCAGTTGCTTGAATTCTGGAAGACCTGCCAAGAGGTCATTATGTATGGGGAGAAGGCACTGTCTGCCACAGTGCAGGGAGAACAATCTCCATCACTCTGGCCATGATCAATAGACATCTTCAGCTGGATGATGAAGAAGGTGAGGTGTTCTTCCCAAAGGAAGCTGTCAATCATTCCTTTGAGCAGATGGGATATGAGGGAGATTTCTCTGTAAAGACCTTTAGGAAAGGGAAGGTCTCATCCCAATGGAGATTCCTGCTCCATGTGGTCATCCATAGCTTATCAAACAAGCATGGTAGATAGGACCAGATTCCTAAAGATCTCTCCTTCATAATCCATGGAATGGTTCAGGGGGTCAAATTCAGGTATTCTCAATTTGTTTATACAAATTTATTTGCTAATTTAGACTCCTTAGAGTATTACATGTTTCCTAGATATGTCCAGTACATTCTTAACTGTGAACTGGGCTCACAGTTGAGGGAAACAGGTACCACTCTTAAATTGGGACATATGAAGCCTGGTATCTTTAAAATTCTGAGAAAGCCCACTGTTGGATTCTCTAGGGTAGAAACAACCCTAGTCCCAAAAATGTTAGAGCTCATTGCTCAAGGTGACAACCTAGCAGCACAACTAGTGTTGAGCCCACACCTGCTTTTTCCCAACCACTCTCACAGCCTCAAATCACCATCACTTACCAAAGAAAATCCAAACGAACCCTTGCTCAAGCTATTCAGTCTGTGGAGACCCCCATATACTCATCCATACAGGAAGAAGTGGACACTGGAGCTCCCACTTCTCTTGAGGAGCAGACCACTCCCATCTCTTCAAGAATCAATGCTGAGGTTCCTCATGCTCAGCATGATGAGCTCATTAGGCCAACTGCCCTAAGCCATCACTTTGAGTCTCAACACTCAAGTGATCAACCTTCAGGGGACAGTTACCATCCCCAGCCTATAGATCTCAACCAACCAATTCCTAACCTTGACTTCTATACTAATGAAGATCTAGCTTTCAGTGAGTATAATGAGTCTCTCTTCTTTTCCCCTACTCAAAGAGAGATGAATACTCCCGAGTCTCCTACATCTATCCCATATCAGTCACCTACAACTAAGGTGGACACTCCTGAACCTGTTCAGGATGTCCATCTAGAAGAGGCTCTCACTTCTGAAAGTGATTACATCATTAAGACCTCAACCATGGCAACTCAGCTCACTGATATCTCAACTGAGACTGCCCGTGAGCAGAGGAAAACTAGCAGCCAAGAACCTCAAGCTAGTTGTGAGAGAGAGGACTCTGGTCCAATCATCTCATCCCCCACTGAATTTTTTGATAAAGATGAGTGGAATCTGAGACTACTGGTTCAAAAACTGTCTAAAACATGCACTTACTTAGTCTCAAAGGTCAGTCACCTTGAATCTCAGGTGACTACCTTACACAACAGGATCAATGATTAGCAACTAGCTGGGTGATGCTACCAAAAAGGGAGAGAAAGTCATTAAAGCCACAGAACCTGGGAGTTCTTCAAGAGAACGGACATTAAGGACTCATCATCCTCACTTGCAATTGTGCATTCTCAGCAACCTCCTCAAGTTCACATTGATGTGGGCTACATAGATTCCTTCATATAGAGTTTGTTTGAGGATGGGATACCAAGGGCTATGTCACCTTCACCATCTTCCAATCACATCATTAGGTGGAGGTATGACAACATCAGGAAAGCCTTAATCATCATAAGAGTTCAAGGGCAACAAGAAGTCTTCAATTTTCAGACCTTGGACTACTATGAAGGTCTGGATCTAGTCAACATGCCACTTGTCAACCCAAGCCAATCAAGACAAGCTGACAAACATGCTAAAAGAAACCAAGACAGGATCACTACAGAGTTCAGCTTAAGAAGGAGACTTAGGCAATCAGGAAATGCCATCGGTCAACTGGATGTTGAGGAGGACCCTAAGATTAGCTTCATAGGGGAATCCTTGACTGAAGGCCCAGTGGCAGAACCTGAGAGCCCTATATCTTCATCATCCACTGCTGCAGAGATCCACACTCCTTTTGAGACACCTGCTGGTGAAGGTGCCTCTCAACCTTTCTCTGGTCTGAGCTCAGATGCTGCAACAAGCAATGAAGGCCAAAGCTCTCTCCACCCTGAGTCACAAAGGTCTGTGAGTGACAACGGGAAAGGAAAAATGACAACTAAGGAAATTGAGGAGGAGGAGAGAGATAGGAAAAGGAGGCTAAGGGGAGAAAGTTCCTTTGCCGAGTCTTCAAGACTTATGGAGTCTGCTATCAGGGCTGCCCCCAGACCAGATACTCAAAATGATGAGTTAAGGGCAGTCAGGATAAACTATTTACAGACTAGGAACTATGACATAGACAATATCATTTCTCTCCCCTTAGATGAGTTGAATGAACTGGTTGACCTGGAAAGGTCAAGGGAGAAGAAGGAGGAAGAAGATGCAGAACTCCTAGTGCAAGTCAAAGAAGAGAGAAGAAGAAAAAGACTGTACAAGGATATGCCTACCCTCTCCCCAGTTCAGGAAAGTCCTGAACAAGCAGATGTGGTTCAACATGAACCTCAGGTAGACAAAGAAGAAGAAAGGATCAAGATGATCAACTACCTGAGTGCCACAGGCTTCTATCAGGCAGATGCACTTCTTCCCTTGTCCTATGATTATGTTGAGTTTGAGTACTTAAAACAGCTTCAAGGACAAAAAGACAACTAAGAAAAAACTAAAGGAAGAAGCTGCAAAATCAAGAGCCATCATCCAGAATAGCATGAAGAAGTCTGCTGATAGGCAGAGGATGATGAGCTTCTTGAAGCTATATGGATTCTCCGGAAGGAGACTTGGCCCCATGTCTCTATCCACTATGGATGATCATATTAGGGTGATCAAGCAGAAGATTAAAAGTGGAGAGCTCATTGACTTACACTCCACTCCAAGTCAAGCCCCACCTGAAGTGGAGGTTAAGGTTGAACAACCAGAGACAGCACGACCTGGACCTCCTGCTGAAACTCAAGAAGCTTCATCTTTTGATCCATAGTAGGGTCAACCTCCCTCTCCTAAGCCTGAGAGAGAGGAAGTCCCAACTGCGAAAGACAATGAAGATCAATCTGGTGCTGCAAATCTAGTAAAAGAAAGAAGAGGATGGCTTCTAAACAAAGCCAAAGAAGAAGAAGACTACACCCTCTTCTAAATCCCAGGATGAGTTAAAACATCTTGAGATTGTGCAGCCAAAGGATGCTACATCAACTCCAATTCAAACAGCTCCTCTAGCATCAGGAAGACCCATCTTGTCTTGGACATACACAACAAATCCAGAAAGATGGCATGTCATTAGCTATCAAGGCATTGAAGACACCTACACATGGCAAGATATGTTTCAGTTGCCTCTGCATGAACTCTTTGATATGAGAAGACACTTTGACAGTCTAAAGGATCCTGATCACCTTATGAAGAAAGGATTGGTGATCATCCTAATGAGGACTGTTGCTATCTAAATTCTTCTAAGTGTTTTGGTAGCATCAGCCTAGGGGGAGTTTGTAGAGATTAATGAAGAGACTGATGCAACCTAAACATCTTAAGTCCATCCTGGATGTTGGACAAGTACATTAAAGAAGAAGGTTAGGAAGTTTCACACATGAAACAGAACATACTCTAAGTGTGAAATCTTTCGAAGCCAAGACCAATATCTTCCGAAGCCAGACATGAAGTCTTCCGAAGCCTCAGAGACAAAGTCTTCTAAAGCTTCAAGTTCATGAAGATAGATTTCTTCCGAAGACTTTTAGTAACATGCTTTATCTGATGTACTGTTCCATAAGCTGGACACCTTTCCGCTGCATCTCTGCAAGTCACCAACTTACATGAGTTGGTGAAAAGGTCCATGCATTTGGTAACTGTACATTGAGGTCTTGAGTCTGTAACTTTCTACTTTATGTAATTTATCCTTTTTGTAATAGATAAGGATGTGAGCTATGGCATGTCATAGTCACAAGTCAAAAGGCAATCTGCCTTTTGACTCTACAATTGATTTTGTTTATGTCAAGTCAATTGTATCCAGTTAGCTTTCAAAGTATAGTCGGCTGTAGGATGTAGTATAAGTATCTCATGTTCTTGTATCTTTCGAATATGCTTTTGTAACACTTGTAATAGAACATAGAGAAAGCAATATACTACATTCTTGAAAACCATACACTTGTGTTCTTTGTGTTCTGTCTCTCTTGCATTACTTGTGTTCTTAGCATCTCAACTTGGTTAATCTAGTTTATTGTTTGATTAAAGTTTAGTTAATCTCCTCTTTGTGTTCTTGTGTTGTAACTTACACCCTTCAATGATCCTGCACTTATCATATTATGTACGAAAACCTTGGAAACTCACCAACTATTTATAGTTGACCTTTTATTTTTATCATGTTTCACGAAATCCCCAGGTTTAAAGTGGACTTTTGAAGCTTGCAATAAAACTAGGACTTGGACCTAGTTTAATAAATAAAATGTTTATGTACGGTTTTGTTTTGTTTGGAGCTTATTTCATGTTTGAGACTTATGGTTGTTATGCCTTTTGAAACTTATAATTTTAATATTTACATTTAAATATAACGTTATGTGGTTGTGAACAATCTTAACCCTCACATCTTGACATTTCCGCCGTCAAGGTTGGGGTGTGACAATAATGAAAGAGGAGCATGAAGTAAGAATGTATGCATTAATGATCAATGAAGTAATGAAAGCCTTGCACGCACTGGATGTCGCGGCACGCCATTAAGGTGTTAGCCTAACGGTGTGCGGGTTCGCTACCTTGGGAGGATGCACATCGGGGTCTTTCTTTGTGATTGACCATATGTATGAACCATTGTTGCGTGCCTTAGGTGCTGTGACCATTTGGTGCCGAGCACCACTGATGAAGGTCTTTTATAGGCTTAGGTCCAGTACCACGAGACTGAAGGGCATAGCATATGACAGTGGTATACCTGAACTTTACCTTAGGTACTGTGACCATTTGGTGCCAAGCACCACCGATGAAGGTCTTTTATAGGCTTAGATCCAGTACCACGAGAATGAAGGGTAAAGTTCATGGTGATGACGAAAGGAAAGGATGTAATGATGAACGAACGAATGAAAGTAAGATGAATGAATGAACGGAAGTTAATGAACGATGAAGATAATATAATTATTATCTATGTGTACGTATGATGTTTGATCGCATGTAAGGAAAGAATGGTTTTAATGAACGAAAAGTATGTTTTATTTTATAAAACTAGAACTCACTCACCAACGCTGACTTTGATGTGTTTCCAGTTGGCATGTAATGATTGCTGAGGATGGCATGAGGTGGCTACTCAGCTCTTTTGGGATGACATCCATCTATTAAATGCTTTTGTGATATAGTGCGACAATGTATTTTGTAACTGATTGACGATGTATTATTTGGCAAAAGTTTTTATAATGAAATGTGATGTCATTTTTGAATGTTTCCGATGCAGTATTTTTGTAAGATTATGTAAGTATATGTTTTATGTGTGATGAGGTTCTAGCTGTAAGCGTCCCGGGAACAGGGCCTTACAAGTTGGTATTAGAGCCAAAGTTTAAGTGAAATGGGTAAATTTTCAAAATAAACCTTAACTTAAACTGAGAATGAGACGAAAAGGGAATGGGATGCCAATCTGAGTAGCTACGTGCCATCAGGTATTTTTGTATGTTAACCGGTTTTAAGTGCGCATGGTATGTGGTTATGTGTTGTATGTAGATTTATATATTGATGTAGTCAAGACAGGTAATGCTTGGGGTATGAAGAGTAAAGTAAGTGGATAATCACAACCGGCTACTGTAATTAGGGACTTACTATACTTGAGATAAACTGAGCTGTTCCCTTGAATGACCGTGTTGGTGTTTGAATCTTTCAGTGTGCGTGTGATGGCTGGTGGTAGATCTTCAAAAGCCTCTCGTGGGGGAGGTCACGGTGCTAAACCGTGACCCAACAAAGGGAGACCCAGAGTGGAGAAGGTGGTTTATGAAGAATTAGAGACCCCTCATCCAGAGGGTGGCGACGAGAGCGCCAATCTAAGAGCCTTAGTAAAGGAGGCTATCGTGGAAGAAGTTCATCAGGTCATGCAGACAATCTTACCGTCTGTGGTGACCAAAGTGATTAAGGCAGTACGGGAAGGGGAAAGAAAGGAGAGGAACAGGTCCTCAGGAGGACGAGAGCAACCGGAGCCTAAAACGATTCTCTCGGATGACGAAGAAGAGAAGGAGGAAGAAGAACCTATGCAGGAGGCGGCACGAGGCTGTAACTATGGGGCGTTTATGAGATGCAAGCCACTAACTTTTGATGGAAACGACACTGCTGCTGCTGCTCACCGGTGGGTGAGGGAAATGGAGGCTGTTCTTGATATCAGCGAGTGCCGGGAAGACCAAAAGGTGAAGTTCGCTACCCACTCTTTTGTGGGCTCGGCTCTGTGCTGGTGGGACAATATAGTCCAAGCCGAGGGTAGCAGGACCATTGGGAGAATGAGATGGTCTGAACTGAAGAAGTTGGTGATTGAGGAGTTCTATCCTCACAGAGAGATGGATAAGGTAGAAAAAGAGTTCCTGCAACTGGAGGCGGGAACGATGACACACCAACACTACACCACAAAGTTTAACGAGATGGCACGTCTGGTGCCGGATCAGGTGACGGCTCTGTCTCAGAAGATCAAGAGGTACATTCAAGGTTTGCCAACGGATATTCGCAGGCACATGATCGCTGCCCGGCCGAGCACGTTTAGGTCGGCGGTGGATTTGGTAGGGAGGCTGTACGATGAGAGAACGGTTGTGGTGACTGAAGGTGGCAAGAAGAGCGGTGGTGATCGAAACTGGCAGGGGAAGAGGTTTGGTCGGGGTGATGCCTCGACGGTAATAAGAAGGCACGGGTGGATGATCGCCGTGTGGTCACATCAAATGCGGGGTCGAAAAGGTGTGGCAAGTGTGGAAGGGAGCATAGTGGGGAATGCAGGTTTGGGTCAAACTTGTGCTTCAAATGTGGGAAGGAGGGGCACATGGCAAAGGACTGTCGTATGGTCCGGTGTTATAACTGTGATGAAGAGGGTCACATGAGCAAGGATTGTAAGAAGCCGAGGGCTGAGAGTTCCGGGGCGAAGAAGACGGGAGGTGAAGGGCCGAGGGCGAGCGCCAAGGCATTCACTATGACACAAGAGGAAGCTAGGACGGACCCTGATGTCGTATACGGTACGTTTCTAGTGAACCAAACATTAGCTTTTGTGTTATTTGATTCGGGTGCCGGTAAAAGTTTTATTTCTACTACTTTCTGTGCTAAGCTGCCTGTTAGTAGTAGACGTGTTGATGCGCCCTTTTATGTAGAAACTGTCATAGGTAAGTCTACCAGGATTTTTGAGATGATAGAGAACTATGATGTGGAACTTGAGGGTCATAAGTTTCCTGTTAGACCATTCATGATGACCTTAGATGGTTTCAATTTGGTTCTTGGGATGGATTGGTTGGCGGACTCCGAGGCGAACATTGTGTGTCGCAAGAAGATGATTCATTTGATAGCGCCTAATGGTAGTTCAGTGAAGGTTTATGGTGATCGGGTTACTACGATTCCGAAGGTGATATCGATGGCGGTGGCGGGAAAGTGTATGAGGCGTGGGTCTAGTTCCTACTTGGCCTATGTAAAGGATGTGGATACGCCAACACCACAACTATCCGAGGTACCAGTTGTGTGTGACTTTCCAAACGTATTCCCAGAAGACTTACAGGAGTGCCACCTCACCGTGAGATCGAGTTCCAGATTGACTTGATACCGGGTGCCCAACCTGTTGCAAAGGCACCGTATTGGTTAGCTCCGACAGAGATGAAGGAGTTGATGGAACAACTACAGGAGTTGCTTGACAAGGGGTTTATTAGGCCGAGTATCTCTCCTAGGTGCTTTGGTCTTATTTGTGAAGAAGAAGGACGGTAGCATGACGATGTGCATTGACTACCGAGAGTTGAACAAGTTGACGATGAAGAACCGATACCCCTTACCGAGAATAGATGATTTGTTCGATCAGCTTCAAGGTGCCAGTTGGTTTTCAAGGATCGACCTTCGATCAGGCTACCATCAGTTGAAGGTGAAGGAACAAGACATCCCTAAAATAGCTTTTCGCACGCGCTATGGTCACTACGAGTTTCTTGTCATGTCTTTTGGTTTGACCAATGTGCCAGCTGCTTTTATGGATCTGATGAATCGGGTGTGTCGGCCGATGTTGGATAAATCAGTGATTGTTTTTATTGATGATATCCTGATTTATTCGAAGAGCGAGATTGAGCATGTCGGTCACATTCAAGAGGTTTTGGAGACGTTGAGGAAGGAGAAGTTGTACGCTAAGTTCTCCAAGTGCGCGTTCTGGTTGCGTGAGGTTCAATTCTTGGGTCATGTGGTGAACCCTGAGGGGATCATGGTGGACCTGGCAAAGGTGGAGGCAGTGATGCAATAGAAGTCTCCAAAGACGCCATCCGAGATTCGTAGTTTCTTGTGTTTGGCGGGCTACCATAGAAGATTCATCCAAGACTTTTCTAAGATTGCTTCTCCACTAACTAAGTTGACCCGAAAGGATGTGAAGTTCGTATGGGGCCAAGCTCAAGAGAAGGCATTTGAGGAATTGAAAACGAGATTGACTCAAGCTTCTGTTCTGTCATTACCCGATGGAAGCGAAGATCTGATGGTTATTCTGATACTTCCTATTCGGGGTTGGGGTGTGTGTTAATACAGAGAGAAAAGGTAATAGCTTATGCATCCCAACAGTTGAAGATTCATGAGGTCAATTATCCTACTCATGACTTGGAGCTAGCAGCCATGGTCTTTGCACTAAAGAATTGGAGGCACTATCTTTACGGGATGAAGTGCACCATTTTCACTGACCACAAGAGCTTAAAGTAGTTCTTTGAGCAGAAAGATCTGAATATGAGGCAGAGACGATGGTTGGAGCTTATAAAGGATTATGATTGTGAGATCCATTATCATCCGGGCAAAGCCAATGTGGTGGCAAGCGCCCTTAACTGAAAGGAGAGGCCCGAGCTGATTCGGGTGAAAGCATATCAACTAATCATGACCTTTGATGTGATGAAGCAAGTCAAAGAGTTTCAAGATGAGGCATTGAAAGAAGATCATCTTAACTCTGAAAGGATGAGAGGTCTGGTTGGGGAATTTGGCGAAAACACACTTAGTGTTAAAACCCGATTTGGACGGGTGTGGATTCCTCGTTTTGGGGATCTACGGGTGAAGATAATGGATGAATCTTACAAGACTCGATACTCCAATCATCCAGGTGCCACAAAGATGTATCAAGACATGAAGAAAGATTATGGTGGCTTGGTATGAAACGCGATGTGGTGGAGTTTATGAGTAAGTGCCTTACTTGCTTACTGGTGAAGGCCGAGTATCAAAAGTCGTATGGGAAGATCCAACCTTTGGATATACCGGAATGGAAGTGGGAGCAGGTCACCATGGATTTCATTACGAAGTTGCCGCATACTCCGAAAGGGTATGATGCCATATGGTGATTGTGGACCGTTTGACGAAGAGTGCTCACTTCCTACCGATCCGCGAGACATATTCATCTGAGAGGTTGGCCGATCTGTTCATCAAGGAAATTTTAACTCGTCATGGTGTGCTAGTGTCTATTGTATCTGATTGTGACACCCAGTTTACATCCAAATTATGGAAGAAATTCAATGACGCCATGGGGACGAGGTTACATATTAGCACGGCTTACCATCCCCAAACTGATGGTCAGTCAGAAAGGACCATTCAGACGTTGGAAGACATGCTTCAGGCATGTGTGATTTATTTTGGGGGAAGTTGGGATAACCACCTACCGCTAGCCGAATTCTCATACAACAACAGCTATCATGCCAGCATTGGTATGCCACCATATGAGATGCTATACGTAGGAGATGCAGAATACCCGTTTGTTGGGGTGATATTGGTCAGAAGGAATTGGGGAGCGTCAAGATAATCAAGGCTATGACTGAGAAGCTCGAAAAGATCAAAGCCTTCATGAAGGCAACCAAAGATAGGCAGAAGTCGTACGCCGACAAACGACGCAGACCAATTGAGTTGAAGGTGGGTGACTGGGTTATTTTGAAGGTCTCACCTTGGAAGGGTATCATTCGTTTCTGAAAGCGGGGCAAGTTGAGCCCGAGATACATAGGCCCTTTCCGAATCATTGCTCGAGTAGGAGAGGTGGCCTATATACTGGATTTACCGGATGAGTTAAGTGGAACTAAACTGACATTCCATGTATCTCATCTGAGAAAGTGCTTAGCTGATGAAGACATGATTGTTCCACTGGAGGATATCGAAGTAGACGAACGACTCAATTACGTGGAGCAACCGGTGGCAATCATCGATCGAAAGGAAAAGAGGCTGAGAAATAAAGTGGTTCCTCTGGTGCGTGTACAGTGGAAGCACAGGAAGGGATCGGAGTCAACGTGGGAGAGTGAGGAACAAATGAGACAACATTATCCACGTTTGTTCGAGGAATAGCAGGTTTCAGGGACAAAACCTATTTAAGGGGGGTAGACTTGTAACACACGGTAATTTATTTATTTTGAAGCTGAGAAAAGAAGAAAAGAAATAAAGTCCTAAGTCGAGGGACCAAACTCGCCAATGAAAGAAAGACGGTGAGTGGGGGTATATAAAGGGAGAGGGCAGCCCTTACCCTCTCCCCACACTCATATTTTAGCCAAACAAGAGAGGAGAAGAGAGAAAGGAAGAAAAGAGGAAGAAAAGTTGGTTCGGGTTGGTTCGAGTGAGCCAAAATCATTAAGAAGCGAGTCAAACCGAAGCTCTTCTCATTGTGGTCATTTGGGTGAGTTCTAGGACCCCTCCTTTAAACGTTTTTGAATGCTTTGGGGCTAGAAAACATCTGAAAATCGGGGTTTTTGAGTGTGTGCATGTTTGACCCGTTTGTGTATGTGTATGTGTGTGTATGATGCGTTTGAGCCTTGTTTGTGAGCTTGTGTGTGCTTGAATGGTGTTGTGGTATGCATTCCTAAGGTTTAGGATGGTTGATTTGGGCTTAGAATGGGTTTAAATGAGCTTGGAGGTCGAAAATGGCAGATTGGGTTCGGGATGAACTGCATTGTGCATCAGCTAGGGCTAGGTGACCGAATGGAGGCCATATGGCCGAATGGGGTGCGATTGAGGTTCATTCGCATGATTAAGAGTCCATTCGCATGATTGGGGCCAGTCGCATGGGGAGTCATGCAATTGAAGGTCCAGTTGCATAGGTGCTTATCCGCATTAGTTCCATTCGCATGAGGTTCATCCGCATTAGTCCATTCGTACAATTGGGTGTTCATTTGCATGGGTGTTCATTCGTATTGGTTCAATCGCATGATGTTTAGTTGCATGGAGGCCATGTGACTGAAGGGTGTCCATACGCCCGAATAGGGCTGTTGCACCCGAGGAGAAGTGTAGGTTAACTTCTGACTTTCGGGGGAAAATGCAGATGTAAGTTTTGACGTAAAGGTTCCCGTAAGAGCATGTAAGATGACGATTGAGGCCTTAGAGTGCATGTTGGGCATGATGATGATGATGTTGCATGATTATGCATGTTATGTATGTATGATGTTGCCCTGTATGATGATGATGACTGTGTATGTTATGTTCCTTGTTATGATGTATGTTTATCTTTCCTGTGGCTTTACGTGTCATGTTAATGAATGAATGAAGTATTATGTAATGTAAAGTGAAAGATAATGAAAGAGGAACATGAAGTAAGAATGCATGCATTAATGATCGATGAAGTAATGAAAGCCTTGCAAGCACTAGATGTCGGGACATGCCATTAAGGTGTTAGCCTAATGGTGTGTGGGTCGCTACCCCGGGGGATGCATATTGGGGTCTGTCTTTGTGATTGACCATATGTATGAACCATTGTTGCGTTCGTTAGGTGCTGTGACCATTTGGTGCCGAGCACCACCGGTGAAGGTGTTTTATAGGCTTAGGTCCAATACCACAAGACTGAGGGGTAAAGTTCATGGTGATGACGAAAGAAATGATGTAATGATGAACGAACGAATGAAAGTAAGATGAATGAATGAACGGAAGTTAATGAACGATGAAGATAATATATTTATTATCTATGTGTACGTATGATGTATGATTGCATGAAAGGAAAGAATGGTTTTAACAAAAGAAAAGTATGTTTTATTTTATAAAACTAGAACTCACTCAGCAACGCTGACTTTGATGTGTTTCCAGTTGGCATGTAATGATTGCTGAGGATGGCATGAGGTGGCTACTCAGCTCTTTTGGGATGACATCCATCTATTAAATGCTTTTGTGATATAGTGCGACAATGTATTTTGTAACTGATTGACGATGTATTATTTGGCAAAAGTTTTTATAATGAAATGTGATGTCATTTTTGAATGTTTCCGATGCAATATTTTTGTAAGATTAATGTAAGTATATGTTTTATGTGCGATGAGGTTCCAGCTGTAAGCGTCCCGGGAATGGGGCCTTACAAGGATACACAAAGTTAATTAAATCTGAAACAGGATTAACTGAATCAAATATAAGAATATCATCAGGAATTTCTATGTTCGTCTCACCAACATTTTCACCCTATTGTTAAACGCATATTTTTTGTTAGCTTATGTATTTTACACTCTTGCCAAATATATGAAGAACTTAAGGATGCGTTTACAATATCCTGCTTACTTCTATTGAGAACAACTGGAAGAATTTGTCTAAAATCTCCACTAAAGACTGCTACTTTACCTCCAAAGGGTAATTCACAAATATTGTCAGCGGTACAATTTGGGATATCTTCAAGGTTCTGTCAAGAGCCTCAAAAGCATGTTTGTGAATCATGGGTGCCTCATCCCAGATAATCAAATTTGTTATTCTTAACAAGTGAGCAACGTCGCTGTTTGGCTTATCATGACAAAGAGAATCCTCATTTAGATTTAACGGTATCCTAAAATAAGAGTGAGCCGTTCTACCTCCTAAAAGTAATAAAGATGCAATTCCACTAAAGGCCACATTTAGAACTATATTTGTAAGGCCCCGTTCCCGGGACGCTTACAGCTGGTAAATCAATTGCAAGTAAAACATATAACTTACATTTAATCATTCATAAAACATTGCAGCGGAAACATAAAAAATTAACTTTTCATATCATTATAAATGCTTATGAAAGTTAAAACAAGCGTTCATTTCAAAACATCATTCGTTCGCATTACAATGCAAAAACATTAACAAAAGAAAGCCATCCAAATGCCGAGTAGCCGCCTTGTGCCATCCTCAGCAATCATTACCTGCCAACTAGAAACACATAAAAGTCAGCGTTGCTGAGTGAGTTCTAGTTTTATAATAAAACATATTTTACTTTAATTAAAGACCGTTCGTTACTTTTGCATGATCACACATCATACGTACACATAGATAATATCATTATTATCTTCTTCATTTCATTCATCTTTACATCTTTTCTTGCGCATCTGATATCTTCCGTACCAATATCATGTGCTACACCCCAAACTATATGGCTACTGGGCCGAAGTCTATAAATAGACAGCTAAACATGGTGCCGCAGTACCATGGATAAGCGGTAGAGGTTCAATACAAATGGTCGATCACAAAGAAAGACCACGATGTGCATCCTCCCGGGGTAGCGAACCCGCACACCATTGGGCTAACACCTTATAATTGGCATGTCCCGATATCCATTGCATGCAAGACTTTCATTACTTTCATCATTCATTAATGCACGCATTCATCATGTTCCACTTTTCATTATCTTCCACTTTACGTTACATAATACTCTCATTTCATTCATTAACATTCATCATACAAGAACACAACATATACAGGCATCACATCATACAAGGCAACATCAAACATAACATGCATCATGCATAAACATGCAACATCATCATCATCATGCCCAACATAACCTCTAAGGCTTCTACCATCACCTTACACGAACTTACAGGAACTTCCACGTCAATGCTTACCTCTGCACTTTCCCCCGAAAGTCAGAAGTCAAACTACGCTTCTCCTTGGGTGCAACTGCCCTATTCGGGCCTATGGACACCCTTCAGTCGCATGACCTCCATGCGACTGAACACCATACGAATGGACCAATGTGTATGGACCCCATGTGAATGAACACCCAATCATGCGAATGGACCAATGCGGATGAGTCCTATGCGAATGGAACTAATGCGGATGGACCTCATGCGAATGAAACTAATGCGGATGAGCACTTATGCGAATGGACCCTCAGTCACACGAATGAACCCTCATTCGTGCGAATGAACCCCAATCATGCGAATGAACCTAAATCGCACCTCATTTGGCCGTATGGCCTCCATTCGGTCGCATAGCCCTAGCTGATGCAGAATGCAATTCATCCTGAACCTAATATGCCATTTTTGACCTCCTAAACCTTAGGAATGCATACCACAACACCATTCAAGCACACACAAGCTCAAAAGCAAGGCTCAAACGAATCACACACATACACACACATACATAAACAGGTCAACACACACACTCTTCAAAAACCCGATTTTTAGATGTGTTCCAGCCCCAAAACCGACCAAAAACATTTAAAAGAGGGGTCCTAGAAATCACACAAATGACCACAACGAGAAGAGCTTCGATTTGACTCGCTACACGACGATTTTGCTCACTTGAACCAACTCGAACCAACTTTTTCTCCCTTTTCTCTTCCTTCTCTCTTCCCCTCTTTCTTTTGGCTGAAAATGTGAGTGTGGGGAGAGGGTAAGGGCTGCCCTCTCCCTTTATATACCCCCACTCACCTAACTTTCTTTCTTTGGCGAGTTTGGTCCCTCGACTTTGGACTTTATTTCTTTTTCTTCATTCGTCGGCGTCAAAATAAATAAATAACGGCGTGTTACAATATTAGCCTTTGATCTTATAAAAGAAGACAAAGTTTTCCACAAGAATGTTTTCCTGTATCGCCAATCCATAAACCAAAAAACACCTCCTTTTTTCATCAACAACTTTAATGATATCATGAAAAATGTTGTGTTGCTCTTCCATCAAATAATCAAAAAGCATATAAAACTCATTAATCTGAGTCTCTCTATCATAAGCCATTTCTTCATTAATTAGAAGATTGTTTGAAGTCTGTATTGAATTGTTATCAGGATAAAGCATTGATATATACTGATGAAGAGTAAACAGTCTCAATTTCAAACAAAATGAGGTTCTTAATCTGGTCTTTAGAAAGATACAAATCTATAAGTACAAAATATTTATTTTTTTAAATTACGAATAAAATAAATATATTTTTCAATAAAATAGGGAAATAAAAAAATAAATAAACATATATAAACTGGATACATTAATAGTAGACGTTGTTTAGTACTTTCATGTATTCTCCAATACATAATCAGGTCTAGATAGACTATTAGACATAAGCATCATTATGGATAAACTTCTTAAATATTAACTAGATGCTGAATGGCTTGCATCCTCAATTGTCTCAATATATTCCTTATCATCATCTAACAGTCCCAAAGCATAGCATGCATCTTTAAATGTAGGAACTTCTTTACAGTTAACTGTACGTATTTCCTCGAATGAGCGGGGGCCTTTAACTTTGTTAAGTAGAATCCTTAAAAAATAAGCTTTGCCGACTGTAGGTGAGATAGAGTGAATTCTACCAGGGGAAAATCATCTTTTTCTTGGTTCCCAACATTTTGCATAAGTATTTGTCCCACCTCGCCCAAGGCGGAAATCGCAGGGTGTCACGGTCATGGTTTTCATAGCCTTTGTTTATATCGAACGACACCAAAATAAAATGTTACCAAAATATTTTGAATGATTACATGAGTCAAATTTCTAATTTTTTCACAAAATACATTTTCCAAACTGTTTCACGAAATATTGGTTACAAGTTGTTTCGTAGATGATATGAGTTTTGTAACTATGGCCTAAATCGTGTAGGCTATAAAAGAAAAACTCCAACAATGCTCCTAAATTTGTGTGACTCCATAGTGACTTCATGCACTTTAATTTCCTAAGAAAACACGCTTAAAAGATTCAACATAAAGTTGGTGAGTTCACAGGTTTAATAGACTAAATAAAAAGATATAACGTTACCGAATGACAAGCCTTTTTGATTACATAATATTTGTTGGGATCTGGTATTTGAACGAAACACCAACTGATTAACGTGTTAAACCAAACCAAATAGTGCGGAATCCTATTTGATTGGCGATCCAATCAGTGAGAACGCACGTAGAAACAATAATGTATTGAAACTAACGTCAAGAATCGATTAGGAATCGATCCACAGCGTTCAATGAACTTGGAGTACGAACATAGAGGCTTCTAGACGGCTAGGGTATGTCTGGAGTCGAAGTGGATTAAATGCTTATGTTTTTCCACGAATTAGGTGGTATTTATAGGTTAGGGTTGCTCATTCGGGCGACTGAACCATAAGCATGGTTCATTCATGCGATTGAGACATGCGGTTGATCCATTGCACGGCTGAGTGTTCAGTCGTCGACTGAGCCAATCTCATGTTATAGTCATACGACTGATCCAGTCTCCTGGTTCAGTCGTGCGACTGAGTCATGTGTATGAAGTTGTTCATGCGTATGGTCCATTAGCATGGGCCATTCGCATGAGAACTTCATGTTGTTTAGTTTGAATGTATTAAAAATAGTAATGTTATTTATATTAGTTCAATCAACCACAAACCTATATAATCAAGTCAATGTGCGTTAAACAACTAATTAATGAAATATTAAACATTATAAACACAACCAAACATTTGCATTTCATTAAGTACCCAACTATTACATAAGCGTAAGACAATAAAAACATATTACATTAAGATCAGAATCAAGGTACACATGTATCAACAAACTCCCCCTTGGACCTAGATTCATCTATTGTCTTACCTTCTTCATAACCTCCTCGTACTTATTGTACTTCTCCTCTCTTGTGACTCCTGCATGTATTTCAAATGCAAAGCAGAGTCGTATCATATTTTGGAATTGGAGGGCTTGTATAATATTTTGCGTGTCATAGAACAGTGGCCACTTGTATAGTGTGTAGACGTCTTCAGCTGACAAGTTTGTAAGCCACATCGGGTCAAATACCCTAATAGTATCCATTCTGCCCGCTTTGTTCAGAACTATGACCGCCTCCCTTGTTCTCCAATCATAGTACCACCACTTAAAGTGTGGAGTGAAGTCCTGTGGCATTTCCCTGAGAGGGATTCTTGACATTGTTCTTGGGGGACTCCACTTCAGCATAATTTTGGGCTTTCCAATTATGGGATCAACTTTAGAACATCTGATATACCTCGTAGGTTGTTGAGGTTTGAAGTTGACCCACCTGGTGTGGTACTCTTTCTTCAAGGCAGCCTCAAACCAGCCTGACATCTTCCTCGGATCAGCATATAACAGCTTCAATTTAGCCAGCTGGTTGAGCTCAAAACCAGGTAGAGACTTTAGATCATGTGGGAATCTAAAGTACTCAATAGCCATCTCTCTCTTTACCGCGTATACGTGGATTGTTTGAAATGGAGGATGATCCGATGCACAAAGGTAGCGATCGGTTTGAATTTGATTTGAGACGCAAATGGTGATTAAAATCCAATTAATTTTGTACGAAGCTTTTGATGGGGCTTATGATTGAAAGCCCTTTTTCAATTGTTGATTAAACTCCTTTGGAGATGTATTCGAGTAGGTTGCAGATTCGATGTAAAATTGATATTCGATAGGATGAATGGGGCTGTTTCGTTTGAAATTGAAGTTGCATAAAGCTCAAAGGGGTTGATTCGAAGGTTTCATCATGATTTTGTAGTCCCAATTGTGACAGTTTCAAATCAAATGAGTTTAAGGTTTGTTCGGGAGTTTCGGGTCTTGGTTTGATTGTCATTACATGGTGTTAATTGCAATTACTGATATTGCAGGATTGGTGAAGGGGGTCAATTACAACACAACAATACAAAGAGGAGATTAACTAAAACTTAATCAAATAGTGAACTGAATTAACCATAATAAGACATTAAGAACACGAGTAATGTAAGAGACAGAACACAAGAGCACAAGTATATGGTTTTTCAACAATGCAGTATATTGCTTTCTCTATGTTCTATTACAAGTGTTACAAAGCATGTTGGAAAGATACAAGAACATGAGATACTTATACTACATCCTACAGCCAGCTATACATTGAAAGCCAGTTGGATATAATAGACTAGACACAAACAAAATCAATTGTAGAGTCAAAAGGCAGATTGCCTTTTGACTAGTGACTATGACATGCCATAGTTCACATCCTATCTATTACAAAAAGGATAAAGTACATGAAGTAGAAAGTTACAGACTCAATACCTCAATGTACAGTTACCAAAAGCATGGACCTTTTCACCAACTTATGTTAGTTGGTGACCTTACAGAGATGCAACGGAAAGGTGTCCAGCTTTATGGAAAAGTACATCAGATAAAGCATGTGTCAAAAGTCTTGAGAAGAAATCTGTCTTCATGAGTTGAAGCTTCAGAAGACTTTGTCTTTGAGGCTTCGGAAGACTTCATATTTGGCTTCGGAAGATATTGGTCTTGGCTTCGGAAGATTTCACACTTAGAGTATTTCTATTGCATGTGTAAAACTTCCTAAGCATTCTTCTTCATATCACTTGTGCAGCATGCAGGAGAGACTTTGAATGTTTAGGTTGCATCAGCCTCTTCATTAATCTCTACAAACTCCCCCTAGGCTGATGCTACCAAAAACACTTAGTAGACTTCAGATATCAACAATCCTCATTAGGATGATCACCATTCCTTTCTTCATAAGATAATCAGGATCCTTCAGACTGTCAAAATGTCTTCTCATATCAAAGAGGTCATGTAGAGGTAACTGAAACATATCTTGGCATGTGTAAATGTCTTTAATGCCTTGATCTCTAATGACATGCCATCTTTCTGGATTTGTGGTGTATGTCCAAGACAAGATGGGTCTTCCTGATGCTAGAGGAGCTGTTTGAATTGGAGTTGATGTAGCTATTGGATCTTATATGCCCAAGACACATATAAGATTGATGTGGTTAGTGCGTAATGATCCAAGTCAGGTCATACCCAATAACAAGTTAGACAAACACCATCAAATATTTGTTTAATGATAGGATCATGCAACAAATATAGACACCTAATTTAGAAAATTGGTTTTCTAAATATTACTTTTGTGTTAGAACAAAATTATATGGATGATTTTGTTCAAGAGAGATTTATTTGTTTCATTATTTAAAATGGTTAGATAATGACTTATAAAAGAGTGTTGTGTTATAAAATTACAACTTGGTTTTAATTTTGCAACATGATTAATAAAAGGGTGCAACTTATACAAAATAAAAGTGTGGGAAAACTTGTTTTGTTTTAAAAACTTTCGGCCGCCCAAGGACATTGGGATAACCCTTTTTTGTCTTGGTTCTTGCATAACTTAACTTATGCAACACACCACAATCACTCTCCTAAGACTCTCTCTCTCACACACACTAAAACTCTCTCAACTTGGCTGCTTGACTTCGAGCTTGAAGTAGAAAGTTTGGGGCTGAAGTTCTGAGTTCTAGTGAAGCAAAAGAAGAGGTTCTTTTGGGTGTAGCAACCTAACAAGCAAGGTGTTTGAAGGGCTTGGGGTATCACGGATTTGAGGCCTTCTCTTTTGAAGATTAGTCACTCAAAAGCATCATCATCTTCATCTATTTCGATCTTGTTTTGCTGCTGCAAGGTAGTTTATGGCAGCTTCTTTATGGCTGTCCATAATGCTCGTTTTATGTCTTCTTTGCTTGTCTATTCACATAAATGATCCTTGTTAAATGGGTTTGTTTTATACTCTAATATGGTCACCTTAAGAACATATTTTTCAGTTTTGAAAATCATTCAAAAACTAAGATTATCCGCTGCGTTTTCTGAAAGTTTAAATGGTTAAACTACGTTTTATGTTCTTGCAAACCCAACAGTAGCATCCTCTGGCTGCACATCCTCAGGATGTTCTGACTCATCCTGGGGTTTAGAAGATGGTGCAGTCTTCTTTTTCTTTGGCTTTGGTTTAGAAGCCATCCTCTTCTTTCTCTTTGTAGGTTTTAATTGAGAAGATTGGCCTACAGTACCAGATTGATTATTATTATCTTTCTCAGTTGGGACTTCCTCTTTCTCAGGCTCAGAAGGAGAGGGAGGTTGACCCTGCTATGGATCAGAAAATGAAGCTTGCTGAGTTTCAGCAGGAGGTCCAGGTTGTGTTGTCTCTGGTTGTTCAACCTTAACCTCCACTTCAGGTGGAGCTTGACTTGGAGTGGAGTGTAAGTCAATAAGCTCTCCACTTTTGATCTTCTACTTGATCACCCTAATATGCTCATCCATAGTGGATAGAGACATGGGGCCAAGTCTCCTTTCGGAGAATCCATATAGCTTCAAGAAGCTCATCATCCTCTACGTGTTAGCAGACTTCTTCATGCTCTTTTGGATGATAGCTCTTGATTTTGCAGCTTCTTCCCTTAGCTTTTTCTTAGTTGTCTTTTTGTCCTTGACTATCTCAAGTTCAAGTTGTTTTAAGTACTCAAACTCAACATAGTCATAGGACAAGGGAAGAAGTGCATCTGCCTGATAGAAGCCTGTGGCACTCAGGTAGTTGATCATCTTGATCCTATCATTTTCTTTGTCTACCTGAGGTTCTTGTTGAACCACATCCTCTTATGAAGGACTTTCTTGAACTAGGGAGAGGGTAGGCATATCTTCGTACAGTCTTTTCCTTCTTCGCTCTTCTTTGACTTGTACTATAAGCTCTGCATCTTCTGCCTCCTTCTTCTCCCTTGATCTTTCCAGCTCAACCAGTTCATTCAACTCATCTAAGGGGAGAGAGATGACACTGTCTATGTCATAGTTCCTTATCTACATATAATTTATCCTGACTGCCCTTAACTCATCATTCTGAGTATCTGGTCTGGGGGCAGCCCTGATAGCAGACACCATGAGTCTTGAAGACTTAGCAGAGGAACTTTCTCCCTTCAACCTCCTTTCCTCTCTCTCTCCTCCTCCTCAATCTCCTCAGATGTCATCTTTCTTTTCCCTTTGTCACTCATAGACCTTTGTGACTCAGGGTGGAGAGAGCTTTGGCCTTCATTGCTTGATGCAGCTTCTGAGCTCTCGCCAAAGATAGGTTGAGAAGTACCTTTACCAACAGGTGTCTCAGAAGGAGTGTGAATCTCTGTAGCAGTTGATGATGATGAGACAAGGGTCTCAAGTTCTGCTACTGGACCTTCAGTCAAGGTTTCCCCTATGAAACTAATCTTAGGGTCTGCCTCAACATCCAGTTGACCGATGGCATTGCCTGATTGCCTAAGTCTCCTTCTTAAGCTGAACTCTGTAGTGATCCTGTCTCGGATTCTTTGAGCTAGTCTGTCAGCTTGTCTTGATTTGCTTGGGTTGACAAGTGGCATGTTGACTAAATCCAGACCATCATAGTAGTTCAAAGTCTAAAAATTGAAGGCTTCTTTCTGTCCTTGAACTCTTATGATGATTAGAGCTTTACTGATGTTGTCATACCTCCACCTAATGATGTGATTGGAAGATGCTGTAGATGACATAGCCCTTGGTATCCCATCCTCAAACAGACTCTGTATGAAGGAGTTTGTGTAGTCCACATCAATGTGAATTTGAGGAGGTTGCTGAGAATGCACAATTGCAAGTATGGATGGTGAGTCCTCAATGTCCACTCTCTCTGAAGAACTCCTAGGTTTTCTAGTTGTAACGACTTTCTCCCCCTTTTTGGTAGCATCACCAACTTGCATAGGTGAGCTGGAAGATAGGTCAATCACATCCACAGGTTCTTGTGTTCCTGGTTGAGATCTTCTTAAGGGTCTCCCAGCTAGTTTTTCCTTAAGATATGAAATCTCAAGTTGCTGATCAATGATCCTGTTGTGTAAGGTAGTCACCTGAGATTCAAGGTGATTGACCTTTGAGACTAAATAAGTGCATGTTTTAGACGGTTTATGCACCATTAGTCTTAGATTCCCCTCATCTTCATCAGAAGAATCAGTGGGGGATGAGATAACTAGATTAAAGTCCTCTCTCTCACCACCAGCTTGAGATTCTTAACTGCTGGTTTTCCTCTGCTCACTGGCAATCTCAGTTGAGATGTTAGTGGGCTGAGTTGCCATGGTTGAGGTTTTAATGATGTAATCACTTTCAGAAGTGAGAGCCTCTTCCATATGGACATCCTGAACAGGTTCAGAAGTGTCCACCTCAGTTGTAGGTGAGTGATGTGGGATAGATATAAGAGACTCAGGAGTATTCATCTCTCTTTGAGTAGGGGTAAAGAAGAGAGACTCGTTATACTCACTGAACCTAGATCTTCATCATTATTGAAATCAAGGTTGGGAATTGGTTGGTTGAGATCTATAGGCTGGGGATGGTAACTGTCCCGTGAAAGTTGATCACTTGAGTGTTGAGACTCAGAGTGATGGCTTAAGGTTGTTTGGCTAATGAGCTCATCAGGCTAAGCATGAGGAACCTCAGCACTGATCCTTGAAGAGATGGGAGTGGTCTGCTCCTTAGGAGAAGTGGGAGCTCCAGTGTCCACTTCCTCCTGTGTGGGTAAGTATATGGGGGCCTCCACAGACGGAATAGCCTGAGCAGGGGTTCGTTTGGATTTTCTTTGGTAAGTGAGGGTGATTTGAGGCTGTGTGGGTGGTTGGGAGGTAGCAGGTGTGGGCTCAACACTAGCTTGTGCTGCTAGGTTGTCACCTTGAGCAATGAGCTCTAACATTTTTGGGACTAGGGCTGTTTCTACCCTAGAGAAGTCAACAGTGGGCTTCCTTAGTATTTTATAGACGCCGGGCTTCATCTGTCCCAATTTAAGAATGTTACCTGTTTCCCTTAACTGTGAGCCCAGTTCATAGTTAAGAATGTACTGGATATATCTAGGAAACATGTAATATTCTAAGGAGTCTAAGTTATCAAGTAAGTTGATATAAACAAACTGAGAATACCTAAACTTGACCCCCTGAATCATTCCATGGATGATGAAGGAGAGATCCTTAGGAATTTGGTCCCATCCACCATGCTTGTTTGATAAGCTGTGGATGACCACATGGAGCAGGAATCTCCATTGGGATGAGACCTTCTCTTTCCTAAAGGTCTTTACAAAGAAATCTCCCTCATATCCCATCTGCTCAAAGGAATGATTAACAGGTTCCTTTATGAAGAACACCTCACCTTCTTCATCATCCAGCTGAAGATGCATGTTGATGATGGCTGGAGTGATGAAGACTGTTCTCCCCTGCACTGTGGCAGACAATGCCTTCTCCCCATCCATGACAACCTCTTGCCAGATTTTCCAACATTCAAGCAGATAATCCTCATAGAGTGGAGGATCAATGGTTAGGGAGGTGAAGTAGTTGGATAAGGCTAAGAATCGACAAACCTCTGAGAAATGAGGATCTTTCTCAGAGCTTAACAAAGTAACGTGATTATGTTGCCTGTGTAGCTACATGGTAAAGTTAGGATCATTTCTGTGAGCAAGGTTGGCCATTATGAGGTAGCTTAAAGATGAAGAAAGAAGGAAGAAGAAATTTTCAGAGAGAAATTTGGGTTTTTAGGTTTGGAGGAAGAACAGATGATAGAAAGAGGGGGAAGCCATTGGGTTTATATATGAGAGTGATTTCAGATAAAGTTTAATGAAAGAGGATAAACTTTGAAATCCGAATGTCGGTCTCACCTTTGAAAAAGTAGTTTACTTTTGCTCAAAAAGTAGTTTTCTTGGAAGTCAAAAAGCTTCTGAAGGTTAATTATCTTCGGAAGTTTTAACTAAAAAGCTTCCGAAGCTAAAATGACTTCAGAAGATTTTCCTTAGAGTTTTGAAAATTTTGTTTTGGAAAATTTAAAACTTGATTGCTTTGTATATAAAACACAAAGCTTCCGAGAGTTAATTTTGCTTTGGAAGTAAATTGTCCTTGAAAATAAGTAAGTGTCTGAGACAAGTATTTAAGCTTCTGAAGATAGATCTGAAAACACTTCCAAAGGTAAATGTCTTAGACAGTTATTTATTTTGAAGGCATGATTTGCTTCCAAAGTTAAAAGCATAACTTCCAAAGTGTTAGAAATTTTAAAAAATCTAAGGAAAGTCTTCAAAAAGAAATTTTTATCCAAAGAAAACATGAGCTTATGAAAGTGATGAACTAGAAAACTTAGGAAACACATATTTTATGAAATAATAAGAATTAGATTTAAGAAAAACCTACTCAAAGTTAATCATCCCAATAGCTGATATTAGATATTTAAATCTCTGCTCATCAAAAGCCTTTGTAAACAGATCAGCATATTGTTCATCTGTTTGAACTTTGACTAGTTTAATTAATCCATTTTATAGTTATCTCTTATTAAATGATACCTGATATTGATGTGCTTTGTCCTTGAGTGCTGCATAGGGTTCTCTGTGATTGAGATAGCACTATTGTTGTGTATGTGAATGGGAGTCTCCTTGAAGTTTAACCCATAGTCTAGCATCTGATTCTGAATCCAAAGCACTTGAGCATGGTAGCTTGCAGTAGCAATGTATTCAGCTTCAGCAGTTGATGCAGAGACATAGAATTGTTTCTTGCATTGCCATGAGACAACCCTTCCACCAAGGAACTGACATCCCCCAGATGTAGACTTTGTAGTCATGTTGCAACCACCATAATCACTATCTGTATAAGCATACGGATTGAAGTCAGGATTCTTAGGGTACCATAAACCAAGTGTTGAAGCACATTTGAGGTATCTTAGAATCCTCTTGACAGTGATGAGGTGAGACATCTTAGGGTTGGGTTGATATCTTGCACAGATGCATGTAGCAAACATAATATCAGGCCTGCTAGCAGTAAGATACATAAGAGACTCAATCATAGCCCTGTATAAGTGCTCATCTACACACCCCCCTCAAGATTAGGACCAAGAGAGTAGTTTCTGGCTATGGGTGTCTTAGCAATCTTACAATGAGTCATATTGAACCTCTTGAGTATGTCCTGAACATACTTTGACTGACTTATGAAGATGCCATCTTCAACTTGCTTCACTTGAATTCCCAGAAAGAAATTGAGTTCCCCCATGGCACTCATTTCAAATCTGTCTTTCATCAGCTTCTCAAAATCTTTATAGAGCTTTGGATTAGTTGAACCAAAGATGATGTCATCCATATACACTTGAACTAGCAATATGTCATTTCCCTGTCCTTTGATGAAAAGAGTTCCATCTATAGTACCTCTCATGTATCCATGTTTACAAAGATACTCAGACAGTGTCTCATACCATTTCCTGGGTGCCTGATGCAGCCTATAGAGAGCTTTGTTAAGCTTGCAGACATAATCCGGATGATCAAGGTCTACAAAACCAGGTGGCTATTTGACATATACCTCTTCATCAATCACTCCATACAAAAAGGCACACTTCACATCAATCTGAAAGACCTTGAAGTTCTTGGATGCAACAAATGCCAGGAATATCCTAATAGCTTCTAATCTTGCTACTGGAGCAAAGACATTAGTGTAGTCAATCCCTTCTTCTTGTGTGTATCCTTGAACAACTAGTCTAGCTTTGTTCTTAACGATGATGCCTCTATCATCTTTCTTGTTCCTAAACACCCATTTGGTTCCGATGGTAGTCTTCCCATAAGGAAGAGGAAAAAGGTTCCAAACTTTTGGCCTTTTGAATTTAAGTAGCTCTTGTTGCATAACTTCAACCCAACTTCCATCCTTTAGAGCCTCATCAACTTTCTTTGGCTCTATCTAGGATAAGAAACAAGAGTGAAGAAAAACATTTGCTTCATGGGTTTGTCCTCTTGTCCTTACCCCTATGACAACATCTCCAATGATGTTTGTGGTAGGGTGAGACTTGTGGATCCTAAGCTGAGGGCTCACAAAAAGTTGCTGAGAAAGATCTAAATTAGAGAAATTTAGATCTGGCATAGATGTTTCTCCCACTACATCAGCACACTTTTCAAGAGAAACTTGGTGTGACATCATTGATGTTCTCATCTATGGTGTGGTTAGAAGCATCTAGAAATTTTTGATCACTGTCACCTCCACCATTGTTGTCTTCCACAATTGAGATGTTCTTATCTGGTTGTGGAGCCTCTGAGCTAGAATTTGAAGGCACCCTGAATGTATCAGCTGAGTTTGTCATTGTAGTGCTGATAGAAACCTCATTAGTAGAAGTAGTTCCAACTGGAGCTAAAGATGTATGAGTTGAAGGTCTTCTTAGCTCAAATCTTGGATCAGGATCACCTATATTTAAATTTTCTATAGATCCTAAAACATTCTCACAAGATTTGTTAAAACAGTTGGTAACTAAGTCAAGATCAAATAGCCAATCAGGACCAGAACCAGATACACAGGGTGTGTTTTCATTGAAAGTCACATTGGATGATTCCTCAACAATTCTAGTTCTGAGATTGTATACTCTATAAGCTTTAGCTTGAGAAGAGTATCCAATAAAGTGTCCATCATCTGATTTCTCAGCAAACTTGGCAATTTGATCTTTGGCATTCAAGATGGTGCAAGGATATCCAAATGACCTGAGAAAACCAATGAAAGGTTTCCTCTTATGACAAAGTTCATAAGGAGTCTTGCCATGAGTCTTAACTACTAAAACTCTGTTCTGCACATACCAGACAGTGTTAACTGCATCTGCCCAGAAGGTGATGGGCAGTTTAGAATTAGACAACCTGGTTCTTGCAGCTTCAATCAGTGTCCTGTTTCTCCTCTCAGCAACACCATTCTGCTAAGGAGTCCTGGGAGCACTGTATTGTCTTGTAATATCCTTTTCATCATAGAATGTTAGAAGGATTTGGTTCTTAAATTCAGTTCCTTGATCACATAATATGATCTTGACCTTGTGATCAGATTGATTCTCAATCTTTAAGATGAAATTCTTCAGAATCTCAGAAGTCTCATCCTTAGTTCTAAAGAAGAAAACCAAATGAATCTTGTAAAGTCATCTGTGATCACTAAACAGTAAGAGGTCCTTCCTAGGCTCATTACACTGGTGGAGCCAAAGTGATCCATATGTAACAAGTGTAAGGGTGTAGCGATGGAGTTCCTTTCCTTAGGCCTGTGAGATACCATATGTTGCTTCCCTTTCAGGCATGCAACACAATGATCATCACTTGTAAACTCTTTGTTTGGTATTCCAGTTACCAAATCATTCTTAATTAATTTATTCATGTTTTTAAAGTTTACATGGCACATTCTTTTATGCCATAGGAAAGATTCATCACTATTGGCTTTAGACAAAAAACATAAAACTTCTCCAGAGGGAGATGTTTCTTGCAAATCCATCTTGTACATGTTCCCTTTCCTGGGGGCTCTAAGCAGGATATACTCATGAGGAATGACCACACCAGGCTTGAGAACAATGCACTCATGCTCTGTAAAGAGCATGTTATGACTCTGATCACAAAATTGGATACACTCAAAAGGTTGTACCCAAGTTCCTTGACAAAGTTTACCTTTTCAATGCTGAGCTTACCATTTGTGACCTTGCCCCTTCCAGAAATGTAACCACCTTCATCTCCTCCAAAAGCAACAGGTCCTCCATCAATCCTTTCAAAGTTCTGGAGTAGTGACCTATTGCCTGTCATGTGCCTAGAACATCCACTATCAATGATCCAGACATTCTTGTTTGTCTTGAGCTGTCCCTGCACAAATCAAAGAATTAGTTACATTTGGAAACCCAAGCCTTGCTCATCTTGGGCTCATTAACAGAAGATAATGCAACAGTAATAGATCCTATGGTTGTATTAAGAGGATCTTGAGCTACTGTTGATGGAGAATTTTCAGTCACTTGGTCTTTCTTAGACATCCACACCACCTTTGGAGTCTTGGGCTTGACCTTCAAAACTTCAAAAGCTTTTGGGACTTTGGAAGTTTTGATGACTGAACCTTCGGAAGATTCTACAGACACTGCAGCAGACTTCAGTGCTTCGCAAGAACTCCTTTCTTCCGAGACCAACTTCTCTTCTGAGGGTAATTTTCCATTTGCCTTCTTCTTAGACTTGGAGCTTTCGAAGGAAACAGGTTTTCCTTCCGAAGCTTGAATCTTCTTGAGACCCTTTAAAGTCTTTGTTTTGGTCTTATGGATAGTACCTTTAGGATTGTAAGGACAATCCTTTGCAATGTGAGTGATACTTTCAAACATGACACACACCATTTTCTTCTTCACAAGAGTCTTTTGCTGGGAACAAGACTGTTTTTTATCACATCCTTTCTCCACCTTCATCTTTGCAGATGCTGAGACAGTCCTTTTGGGCTGAGAACTATTCTTGAAGTTTGATGGTCCAGGCTGTGCAGTAGTGGTACACAACAGATCAATCTTCTTCTTGTTACTGAGATGTAAAGGTGGCCAAAGAAATCCAAGAATGTGAATTTGGGTCATAATGGGTGTTTTAAAAGTAGAGATGGGTTAGAATGGATTGAATAAAAAACACAAGAGGGTCAAGATGTGTTAAAAACTTTTTTGGAAAAAAATATCATAGGTCAAGATGGGTTTTCAAAATTAGAGCTTTAAGTCACAATAAGTCAAGGTTTCTTTCACTCAAATTGGTCATCTTCGTCGAGTTTCATCACGTACCACTACCGCAACACCACTGAACCACCGCCATCAAACCACCACCACACCACCACCAATCCATCGCACCACCACCGGTCCACCCCACCACAATCGGTCCACTGCATCACCACTGGTCCACTACATCTACACCTTCCCACCTCTATCAAGTTCATCGTGGACCACCACCGCTCCATCACCGCACCTACAGTCGGGCTCCACATCAGTCTCCACCTCCGTCGAGTTTCATCGCTCACCACCACCACACCTATAGTCGGGTCTATGCTTCATTATCGCACCATAATCATCACTTTATTGAAGGTACCACATATAGATGAAGTCGTATATGTATCTTTTTGAGCTCATATAAGCATTTATCCATTTTGACCTGAACCCATCATGACCCGAACCCATCCGGACCCGAACCCATCCTAACCCAAACCCATCCTGACCCAAACCCATCCTGACCTTTTTTCTAAATAACCCATCCTAGCCAAACCCATCTAGACCTAAATCCATCCTAACCTAACAACCAACCTAATCCAACCCACCCATTTTGCCACCTCTGCTGAGATGAGTTGAGCAAGAACCAGAATTCTTAGCAGAAGAGTTTTGATTGATGTCTTTAGTCCTTACCACTTCAAACCCTACAGATATGAAAACTTGTTTTTGCTTAGAGTCAAAAGTAGCCTTGATCTCTTGAGCCTTCCTTGCCTTTCTTTTACTCTTTCTAATCAAGTTCTTTCTCATGGACTTTGTCATCACAGTCTTCTTCTTCTCCTTAGAAGGATAGTGGCCCTTCTTGGAATCCTCCTCTTCACTCTTCTCAGAGGAATTCTTCACGATCTCTTCTTCATCCTCTTCACTCATAGGATCTATGAGAGGAAGCTCTTCTTCACAAGTTCCACACCTAGGAGATCTTACAGACAAGATTGTGTGTGGAGGAGCTATCTCATTGGATCCTGATCCCTGCCTGTTTTGATAGCACACCTTGTTGTGCAGGGATGAGGATATCATGTTCTTGAAGGTCTCTTCTTCAAGAACACTCTTTTCTGCCCTGGCTTTGCAGATCACAAGCTCAGCCTGGCACTCAGTTAGCTTGGTTATGAGATCTTTGATTTGGGTCCTAAAATCTGTGTGTTCATGTTTTAGAACTGAAATGGTTTTCTCTAGGTCCTCTATCTTTAGTTTATAATCATTTTTAGACTTTCTAAAATCAGATTTTAAAATATTTAAGGACTTAAGGTTAGATCTCATCTCCAAGTTATATGACCTGTATCTATTAACTTTAGCAATGCATTCAAGAGTACAGAGATGTTCCAATTCCTTGGCTTCATCATGATCTGTCATCAATGCTTAGTTAGGAGAAGCATCTTTTACCTGAAAGCTCTAGTTAAAGCCTCCTTCTTCAACAACAACAACAGCCTACTGCTATGACTTCTCATTCTGGAGAGCTTTGTCAGTGTTGTTCGGTCTGGACTGTGTTTGGCCACCATTTGTTCTACGTGCCGTACACTCTCTGGAAAAGTGGCCCATCAAGTTACAGTTGTAACACTTGACTTTTCCTTTGTCCAGGCCAAACTTTCCACTGGTTGCATTGCTTGGAAACTTCCTTCCAGTCTTCTTATAGAACTTCTTGGCTCTGTGAGTGAGAAGAGCCATCTGCTGGACTATTTCCATGTATTCCAGATCATCTGGATGAATACAGTCCAGGTCTTCAAGAGTGAAAAGAGAGTTGCCATAGCTTTCATCAGAAGACATAAAAGCTTGAGGAGAACTTGTCTCTTGGAATGGGCTTCCTTGAGTGTAGTTCTCCCTTGGTGTCTCTGGGAAGGTGATGAAAGGACCCTTTGGTGAGTTTTCAGGGTAGCATATGAGATGATGTTTGGGTTCTATGCTATCCCTTTCACCCACATGTAGGGCTGAACCCATTTGATTGTTGGAGTTGCCAGATGAACCTTGCATGTTCATCTCCATCTGGTAGCCACTGAGAATCCCATATAACTCTATCAGAGTAAGAGTTTTGAGATTTCCAGTTCTCTTGATCACCACACAGTAGTGTGTCCATTGCCTAGGAAGTGATGACATTAACTTCCTTACAATATCTTTGTTTTCAAGAGAAAATCCTCCATCCACAAGGGTATCTACAATCTCAACATACCTGAAGTATTGCTGAGTCATGGTTTCACCTGTTTTGAAGGTGAAGTTTACAAGCTGCTGCTTCAGGAGATCCTTCTTGTTCTCCTTGGCTTCAGAGGAACCCTCATACATTAGTTTCAATGCGTCCCACAACTGCTTGGCTGTTTTGTACTTCTTGAAACCTCTGTACACAGAGTGTGGAAGGGTAGTTTGAAGGGTTGTCATGGCTTTTCTATCAATCTCTACTCTCTTCCTATCTTTATCACAGTAGTTTGCCCCATCCTTGGGGATCATACCAGCACCAGTAGAAGAAGGGGTTCTACTTATAAAAGGTCCATTCTCAATAGACTCCCATATTCTTGAATCAAGAGACCTAATGAAACCTTCCATTCCAACACCAGGTATCAAATTCATCAAGAGTGATTAGTGGGGACTTGTTCATGGTTCCAGTTTTCATATCAGTCTTGGATATGATTACCATTTGAAAAGTTTAGTATTTGTGTGTTTGAGGGATCTTAAGATGGTGAGATCTTATATCAAGAGTTTGGAAAGCTCTGATACCAAGTGCAGGACCTGATAAAGGGGGTCAATTACAACACAACAACACAAAGAGGAGATTAACTAAAACTTATTCAAACAGTGAACTGGATTAACCACAATAAGACAATAAGAACATGAGTAATGGATGAGACACAACACAAGAGCACAAGTATATGGTTTTTCAAGAATGTAGTATATTGCTTTCTCTATGTTCTATTACAAGTGTTACAAAGCATTTTGGAAAGATACAAGAACATGAGATACTTATACTACATCCTGCAGCCGGCTATACTTTGAAAGCCAACTGGATACAATTGACTAGACACAAGCAAAATCAATTGTAGAGTCAAAAGGAAGATTACCTTTTGACTAGTAACTATGACATGCCATAGTTCACATCCTTATCTATTACAAAAAGAATAAAGTACATGAAGTAGAAAGTTACAGACTCAAGATCTTAATGTACAGTTACCAAAAGCATGGACCTTTTCACCAACTCATGTAAGTTGGTGACCTTACAGAGATGCAACGGAAAGGTGTCCAGCTTTATGGAAAAGTACATCAGATAAAGCATGTGTCAAAAGTCTTCGAAAGAAATCTGTCTTCATGAGTTGAAGCTTCGGAAGACTTTGTCTCTAAGGCTTCGGAAGACTTCATATTTGGCTTCGGAAGATATTGGTCTTGGCTTTTGAAGATTGCACACTTAGAATATTTCTTTTGCATGTGTGAAACTTCATAAGCATTCTTCGTCATAGCACTTGTGTAGCATGCATGAGAGATTTTGAATATTTAGCTTGCATTAGCCTTTTCATTAATCTCTACAGATATGTTTAAATTCATAATTCACCTAGAAACATTTTTGGTCAATTAGTTTGATTGATTATGTTGATGAATGAGATGAAACCGATTGAGATTTGATTGTGATTTTTCAGTTTTGATTCGAAAGTGTTAAACAATCGATTAACTCCAATTATGATAGGTTACAAGTTCAAAACAAGGTCGTGACAAGGGGTAATGGTTCAATCGACTTGGAAATGGCTAGATTTGGTATGGTTGGACCTCGCTGGAGTTCGGCCGGAGGTCTGGCCGGAGACAGGGTAAAAGACGGGGGAATGGGTAGAGTTTGAAAAAAGTTACAATTTGGTCCCTGTAGTTTGAATACTTATTATTTTATGTGAAAACTTGTAATTCAAGTTTTATATTTGGCACTTTTCACTCTAAACTTAATTTATATAATAACTCCATTTATTTTTCAAAATATTTACAATCTTTATAAATATTTGATGAGACTTTTAATTTCAGTTATTTATTATAAAATGACATATAGAACTTTCAACTCAATAAATGTTTATGAATCACAACCTTATCATACATTATTCAATGATTTAAATAAATGAAAATTTTGAATAATACAATTTATAATATCGGTTAAACTACACCATGTTACATTTAATTCATTGAAATAAATAATTTAAAAAAGGGTTCGGGTTTGCAGTTTGAAAATGGGTCAGATGTTACTTTTCACTCTGACCATCCATCTGCGGGTGATAAGCAGTACTCATGTCTAGGCGCGTGCCTAGAGCTTTTTGGAGTGAATGCCAAAATCTCAATGTGAAACGACTATCCCTATGAGATATAATAGAAATTGGTACTTTGTGTCTTGCAATAACTTCCTTGATATATATCCTTGTCAACTTCTCCAACATATATTTTTTTAATGGGTAGGAAGTGTTTAGACTTCATTAGTTGATCGACAATTACCCAGATAGTGTCATGACCACTAGATGTCTTAAGTAATTTTTATGATAAAATCCATACAAATGTGCTCCCAATTTCATTGTGGTATTTCTGGTTGTTGCAAAAGTCCAAACGGTTTCTGATGCTCCGCCTTAACTTTTGAATAAGTTAAGCATTTGCTGACATAAGTAGCAATATCACTTTTCATGTTTGGCCACCAATATAATGTTTGAGATCCTTATATATCTTATCGGCACCTAGGTGAAACAAGTATCTAAATCTGTGAGCTTCATTTAGAATCAACTTACGTAAGCTACCGGTACTTGGCACCTAGATTCTAACCATAACATATAGTGTCTCATCTGATTTGGGTTCTAATTGATTAGCCATTCCACGTAGGGACTCATTCTTCAAATTCTCCTCCTTGAGTGCCTCTTGTTGTGCATTACGAGTGTCAATTGTAGGTTTGTATGATTTGTCATTTCTAATGCATGAACACGATGGTTTTAATTCTTTCCTTTCGGCTAAATGCATCCACTACAACATTTTCCTTTCTAGAGTGATACCGAGTATCACAATTATAGTCATTTAGTAACTCAACCCATCTTTGTTGTCTAATACTCAATTTCTTCTGATCAAAGATGTGTTGAAGACTCTTGTGATCAGTAAAAATAGTGCATTTAGTCCCGTAGAGGTAATGTCTCCATATCTTGAGTGTAAAAACTAGTGCTCCCAATCTAAATCATGGATTATGTAGTTTTTCTCGTGCACCTTGAGTTGTCGTGATGCATATGCGGTGAATTTATCCTTTTCCATCAAAACATAGCCAAGCCCTTGATGGGATGCATCACAAGTGAAGTTGTCTATGCCTTCTGAAAGAGAAAATATTGGTGCACTACACAACTTTTGCTTTAATATCTGAAGGGTTGTTTCTTGTTTTAGCTTCCCAATCAAACTTCTTATTTTTCTGAGTCAATATGGTCAAAGGATGGGCTATCTTAGAAAAATTCTTAATAAGCCGTCGATAGTACCCGACTAAACCCAAGAACTGGCATACTTCAGTTGGAGTTTTAGGTGCCTCCCAATTCATGATTGCTTCAATCTTGGATGGATCCACATGTATAACCATTGCATTTATTACATGACCAAGGAAATGCACTTCTCGAAGCTAGAACTCAGACTTAGAGAACTTAGCATACAATTTCTCATGACTTAGAGAACTTAGCATACAATTTCTCATTTTTAAGCTAGAACTCAGACTTAGAGAACTTAGCATACAATTTCTCATTTTTAAGTGGCTCCAAGATCAGCTTCAAATGCTGCTCGTGTTCCTCCTTTGTTCTTGAATATATTAGTATGTTATCAATGAATACAATCACAAATTTATCCAAATATGGTCTACAAACCCTATTCATGGTGTCTATGAAAACTACTGGTGCATTGGCCAGACCAAATGACATGACTAGGAACTCATAGTGACCATAACAAGTCCTAAATGCAGTCTTCTCGATGTCTTCTTCTTGTATCCTTAACCAATGATACCCTGATGGTTGGTCAATCTTCGAATAGAAGCTAGAACCATGTAGATGATTGAACAAGTCATCAATTTTAGGAAGTGGATACTGATTCTTAACTGTAAGCGTGTTTAATTACTGATAATCGATACACATCCTCATGGTTCCATCCCTCTTCTTCACAAATAGAACTGGGCCTCCCCAAGGTGAGAAACTTGGTCTTATGAAATTTTTATCCAACGCAATTTTGCGGATAAATCTTGCATTTCTGATGGTGCCAATCGATACGATGATCTTGCATCGGTGCGGCTCGAGGCACCAAATCAATACGAAATTCAACTTGTCAAGGGGGCGATAGCCTAGGAAAGTCTCCAGCTTAAATATCAGGATAGTCTCGAACTTATGTCTTCAAGTCTCCATTCTTCAAGCTTCTTCTCTACTACATGAGCTAGGAATGCATAGTACCCTTTTTGTAAACACTTTGGAGCCTTTAAGCAAGTGATGATCTTTAATGCGGTTCCACTGTTTTCTCCTTCGATCATCAGGGTCTCTCCATTTGGTAGGTGTATGCATACAATATTCTCAAAGCAAATAATCTCTGCATGGTTTCATGACAACCAATCCATCCCAATAATGATGTCGAAGCTACCATGTTCTATAGGAAAGACATCTACACTAAAGGGATGTCCCTCCAAATTCAAGGTGCACCCTTGAATTATTTTGATGGTTTCAATCAAGCAATTAGCTAATTCTATGATATACTTATCATATAACTTGGCATGTTTTATACCAATTAGTGGACCGAAGTCGGCCAACACAAAACTTCTATTAGCATCCATATCAAACAATATAGATACATAGTGGTTATTTATAGGAAACATACCCGTAACAATGTTGTGATCATGCCTCACATCTCCAGCCCCAATCACAAATGCTCTTCCACGAGTTTGATTCGCACCCTTTGTTTTCAACTTGGGGCAATCCTTTTTTAAGTGCCTAGTGGCACCACATTCAAACATCCCTTGTTAATTATGAGTGTTGTGATGGGTTCAATGGTTCTACAGTGTTTCCTGCACTTGTGGCATGTAAAGCTATCGCAAGTGCCCAAGTGATGGAAACCACATTTGTTGCATTTAGGGTGATTCCTAACATACCACCTCTTCTCAGATGTTCCTACAGCATAGACCTTTACAATATCTTGTTTCATGTGATTTCATGTATGCTTACCAGAACTACCATCCCATTTTCTTTTGTTCCAAGAAAATTTCTCCTTGATGCCTTTCTTTACCAAGATGCCTGCTCAAACTGCTTGGTTAGTCATATTATATGCCAACGTCATAACACTCTGAATGGTAGGGGGTCTAGACGAAGTTACCATGCCTTAAATCTAAGACACCAATACCCAGATATACCTCATAGTTCTTTTAAACTCATGTGTCACCATGTGTGGGACAAGCCTAGAAAGTTCATGAAATCGAGTAGTGTAGGCAAAAATTTTAGCACCAACCATAGATAAGTTCTAGAACTCAGTCTCTATTTTTTGCAGTTTGTTTCTCGGATAGTACTCCTCCAGAAGCATAGTTCTCAATTCTTCCAAGTGAGTTGATATGCGTTTCCATACCCAAGGTTTGGACTTGGAGATTCCACCAAGTGAGAGCCTCATCTTGAAATGTACAAGTGGCATACTTGCCTTGCAATCTTCAGCACAATTGCTAATGTTCAAGATGGACTCCATCTTTTCTATCCAGCGAAAATTGCCAACGGCACCTTCAGACCCATTAAAATTATGCGGCTTGCACGCTAGGAATGTTTTGTAGGAACATCCTCTCGATATGTCACCTATTCCTATGGTTCCATTACCATGTCCACTGGTACCACTGCCACCATGACCACCAGTACCACTACCACCATGACCATTGTCTCCAGTTCCACTTCCTGATCCATCGTTCCGATTTGCTTCATATTGTGCTAGTGTAGTAGCCACTTGCTATGATACTAATTGCGCTATAGCCTTTGAGCTCATAGATGGTGTTCTTTCACTGTTTTGTCGGTTGTTACGTCTAAGTCTTCCTCTAAAAGCCATGTTTTCTTTCTAACATACTAAAAATAAATAAGAAAATATATAATATATGTCAACACATGAACAAGAATGTAAACAACCATAACATTCATAACAATCACACCTAACATAATCACCATTATAGTCATACAAAACATATAATATAAATAAACGGAATAACTTGTTACATAATTTCAAGAGTAAGAAAATGGGTGGGGGTACAAGACCCCAACAATACAAGTTTTCCTACTATGAATACTAGATGGGCACAACCCACCCATATAAGTCTAACAAGCTAAATAGGAAAATGTGTCGGTCTGAATGGCGACTGAAACTATCATGATGCACACTACAGCAAGCGCCATTGAGGACTTAGAGTGTTCCTTAGATATCGTAGCTCATTGCTCTACCTCAACTGCTTTCTACTCTACCATGACTGCCCTCTGCTCGACCGTTGTTATTCTCTGATCTATAACAACCATCTTCTCCTTGGTCTCTGACACCCTAGCATGCATAGCACCAATTGCTTAATCCTTGAGCTCTCGACCTTCCTCTATGGTCAACACCTTCAAATTGTCCACATCCTCCTGTACACTCTCCAAATCGGTTCGTAATACGTAAAGCTGATAATCGTGTCGGAAACTTCGGGCCACCAGTGTCGGAAACTTCGGGCTACCAGTGTCGGAACAGTGCACTCAACTGGCTCCCTAGTGAGGGGTAGCGGTCGTGATGCTCGAGATGACTCCCCCAACTTGTAAGTCGTGTGCATCCCTTCCTCGTCCTCCTACTCACATAAGGTGTCGATCATCCATGTCCACCTCCTAGCGTAGGTCCTAGACCTCTTAGGCTTAGGCTCGATTGGGTCACGAGTCATCGCTAGTGTAGGTGAAACCGGCCTCTTATGAGGTAGCATGACCTTCTTCCTCGGTGTCCGTTGGAGAATCGCTCCTTAAGGGCACTCATGATACGAAGGTGGAATAAGGTAGGTCATTGTGTTAGGAATCTCGTCATCTGTAGGGGCTTCGAGCTCTTCCTCAGGGTCAGCCTCGGAATCCTCCTCAGGCTCCTCCTCCTTAACATCTATCGAAATGTCATCATAATGTAAAACATGTGGACATAGTGGCACATATAGTGATGCAGAAGATGACAACATAGGCGATAGTGATGCTAATGGTGCGTAGACGTACTCTTCATTGGAGTCAGAAATGCAAACTGAGTGAGAGGCACAGACATAACTATGACAACACAATTTTCATACATAATCTAACATGAGTCCTACTAGATACATATGCAATGCAAATAGTCAGGTTATGTGTCCTATGGTTATAGTCTAGGCCCATTATGCAACCTATTTGCTATAACCAATGACTCTGATACCAATCTATAACACCCGACCTCTCATACCACTAATATTGTCTGCTTTACCCATAAGGAGCTCACGACTTTCCTCTAAGTTTCCCATGTGAAAACTTCCCAGGGAGGTCACCCATCCCTGGATTGCTCCTACCTGAGCACGCTTAACTATGGAGTTCTCTCATCCACACCCAATACGCCTGAAATGTGTTGTTGATATTAGAGACCGGACATTCCTTATGAACAAAGAATCTCATCTTGTCACGACCGATATGGGATTTATGTAGGGTGTCACAGTATTCCATACAAACTTTATAAGGAACTCAACATAGTTAAGTTCCCTTGCCTGCGTATTTTAATCATTACAGTCATCCACTCCAAGAACATTGTGGACGCCACATACAGCTTGTTAAGAACATCTTCAATGTCATCATTCGTACCGTAGATAACTGTTGTTGACCAAGAGATGAAAAGGAAGTCTCATGATAGAAGGAGTCCTATAATGAATATCAAAGGTGTATATATGCCAAGAAGCTTTACATGCACACAAATATCGACAGTCATAGTATTCTTTAATCTCATCCCTTGTATTATCATTAGTATCATTTGATTTATTCACAAGAGAAACTGTTGTTTGATAAGGCCCCTTGTTAATATACTTGAATAAATATTTAATAGATCCAGCTTGATGACCCCATTCAACGCTAATATGTGCTTGATATTATTTCAGTAAAATTTTGTTATATGGAACAACACTTCTATTGTCTAACTTGACACCGGATTTTGTAACAAAGTGTCCTGAATCTCTTCACCTATATGTAAGGAAGCCATTTGCATCAACTGAAGATTTTTTCCTAAAACTTTAAAGGAACTTTTTTAACACTTACCATAAACCATTCATGGACATTTAAGATTATGTTGTCCACAAGGACCGTGAACCATGAACTCCCTGACAAGAGAATATAACCCCGGATCATAATTTTTGTCTGAATCTTAGCGGAAATCAAAGGATCAATGTGGTCAACACTCGGAAGCTTGTGATCAAGATGCATAAACAAACAAATGCGGGCATGAGGCAACCCAAGCTTTTGAAACTCAACCGTGTAGACAACTGTAATTACACGATAATATTTAATTAGTAATAAATGGAAAATATGTTTTGAATATTTAATAAATAAGTCAATATGTATTATAAAATAATTAAAATAATATTTAATTTAAAAGAGTTTTTATTTTAATCTAATTTAAATGTATTGGTCTTAATTAATATTTATTAGTGACATGAGATTAATAGGGATTTGTACTTAAGTAGTATTCTACACTGAATCAATAATACATAAAAAATGTATGTAAAAATATACGACGTAAATGATATTTTGATAAAGTCATGAAGTATTTTGAGTGACACGTATCTTATCTTTCTGTAAGTTTTTTGGTAAATTTTATTTTCATGAGTAACTTACTTAAAAAATATAATTCAAATCTACTTAAATCATAAACATATAATAACGTATAACATGCCCGGTCTGTCTTCTGGATTAAATGTGCTCTCTCTTAGAAATCTTTTAATTTCTGGCCATTTAGGATCACAGTAAAAGTTATGAAAAAAGCTAGATAACCAAACCATTTGCAAAGAGACAACATCTAAATAGTTTTGCATCATGTATCTTGCACCACCTGTGAATGAAGATGAAAGAATCACACAATGTCTAATATTTCCAAAATTTGTATTTCCATTTCCAGCATGTTGAATAAGATTTACATATGAATCCTATCTAAGGACCTTTTGTTGAGAATGTATGAAAACTAATCTCTCGCTTTCTATCATAGTATATGAATCCACTAAAAATTGTTGGAAAAGTCTTCTGTGATTTAGGATTAAGGAAAAGTTATTAACACGATCTTGAATTATATATGCAAAAAACTCAAGCATTGTCAATGTTTCACGCTTATTTTTTGTTTTTCGGTAAGATTTAATGTGAAGAATATCCGGTCTAAATCCATCATCTTCGAACGGGAATAGCACCAGATACTGTAAAGGAAGATATGAAGGCTGAAGTTCACTTATACGTTGCAAATAACCGGATTGAGTCTTGACTATAATATCTCTTGGCTCGATTGATTCACCAATGTCTCCAACAATTAAAGCCGCCACCTCAGATGTACTTGGTAAGTTATATGTTCTACCATCCTTATTTATTTTACCAATTAACCATAGATGAAGTTCCATATGTGGATGATTTTGGAAAGAATCTTTGACCATTCTATAAGATTTCGCCAAGATGTTTACAAAATCTAACATAGCGCCAAGATCTTGGTGTTAAAAATTAGAATCGGCATTTTTTTGAGTTACTGTTCATTATATAAAAAGTTAAAATAATGTAAATAATGTAATTTATTAAAAAAATAAAATATATAATGCTTCTAAAGTAAAGATATGTATATATATATATATAATATACATAAATTATAACATACCTAACTCCTTGTGTGTTTGATATCTCATTTTTAGTATCGTAGATGTAAAGTTGAGAGAACTTTGGCATTGATTCGAAATGAAAATACTGTGATAATTATGGCCGCTTAATATTAATACAAACGGACCAAACCATTGTGGATTTTTGAATCAATTTTCTCGCCCATTGATGCAAATGTGTAAGGCCCCGTTCCCGGGATGCTTAGAGCTGGTAAATCATTGCACATAAAACCTACATTATCATTTCTCTCACATAAATATTGTAGTAGAAACATTCAAAGATGACATCTCATTTCATTATAAAAACTTTTGCAAGATAATACATCGTTAATCAGTTACAAAATACATTATTGCATTACATCACAAAAACATTAAATAAATGGATGCAATCCTGAAAGAGCTGAGTAGCCACCTCGTGCCATCCTCAACAATCATTACCTGCCAACTAGAAACACATCAAAGTCAATGTTGTTGAGTGAGTTCTATTTTTATAATAAAACATACCTTTCTTTCGTTAAAACCGTTTTTTACTTTCACGCGATCATACATCATACGTACACATAGATAATATCATTATTATCTTCTTTAATCATTCATGCTTTCATTCTTCATCATTACTTCTTTCTTTTCCTTCAACCATAAACTTTACCCAGCTGTTTCCTTGTACTGGACCTAGGTCTATCATAGATCAACTATAACTGTGTATCGCACCTCTGGTTGCAGTACCTATGGTAGAGTTTAGGTGTACCACTTCTATATGCAATACCCAGCTATTCCTAGTACTAGGCCTAGGCCTATCATAGACCAACTATAACGGTGCATCGCACCTCTGGTCACAGTACCTAGGGTATGCAACAATGGGGCTATACAAATGGTCAATCACAAAGAAGACCCCGATGTGCATCCTCCCAGGGTAGCGAACCCGCACACCGTTGGGCTAACACCTTTTAATGGCGTGTCCTGACATACTATGCTTGCAAGACTTTCTTTACTTTCATTATTCATTAATGCATGCATTCTTACTTCAGGTTCCCTTTTTCTTTATCTTCCACTTTACGTTATATAATACTTTCACTCCATTCATTAACATGACACGTAAAGCCACATAAAAGATAAACATACATCACAATAAGGAACATATCATACACAGTCATTAGCATCATACAGGGCAACATCATACATACATAACATGCATAATCATGCCCAACATGCTCTCTAAGGCCTCCAAGTCCTCTTACATGAACTTACGGTAACCTTAACGTCAAAACTTACATCTGCACTTTCCCCCGAAGTCAGAAGTTAAACTACACTTTTCCTCGGATGCAACAGCCCTATTCAGGCGTATGGGCACCATTCAGTCGCATGTCCCCATGCGACTGAAAATCATGCGAATGGAATAATGCGGATGAACACCTATGCTGCGAATGAACACCCAATCGTGCGAATGGATCTCAGGCGGATGAAGCTAATGCCGATGAGCACTTATGCAACTGGAACCTCAGTCGCATGACTCCCCATGCGACTGGAACCTCAGTCGCATGACTCCCCATGCGACTGGCCCCAATCATGCGAATGAACTCTCAATCGTGCGAATGAACCCTAATCGCACCTCATTCGGCCGTATGGCCTTCATTCGGTCGCCTAGCCCTAGATGGTGCAGAATGCAGTTCATCCCGAACCTAATATGCCATTTTCAACCTCCAAGCTCATACAAACTCATTCTAAGCCCAAATCAACCATCCTAAACCTTAGGAAGCATACCACAACACCATTCAAGCACACACAAGCTCAAAAGCAAGACCCAAACAAATCATACACATACACAACGGGTCTAACACACAGACACTGAAAAACCTGATTTTCAGATGTGTTCCAGCCACAAATCATTCAAAAACATTTAAAGAAGAGGTCCTAGAACTCACACAAATGACCACGATGAGAAGAGCTTCGATTTGACCCGCTTCTCAACGATTTTGCTCACTCGAATCAACCCGAATAAACTTTTCTCCCTTTTTTTTCTCTTCTTTCTCTCTTCTCCTCTTTTGTTTGCTGAAAATGTGGGTGTGGGGAGAGGGTAATGGCTGCCCTCTCCCTACTAATATCACCACATACCCAACTTTCTCTTATTGGCGAATTTGGTCCCTCGACTTTGGACTTTATTTCTTTTTCTTCATTCGTTGGCTTCAAAAATAAATATCCGGGTGTTACAAGTCCAGCCCCCTTAAATAGTTTCATCCCCGAAACCTGCTATTCCTCGAATAACGTGGGTAATGCTGTCTCATTTCATCCTCAGTCTCTCACGTTGACTCGAATCCTTTCCTATGCTTCCACTTTACACGCACAAGAGAAACCACTTTATTTCTCAACTTCTTCTCTTTTCAATTGATGATTGCCACTGGTTGCTCCACATAATTGAGCCGTTCGTCTACTTCGATATCCTCCAGTGGAACAATCGTATCTTCATCTGCCAAGCACTTAGTTAGATGAGATACATGGAATGTCGGGTGAATTACGCTTACTCATCTAGTAACTCCAGTCTATAGGCCACCTCTCCTAGTCAAGCGATGATTCGGAAAGGTCCTATGTATCTCGGGCTCAACTTGCCCCACTTTTAGAAAGAAATGATACCCTTCTAAGGTGAGACCTTCAACATAACCCGGTCACCCACCTAGAACTCAATCGGTCTGCGTCGTTATCGGCATACGACTTATATCTATCTTTGGCTGCCTTCATGAAGGCTTTGATCTTCTCAAGCTTCTCAGTCGTAGCCTCGATCACCTCGACGCTCCCCAACTCCTTCAGACCAATATCACCCCAACAAACGGGTGTTCTGCTTCTCCTACCGTATAACATCTCATATGGTAGCATACCAATGCTGGCAAGATAGCTGTTGTTGTATGAGAATTCGGCTAACGGTAGGTCATAATCAGCTAATATGCTTTCACCCGAATCGGCTCGGGTCTCTCTTTTCGGCTAAGGCATGAGCCACCACGTTGGCTTTGCCCGATGATAATGGATCTCGCAATCATAGTCTTTTATGAGCTCCAAACATCTTCTCTGCCTCATGTTCAGGTCCTTCTGCTCAAAGAAGTACTTCAAGCTTTTGTGATAAGTGAATATGGTGCACTTCGTCCCGTAGAGATAGTGTCTCCAAATCTTTAATGCAAAGACCATGTCTGCTAGCTCCAAGTCATGAGTAGGATAATTGACCTCACGAACCTTCAACTGTCAGGATGGATAGGCTATAGCCTTCTCTCTCTGCATTAACACACACCCCAACCCCGAATAGGAAGCATCATAATAAACCACTAGATCTTCACTTCCATCGGGTAATGACAGAACAAGAGTTTGAGTCAATCTTGTCTTCAATTCTTCGAATGCCTTCTCTTAGGCTTGACCCCATACAAACTTCACATCCTTCCAGGTCAACTTAGTCAGTGGAGAAGCAATCTTAGAAAAGTATTGGATGAATCTTTTGTAGTAGCCCGCCAAGCCCAAGAAACTACGAATCTCGGATAGCGTCTTTGGAGACTTCCAATGCATCACTGCCTCCACCTTTGCCGGGTCCATACTGATCCCATCAGGATTCACCATGTGACCTAAGAACTGAACTTCGTGTAACTAGAATGCATACTTGGAGAATTTAGCATACAACTTCTCCCTTCTCAATGTCTCCAAAACCTCCCAAATGTGACCGACATACTCTATCTCGCTCTTTGAATAAATAAGGATATCATCGATGAACACAATTACTGATTTATCCAACATAGGTTGACACACATGGTTCATCAGATCCATAAAAGCAGTTGGCGCATTGGTCAAACCAAAAGGCATGACAAGAAACTCGTAGTGACCATAACGCGTGCGGAAAGCTATTTTAGGGATATCCTGCTCCTTCACCTTCAACTGATGGTAACCAGATCGAAGATCTATTTGTGAAAACCAACTGGCACCCTGAAGCTGATCAAACAAATCATCTATTATTGGTAAGAGGTATCGGTTCTTCACTGTCAAATTATTCAGCTCACGGTAGTTAATGCACATCCTCATACTACCGTCTTTCTTCTTTACAAACAGGACCGTAGCACCCCAAGGAGAGATACTCGGTCTAATGAACCCCTTATCAAGCAGTTCTTGCAACTGTTCCATCAACTCTTTCATTTCTGTCGGAGCCAACTGATACGTTGCCTTGGCAACAGGTTGGGCACCCGGTATCAGATCAATCTGAAACTCGATCTTGTTGATACATATATGTACCTAGATCCTGATCTTAGTTTAATATGTCTTGAATATCTTACACTATGTAATATTGGGTACTTAATGAAATGAGAATGTTTGGTATGATTTATAATGTTTAATATTTCATTAGTGAGTTGTTTAAACGCATATTGACTTGATTATATAGGTTTGTAGTTGAATGAATTATATAAATAACATTATGATATTTAATACATTCAAACTTAACAACATGAAGTTATCATGCAAATGGCCCATGCTAATGGACCATACGCATAAACAACTCATGCGAATGACCAGTCGCACGACTAAACCAAGAGACTGGATCAGTCGTATAATTTCACATAAGATTGGCTCAGTCGCATGACTGAACCTCAGTTGGGCGAATGGACCAACCGTATAACTCAATCGCACGACTGAACCATATTAATGTTTAGTCGCCCGTATGAGCAACCCTAATCTATAAATACCACTTAATATGTGGAAAAACGTAAGCATTGATTACACTTCGACTCCAGACTACCCTTGCCATCTAGAGCCTCTAAGTTCGTACCCCAAGTTCATAGAATGCTGTAGAAAGATTCCTAATCGATTCTTGACGTTGGATTCAATACATTATTGTGTTTACGTGCATTCTCACTGATTGGATCACCAATCAAATAGGATTCCACACTATTTGGTTTGGTTTAACACGTTAATCAGTTGGTGTTTCGTTCAAATACCAGATCCTATCAAGTGGTATCAGAGCCTTGGCTCTTGATTACGTGTTGATTCAATCGTTTTTGATACAAAAGTTGTGTTTTTCCATAAAATATGCAATCTTTTTGTGTCTAAGGGAGTCTTAGACGTTTCCTGACCTTAAAGTTTAGTTTTTCCGGCATACGGCGATTAGGGTTTGTGAAAATTTTTGTTTTTACGGCCAAAACACGTTTAACCTATGAATTATCAAACTTCAGCAAGTTTAGTCGCATGATTGGCTCAATCGCACGACTGAGTTCATTCGCATTCTCCAACCGCACGATTGGACTCATTCGTATCCTCATTCGTACGACTGAGAACCTTATTCGGACAGTTCAACCACATTAGTTCATTCAGACGACCGACTCATCCGCATTTATTCAGTTGCACGATTGAACCGTCCGCATTTGTTCAATCGGCCGAATAAGCCCAATCGCATACGTTCATTCGCATACATCAGCAGTTTGTTAAATAGTAAAGTTAAGTGAAATGGAGGACCAATTTTCAGCATACACAGCAAGTAGAGATACACGTATTGAAAATCTACTACTGTTGGAGAACGAAGTGGGAATTCACAATAAACCCCCGAAGCTTATCACGTTAGACGACTACCCATAATGGAAGCAACATTGAAAATCTACTTAAATGAGTAGATACAATTTGTGGGAGGCAATAGAGTCGGGTATAGCATGCCAGTAGGAGCTGACGGAGTCAAGCTTACACTAAGTGGCATGTCGGATGCACAGAAAGTAAAACACAACGCTAAGAAGAAGTCTACGCTTTGCTCACTCAGTCTATTCCAAAGGATATCTCTCCATCAGTACTCAGAGTATACTCAAGCAAAGAAACGATATTGTGTTTGGAGAAGAGGATGACAAAAATGCCTCACTCAAGGCCATTAAGGACAAAGCTTTGAAGAAGGAGTTTGACAACTTCTCTTCAATGGGAAAGGAAGCCTCGATGATGTGATCAATAGATCTACCACTTGAGAGTGAGATGCACACTCATGGAGTAATTACGTCGATGGAGGATAAGGTATCCAACTTTGCTCATGGACTACCGGAGAAATAGGCTTCTTTCGTTTCTAATTCCAGACAGAATGGATGCTCTCAAAGTTAGATATAACTGACTTCATTCTAAAACTGAGATAAGAGGAGCATAGGATGAAGTACAGAGCTCAAAAGGCCAACTACGACCAGAATCATACACTCTACAATGCAACTCCTCAGGCCAAGACATCTAGAGCACCACTCCAGACTGCCTTCGTCTCAAGCGCAGCAATTCCAGTACAACCGTCAACTTCAGGGTCTGAAACGTCAGGGTCTCTGGCACCCAGTATATTATACCTGAAGCTAATGCAGCAAAACTGAAAACCAATAACTTCGGTAATGTGACAGTTGAGGTGGCCAAAGAACACATGGACCTCTTAGCTGTTGTAGTCCACTCCTATGTCTAAGGCCCCATTCCCGGGACGCTTACATTGGGTTCTCATCGTACATAAAACGTATAATTGCATTTGTATTTCATAAATCGCAGCGGAAAACTAAAACAATCTTTCATTTCCATGTAAATGCTTTTCCAAGTTAATACAACATTCATTACAAATAGCTTGTTCGCATTACATGCAAAAACATTAATCAAAAGAATGCCATCCCAAAGAGCTGAGTAGCTTCACGGTGTGTGCCATCCTCAGCAAACATTACCTGCCAACTGGAAAACATATAAAAAGTCAGCGTTGCTGAGTGAGTTCTAGTTTTATTACAAAACATACTTTACTTTCATATAAAACCATTCGTCACTTTACATGAGCACACATCGTACGTACACATAGATAATATCATTATTATCTTCTTCATTCATTCATTCGTTCATTTGTTCTTTATGACTTTACTTGCGCATCGGACATCATCCGTACCAATACATGTGCTACACCCCGGTTACTCGTAGCTACCGGGCCGAAGTCAATAAATGAACAGCTAACGTATGCCACGGTACTAGAGTAACCATCAGTCTTAGCTACTGGCCCGAAGTCAATAAATGAACAGCTAAACGTATGCCACGTACTAGGGGTGAGCGGTAGAGGTTCTACATTAAGGGTCAATCACAAGAAGGACCCGTTATCCGATGCGTGCAAGACGTTTCATTCGTTCATTAATGCATGCATTCAACATTGTGTTCCTCTTTCATTATCTTTCACTTTAAGTTACATAATACTTCGTTCATTCCTTATCATAACACGTAAAGTTATGGGAAAGATAAACATACATCATAATAAGGAACATAACACACACAATCATCATTATCATACAGGGCAACACCATACATACATAACGTGCATAAACTTGCAACATCATCATCATCATCATGCCCAACATGCTTTCTAAGGCCTCAAGCGTCATCTTACATGCTATTATGGAGACCTTTACGTCAAAACTTACATCTGCACTTTCCCCCGAAAGTTAGAAGTCAATCTATACCTTCCTCGGGTAGAACAGCCCTATTCGGGCGTATGGACACCCTTCAGTCACATGGCCTCCATGCGACTGAACATCATGTGATTGAACTCAAGCGGATGAACATTTAGGCGAATGAACATCCAGTCGTGCGAATGGACAATACAGATGGACCTCATGCAAATGGGATTAATGCGGAAGAGCACTTATGCGACTGGACCTTCAGTCGTATGACCTCCATGCGACTGGCCTTTCAATCGTGCGAATGGACCTTCAATCGTGCGAATGGACCCCAATCGCACCCTAATCGGCCGTATGGCCTCCATTCGGCCTCCAGTCGGTCGCCTAGCCCTAACTATGCAGAATGCAGTTCATCCCGACTGCAGCCGAGGGTTTTCGGCCTCCAAACTCATCTAAACCCTTTTAAGCCTAAATCGACCCTCCTAAATCTTAGGAACTCATACCATAACACCATACAAGCACACACCACGCCCGGAAACATACACGAAACGCATCCCACACATCCCCCAAATGGGTCAAACACATAGACATACAAAGACGGTTTTTATGCTTTCCAGCCCCAAAATCGTTGAAAACAAGTAAAAGAGGGGTTCTAGAACTCACACAAACGAGCACAACGTTAAGGGCTTCGATTTGGCTTGCTACACAACGAGTTTTGGCCACCCGAGTCACCCGAACCACTCTTTTTTCTCTTTTTCTCTTCTTTCTCTCTTCTCTCCTTTCTTTGGCTGATTTGTGAGTGTGGGGGAGAGGGTAAGGGTTGCCCTCTCCCTTATATACTCCCCGTCACCCGACTTCTTTCGTTGGCGAGTTTGGTCCCTTGACTTTTGGACTTTATTTTCTTTTCTTTCTTCACCGGCTCAAAATAATAAATATTCAGGTGTTACAAGTCCACCCCCCTTAAATAGGTTTCATCCCCGAACCTGTTATTCGTCGAACAAACGTGATAATGTTGTCTCATTTCTTCCTCAGTCTCCCACGTTGACTCGGATCCCTTCCTGTGCTTCCACTGTACACACACAAGAGAACCACTTTATTTTTCGCAGCCTCTTTTCTTTACGATCGATGATTGCCACTGGTTGCTCCACATAATTGAGCCTTTCATCTATTTCAATGTACCCTAGTGGAACAATCATGTCTTCATCAGCTATACACTTTCTCAGATGAGATACATGGAATGTCGGGTGAATCCCACTTAACTCATCTGGCAACTCCAATCTATAGGCCACCTCCCTACTCGAGCAATGATCCGAAATGGCCTATATATCTTGGGCTCAACTTGCCCCGCTTTCTGAATCTAATAATACCCTTCCAAGGTGAGACCTTCAACATAACCCGGTCACCCACCTGGAACTCAATTGGCCTACATCGCTTATCGGCATACGACTTCTGTCTATCTTTGGCTGCTTTCATGAAGGCTTTAATCTTTTCAAGCTTTCTATCGTAGCCTCGATTACCTCGACGCTCCCTAATTCCTTCTGACCAATATCACCCAACAAACGGGTGTTCTGCATCTCCTACCGTATAGCATCTCATATGGTGGCATACCAATGCTGCATGATAGCTGTTGTTGTATGAGAATTCGGCTAACGGTAAGTTGGTCATCCCAACTTCCACCAAAATCGATCACACATGCCCGGAGCATGTCTTCCAGTGTCAGAATGGTTCTTTCTGACTGACCATCGGTTTGGGATGATAAGCCGTGCTAATATGTAACCTCATCCCCATAGCGTCGTGAATTTCTTCTCCAAATTTAGATGTAAACCGAGTGTCGCGATCACAGACACAATACACCGGCACACCATGACGAGCTACAATTTCCTTGATGAACAGATCAGCCACCTCTCGGATGAATACGTCTTGCGGATCGGTAGAAAGTGAGCACTCTTCGTCAGACGATCAACTATCACCCATATGGCATCGTACCCTTTCGGAGTACGTGGCAGCTTTGTAATGAAGTCCATGGTGATGTCTCCCACTTGCATTCCGGTATATCCAAAGGTGGATCTTCCCATACGGCTTTTGATGTTCTGCCTTCACCTGTAAGCAAGTAAGGCACTTACTCACATACTCCACCACGTCACGCTTCACACCCCGCCACCAATAATCTTTCTTCATGTCAAGGTACATTTTCGTGGCACCAGGATGAATGGAGTATCGAGTCTTGTGAGCCTCATCCATTATCTTCACCCGTAGGTCCCCAAAACGAGGAATCCACACATGACCGAATCGAGTTCTAACACCGAGTGTGGTTTTCACCCAATTCCCCAACCAGACCTCTCATTCTTTCCGAGTTAAGGTGATCTTCTTTCAATGCCTCATCTTGAAACTCCTTGATTTGCTTCATCACATCAGAGGTCATGATTAGTTGACAAGCTTTCACCCGAATCGTTCGGGCCTTTCCTTTTAGCTAAGGTCATCCGCCGCCACATTAGCTTTGCCCGGATGGTAATGGATCTCGCAATCAATCCTTTATAAGCTCCAACCATTGCCTCTGCCTCATGTTCAGGTCTTTTGCTCGAAGAAGTACTTCAGACTCTTGTGGTCAGTGAATATGGTGCACTTCGTCCCGTAGAGATAGTGCCTCCAAATCTTTAACGCAAAGACCACGGCTGCTAGCTCCAAGTCATGAGTAGGATAATTGACCTTATGAACCTTTAACTGTCGAGATGCATAGGCTATAACTTTCCTCTTTGCATTAACACGCACCCCAACCCCGAGTAGGAAGCATCAGAATAAACCACTAGATCTTCACTTCCATCGGGTAGGGACAGGACTGGAGCTTGAGTCAGTCTTGCCTTCAGCTCTTCGAACGCCTTCTCTTGAGCTTGACCCCATACAAACTTCACATCCTTTCGGGTCACTTAGTTAGTGGAGAAGCAATCTTAGAGAAGTCTTGGATGAATCTTTTATAGCCCCGCCAAACCCAAGAAGCTACAGAATCGGTTGGCGTCCTTGGTGACTTCCATTGCATAACCGCCTCCACTTTCTCCGGGTCCACCATTATCCCGTCAGGATTCACCACATGACCCAAAAACTGAACTTCGCACAACCAAAACGCGCACTTTGGAGATTTCATACAATTTCTCCCTTCTCAACGTCTCTAGAATCTCTCGAATGTGACCGCATGCTCAATCTCGTTCTTCGAATAAATCAGGATATCATCAATAAACACAATCACTGATTTATCCAACATAGGCCGACACACACGGTCATCAAATCCATAAAAGCAGCTGGCGTGTTGGTCAAACCAAAGGACATGACAAGAACTCATAATGACCATAGCGCGTGCGGAAAGCTGTTTTAGGGATATCGTGTTCCTTCACCTTCAATGATGATAGCCAGACCGAAGATCTATTCTTGAAACCAACTGGCACCCTGAAGCTGATCGAACAAATCATCATCTCCTTGGTAAGGGGTAGCGGTTCTTCACCGTCAATTTATTCAGTTCACGGTAGTCAATGCACATCCTCATACTACCATCCTTCTTCTTTACAAACAGGACGGAGCACCCCAAGGAAAAGTACTCGGTCTAATGAACCCCTATCACGCACAACTCTTGCAACTGTTCCATCAACTCTTTCAATCTCCGTCGAGCTAACCGATATGGTGCCTTGGAAACGGTTGGGCACCCGGTATTAGATCAATCTGAAATTCAATCTTCTCTATCGGTGGTACTCCTGGTAAGTCTTCCGAAATACGTCTGGAAAGTCACACACAACCGTACACATCAGACGTGTGGGGTTGGTCATCTACATCCTTACATAAGCTAAGTAGGCGCTACATCCACGCCTCATACAATTTCCCGCTACTGCCATTGAGATCACCTTCGGGATCGTCGTGACTTGATCACCATAACCGTTACCAAACTTCCGTCAGGCGCTGTCAACCGAATCATCTTCTTGCGACACACAATGTTCGCCTCGAAGTCCGCCAACCAACCATCCCAAGAACTAAATCGAAACCACCCAAGGTCATCACAAACGGTCTAACAGGAAACTTATGACCCTCAAGTTCCACATCACAATTCTCTATCATCTCAGAAATCCTGGTAACTTACCTATGGCAGTTTCTACCTCAAAGGGGCATCAACACGTCTACTACTAGTAGGCAGCTTAGCATAGAAAGTAGCAGAAATAAAACTCCTACTAGCACCAGAATCAAATAGCACAGAAGCTAAAGTTTCGTTCACCAGAAACGTACGGACACGACATCAGGGTCTGTCCTAGCTTCTCCTGTGTCATAGTGAATGCCCTGGCGCTCACCCTCGGTCCTTCACTTCCCGTCTTCCTCACCCCTGAACCCTCAGTCCTCGGCTTCTTACAATCTTGCTCATTTTCCGACAGGCAATCCTTTGCCATATGCCCTGTCTTCCCACACTTGAAGCACACGTTCAAACCCAGCCTACATTCTCCCGCATGCTCCTTCCACACTTACCACACCTCCTTGATCCCACTCCGATGTGGCCACGCGGCGGTCATCCACCCGTGCCTTTTTGTTACCCGTCGAGGCATCACCCCGACCAAACCTCCTCCCATTCCAGTTCTGATCACCACCACCCTTCTTACTCGCTTCAGTCACCACCACCTCCCGCTCGTACAGCCTCCTGCCAAATCAACCGCCGACCTAAACGTGCTTGGTCGCGGGCGGCGATCATATGCGGCGAACATCCACCGGTAAACCCTGAATGTACCTCTTGATTTTCGAGACAGAGGCATCACCTGATCAGGCACGAGTCGTGCCATTTCATTAAACTTGATGGTATACTACTGGTATGCATGGTTCCAGCCTCCAACTGCAGAAACTCCCTTTCCAACTTATCCATTTCCCTGTGAGGACAGAACTCCTCAATCACCATCTTCTTCAACTCAGGCCATTTCATTCTCCCGATTGCCCGATTACCCTCTGCTTGGACAATGTTGTCCCACCAACATAGTGCCGAGTCCACAAATGAATGAGTGGCAAACTTCACCTTCTGATCTTCCCGACACTCGCTGATGTCAAGAACGGCCTCCATCTCTCTCACCATCAGTGAGCAGCGGTAACATTGCCATTACGTCAAAAGTAGGGGATTGCATCTCATAAATGCCCCATAGTTACATCCTCGCACTGCCCTGGCATAGGCTCTTCTTCTTCCTCTTCATCATCAGCACGGACCGTTTCAGGCTCTGGGTGTTCCCGTTCTCCAGAGGATCTGTTTTTCTTTTCTTTCCCTTCTCGTACAGCCTTAATAACTTCAGTCACCATAGACGGTAAGATTGTCTGCATGACCTGATGGACTTCTTCTACAACAGCCTCCTTTACTGAGGCTCTCAGATTGGCGCTTTCGTCGCCACCCTCCGGATGAGGGGTCTCTGGTTCTTCGTGAACCACCTCTCAACTCTGGGTCCCTCTCTTGGGTCTTGGTTCAGCACCGTGACCTCCACCCCTAGAAGCTTCGAAGATCTACCTCCGGCCATCACACGCACACTGAAAGATTTAAACACCAATACGATCATTCAAGGAAACAACTCAGTTTTTGTCAAGTATAGTAAGTCCCTAATTACAGTGGCTAGTTGTGATTAGCTACTTACTTGACTCTTCATACCCCAAGTATTACCTGTCCTGACTACATCAGTATTTAAATCTACATACAACACCTAACCACATACCATGCGCACATAAAACCGATTAACTTTACGAAAATACCCGATGGCACGCAGCTACCTAGATTGGCATCCCATTCCTTTCCATCCCATTCTCAGTTAAGATTAGGTTTATTTTGAAAATTTACCCATTTCAGTTCAACTTTGGCTCTAATACCAACTTGTAAGGCCCCGTTCCCGGACGCTTACAGTTGGGTTCTCATCGCACATAAAACGTATAATTGCATTTGTATTTCATAAATTGCAGCGGAAAACTAAAACAATCTTTCATTTCCATGTAAATGCTTTTGCAAGTTAATAAACATTCATTACAAAATAGCTTGTTGCATTACAATGCAAAAACATTAACAAAAGATGCCATCCCAAAAGAGCTGAGTAGCTTCACGGTGTGCCATCCTCAGCAAACATTACCTGCCAACTAGAAAACATATAAAAAGTCAGCGTTGCTGAGTGAGTTCTAGTTTTATTACAAAACATACTTTACTTTCATATAATACCATTGTTACTTTTACATGATCACACATCGTACGTACACATAGATAATATCATTATTATCTTCTTCATTCATTCATTCGTTCATTTGTTCTTTATGACTTTACTTGCGCATCGGACACATCATCCTACCAACCAATACCATGTGCTACCACCCGGTTAGTCGTAGCTACGGGCCGAAGTCAATAAATGAACAGCTAAACGTATGCCACGGTACTAGGAGTAACCATCAGTCTTAGCTACTGGGCCGAAGTCAATAAATGAACAGCTAAACGTATGCCACAGTACTAGGGGTGAGCGTAGAGTTCTACATTAAGGTCAATCACAACAAGGACCTGTTATCCGATGCATGCAAGATGTTTCATTCGTTCATAATGCATGCATTCAACATCGTGTTACTCTTTCATTATCTTTCACTTTACGTTACATAATACTTCGTTAATCCTTATCAAACACGTAAATTTATGGAAAGATAAACATACATCATAATAAGGAACATAACACACACAGTCATCATTATCATACAGGGCAACACCATACATACATAACGTGCATAAACTTGCAACATCATCATCATCATGCCCAACAGCTTTCTAAGGCCTCAAGCGTCATCTTACATGCTATTATGGAGACCTTTACATCAAAACTTACATCTGCACTTTCCCCCGAATGTCAGAAGTCAATCTATACCTTCCTCGGGTAGAACAGCCCTATTCGGGCATATGGACACCTTCAGTCGCATGGCCTCCATGCGACTGAACATCATGCGATTGAACTCAAGCGGATGAACATTTAGGCGAATGAACATCCAGTCGTGCGAATGGACAATGCGGATGGACCTCATGCGAATGGGATTAATGCGGAAGAGCACTTATGCGACTGGACCTTCAGTCGTATGACCTCCATGCGACTGGCTTTAATCGTGCGAATGGACCTTCAATCGTGCGAATGGACCCCAATCGCACCCTAATCGGCCGTATGGCCTCCATTCGCCCTCCAGTCGGTCGCCTAGCCCTAACTGATGCAATGCAGTTCATCCCGATTGCAGCCGAGGGTTTTCGGCCTCCAAACTCATCTAAACCCATTTGAAGCCTAAATCGACCCTCCTAAATCTTAGGAATGCATACCATAACACCATACAAGCACCCACACGCCTGGAAACATACACGAAACGCATCACACACATCACACCCAAATGGGTCAAACACATACACATACAAAGAACGGGTTTTTATGCTTTCCAGCCCCAAAATCGGTTGAAAACAAGTAAAAGAGGGGTTCTAGAACTCACACAAATGAGCACAACGTTAAGGGCTTCGATTTGGCTTGCTACACAACGAGTTTGGCCACCCGAGTCACCCGAACCACTCTTTTTCTCTTTTTCTCTTCTTTCTCTCTTCTCCCCTTTCTTTGGCGGATTTGTGAATGTGGGGGTAGAGGGTAAGGGCTGCCCTCTCCCTTATATACTCCCCCTCACCCGACTTTCTTTCGTTGGCGAGTTTGGTCCCTTGACTTTTGGACTTTATTTTCTTTTCTTTCTTCACCGACTTCAAAATAATAAATATTCGGGTGTTACACTATGATGGACTAGTTGTTGGAAAGATAGGAAATTGTCACATGGCAGATGAGGATTATAAACAGGTGGACGAAATGGAGTTAGAACGAATGGACATAATGTGGGCTTTGGAAAGTGCTGTTCGACGAGCTAAAAAGTTTGTCAAAAATACCGGACAAAATTTGGTGCTACCAAAGATACAACCTTTGGCTTCGACAAGTCAAAGGTAACTTGTTTCAACTGTGGTGAGAAGGGACACTTCAAGCGGGAGTGTGTGAAGCCAAAGATGACTGGGAATAGCATTCCTTCTCGTCCTTTAATCTTTAGGACAAGGCCACATCTAGCAGTTCTACTTCATCAAGCAAAGACCCTAAAGCCTTGACTGCTAATGAGGATGAAGGACAGGACTGGAGCTTCCGATTCGTCTCACTGGGAGAGTCCAACATAGCTAGTGTGGAGGACATTGATGATGATTCCGCAAGTGAAGGAGATATAGCAGGAGATCGCGATATCAAATTCTGAAGACACTGCACGTGTGGTCAACCACCCGCCTGAAGAAGAAACATCTGCATCAACGTCAAAATCACTAGAACCAGAGACAAAATATTTGGCGCTCATGGATGATTCCTCTTCAACATCTCAGGTAAGTACTACTGACCGGTTGTTTAATAATCATGCTTGTTTAGACTGCAATACATTTAGAGAAAGTATAGATTTGAAATTGCTAGGTTATTAGATCGTAATAATAGCTTAGTAAAGGATTTGGAACTGTTCACTAAGGCTAATAGAGTATTAAAACAAAACAAGCACAGTTATAAGGAAAAGATAGACCTATTGAAAAACAGGTTAGGGAAACAGAGGTAGTTGCCTTAACCAAGCTAACGACATTAGGTACTATCTTAACTCCTTTGAGGACAATAAGAAGCAGAAAGTAGTTTTAGAAGTAGAAGTCAACTCCTTAAAACAAAAACTGCACAGTTGGACAAGCTCATCTCACATTGTCCAACACTTAGTGAGAGAGAAACAATGGGGAGGGATTGGGATACAAAGTGGTTCCACCGCCACCTGAGACCTTGATGGACACCAAAAGTAAATCGATTAACAATAACCCCATCAAGGATCATGTGGTGTCAACTCCTTTTGTTAGTGATCCAGATTCTGTAAGTAAATCCAATGAATCTTACGCTAAACACAAGGAGGCCACTTCAAGGGCAATAGGAATGATGCCTTGTGTTAACCTAGAAATTGAGTTTGAAAAGGTCAATTTAAAGTCAGGGTCAAACAAAGTAAATCAGAACCCAAAAGGACTATAAAACTAATCAATCACGAGCATCAAGTCAAAGTCTAGGTAAACAAGAAATAAAAGATGTAAAACCAGGTAAAGCAATTAAGTTTGTAAAACCCGATCATACATCTAACAAAGAAGTGTCTCAATCTAAACAAAATAAGATTGACCGTGTGACATCTACCTCTCCAAAAACATATAAACCGTAAAGTTGAAAGCAGATTGTTATAATTGTGGAGAGTACGGTCGCATTGCATCTCATTGTCCTTATTATCAAACTCCAAGGAGGAAAGTTGAACTTCCTGCATCTAAAACTAGATCTTTTAAGAGGAACTCAGTGACGCCTCCTAAAAGAGACAGTGAATCCAAAGTTCAACCCATCAGCCAGTCGTGTTTATCACAAACAGGCCTTACACAAAGCTGGCCTATGGAAAGAAAAATCTGCCTCAGTGTCTGAAAATGATAACAAATAGAAAGTTGGGCTTCCCTTAACCTCGAATGCTCAATGGGTTGAGTTTATGATGTGTAATGCCTCGGGGAAACCCAAGCCAGTGAAGGCTTGGGTTCCTAACATAAACTAATGTTTTCATTGAATGTGCAGGGTGTTCGCTATAGTGCTGAGACAAACACGTGATTGTAGATAGCGGAGCATCCAGGCACATGACAGGGAACATAGTTCTCTTATCAAACGTCAGACAAATCAAAGGAGGGCATGTTTCATTTGCTGGTAACAAAGGCGGGTACATCACAACCCAAGGGGAAGTGGGAAATGAGAAAGTTAAGTTTGATAAGGTAAACTACGTCCAACATTTACAAAATAACTTACTTTCAGTTTCTCAAATATGTGATAAAGGATTCAAAGTAGTCTTTGACAACATGAAGTGCTACGTTCTAAAGAAAGATTATCTGATCCCGGAGGACCAAATCCTAATGTCAGCTTCAAGATATAATGATCTTTATGATTTGGATCTCTCAAAGGCCTCCACAACGGATCATGAAGTCCAATGCTTCTTGTACAAAGGTACTGAGAAGGACTCTATCTCCTGGCATAGGAGAATGGGACACATAAATCTGAGAAAAATGAATCACTTGATTCAGAATGATCTTGTGAGAGGAGTAATATCAAAAACTTCCAACTCCCGGATTTCTGTGTTGCATGGAAAAAGGGAAAACAGACGAAGAAGTCTCATAAGGAAAAGAAATTTCATTTGATAGAACTTCCTCTTGAACTCTTCACATGGATCTTTTTGGTCCAGTCAGTACAAGAAGCATCGCAGGCGACTTGTATTGCTATGTAGTTATTGATGACTACTCAACATTTTCTTGGGTAATGTTTCTGAAATCCAAATCAGAAACATTTGACTTCTTCAAGGAATTGGTAACTACACTGGAATCCCTATACAAGTTGAAGGTATGATAGGTGTGCTCAGATAACGGAACCGAGTTCAAGAATCAGTGAATGGAGGCCTATTGCAAGGAAAAGGGAATTATGCATCAATTTACCTCTGCCTACACTCCTTCGATGAACAGGTTGCTGAACGAAAGAATCGCAGCTTGATAAAGACGGCACATACTATGCTTGAAGACTCGAAACTGCATATTCAATTCTGGAATGAAGCAGTGGCAAATGCGTGTTATACGCTTATTCGAGTTCTGGTAGTCAAACGCCATGGAAAAACATGCTACGAGTTATTACAACCACGTAAACCTAACTTAGAGTATCTCGAGCCGTTTGGCGCTCCGTGCACCTGCTGAAGAAGACTGAGGAGGGAAAATTCAATGAGAAGGTTGATGAAGGGATCTTTCTAGGATGCAACATACTGAACAGAGAGTTTACAACAACTCAACGGGTCAAGTAGAGGTATGGTGTAACGTTGATGTTCAGAGATACATCACACCACCTACTGGAAAAGGGCCTGCTTACTTATTCGACTATGATAGATTCTTCAAGTCCTTCAACATACCTCTTTCTTCTTCAAAAGACGAGTTGGCAAATAAGATGATGTATGATGTCTTGACCACACCATCTCAATATTCAACACCATCTAGTTCACAAAGTCAATCATCTACCAACTCAGGGGGTGCACTTGATGTGAGTGACTCTTCTTCTGATGAAAAAAATGTGGAAAATGATTAGAAAACCAGGATGTTTAGGTTCCGCCTACCACAAGTCCACAAGCATCTGATAGTGATGCTTCTGAGCCTTCGGAACCTCAGACTCCTATTGCCTCAGATCCAGAACCAAATGTTCACAATCTTGATTCTGAGGTAGTTGTTCCAATAACTCCTGGCTCACGTCTAAATGTCTATCACCCTTTGAATAATGTTATAGGAGAGGTGAGATCAGGGGTTCAGACTAGAAATCAATTGTACTCAGCTGATTATGCCTCTATGATGGAAAAGGGATACCTTCACGACGGTGCCTACCGCTGCTTTGTGTCTCAGTTTGAGCCAAAGTATGTTAGTGAAGCACTGAATGATAAGGCTTGGGTGTGTGCCATGCAAGAAGAACTTCTTCAGTTTAAGAAGCTGAGTGTATGGACTCTAGTGGATAGACCTAAAGGTGCCAAGGTCATTGGCACCAGATGGGTCTAGAAATGCAAGATAGATGATTAGGGAGTGATCATCAGAAACAAAACTCGGATTATTGTTTAGGGTTTTCGAAAAGTTGAGGGTATGACTACAATGAAGTGTTTGCACCCGTGGCAAGGATGGAAGCCATCCGCATCTTCCTTGCCTATGCATCTTATATGAAAATCAATGTTTATCAACTAGATGTGAAGAGTGCGTTCCTTCATGGTGAGATCAGAGAGACAGTGTATGTGAGTCAACCCGAGGGATTTGAGGATCCATATCATCGAGATAGAGTTTACAAACTCGACAAGGCGCTATACGGACTTCACCAAGCTCCAAGGGCCTGGTATGAGAAACTCTCGACTCATCTTGTGAAACATGGTTTTCATAGGGGAGTCATTGACTGTATATGTTTATTAACAAAAAGATGGAGATTTACTGCTGGTACAAATCTATGTCGATGATATAATCTTCGGTTCTAAGAACGAAGAATTATGCAAAGAGTTTGAAGCAGTAATGAAGGCGGATTTTGAAATGAGTGCAATGGGAGAGATGAAGTTCTTTCTCGGTTTACAGGTGGATCAGACACCAAATGGCATTTTCCTACATCAGACCAAGTATATAGGTGACATTCTCAGTCGGTTTGACATGGAGAATGCTTCTCTAGCTGGAACTCCACTTGCTACAAACCATGATGTAGCACCCGACGGGAATGGTGATCTGGTAGATGCCACTATGTACCGAGGGATGATTGGATCTCTCATGTATCTCACTGCCTCACGACCTGATATCATGTATGCTACATGTTTATGCTCACAATATCATGCAAAGCCTAAAGTGAACCATCTGATTGGGGTCAAATGGATTTTTCGTTATCTGAAAGGTACACCCACACTTGGATTGTGGTATCCTCATGATGATGATTTTGAGCTTACAAGTATAGCGACTCGGATTACGGCGGCTGCAAGATGAACTACAAGTCTACATCAGCAGGGTGTCAGTTCTTTGGGAGAAGATTAGTAACCTGGCAGTGTAAGAAGCAGACCTCGGTTGCATTGTCAACCTGTGAAGCCGAATACGTTGCTGCTGCAAGCTGCTATTCTCAAATCATATGGATTCAACAGCAAATGTGGGATTACGGTTTGAATTTCTCTTCTACTCCTATCTTTGTTGATAAATCTGCTGCAATTGCAGTCACTAAAAACCCGGTCCAACATCCTAAGACCAAACACATCGGAATTAAATATCACTTTATACGTAATTGCTTTGAAAAGAACTTAATCGATGTGGTAAAAATAAATACAGATTTTCAACGGGCTGACCTCTATATAAAGGCATTTGACAAACCACGTTTTTTTTATTTGTTAGAGGTCAACGGAGTTAAAAAGAAAAGCGAGGTCATTCCTGAAGATGACCATGTATAGTCTGATGCGTTGTCTCTAGTTCCTTTTATTTTTTATTCTTTTTTGTTTTATTTTCTTTTATTTTATTCTATTTGCTTATTTTAAGTAGTTTAATTACAATTGGTTTATTTCCTTGCCTATTAAAATCCTAAAACGCAAATCCGTGATGGTTTTATAAGATTAGGGAAAGAATAGGTTTAGGCAGTAATATACAAAAAAAAGAAAGGGGAGAAGGAGAGGCAAGCTCATAAAAATAAGATCATATGTGTGATACTGATACAATCTTTGGAATATGATAGTACATAGGAACAAACCATTTGGGACTTTAAAAAACAAAATTAAAAAAGATGCAAAGCTCAAGTATAAGTCTGTGTAGTCTGAGCAATATAAAAGGAAATATGATAGATATGCTAGCTATTACTAAGGTAACACAAAGAAAGTAGACCTAGAGGTTGTAGACCATAAACGATATGTTGGTAGATTCAACACAATAATGACTAGACCGTTTTGGTGATCTCAAGATTAAACTAAAATGTTTGACTAGCTGTGGGTAACACCTTATCCCTGGTTAACACAATCAACAAGATTCCAATAAGGGGTGACGAGCAAAATAAACGCCACAAATGTGTGCGTAAGACCAAAGCATGAGCAAAAGCACATAAAAAATGCAAATACAATCAAACTGACAATCTATGTTGTTGGTGAGATCTGTGCAAAAAGAATGAAAATGCTCAAACAAGAAGATAGGTTATGTGCCTCTCTGATGTACGGTGGCACTAACCTGAGGATAAGCATAACCTATATATTCTAGAATTCATCGTTGTTTGCCGCCTCTCTACAATGCGGTGGCACTGACCTGAGGCTTGGCTTCTCTTTGAAAGTCCTAAATAGTTTCTTCTTGAATACTACCCTAAGACCGCTCAAAAATCTCTTGAGGAATGTTGATTACCATATAAGTGTGGGATCCACAAATGCTTGTTGAATTAAACAAACTTAAACTATCACCAAACTGTGTTGAAAGTCTGTGTATGGATTTAAGATGACAAGTATACTGACAATCATTGTGGCTACAATTCTTGAAAGTTTAAATCAGTGTGGAGACCTAAGAGTACTAGTATGATTTCCTAGATTTGCTAACTGACTCCAGATGAAAAACAAAAATAGAGCATCAAAGTTTTTGTAATAACCTGTCCTAAATGATTTGAGTATCCTATATGATTCCAAATTGAATTGGTCCATGTATGGTTTAAATGATTGACGCAGCTCTCTCAGAAAAATTATGTTAACCCTCACAAAAACACAAAAACATGTCTTCGTTTAAAGTTTTTAGTATTGTTTCTTTTATTTCTGTACAAAGTCAGTCTATTTCAATTTGTTTAGTATCGGACTATGTCATGGAACTTGATAAGGGACCTTATCATCTAAAAGGTCACGTCTGAGGTGACCACACATGCTTTCAAACAAAAAATGGGTCACGTCTGAGTGACAAAATATTTTAAAAGGATCACATCTGAGGTGATCAAAGGTTTTCTCTAGATAAAATGATCATGTCTGAGATGATCAAATGCACATAACGTTTATTCAAAAGTTAAAAGGGTGTAAAATGTAAAATGGTCTTAAAGTCAAAAAAACCATGCTTATGACTCATTCGCGCGACTGGACCATGAGCATGGACCAGTCGTACGATTGAACGATACGAATGTGCCCAATCGCATGGTTAACCCACACGTATGGGCCATACGTGCGATTGGACCATCTGTACGACTATAATCACATGATTGGACACCTAAAAGTGAGAATCGAATAGATAAAGGAGAGCGAATGACACAGTCGCGCGACTGACCTCTAGTCGCATGACTGAAGGTGACCGACTGTGCCAGTTGCGCGACTAATCTTAAGTCGCACGAAACAATTGTGCGACTGGTACTCTGCCAGTCACTCATCACTCCTAACCGCCTTTGAAGTCGCACGAAACAACAGCGTTACCCCTAGTATAAATAGACGGGGAGTAGGACGCAGTCACTCATCACTCCTAATCGTCTTTAAAGTCGCACGAGAGTAGTGGTACTCTGCCAAATTGAGTTTCATTGATGTAGCTTGGAGTGTGTGATTCTAACGATTACTTTATTCATCTGCAGGTACACTCCAACTTAACTCGGTTAAAACTGAATGTCTTAAATGCAAGTTTTTGTGTAGAATTTACTACAACTTGTCAATGAGACTTCTCTTAAGAATTGGAAACTTAAATGGTCACTCATGCTGGACTAACTGATTCTAAGTGTTGATTCAAGTCTCTACTATCAAAATGATTGTAAACAAAAAGCGAAATGTCAGGTCTTGATAAATGTTACAATCCTTTGTGTTTAACAGTGAGATATACGAATGGACACACTGATGAACTCTAGTCGCACGATTAAGTTAGCCGAATGACTCAATCTCATGTATGAACCATGCTTATGGGTTCTGTTGCATGACCGTTCCAATCGCATGGTACAGCATACGACTAAATTCAGTCGCAAGCTCAATCGTACGACTGAGCCCAATCGCACGACTAGACCTCAGTCGTATTGTCTATTCGCATGATTGTACTAAATGAATCTAGTTCATTAAAATCCAAGTGTCATCCATGTACACCAACTCTAACTTATATGTGTCTTGTGTTGCGGCACTATGGCTGAATGTTGGATAGTGAACAACAAGCATAATGTATGTGCACATGTAGATCTTAGTCAGAGGATGAGGTACACTGGGGACATCAACGCAAGTGTGTTCAACAAGAGAAACTTGAGTCTCCTATTCAAGTGCTTAGCTCAGGACATCCATAAGTGTATCGTGTCATGGGGAGCAGGAATTGATAAGATGTCTGATCAAATCCAGAATGCATACTTAGCACTGATGTTAAACCATCTGTCCATGTGCTCTCAGATGATCCTCTTCTTGTTGATGGAGAGGAAGAAGATGATGTTTTGGATAGAGATGGGAATAATGCTATGCAAATGGGCGGTGGTATGGATGACGAAGACTCTCAAGAAACTAACGAGGATATGTCATTTAGGGTCTAAGCTGTCTATGCTTATTGGTTACAGTAGAATATCTCTCAGGCTTATGAATAGCCGATTGATCCATAATAGAGCCAAAAGCTTGCTGAAGAAGTACTAAAGATTCTAGAAGAAGGTGATGACCGTAAAGTTGAAACTAAGTCCCTGATGCAATGGCAGTATGATAATTTCAACCCGATCAAGACCTTTTTGACAAACAGATTGAAGATTGTGTGATTTCCATAAGACTAAAGCTCATGACAAAAGGATTATTAGATGTTTATGTATTTAAAAACTTTTGTAATTGAATCATGTATTAAACTTGTGAACATAATGTTTATATTTTGATTATTAAGGTTTCTGTCTTGATTATTAACTAATAATTGTTGTGTTGAATGTCTAAATCAAACTGATCCAAACTTTCAGAGGGATGAATATGATGTAGATCCCCTTCAGCAGGTCAAGACTCAATTAACTATGATTCTTGATCTGCAAGGGATCGTAAGGAGATTTGTGAGTTTCACCCCAGAAGAAGGAGAAATCATTCACAATCTCACTGAGGAGCAAATAGCCGAAATGTTCAAGCTGAATGCTGAAGAGATTGTGAAAGATGCTCTGACAGTGCATGTAAAGAGTGACGATGAGCTTCAGGATGTTGACGAGATCGAGATTGAAGATGTCACTGCACACCACTATCCAGAGTACACTGACAACGAAGGAGATGTCATTCCAAATTGGGAGACACTCTTGTCAGTGACACTTTTGAGACTCTAGATAAATGGAGCAAGAGTCCGAATGGATAAGGAGATGGCCCAAGCCACAGACGCCAAAGTTAACATCAAAAAGGCTGAATGGGGCAGCGTGTTTTGAAGAGATAAGAGCCCAACGCAACGCTACAAAGTCAACTATCTACACCAAGCTGTATAAAGCCAAGAAACATCAAAAGGTGGCAGGCAGGATCATAGCATGGGCACATTTTGAAGACCTCAACGTTTATGCTGTTAAACGTGAGAAGGAATTGAGTACTTCAAATTCCCACATGATCTGAAGACTCTTCCAGGTTTTGAGCTTAACCAGTTAGCAAAGTTAAAATGTTATACGCTGACCCTCGTAAGATGTCAGGCTGCTTTGAAGCAGCTCTAAAGAGGGAGTACCACACCAGATGGTCAACTTCAAACCTCAACAACCAACGAGGTACATCAGATGATCTGAGGTTGACGCCATAACTGTCAAACCAAAAGTAGTGTTGAAGTGGAGTCCACCACGTACAATGTCAAAGATCCCACTACGTGAGATGACACAAGACTTCGCTCCACACTTCAAATGGTGGTACTACGATTGGAGAATGGGAGAGACCGTGATAGTCTTGAACAAAAATGGTACAATGGAAACCATTAGGGTGTTTGACCCAATGTGGCTCACCAACTTGTCAGCAAAAGATGTTTATACTTTATACAAGTGGCCACTGTTCTATGACTCACAAGATATTGTACAAGCTTTACAATTCCAGAAGGTGATACGACTCTGTTTTGCTTTCGAGATAAATACAGGAGTCCCCAAAGAAGATAAGTACAAGATAAGTACTAACAGGAAGCTTAGCACTGAAAGCAGCAGAAATAAAACTTTTACTGGCACCCGAATCAAATAACATAGAAGCTAAAGTTTGGTTCACCAGAAATGTACCGAACATGACATCAGGGTCCGTCCCAGCTTCCTCCTGTGTCATAGTGAATGCCCTGGCACTCGCCCTCGGTCCTTCACCTCCCGTCTTCTTCGCCCCGGAACCCTTGGCCCTTGGCTTCTTACAATCTCTACTCATGTGACCTTCTTCACCACAGTTAAAGCACAGGAGCGTACGACAGTCCTTGGCTATATGCCCCGCCTTCCCACATTTGAAGCACTCGTTAAATCCCAACCTACATTCTCCCTCATGCTCCCTTCCACACTTGCCACACTTTTTTGACCCCGCACTCGATGTGGCCACACAGCGGTCATCCACTCATGCCTTCTTGTTAACCGTCGAGACATTACCCCGACCAAACCTCTTCCCCTGCCAGTTCCGATCACCACCACTCTTCTTGCCACCTTCAGCCACCACCACCACAGCCCTTTCATCATATAATCTCCCTGCCAAGTCTATCGCCGACCTAAACGTGCTCGGTCAGGCGACAATCATGTGCCTGCGAATATCCGCTGGCAAACCCTGAATATACCTCTTGATTTTTCGAGACAGAGGTGTCACTTGATCCGGCACCAGACGTGCCATCTCGTTGAATTTGGTTGTGTACAGTTGGTGCGTCATCGTTCCTACCTCTAGTTGCAAGAACTCCCTTTCGACCTTGTCTATTTTCTAATGAGGACAAAACTCCTCAATCACCAACTTTTTTAGTTCAGACCATCTCATTCTTCCAATGGTCCTGCTACCCTCAGCTTGGACTATATTATCCCACCAGCACAGAGCCGAGTCCACAAAAGAATGGGCAGCAAACTTTACTTTCTGGTCCTCCCGACACTCGCTAATATTTAAGACGACTTCCGTTTCTCTCACCCACTGGTGAGCAGTAGTAGCAGCGCCATTTCCATCGAAAGTAGGGGGCTTGTATCATTGAAATGCCCCATAATTACAGCCTCGTACCGCCTCTGGCGCAGGCTCTTCTTCTTCCTCTTCTTCATCATCAAAGAAAACTGTTTTCGGCTCCGGTTACTCCCGTCCTCCCGAGGACCTGTTTCTCTCCTTTCTTTCCTCTTCTCGTACAACCTTGATAACTTCAGTCACTACAGACAGTAAGATCGTCTGCATGACCTGGTGAACTTCCTCAACCGCAGCCTCTTTCACCGAGGCCCTCAGGTTTGCACTCTCATCACCATCCTCCGGATGAGGGGTCTCGGGTTCCTCATGAACCACCTTCTCAACTCTGGGTCTTCCTCTCTTGGGACGCGGCTCAGCACCAAGCCCATCACGACCACCTCCACGAGAGGCTTTCGAAGATCTACCACCGGCCATTCACACGCACACTGAAAGATTCAAACACTAACACGGCCATTCAAGGGAACAACTCAGTTTATGTCAAGTATAGTAAGTCCCTAATTACAGTGGCCATTTATGATTTGCCACTTACTTTACTCTTCACACCCCGAGCACTACCTATCCTGACTACATCAGTATTTAAATCCACAAACAACACATAACACATAACATGCGCACATAATACCGGTTAACATTAAAGAAAATACATGATGGCACGCAGCTACTCAGATTGGCATCCCTTTCCTTTCCGTCCCATTATCAGTTTAAGTTAAGGTTTATTTTGAAAATTTACTCATTTCACTTAAACTTTGGCTCTGATACCAACTTGTAAGGCCCCGTTCCCAGGACGCTTACAGCTGGTAAATCATTGCACATAAAACCTACATTATCATTTCTCTTACATAAATATTGCAGCAGAACATTAAAAAATGACATCTCATTTCATTATAAAAACTTTTGCAAGATAATACATCGTTAATCAGTTACAAAATACATTATTTCATTACATCACAAAAGCATTAAATAAATGGATGCCATCCTAAAAGAGCTGAGTAACCACCTTGTGCCTTCCTCAGTAATCATTACTGGCCAACTGGAAACATATCAAAGTTAGTGTTGCTGAGTCAGTTCTAGTTGTATAATAAAACATACTTTTCTTTCGTTAAAACCGTTCTTTACTTTCATGCGATCATACATCATACGTACACATAGATAATATCATTATTATCTTCTTTAATTTTTCATGCTTTCATTCTTTCATCATTACTTCTTTCTTTTCCTTCAACCATAAACTTTACCCAATTGTTTCCTGGTACTGGACCTAGGTACATCATAGACCAGCTATAACGGTGCATCACACCTCTGGTCGTTGTACCTAGGGTAGAGTTTAGGTGTACCACTGCTTTATGCAATACCTAGCTATTCCTAGTACTGGACCTAGGCCTATCATAGACCATCTATAATGGTGCATCGCACCTCTGGTTGCAGTACATAGGGTATGCAACAATGGGGCTATACAAATGGTCAATCACAAAGAAAGACCCCGATGTGCATCCTCTCGGGGTAGCGAACCCGCACACCGTTGGGCTAACACCTTTTAATGGCGTGTCCTGACATACTATGCTTGCAAAACTTTCTTTACTTTCATTATTCATTAATGCATGCATTCTTACTTCAGGTTCTCTTTTTCTTTATCTTTCACTTTACGTTACATAATACTTTCACTCCATTCATTAACATGACACGTAAAGCCACAGAAAAGATAAACATACATCACAATAAGGAACATATCATACACAGTCATTAGCATCATACAGGGCAACATCATACATATATAACATGCATAATCATGCAACATCATCATCATGCCCAACATGCTCTCTAAGGCCTCGACAGTCCTCTTACATGAACTTACGGGAACCTTTACGTCAAAACATACATCTGCACTTTCCCCTGAAAGTCAGAAGTTAAACTACACTTTTCCTCGAGTGCAACAGCCCTATTCGGGCGTATGGACACCCTTCAGTCGCTTGCCCCCCATGCGATTGAACATCATGCGAATGGACCAATGCGGATGAACACCTATGCGAATGAACACCCAATCGTGTTAATGGATATCAGGAGGATGAAGCTAATGCGGATGAGCACTTATGCGACTGGACCCTGAGTCGCATGACTCCCCATGCGACTGGCCCCAATTATTCAAATGAACTCTCAATCGTGCGAATGAACCCTAATCGCACCTCATTCGGCCGTATGGCCTTCATTCAGTCGCCTAGCCCTAGCTGGTGCAGAATGCAGTTCATCCCGAACCCAATCTGCCATTTTCGACCTCCAAGCTCACCCAAACTTATTCTAAGCCCAAATCAACCATTCTAATCCTTAGGAATGCATACCATAACACCATTCAAGCACACACAAGCTCAAAAGCAAGACCCAAACGAATCATACACATACCCACACATACACAAACGGGTCTAACACACACACTCAAAAACCCGATTTTCAGATGTGTTCCAGCCTTAAATCATTCAAAAAAGTTTAAAGGCGGGGTCCTAGAACTCACACAAACGACCAGAATGAGAAGAGCTTCGATTTGACCCGCTTCTCAACGATTTTGCTCACACGAATCAACCCGAACCAACTTTTCTCCATTTTTCTCTTCTTTCTCTCTTCTCCTCTTTTGTTTGCTGAAAATGTGGGTGTGAGAAGAGGGTAATGGCTGCCCTCTCCGTACTAATATCACCACATACCCAACTTTCTCTCGTTGGCGAGTTTGGTCCCTCGACTTAGGACTTTATTTCTTTTTCTTCATTCGTCGGCTTCAAAAATAAATATCGGGGTGTTACAAAATGAAAACATTGAGTTGTATTGACGTATGTTTTTTAGAAAAAAACTTGCTTTTCTCATTTGTACCGGTAAGCAGCTTCATGTATTCATCATTAGTTACCTTTGAATCCGGAAGTTTAACTTTTCCATACTTGCAACACAAAAGGTATGTATGTTTTTGAATGATTTTGCTTTCCCCTTAAACTTTTGTGTTTCCATAATTTTGCATTGCATGTTGAACATATGACATTTTGATCTTCATGATCTATGTATCTTTAAATTCACATTACGTGTTAAAATCTTAGTTACAAAGAAATAAATGTCAGTAGTAAAAATAGTTAATACAAAATACCTTTAGAGGTGCCTATGAACATGTTAGGAGGAATTTTGTCAATAGAGACGTCTTGATCTAACGTCAAATCAACCATTGGTATATGCGATACGTCTTTAAATCTCCTCTTTAGCTTATGTTTTCCAGTTTTTAAGCTACTTAGAGTCGAACGTTGAGAAGTGCCATTAGTATAATATAAATTCGTAGTGGAAGATTTCATATTTAACGTCCTAGATGAATGGTTTGGATGGGAATGAAGGTTGTATGAATCTGTGTCTGTTATTAACTATAATTAACATTAAAAACAATATAATATGTAATTTGACATGTTTGGAGTTTACGGAAGTGGTTGTGAGAATAACTGATTACCATTTGTAATATCGGATAATGAAGATCTAATATGTATCGATGGAGTTAAAACTTCATGGATCTTAATATTACACGATGAAGATGTTGCATCTTTGATACTTCTCCGTGCTGATTAAAATTATATGTAAAAGAAGATGGTATTATATGTTTTTCCTTTTGACCACGATCGCCCGTATAATAAAATATAAATAACTACATAAGTAACATATGAAGTGTTATGTTATGGTGTTGGTAAAATATAAAATAAATAATAGATATAATGGTTACCACCTGAGGTTGAAAATATACTTAAATTGGCAACAGAAGATTGGCGATCCAAGAACGTTCCAATCATTTTATTTCTTTTAGCATCTAAATATAATTTCTTAAGTTTACGTCTCTTGGCGGCATCATTATTATCCACAAAAAACGCTCACCTGGAAAAAATCATATGAATTATGAATGATGATAAAATAAATATTAGTAGTTAAATATATAGAATTTTACAAGGAACACATGTAATATTATCCAACGCTAGTTTGATCTATGAATACCTATTTTAATAGTATCTGAAATATGTAATTAACCTATTAACATGAAAAAACTGGATATTGTCTAATTACGTCTAATTATGATATAATTAGACAATGTTTGCAGATTAACATTTTTATTAATTTTGTAATAATGTATATAGCATTATGACTGACATGTAAAATCCGTATGTGTTTGTCGTAGAATGGGTGGTATAGGAATAAAGGTTGCATGTAAGTGTCCTAAAATTAAATAAAATAACCGCACAATACTAAAATAACATAATCTTTAATAAAAGGTACCTATTACTTTTATTTATTAAGAAAAATGACATACCATTTGTAATATCAGACAAAGGAGATCTAATATGTTTTGAAGGAGAGAAAAGTTGAGGAAACTTTATCGTAGACGATGAAGAGGAGCAAACGGTGATGTTTTCTTTATCTTGATGAAAATTCCATGTACAAGGAGATGTTATTATATTGTTATTTTTTTTTGAACGCTATACCTCATGCAAGATGATAAATAAAAAAATAGATAATTTAATCACATACTTATTTGAGACACGATTAAGGTTACCATTATTTCATATTAAAAATAAAGCGTTTACCTTTTTGTATTTTATATTATGCTTAAACTTGTATTAGATATCTGAGTATTTAAGCATGTCGAAGTGGATTTATTTCTTTGCGGTCCAAATAAATTGTGGTAAGCTTATGTTTTTTCGCAGCTTCGTTACGGTCCAAATAAATTACTGTTCAGAAATTATAGTATTCAAATAACTGAAACCATGAGAATATTAGCATGATCTATAGGAGTCAATATAAGAATAAATGATACAATTAGATTAAATAATATGATTCAATCATGTTGTAAAACCAAATAAATTAGGCAACTAAGGTGTAGTAATTAATTGCCTAAAATAATATTTATTATGATTAATTGCATGATTATGGTTGTAGCACATAACCATATTTTGATGTTTGATATCTTAATTAATTGTATTGAATGAATGAAGTTAGTTTTCACACCCTCAGAATCTACGTGCGGGGTTTTACCATGATTCGTATGAATAAACAAGGATCACAGTCACTAGTTACTCAGAACGACACTATATGACATTTTTTAAACAAAACCAAATAGAGTTCAAAACTTGAAAACCATGCGGAAGCATTTAGTAATTAAAACAAACTCAAAATATAAAAATGTATAATTTGGCAAAAACACGCGCCAACTCAACAACTTAAATTCCATAAATGACAACCAATAGTAATGTCTTTTAAATAGAGTCTTAGGATGCATGATGGACCCATGTGGTGCTCCTAATGGCAAGCAGAGTTAACGACCCAAGAATAGCATACTAAAAATATCAACACAACGGTTGGTGAGTATAAGAGTTTGCGTCTAATATAATCAATACATTTGCATAACATAAGAAGTGCATTAAAATAGATAGCTAGTCTATATTCATAATTAATAACCGTAGTGATTTCGCGATCGAAGCCGACTGTGTTTCGTTTGTTGCCTCCCGTCACGACTTACAACGTCGTGACGATGTTTGTGTTTAGGACACTTGAGTCGCACAGGTGGGGCTCATCATACCCAGCAGTACTACCCAAGATTTCCCGCTAGTTATTATTATTAACGATCCGAAAGTGTGAGGACTTTCAAGGTATTAAGCACTATGTTAAAACATACACAAATTATAATAATAAAATCGCGTTTCAATACAAGTATGCTACCTCCCCCAGAAGAGAGTTTATAAAATAGAGGGGCTTGAACTCCGTTGGAGCATACAAATAATGAATAAAGAGAACTTGTGATAGATGTAAAGACAACCCTTCAAAGTTTACCTAGAGCACACAAGCACATAAGTACGTGTACCCAGAAAACTTTACAACCCTAGGTTAACCTAGTTGACCCGTTGGTGACATATTAGTTGAAATATAGTTTATTCATATAGGACAACTTAACATACCAGAGTATCATGCAAATTATCCACGTGCATCACATTATCAACCTAAGTTCTACCTAGGTCATCATACCACATTAGATCATCATACACTCATGCAATCTCAAACAACCAACATGCTCATCACAAACATAAATACATCACAACAAATAATTCATATGTGAAGTTTAATTATGCACTACAAGCCCTGCCAATCCTACTAAGTAGGGGCCTTAGATTCACATGTATGTATGACAATCATAGTTACATTCATTCACTTAGTTCATTCAAACCAATGTTCATAGTGACAATCAATCCAATCCCAAACATGATTTCCTAATCACTAACCATAATTCATCATCATGTATGATCACCACAACCTATACTCCTTACATGATCAACCAAGCATCCATACAACTCAATTACCATATTCTATCATACCAAACATTATCAACAATCATTCTAACATGATCCTAACATCACAAGCATACCCAATTCATCACATGCAATGTTCTTGTAACACCCGGATATTTTTGAAGCTGACGAAAGAAGAAAAGAAATAAAGTCCAAAGTTGAGGGACCAAACTCGTCAACGAGAGAAAGTTGGGTGAGTGGAGGTATTTGTAGGGAGAGGGCATCCCTTACCCTCTCCCTATACCCAAAATTCTGCCTAGAAAAGAGAGAATAAGAAGAAAGGGAGAAAAGAAGAGAAAGGTTGGTTCGAGTGGATTCAAGCGTGCAAAATCGTCGTGTAGTGGGTCCAAACGAAGCTCTACTTCTCGGTATTGTTTGTGTGAGTTCTAGGACCCCTATTTTACATGTTTTTGAATGATTTTAGGGCTGGAACATATCTGAAAATCGTGTTTGACGTGTGTGTGTGTGTGTTTGACCCGTTTGTGTATGTGGGTGTATGTGTATGATTCATTTGGGTCTTGCTTTTGAGCTTATGTGTGCTTGAATGGTGTTGTGGTATGCATTCCTAAGGTTTAGGATGGTTGATTTGGGCTTAGCAGAGGTTGGAAGAGCTTGGAGGTCAAAACTGGCAGATTGGTTTGGGGGTGTGTTGTATTCTACAGAGTTAGGGCTATGCGACCGAATGTCATGCTAGCCGTGCGACTGAAGGCCACACACATGCCAGTCATGCGATTGAGGGTCAATCTCATGTGAGATGTATAACTGAGGCCCATACGCATGTCAGTCATGCGACTGAGGGTTAATCACATGGGGAGTCATGCGACTGAGGCCCATACGCCTAGTTCCATCCGCATTAGGTCCATTCGCACAAGTATTCATCCGCATTGGTTCATTCTCATAGGTGTTCAATCGCATATTGTCCATTCGCATGGTGTTCAGTCTCATGAGAGGTTATACGACTGAGAGGTGCCCATATGCCCAAGTAGGGCTGGTGTACCTGAGGAAAACGTAGTTTATTTACTGACTTTCAGGAAAATGCAGATGTAAGATTTGATTTGCAAGGTTCTGTGAGTTCTTGTAATTTGACTTTCGAGGTCATAGACGCTATGTTGGGCATGTTGATGAAGAGAGGAATAGGTCCTCGGGAGGATGGGAGCAACCAGAACTTGAAACGGTTCTCTCTAATGATGAAGAAGAGGATGAAGAAGAAGAGCCATGCAGGAGGCGACACGAGGCTGTAATTATGGGGCGTTTCAATGATGCAAGCCCCTACTTTTGATGGTAATGGCACTGCTGTTGCCGCTCAATAATGGGTGAGGGAGATGGAGGCTGTTCTAAATATCAACGAATGCCGAGAGGATCAGAAAGTAAAGTTTGCTACCCATTCTTTTGTGGACTCGGCTCTGTGCTGGTGGGACAATATAGTCCAAGCCGAGGGTAGCAGGGCTATTGGGAGAATGAGATGATCGGAGATGAAGAAGTTGGTGATTGAAGAATTTTGTCCTCAACGGGAGATGGACCAGGTTGAGAGGGAGTTCCTGCAGCTGGAGGCGGGAACCATGACACATCAGCAGTGCACTACGAAGTTCAAGGAGATGGCACGTTTGGTTCCGGATCAGGTGAAGCCTTTGTCACAGAAGATTAAGAGGTACATTTAGGGTATGCCAGCGAATATCCACAGCCACATGATCGCTACCCGACCGAGTGCGTTTAGGTCGACAGTGGATTTGGCGGGGAGACTGTATGATGAGAGGGCCGTGGTGGTGGTGGCTAAAGGTAGCAAGAAGGGTGGTGGTGATCAAAACTGGAGTGGGAAGAGGTTTGGGGGGGTGATGCCTCGACGGGTAACAAGAAGGCACGGGTGGACGACCGCCGTGTAGTCATATCGGGTGCGGGTATGAAGAAGTGTGGTAGGTGTGGGAGTGAGCATAGTGGGGAATGTAGGATGGGGTCGAACGTGTGCTTCAAATGGGGGAAGGCGGGGCATATAGCCAAGGACTATCGTACGGTCCGGTGCTTTAACTATGGCGTGGAGGGCACATGAGTAGGGATTGTAAGAAGCCAAGGGCTGAGGGCTCCGAGGTGAAGAAGATGGGGAGTGAAGGACCAAGGGCGAGCACCAGGGCATTCACTATGACACAGGAGGAAGCCAGGACGGACCCTGATGTTGTGTCCGGTACATTTCTAGTGAACTAAACTTTAACTTCTATGTTTTTGATTTGGGTGCCAGTAAAAGTTTTATATCTGCTACTTTCTATGCTAAGCTGCGTGTTAGTAGTAGACGTGTTGATACACCCTTTGATGTAGAAACTGCAAGTCTACCAGGATTTCTAAGATGATAAGAGACTGTGATGTGGAACTAGAAGGCCATAAGTTTCCTGTTAGACCGTTCGTGATGAACTTAGGTGGTTTCGATTTGGTTCTTGGGGTGGATTGGTTAGCGGAATTCGAGGCGAACATTGTGTGTCGTAGAAAGATGATTTGGTTGATAGCTCCCGATGGGAGTTCCGTAACGATTCATGGGGATCGGGTTACGACGATCCCGAAAGTAATCTCGATGGCGGTGGCGGGAAAGTGTATGAGGCGTGGATGTAGCGCCTACTTGGCCTATGTAAAGGATGTGGATATGCCAACACCATAACTATCTAATGTACTGGTTGGGTGTGACTTCTCAGACGTGTTCCCCGAAGGCTTACCAGGAGTGCCACCTGACAGAGAGATTGAGTTTCAGATTGATCTGATACTGGGTGCCCAACCTGTTGCCAAGGCACCGTATCGGTTGGCTCCGACGGAGATGAAAGAGTTGATGGAGTAGTTGCAAGAGCTGCTTGATAAGGGGTTCATTAGGCTGAGTATCTCTCCTTGGGGCGCTTCGGTCCTGTTCGTAAAGAAGAAATACGGTAGTATGATGATGTGTATTGACTACTGTGAGCTGAACAGTTGACGGTGAAGAACCGATACCCCTTATCGAGAATAGATGATTGTTTGATCAGCTCCAAGGTGCCAGTGGGTTCTCAAGAATAGATCTTCGATCAGGCTACAATCAGCTGAAGGTGAAAGAGCAGGATGTTCCTAAAACAGCATTTCGCACACGTTATATTCACTACGAGTTTCTTGTCATGTCTTTTGGTTTGACCAATGCGTCAGCTGCTTTTATGGATCTGATGAACCATGTGTGTCGGCCTATGTTGGATAAATCACTGATTGTGTTATTTATTATTCAAAGAGCAAGATCGAGCACGCCGGTCACATTCGGGAGGTTTTAGAGACGTTGAGAAAGGAGAAGCTGTACGCAAGTTCTCCAAGTGCGCATTTTGGTTGCGTGAAGTTCGGTTCTTGGGTCATGCGGTGAATCCTGACGGGATTATGGTGGACTCGGAAAAAGTGGAGGCGGTGATGCAATGGAAGTCTCCTAAGACACCATCTGATATTCGTAGTTTCTTGGGTTTGGCGGGCTACTAAAGAAGATTCATTCAAGACTTCTCCAAGATTGCTTCTCCACTAACCAAGTTGATCCAGAAAGATGTGAAGTTTGTATGGGGACAAGCTCAAGAGAAGGCGTTCGAAGAATTGGAGGCGAGGTTGACTCAAGCTCCTGTTCTGTCATTACCCGGATGGAAGTGAAGATCTGGTGGTTTATTCTAATGCTTCCTACTCGGGGTTGGGGTGTGTGTTAATGTAGAGAGGGAAGGTCATAGCCTATGCATCCCGACAGTTGAAGGTTCATCAGGTCAACTACCCCACTCATGACTTGGAGCTAGCAGCCATGGTCTTTGTGCTAAAGATTTGGAGGCACTATCTGTGTGGGACGAAGTGCACCATATTCACTGACCACAAGAGCTTGAAGTACTTCTTTGAGCAGAAATATCTAAACATGAGGTAGAGGAGATGGTCGGAGCTTATAAAAGATTATGATTACGAGATCCATTACCATCCGGGCAAAGCCAACGTGGTGGCAAATGCCCTTAGCAGAAAAGAAAGGCCGAGCCGATTCGGGTAAAAGCCTACCAGTTGATCATGACCTCGGATGTGATGAAGCAAGTCAAGGAGTTCCAAGATGAGGCAATAAAAGAAGATCATCTTAACTCTGAAAGAATGAGAGGTCTGGTCGTAGAATTAGGTGAAAGCACGCTTGGTGTTAAAACTTGATTCGGGAGGATGTGGATTCCTCGTTTTGGGGATCTAGGGGCAAAGATTATGGATGAAGCTCACAAGACTCGATACTCCATCCATCCTGGTGCCACAGAGATGTATCAAGACATGAAGAAGGATTATTGGTGGTCGTGTATGAAGCGCGACGTAGTGGAGTATGTGGGTAAATGCCTTACTTGTGTACAAGTGAAGGCTGAGCATCAGAAGCCGTATGGAAAGATTCAACCTTTGGATATACCGAAATGGAAGTGGGAGCATATCACTATGGATTTCATTACGAAGCTGCCGTGTACCCCGAAAGGGTATGACACTATATGGGTGATTGTTGACCGTCTGACGAAGAGTGCTCACTTCCTACCGATCCGGGAGACATATTCATCTGAGAGGTTGGAGGATTTTTCATCAAGGAGATTGTAACTCGTCATGGTGTACTGGTGTCTATTATGTCTGATCGTGACATCCAGTTTACCTCCAAATTCTGGAAGAAATTCCACGACGCCATGGGGACGAGGTTACATATTAGCATGACTTATCATCTGCAGACTGATGGTCATTCAGAGAGGACCATTCAGACATTGGAGGTCATACTTCGGGCATGTGTTATCGATTTTGGAGGAAGTTGGGATGACCACTTACTGTTAGCTGCATTCTCATACAACAACAACTATCATGCTAGTATTGGTATTCCACCCTATGAGATGCTTACGGTAGGAGATGCGAAACACCCGTTTGTTGGGGGTGATATTGGTCATAAAGAGTTAGGGAGCTTCGAGGTGATCAAGGCTACGACTGAGAAGATTGAAAAGATCAAAGCCTTCAAGACGACAACCAAGGATAGACAGAAGTCGTATGTTGATAAACGACGCAGACCAATTGAGTTTAAGGTGGGTGACCGGGTTATGTGGAGCCCAAGGTATATAGGGCCTTTCTGAATCCTTCCTCGAGTAGGAGAGGTGGCCTATAGACTAGAATTACCAGATGAGTTAAATGGAATTCACTCGGCATTCCATGTATCTCATCTGCGGAAGTGCTTGGCAGATGAAGATATGATTGTTCCACTGGAGGATATCAAAGTAGACGAACGGCTCAATTATATGGAGCAACCAGTGGCAATCATCGATTGAAAGGAAACGAGACTGAGAAATAAAGTGGTTCCTCTTGTGCTTGTACAGTGGAAGCACAGGAAAGGATGCGAGTCAACGTGGGAGACTGAGGAAGAAATACGGCAGCATACGCACGTTTGTTCGAGGAATAACATATTTCAGGGACGAAACCTATATAAGGGGGTGGACTTGTAATACCAAGATATTTTGGAGCCAGCGAAAGAAGAAAAGAAATAAAGTCCAAAGTTGAGGAACCAAACTCGCCAATGAGAGAAAGTTGGGTGAGTGGAGGTATTTGAAGGGAGAGGCAGCCTTACCCCTCCCCATACCCAAAATTCTGCAAAGAAAAGAGAGATGAAGAAGAAAGGGAGAAAAGAAGAGAAAGGTTGGTTCGAGTGGATTCAAGCGTGCAAAATCGTCGTGTAGTGGGTCTAAACAAAGCTCTACTTCTCGGTATTGTTTTTATGAGTTCTACGACCCCTCTTTTACACATTTTTAAACGATTTTGTGGTTGGAACACATCTAAAAAATTGTGTTTGAAGTGTGTGTGTGTGTGTTTAACCCGTTTGTGTATGTATGTGTATGTGTATGATTCGTTTGGGTCTTGCTTTTGAGCTTATATGTGCTTGAATGGTGTTGTGGTATGCATTCCTAAGGTTTAGGATGGTTGATTTGGGCTTAGAAGAGGTTTGGAAGAGCTTGGAGGTCGAAAATGGCAGATTGGGTTCGAGGGTGTGTTGTATTCTACACAGTTAGGGCTATGCGACCGATTGGCTTGCCAGCCATGCGACTGAAGCCCACACGCATGCCAGTCATCCAATTGAGGGTCAATCGCATGTGAGACGTACGACTGAGGCCCATACGCCTTCCAGTTGTGCGACTAAGGGTCAATCGCATGGGGAGTCATGCGACTGAGGCCCATACGCCTAGTTCCGTCCACATTAGGTCCATTCGCACAAGTATTCATCTGCATTGGTTCATTCGCATAGGTGTTCAATCGCATATTTTCCATTCGCATGGTGTTCGGTCACATGAGAGGTTATGCGACTGAGAGGTGCCCACACGCCCAAGTAGGGCCGGTGTACCCGAGGAAAACATAGTTTATTTACTGACTTTCGGGGGAAAGTACAGATGTAAGTTTTGACGTGGAAGGTTCCCGTGAGTTCCTGTAAGTTGACTTTCGAGGTCATAGACACTATGTTGGGCATGTTGATGAAGATTTATGATGTTGTATGTTTATGCATGATGTATGTATGTATGATGATGCCCTGTATGATGATGTTATTGACTGTGTATGTTATGTTCCTTATCATGATGTATGTTTATCTTTCCCGTGGCTTTACGTTGAATGATAATGAATGAAGTGAAAGTATTACGTAACTTAAAGTGAAAGATAATGAAAAGAGGTACATGATGAATGAATGCATGCATTAATGAATGATGAAAGTAAAGAAAGTCTTGCAAGCCTTGTATGTCGGGACACACCATTGTAAGGTGTTAGCCCAACGGTGTGTGTGTTCGCTATGCCAGGAGGATGCACATCGGGGTCCTTCTTTGTGATTGACCATTTGTATAGAACCATTGTTGCATACCTTAGGTGTTGTGACCAGAGGTGCGGAGCACCGTTATAGAAGGTCCATGATAGGCCTAGGTCCAGTAACAGGAAACAGAAGGGTATTGCACATGGCAATGGTACACCTAAACTCTACCTTAGATACTGTGGCCAAAGGTGTGAAGCACCATTATAGAAGGTCTATGATAGGCCTAGGCCCAGTACCAGGAAACTGAAGGGTAAAGTTTATGGTTTTGATGGAAGAAAAGATGTAATGATCAAAGAATGTGAATGTTAATGACGCACGATGAATGAATAGAAGTTAACGAATGAATGATGAAGATAATAATAATATTATCCATGTGTACGTATGATGTATGATCACATGAAAAAGTAAAGAACGATTTTAATGAAAGAAAAGTATGTTTTACTGTAAAACTAGAACTCGCTGAGCAACGCTGACTTTTATGTGTTTCTAGTTGGCAGGTAATGATTTCTGAGGATGGCACGGGGCGGCTACTCAGCTTTTTGGATGGCATCCATTTATATAATGCTTTTGTGATGTAATGCAACAAGTATTTTGTAACTAGATAACGATGTATTATTTTGCAAAAGCCTTTATAGTGAAATGAAATGTCATTTGGAAATGTTCCCACTGCAGTGTTTATTTAAGACAAATGTAAATAATATGTTTTATGTTTAATGATCGACCAGATGTAAGCGTCCCGGGAACGGTGCCTTACTATTCTACAAAAATAAAGTTTCCTTTATTTCATAAATTTTACAAATTTTATACCTAATCAAGTTCATAACATTCATTCTAACATACTAATAATCACCAAATAATCCAAATTCCCAAACATCATTCACAAAAGTTTCTACTTTTAGTAAGTCATGATCAACACCTCAAATTCATGGATTTTCTTGCACAATTCAATTAAACTAACATCCAAGCATTGTATCTAACATCATCAAATTTGAATTCCAAGAACAAAAAGTTTCCTCTTATGGCAATGTATGAACTAGATGATCAAACCCTAGATTTCTTGCACAATCAACATAATCATAGCATTAATACAACCTAAATAACATCATATAATCATCTAACAATCATCAATTTTATATTATCATCATCATTTTCGAACTAGGGTTTACCAAGAATCAAAAACTATGAACAACATGATAAAACATACCTTTAAACATGTAGAAATCAACAATTAAACTTGTAAAACACCTTGTAACTCTTGGAACCAACCAAAATAGAATTGTTTGTGTGTGTTCAAGGTTGAATTTGCAAGATAGGGGTGTGGGGATGGGGTTTGCGGCCGAAATTAGGGTTTGGGGGATTGGGATTGTATTTTAGGTAAGTTTTAGGTTTAGAATAATTTACAAAGTAAACCCCTTTAATTATATTTTATCAAGACTAATCTTTCTAATACTTTTTAAATAGTTTTAACAATTAATTATAAGTATTATCAACCAATAATAATCAGTAACATTTACAATAAGTCACACAACACGCAAAATATATATAACACGTTATCACGTAAAATTTACAAAATAACTATCTAAGATTCAATAAATTCATGAATCACATAATCACAACTAATAATCAACATTGTTAATTATATTATTAATGTTTATCACAGATTAGTTTTATTAAGTCACCAACATTCAACGACAACTAGTGTGTGCTCACGAAACATGTACGCAAGACCTAACGGAACTAACATAGTTTGATAATGGAAAATTACCGGATGTCACATTATCCCCATGTTGAAAGAATTTTCGTCCCAAAAATTGCGTTACATGGTTGTGCTATCTCCCTGGTTTACTGCATTGGCATAACGAAATGAAGTGAGTTGTCACATACCCATGTTGAAAGAAATTTCATCTTGAAATTTAAGCAGTACCTTCCTCGGTTGGCATCATCATTGCGAAAAAATGAGGATACTTAAGCTTCATCTGATCCTCACGCTCCCACGTGAATTCTGGCCCATGCCTTGAGTTCCAACGAACTTTTATTATAGGTATCTTACTTTGCTTAAGAGTCTTGACTTCACGATCCATTACTTCAACGGCTTCTTCCACAAATAGTAATTGTTTATCTATTTGTACATCCTTGAGTGGTACAATCGGTGTCTCATCAGATAGACACTTGTTCAGATTTGACACATGAAATACATTGTGTACGCCACTCAGTGAATCTGGTAAGTCCAATCGATACGCCACCAGACCTATTCTTTCTAAAATCTCAAATGGTCCAACATATCTTGGATTAAGCTTGCCTCTTTTGCCAAACCGGATCACACCTTCCACGGTGAAACTTTCAGCAAAACTTTGTCACCGATTTGAACTCCAAAGGTTCCATCGTTTGTCTACCTAACTCCTTTGTCTGTCTAGTGTTGCAGCCATGTAGTTTCGTATCTGTACTATCTTCTATGTGGTCTCGTGTACCAACTTACGACCAGTGAATTGACTATCACAACTTCCGTCCAACAAACTGGTGATCTACACTTTCGTCCATATAAGGCTTCAAATGGTGTTGCTTTGATACTAGTATGATAACTATTATTGTAGGAAAACTCAACCAAATGTAAATGAGCTTCCCAATTATTCCCGAAATCGATCACACAAGCACGCAACATGTCTTCCAAAGTTTGAGTAGTACGTTCACTTTGACCATCGGTCTGCAGGTGATAGTCAGTACTCATGTCTAGATGTGTACCCAAAGATTTCTATAATGATTTCCAAAAATGAGATGTAAAATGAGCATCCTGATCAGAAATAATCGAAATCGATACGCCATGTATCGAAAAAACCTCCTTTAGATGAATTCAAGTTAACTTGTTCATTTTGTTAGTCTCCTTGATTGCTAAGAAGTGAGTTGACTTAGTGAGTAAATCCATAATCACCCATATGTGTCATAACCACTAGGAGTCCTAGGCAACTTAGTAATAAAATCCATAGAAATCTATTCCCATTTCCATAAGGGGATTTCATGTTGTTGTGGTAACCCAAATGGTTTTTGATATTCCACTTTAACCTTAGAACAGGTCAAACATTTGCTTGCGTGGGTAGCTATATCAACCTTCATACTAGGCCACCAATAGTGCGCCTTCAAGTCATGATATATTTTTCAGAGCCGGGGTGTATGGAATATTTAGACTTGTGTGCTTCACTCATAACATCTCTTAGGTTCCTATATAAAGGTACCCAAAGTCTATCCATGAAATACTGTATTCCATCGGATTTGACTTCTAACTGTTTATCCATCCCGCGTAAAGATTCATATCCAACGTTCTCACCTTTCAAGGCTTCCGTCTGGGCTTCCTTGATATGTCGAGGCAAGTGAGTGCTAATAGTGATTTGTAGAGCATGCACTCATTGAGGTTTAGCGGTTTCCTTTCTACTCAAGGCATCAACGACTACATTCACCTTTCCGGGTGGTATTTAATAGCACAATCATAGTCATTTAACAAATCAACCTAGTGTCGTTACCTCATAAACTCTTTTTGCTCAAAGATGCTGAAGACTCTTGTGATCGGTGTAAATAATGCATTTGGTACCATACAAGTAATGTCTCCAAATCTTCAAGGCAAAGACCACTGCTCCTAACTCCAAATCATGGGTAGTGTAGTTCTTTTCATGTAATTTTAGTTGTCACGAGGCATAAGCTATTACTTTGTTACATTGCATCAAAATGCAACTAAGTACTTGGATAGAAGCATCACAATAAACCACAAAATCATCACTTCCTTTAGGTAATGCTAATATCGGTGTGCTACATAGTTTTCATTTCAGCAACTGAAAAGCAGCTTTTTGACTCTCACCCTATTTATAGGTTGTTCCTTTATGGGTCAAAAGGTTGAGCCATCTTTGAAAATCCCTCAATGAAATGCCGATAGTACCCTTCCAGTCCAAGAAATTGCCTTATCTCATTAGGCGTCTTAGTTACCGACCAGTTCTTTATAGCCTCAACCTTTGCAAGATCCACGTGCATTCCCTTCTCGTTAAGAATGTGACCCAAGAATTGCACCTCTCGAATCCAAAAATCACACTTGGAAAACTTGGCGTACAACTTTTCCCTTTGGAGTAATTCCAAGATTAAACATAGGTGCTCCTCATGTTCTTCCTTGGTCTTAGAATAGATCAATATGTCATTGATAAACACAATAACAAAGTGATCAAGGTAGGGTTTGCACACATGATTCATGAGATCCATGAACACTGCTGGTGCATTAGTCAATCCAAAAGGCATGACCAAGAACTCATAATGACCATAACGAGTACGGAATGTAGTTTTGGAGATGTCTTCTTCTCGAACTCTTAGTTGGTGATAACTAGATCTCAAGTCAATCTTCGAATAATAGCTTGATCCCTAAAGCTGATCAAACAAGTCGTCGATACGAGGTAAAGGGTATCGATTCTTGAGTATGACTTTGTTCAACTCCCTCTAGTAGATGCATATTCGGAAGGTGCCATCTTTCTTCTTAACAAAAAGAACAGGTGCTCCCCACGGTGATGAGCTCGGTCGAATAAACCCCTTATCGAACAGGTCTGTAGTTGTATAGATAGTTCCTGCAGTTCGTTCGGTGCCGACCGGTAAGGTGCTCACGCAATCAGAGCAGCTTCGGGAATCATATCTATCCGGAACTCAACTCGACGATGAGGTGGTAGTCCAGGCAGATCCTCTGGATACACCTCCAAGAAGTCATGAACCACTGGAATATCCTCTACTTTCTTTTCCTCTTGTTGCATGTTAGAGACAAGGGCTAATATGGCGAAGTGACCCTTGCTTAGTCACTTTTGAGCCTTCATGAATGATATGATGCCTATCACAACACCACTCTTCTCGCCCTTAACCGAGAGAGTTTCCCTATCTTTTAGAAGAATGCGAATAACCCTTTGATGACAAATCACCTCTTCCTGCTTCTTGGACAACCAATCCATCCCAACGACCACATTGAATCTTCGAAGAATAACATGCATATGATCAATATCGAAGGTATAACCAGCAAGTTCTATCTTGCAACCCTTAAGGACGTGCATAATGGAGATTTGCTTACCATAAGGCAATTCTACAACATACTTAGACTCCAATGCAGAAGGCATATCACTTAAGAGGCTACAAAACTTAATAAAGATAAAGATCCTATCAGCCCTAGTGTCAAATAGTACAGAAGCAAAATGACCATTAATAGGAAATTTACCAGTAACGGTAATAGGATCGTTTAGAGCCTTACCTGAACCCATGACAAAAGCTCTCCCTTTAGCTCCACCATTGTTGCCACCATTACCCCCATTGTTATTATTGCCACTATTCTCATTGCCATTCCCATTTTTTCTTAGTTGAGGACAGTTCCTTTTGTAATGTCGTTCCTTTCCACACTGAAAGCAACCCTTTGGTGTTTCATGGGGTTGTTGGGGTTCCTGAGGTTGCTGAGGTTGCTAAGGTTTCTTAATTAACTCCCCACGACAATCCTTTGCCACGTGTCCAACCTTCCCACAATGCTAGCATCAAAAGCTGTCACACCTGCCAGTGTGTTGGTAGTTGCATCGGTTTCACTTTGGATTTTCCCCACATATCCACTTGGTCCTTGAGTTGATGAAGATGATTGGTTGAAGTTACGATTGTTGTCAAACCGTCTATGCTGCTGATGCTGTTGAGGTTGATGTTGCTGGGGAAGGTTATCAGATAACATTCCCTTGCTAGCATTGTTCTCCCACTTGAGTTTATTATCAGGAACGCTTGCCACAATGGCCTATTTGGGTAACTTTCCTTGCTCCATAGCTTGGTCAGTGAGCTTGTGAGCTAGTCATATAACATGTTGAATGGTAGGGATATTTGCAGCAGTCACCATACTCTGAATCTCTAGAACTAAATCACGTAAGTAGAGCTCAATTCGTCGGCTCGGCGGATTAACCAAGCCAGGACAGAGTGTTGCTAGCTCATGTGACCTAGTAGTGTAAGCCTTGATGTTGGATCCTTCCATCTTCAATTGCCAGAACTCAGCTTCTAGCTTTTGAAATTCATCACGGGGGTAGTATTCCTTCGTCATCAGCATCTTGATTTCCTCCCACGGTAGTGCATCTGCCATTTCCTAGCCAAGCATTTACACCTGAGCATTCCACCATGTGAGTGGTGCACCTTCTAGTGATCCTGTGGCGTATTTCACATAATCCGCCACTAGACAGTTACATTTGGCGAATACTGACTCAGTCTTCTCAATCCATCTTACAAGCCCTATAGCTCCCTTGGCTCCATTGTAGGTATGCGGCTTACAGTCCATGAATGCCTTGTATGTGCACCTAGGTGGTCCTGTATTCAACATGTTAGGGTATTCAAATCAAAATGAAAGAATTAATCACCTAACGGAATAGTCGTGGAAATGACGACTAGTGTCACCGTTTACCTCCAAACTATGTGGGCTGAGTATTCAATGTCGCTTGCACGTGTTGGTTTATTAATTCAACTAATTCATATGGGGTCATGTTCACGTTGTCGGGGCCACGCCCTCGGCCACATCCACGTCCTCGCCTCTACCATCCATATTTCACTTTACATTCATAAATACTATAATGAGTAACATCTAACATATTAATCTCATCATAGTATGGTAAATAATAAGAAATGATGTATAGTCACAACCACAACATTTATAACCAAAATGATAACGTATCATAAATAATTCGTAAGTAGCTCACAAAATATTCAATCAATGTCAAAATTCAAGTTTTCAGTTGTGTGGGAAACAATCCTCCCCACATAGGTTTAAGAAAAAACTATGCAATCAAACAAAATCAAATAGAGTTCAAAACTTAAAAACCATGCGGAAGCATTTAATAATTAAAACAAACCCAAAATATAAAAATGTATAATTTGGCAAAACATTTGCCAACTCAACAATTTAAAATCCATAAATGACAACCAATAGTATTGTCTTTTAATAAGAGTCTTAGGTTGCATGATGGACCCGTGTGGTACTCCTAATGGCAAGCAGAGTTAATGACCTAAGAATAGCATACTAAAAATATCAACACAATGGTTGGTGAGTTCAAGAGTTTGCGTTTATTATAATCAATAACATTTGCATAACATAAGAAGTGCATTGAAAACAGTTAGGTAGTCTATTTTCACAAGTAATAACCATAATGATTTCACGATCGAAGCCGACTGTGTTTCGTTTGTTGCCTCCTGTCACGACTTACCAGGTCGTGACGATGTTTGTGTTTACCACAAAATTGCACCTGTTTGACCTCGAGACGTACCGGTGGGGCTCGTCAGACACAGTAGTATCACCCAAGATTTCACACCAGTTACCATTATTAACAATCCGAAAGTGTGAGGACTTTCAAGGTATTAAGCACTATGTTAAAACATACACAACTTATAATAATAAAATAGCATTTGAGTACAAGTATGCTACCTCCCCCATAAGAGAGTTTATAAAATCGAGGGTCATGAACTCACCTGGTGCGTACAAATAATGAATAAAGAGAATTGGTGATAGGTGCAAAGACAACCGTTAAAAGGTTACCTAGAACACACAAGCGCATAAGTACGTGTACCTAGAAAACTTTACAACCCTAGGTTAACGTAGTTGACCCATTTAACCCGTTGGTGACATATTAGTTGAAATATAGTTTATTCATATAGGACAACTAAACATACTATAGTATCATGCAAATTATCCACATGTATCACATTATCATCCTAAGTTCTACCTAGGTCATCATACCACATTAGATCATCATACACTCATGCAAATCTGAAACAACCAACATGCTCAACACAAATATAAATACATCACAACAAATAAGTCATACATGAATTCTAATCATACACTACATGCCATGTGAAGCCACCCACGACTTCACATCCTAAACCCTGCCAACCCTACTAAGTAGGCGCCTCAGATTTCCACATGTGTATGACAATCCTAATAACATTTATTCACTTAGTTCATTCCAACCAATGTTCATAGTGACAATCAATCCAATCCCAAACATGATTTCCTAATCACTAATCATAATTCATCATCATGTATGATCACCACAACCTATACTCCTTACATGATCAACCAAGCATCCATACAACTCAATTTCCATGTTCAATCACATCAAACAACATCAACAATCATTCTAACATGATCCTAACATCACAAGCATGCCCAATTCATCACATCCAATGTTCTACAAAAATAAAGTTTCCTTTTTGGGAAAGTAACACCCAAAAGTGATCTAGAATAATTTTCATAATTTCATAGATTTTATACCTAATCAAGTTCATAACATTCATTCTAACATACTAATCATCACCAAATCATCTAAATTCCCAAACATCATTCACAAAAATTTCTACTTTTAGTAAGTCATGATCAACACCTCAAATTCATGGATTTTATTGCACAATTCAATTAAACTAACATCCAAGCATTGTATCTAACATCATAACATTATCAAAATCATGAATTCCAAGAACAAAAAGTTTCCTCTTATAATAATGTATGAACTTCACGATCAAACCATAGATTTCTTGCACAATCAACATAATCATAGCATTATACAACCTAACTAACACCATATGATCATATAACAATCATAAATTTCATATTATCATCATCAATTTCAAACTAGGGTTTATCAAGAATAAAAAACTATGAACGACATGATAAAACATTCCCTTTAAACGTGTAGAAATCGACAATTGGATTTGTAAAACACCTTGTAACTCTTGGAACTAACCAAAAAAGAATTTTTTGTGTGTGTTGAAGGTTGAATTCTTAATATAGGGGTGTGGGGGTGGGGTTTGAGGCCAAAATTAGGGTTTGGGATGATTAGGGTTGTATTTTAAATAGTTTTAACAACCAATTATAAGCATTATCAACCAATAATAATAATCAGCAACATTTACAATAAGTCACACAACACACGAAATATATATAACACACTATCACATTATCACGTAAAATTTACAAAATAACTATTTAAGATTCAATACATTCATGAATCACATAATCACAACTAATAATCAAAATTATTAATTATATTATTATTGTTTATCATAGATTAGTTTTATTAAGTCACCAACGTTCAACGACAACTAGTGTGTGCTCATGACACGTGTACACAAGATTTAATGGAACTAACAAAGTTTGATAACGGAAAATTTCTGGATGTCACATTATCCCCATGTTGAAAGAACTTTGGTCCCGAAAATTGCGTTACATGGTTGTGCTATATCCCTGGTTTACTGCATTGGCATAACGAAATCGAGTGAGTTGTCACGTTAGTGACATATAACAAAATACCCAAAATTATACAGATCATAATTCTAAAGCAATAAGAAAATGAATTTGATCCAATAATTCATACATGAGAAAAAAATGTCAACTACTCAATTAAACATTAGACAACAAAATTGAAATCCCACTAAACATACGGGAACAATATACTCTCAAAGAAAACGGCTCCCCTAAAATCACCGAAAGCATTCATTGGAAGGTATGTATCAAAACATCCAATTTTCATTTGAATCTCATAAGCATGACCCCATTTTGTTGTAACTAATTAGTTCCTCCTACTCTTGGCATCATGAACACCATATAATTTAGTCAATGAATAAGAACGAACTCGAGGAAAGTTGTATATGTTCAACCAAACTTCATCTTGTAGTTTGAAAAGGTCAACACTAAAAGTAGGAGATCTACAACTAAGAAATATGAATAGTTCATCTTTCACAACCATTAAATATTCTTCGCAAAATATCTTTATAGGATGTGGAGGAAAACGTATCTCCTTAAACGTCTTTTTGTCTACATTGAATAAAATAACGACTTGAAAACCACCATTCCATGGTTCCCTAACGATGAAGAATAAAGAATCCTTACAAAAGGTACTAGATGTCCAATCAAACGAATTTGTACCATACTGATTTTTAATTATGAAGTTAATCAATGTCCATATATTTTGGTTTCTAGAGTAAATAAAAGCATATATATTTTGTTTTTGACGCTTTATGTGCAAGAGCTTGTAATCATCATCACAATCGATTTATATCCCAAATGCATCCTTAAGGTCTTTATAAAAGCCATTACCATATTGTGTCATTATCTTTTTTGTAAAGATTTGATGTTGGGTTCCAAAGGAATAATTCATGAGTGGTTTTTGTAGCATCACATATATGGCCATGAAGGTTAGAAAGTATTAAGAGGTATTGGGGATTCACGGAGAAAGGGACGGTAATAGCGATAGAAGCTGTTGGATGTAGTGGAGTAAGGGGACTGATAGATATGGTTGAACCGGTAATAGAAAGCATTCATGGTTTGGATGATGTTTTCTTACGCACGCATGCATGTTTATATATATGATGATGACAAAGCAAACAACCATTCCTTGCAAACACTTTTGGAGCGACCAACTAATTTAGCAGGTGCTCTTGATCAAATCTCGATTATGATAAAATCACAAGTAAAAGTTTCCACTAAAACGTGTATCTATAAGGAGAATGAAAGTGTATACTAAAGGAATTGATATAAGAATGCATCGGCAAATATCATAATATCATAACATTACATATAAGAATATTAGTTTGAATACTTTTATGTTGAAAATAGTCATAAATCATTTAAACATTTTTATAAGTGTTTCAAAATTGTTGTGGTGGTTATTAAATTACCGAAAAAAGATGTTCACTAGTTATGATTGTAAAGTTTAAATTTTATAGAAAGAGTGTTTAATATGATGCTAGAACATCACATTAAACCAAAATATAAAACATACAAGAGAAAGTTAGATTGAAAAAGAGTGATATGTACCCGAATGATTCTTGATAAAAGGTCTCTGTTTGATTGATTCCAATATATGTTGTATGATAAACTAATAATTATGAGATGGTATGATATGCTATATAGGCAGATTTATTTTTGAAATTGATTTATAAAGGTAATGTAAATTCGGAAAGAATATGTTGCTAAGTGAATAAGGAAACTTGTTATTACTTTAATCAGTATTTATGAATATATAATTTATTTATATATTGATTAATAAATGATAATTTGATTTAAATTAAAAAACAATTACAAAAACAGAGTTTTAAATATATATCATAATATTTTAAGTTTAGATCATAATTTTTAATTCTGAGAAGTAAATATGCGGAATATATTAATTATGGAGACCAATTATGTTTAATTTAGTTCGGTATAACTAAATTATTTTATTTAGATATAATAATTTCAATATATTGTTAAATTCTAATATATTATGTTTATTAACATTCAAACATTATTAGAAATTCTACTACTTTAATAAAATGGTAACAATGTTTGTCACATGTAACTTTTTAGACACATTAATGTCATATGTCATCTTGACATATAATAATAAATATTTTTCCCGTCCAAAATAATTCAATCTACCATATTTGTATTAAAATTTTTAAATACACATTTTTTTCTAAAATTAACGAAATATAAATTAAAACTCTTCCATTTTAAACTAAAAAACATATATCTCTTACTATTACTTTTACCAAATACTATTGGTTAATTTTTAAAATTATCTTCTTATCAAATTTTTATTTTTTGAAAGACAAAATAAGTCATAATTTAAAATAAATATTTATTTTAAGATTGCATAGTATTACGTAAAGGCACACCAATTATAATGTGTTATATGTATTTTCTATAGAAACCCTATTAGTAAAAATAAAGAATTGATTTAGAAATTAAAATAAAATACTATTAAAAATGTAATTAAATTAAACATCAATATTTTCAATTGTCTTTTATTTCATTACCATCTATTTTTCTTTTTTCTTTTTTCATTTGTTACCATCAACAAAATCCTTATTTTCCAAAATTTAAAATGTTTCTAACTAATTTTTGAAATGTAGTTATTTTATTTTATAAGTGATTCTTAATTTATTAGATCATATTTATTTTTTTGATTTCCTTTCATCCATTTTATTATAATATTGTTTATTAAGGTAAAATTCTTTAATCAAGTCTATGAAGATATACAGTACTCATTTTTTCATGTGGAATTCAGAAGGTTCTTTTGATTGATTTTTGCATTGTCTATGCTTAGTTGTATTATCATGTGAGCGTAAGTTTAATAGTAAACTCAACTAAATATGTGCATGATTATATGTTTTAGTTAGTACGAAAAGACATCACTAACCCTTCTTTCTTTGAGGTTCTTTCTTTTGTAAATTTCGATACAATTTTACTTACACCATCATATTTTATGCTTTTTGTCATTTACAATTGCTCGAGACGAGATTAGTTAATATTTTACTTTTTTTCATTGTCATGTTAGGTTATTTAATTAAAATTTTAAACTCATGTACATATCAAATACAAAACTTTGCTAAAAATTCGATATCTTTGTTTATTACTTATATTTTTACTCATACGTATTATTAATCGTATATTTTAAAATATTATTTTATAATTAATAAAATTTTATTTTATTTATTATATTATTTTTTCAACCCGTATAATACACGGGTTATTAAAGCTAGTAGCATGCTATATTTAGGTAAAAGGAATTCATTTTATTCAATAGAACTTTGATATGCAACATGCATAATAATTGTACTTTGTAATAAGAAAAAAAATAACATATAATAAGCAGACAATTTAATTAACTTTTCAAAAAACATAATTCTCTAGAGATAAAACAAGAATTAAAATATTAATACAGACATAACCAAAAACGACAAAATAAAGGTTGTTCTCGCAAGACATGTTAACGGTCTAAAGAAAATTACTTTTCAATCTTTGGTGTGATGAGTAAAGCTTGCTTCTCAACCTTCATATCATCGGAAGCATATTTAAATGATTTAGAACCCGAAGAGCTTCTAATTTCATCAACATTGTACACTTCAACGAGATTACGCTTTGACGAATTGGGCATGTAGTCACGATCATCATGCTCGTCAACTTCAACCTTTTCTTTGGATACTCTTGAATTTAGGTATGACACATGACTAGTAGTTTCAACGGTAAAAGAATAGGATTCTTGATAACAAATGAAAGAAAGTAAATAGGCAGATATTATTTTAAAAAAATTAAGAGTTTTAAAGTATTTAGGATGTAAGCCTAATTTTAAAATGCAAACCTTGTAGTTGTTAGTGTCCTTTGACTTGTAATCTGTTAGGATCGTCTACGGGACGATGTACTAACTCATTAACGTGTAAACCGAATCAAATAGTGCGGAATCCTATTTGATTGGTGATCCAATCGATGAGAACGCACGTAGAAACAATTATGTAATGAATCTAACATTAAGAATCGATTAGGAATCGATCTACTGCGATCTATGAACTTGGAGTATGATCTTAGAGGTCTCTGGACGGCTAGGGTACGTTTGGAGTGGAAGTGTGTTAATGCTTACGTTTTTCCACGAATTAGGTGGTATTTATAGGTTTAGGTTTCTCATTCGGGCGACTAAACTATTAGCATGGTTCAGTCGTGCGATTGAGCCATGCGGTTGATCCATTCGCATGACTGAGTGTTCAGTCGTGCGACTGAGTCATTCGCATGAAGTTGTTCAGGCGTATGGACTATTTAGGCGCATGGACACTTAGTCGCATGGCCATTTGGACGCATGACCACTGTTGGGACGCATGGTCCATTCGGACGCATGAGAACTTCATCTACTAAGTTTGAACATATTCATTATTATTACATTATTTATATTAGTTCAAACAACCACAACCCTATATAATCAATTCAATATGCGTTAAACAACTCATTAATGAAATATTAAACATTATAATCACAACCAAACATTTACATTTCATTAAGTACCAAAGTATTACATAAGTGTAAGACATTAAAGACATATTACATTAAGTTCAGAAGCTAGAGACACATGTACCTATATAATCTTCCACTGACAAATTAAGTGAGCCAAAAGCAGGTCCTATATTTAACATAGATTACATTATTATATAAATGGGAACCGAATGAAACAAAATATTAATATCACAGATTAAATGAGTCAAAAGCAGGTCCCTATATTTTACATAGATTACATTATTATATAAATGGGAGGCGGATGAAACGAAACATTAATATCACAAAATAAATAATAACAGTAAACAAAATGTCACATACTTGTTTCAAGTTATTTTTATTCTCAAGCTCAGATATAATAAAAAGGTCATTAGTTATCTTAATTATAGTTTTTGATGTCAATTTTAAAAGCAAATTTTCTGTCTAGAAGAGTGTTAAAAACATCCGGGTACAGACTTGTACCGACACCCTAAAATTAAAAAGCACAACATAATATATTAGTATATATCATAGTATATCATAAAAAATAAAAACAATGTGTAATAAAATTGTGTATATATAACTGAATGTAATATCCAAAAAATTGCTTGAATTTTGTTTTAGATATTTCTTCACCTCAAGATCAAAATCAGTTAAAGAAACAATGTTTGTTGGGTCTGAACTCGGATGGGAATTTTGAATCTATAGAAAAAAGATTAATAACGAAAAAAGCATATTAGATAGTGTAGCTATAGGGAAATGTTAATTAAAAAGTAGTGTAATATAGAAAACATACTTCACCTAGGCATAACATCTATGAGACGCTCTTTGCAAGGATCGCTTGTGCACTTATAAAGTATAGAAACACTAACAGAGCTGGAAATAGCCACTACAGTATCTTGACTATCTTCACGGACAACTCTTATCATATAGACTCTTGCAAGCCTGATAGAACCATTCAACATCTGGTATTATCATTTTAACTATTCCAACCACCACAACTAATTTTACTTGCATATTTATAGATAAAATAAAGTGAACTGGAAAATCATAGCGTTCTTGTTATATTATTTATTAAAGTGGTATTATTTTGTTTTAAATAAGAAAACCTAGCGATACTATTGAGTTTAGTCATGTTTAAGAAATCATCATTCGGGTTAACCAACATAGATGAGGTTGGTACACCAACGGTCAATGATTCATCATCGTTACATTTTGCAACATAACTGACATATAAAAATGTATGATTATATATTAAGTGTTGTTATAAATGGAAACCTAAATGAATAAGTAAATGAGTAAACCTTTCTTTGAATGACATAATCTTTTTTATCTTTGAATTTATGAACAAATGTGAAACCGCATACGAGTTTGAAACCAAATATCCTTCTGATATCATACAAATATAAGTGATATAATGGACGCTCAAAGTTTAATATTAAATATTTCCTCAAGCAAGTATGAATTGAAAAAAATTAATGTTAACCAAAAGTTAAATTAATAAAATAAAAGTATAACGAAACAAATTATACACAAAAAATTAGTAATAAAAAAATGGAGATAGGGAGTAGACCTCGAAAGTTCTTGAACTTTCCAAATTGTAAAATAATAACCACATTACGTGCTTCTGGATTCTTAAAAAGATAGTCATAGAGCTCATTAGCATAATCATCCCATAAGGTAACATATATTTTAAGACATTTGCACGTATTTTTTAAAACAATAATTATAATATGAAACACGTTCAAATGAATAATAAGTATAAGAAAAGTCAGCTTACTCCAAATCTTGCATATGAAAGTTGAGCTTGAAAGCTTGTTTTCCATTCTTGGTTATTATATCTTTAATTTTCTAGTACTTGACAACTAAACCAATAACATCCAAAATGAAGAAATGTGTAACTAAAGGTTATATCCTTTTATTTGATTACAAATGTAACGCCCGGAAACGAAGTCGGAACGAGCCAATTAATAATAATGGGCTTAACCGGGATTATTTCATGAAAATACGAGGAAAATGGATTATGGACCGAGTAAACCTTATGGATTATAGGTTAGACGAGTTTAAGGTCCCGGAAACGCCCGATATATATATATAAACAGATCAGCTTGAGCCATTATCATTTTGCAACTCAACACCCAACTTTATGGATAGAGAGTGTAGAGAGAGAAAGTGGTGATCGAAGGCTCGGTTGATTAAGAGACTGAAGATCGGTGTTTGTGGGCATCCAAACAACAAGAAAAGACCAAGAATCCAGGTAAGAAATATCGTTTAATCATTTCTTTAAGAGTAAATTCGGATTCTAGGGTTTGGGGTTTTGAATGTGATAAATAATCACCCAAAACTCACGTTTTTGTGTAAGAAAACATGTAAGAAGCTTAGATATACCTTCTTCGGTGATAAACCAAGGTTTTGGGTGTGAAAGATTAAATTTTTTGGTTAAAAATGGGTTAGTTCGTAATTTCAGCCCGTTCTGCGAAACTGTGGGTTCATCCAGCGAAATTATGTAGTCGTCCAAAGAAACTATGAAGACTTTATGCAAAACTATAGTTTTGCAGATAGTTTCGAAGACATGGATATCCAACAAAAGTTGGCTGAAACTCGTAGTGAAACTGCCAGCGAAACTGTTGGTGAAACTAGCATCGAAACTGCCTGCGAAACTAGCAGCGAAACTGCTGTAACATCTACTCATTTTTAAGAATATGGACCTGAACCCATTCTGGAAATTATATAAATCAAACATATTATTCCAATTATTTCTTTCATTTTGGTAATTTTAAGACAATAATTGTGTTGATTAACTAATTTTGTGAATTTGATTATTCAAATTTACATATAATTTTTTTAATAAGTTATAAACTTGTGAAGTTTTATGTATATCATTTATGAGTTCAATTTATTATAAAAAATATATATATAGACTTCAAAATTTATATGAGATTTATAAAGATATATAAAAATATAAGATTATTATATTTTTTTAATATCACCTTAACAATTAAATAATAAATATCCAACAAGATTTATAAATTTTTTTAGATGATCTCCCACCGGCCATCCTTTAACTCACACTGAAAGATTTAAACACTAATACAGTCATTCAAGGAAATGGCTCAGTTTATGGCAAGTATAGTAAGTCCCTAATTATAGTGGCCAGTTGTGATTAGCTACATACTTTACTCTTCATACCCCAAGCATTATCTGTCCTCACTACATCAGTATTTAAATCTACATGCAACACATAACTACATACCATGCGCACATAAAACCAGTTATCTTTACGAAAACACCTCATGGCACGCAGCTACTCAGATTGGCATCCCTTTCCCATTCTGTCCATTTTTAGTTTAAGTTAAGGTTTATTTTGAAAATTTATCCATTTCACTTAAACTTTGGCTCTGATACCAACTTCTAAGGCCCCGTTCCCGGGGCGCTTACAGCTGGCTCTTCATCGCACATAAAACATATATTTTTATCATCTTACATAAAAGCGTTGTAGCGGAAACATTAAAAACAACATTTTCACTTCATCAAAATGCTTTTACAAAATAATACAACCGTTCGTTACACAATATCATTTTACATTTCATTACAAAAGTATTATAACAACGGATGTCATCCTAAAAGAACTGAGTAGTCGCCCCGTGCCATCCTCAGCAACATACCTGCCAGCTGGAAACACATCAAAGTCAACATTGCTGAGTGAGTTCTAGTTGTAAAGAAAACATACTTTACTTCCTTTAATAAACCATTGGTTAATTTCGCACGTGATCACACAACATACATACACATAGATAATATAATTATTATCTTCTTTACGTTCGTTACATCTTCCATTCATTTATTTCTTTCATAACATCATTTCTTCGGTTCGGTCATTTCATACATATTGCACTTTTCGCACAAATCGCACCCTTGCATCATCATAACCGAAATACAAATCCCACAAATCGCACACATGAGGTAGCCAAAATTGCAGGCTACATAGCACACTAATAAATACCACATCGCATGTATCGAAGCAGTTACCAAAACTAAACTCCCACTATGTCTATAGTCCCTCATGACATCCATCGTACATATCGCACAAATCGCACCAACGGAGTGGTCACCAAGACCGACTCCCCCTATGTGTGTGAGAACTCTTGGGGTGTAGCCAGAATCGCATGCCATCTCATGGGTTAGCCAAATTCACATGCTACATAATTCACATAAGGTAGCCAAAATCGCACGCTACATAGCACACAGTAAATACCACATCGCACGTATCGGAGCAGTTACCAAAACTGAACTCCCTGCTATGTCTATGACCCCTTATGAGTTAGCCAAGATCGCACGCTATTAATACACACACAGTTATGCTGACAACTCTCAGTGAGTTGTGAACCTCCTTCCTTTCCCTTGCAAGCCATCCTTACTCTCATTCATTCATTCATGCTTGCATTCATTCATTACGTTCCTCTTTTCATTATTTTCCACTTCAAGTTACATAATACATCATTTAGATTCATTATGTTCAACACAACCACGGGAAGACAATCATACACAATAATAAGGAACATAAAAACATACAACATCGATCACATAAGGCAACATCGATCACATAAGGAAACATCGCACACCCATAACATACATCATGCATAACATACAACATGCACAATCACACGACATCAACATCACACGAATCACGCGCATCACATCATATAACCATACGACATCACACATCATCATGCGTCACATCATCATCATCAGTTCATCATCGTACGTCATCTTACATCATCCATGCCCATCACATCATCTACAACCCCGAAGGTCCGAGCCTATGTCCGCACTTTCCCGAAAGTCATACAATACTATGGTCATTCGGGCATATGGACCCTATTCAGTCGCATGGTCTTCCATGCATATGAAAGCACTCAGGTGAATGGACCTCTAGTCGCATAGCCTCCAATCGCATGCTTCCCATGCGAATAAACCTCAGTCGCATGACATCCGGGCGTATGGACCTCAGTCGCATGACCTTCATGCGAATGGCACTCAGTCGCACACCTTTCATGCGTATGAACCTCAATCGCATGACTCACAGGCATATGGACTCCAGTCACATGACCTTCAGTTGCATGACCTTCATCCGCATTTCATTCAATCGCATGACCTTCATCCGCATTTCCTTCAGTCGCATAGCCCTCATGCATATGACCCTCAGTCGCACTACTTACGTATGACTGAACCTCAGTCGCACTCCTTTCGTGCGTATGGACCCAGTCGCATGCCATTCGGATGTATGGACCTCCTGTCGCATAGCCCTAGCCGGGTGCAGAATGCAGTTCGGGACGAACTGCAACTCCCAAGTTTGACCTCCAAACCTCTTCTAAGCTCAAATCAACCATTCTAAACCTTAGGGAAGCATACCACGACACCATTCAAGCATAACCAAGCCCAAAATCAAACCCCAAACGAATCATACACATACACATACATACATAAACGGGTTTTACACCCAAATACCCGAAAAATGGTTTTCAGATGTGTTCCAGCCCAAAATCATTGAAAACGTGTAAAAGAGGGGTCCTAGAGCTCACATAAACAATCCTATCGAGTAGAGCTTCGATTTGACCCGCTACACTTTGGTTTTCACGCTCGAATCCACCCGAACCAAGCTTTTCTCCTCTTTTTCTCCTTCTCTTCTCCCTTGGCTGAGTTTTGACAAGAATGGGGAGGGTGTGGGCTGTCCTCCCTCTTTTATACCCCCACTCATCCAAGTTTCTTTCCGTTTTGACAAGTTTGGTCCCTCGACTTTGGACTTTATTTCTTTTCTTCTTTCGTCGGCTTCAAAGAAAATTTCTAGGTGTTAAAGTTCCTAAGATCTATTTGCAAAGTTAATTTGATTAACAACAACGTTTACACCTTGAATCAACATCCATGTAGTCGCGACGGTCTTGCTATCGTCTTCATCAAATCCGAACTTAATCACGTAAGTTCCACACATCTATCTACTCGGTTTTTCTTAATGAATCAAAGCCCTATGATTAATTTGGTTGAATAACTCGAATCAAGGTTCAATTTGATCAAGAACAATTAGGGTTTTAAGGATTTGGGGAAAATTCCAAAGTTATGTTTTTAACAATTTAAAATCAAAGTAAACCACGGCCACAACCCTGTTTACTCGTCACCCACTTGCATACCAACCATGAGGTCCCGGGTTCGAACCCAGGCACCCTCACACATTTTTTAAGACTTTTTAGCCCTTAAATTAATTATAGAAAATTTCTAATAAATTCAAAAATGGTTTTATGAACTTTAAATATTTTTAAAGACACCAAATAATTTTCTGTAATTCTTCTGAATTTAAATAATAAAAATCTTTTAAAACATTTTAAAGATTATATTGGGATATGTATATTAAAATAGATTTTAATAATTAATAAATTATTATTGGTCCAATCGTGTCCTTTAAATATTCATCATTTAAATCATGTTATTTTAAATGGTGATTATTTTGAAACATTATCAATCAATATGTTAAATAAATAATTATTTAAACATTTATTTAATTAATTAGTTATTCACCTTTTCATTTAACCATGTTATATATAATTAGTAAATAAAGTTATTTCTTAAGATTTTATTTAAGTTCTTGAAACTCATAAAACAATACAACTTTCTATTATACTTTATTCTTAAAGTTTTGTATTATAAGATCTTATAATAAATCATTTAAAAGTTCATAACTCTACAAAATGGTTCTAAATAATTTTAAAGTCATTCAATAAGTATTAAATTAATCACCTTTATCAAGTTTTTAATAATTAATTATCAAATTAATTATTTCTTTTCTCATATATTATATAATTTCTATTAAATTAATAACTTAAGTTGTTGAATCATTTTTTTAATTATTCTTGGTCTTAATTGATTTTTATTGTCTTTATTAAACCAAAACATAAACAATTCATTATTTTACTTAATTTTATAAACCCCCAATTCCAATTGAAACCCTAGTTCACGTCTAACTGTTAATCTTATTATTGAACTTAATATTGAAATTAATACGTTTAGGTAACTTGTAAAAGAAGTCATTGGAACCTCGTCTAAATTCTTATCATCATCTTATATATATATATATATTATGTGAGTTCTCCCATACCCTTTTTTTACTTTATTTCATACCTTTTGGGGTGAAACATATTAACGTTATAAACTTACACTTGTAAATATCTTGATACTTGTAAATGCATATGTAATTCACCTTTACCTTTTTTTCATGGTTATTTGTGTTATTGTAAGTCTTATATGAGATACATATTTTGTTTACAATCATTAACTACTGTTAGCCTGGCAACGTCTTAGATCTTTGGGCATGACAAGCCTATTTGGTGCTAAAGCCGATGTATTGTTGGCTCCTGATGACGCATGCTTGTTCATCATGGGAACCAAATACACTTAGCCAATCATATGTACTTGTAATCAAGTCGAGGTTTGATTGTAACTGTATGTGTTCTATAAACTTGCTAACTCATAACCATTGATATGAATTGCTACTTGTAAAACTTTTTATATATATTTATGAGTTTGTTTAAACCATGGGAACTCACCAACTTTCAAAGTTGACCCTTTACTTTTAACATGTTTTAGATTTACTACTTGTGGATATCTTCGTGCTCGTATACGATATGGACTTAGTTAATTGAAAATATTATGTTGTTTATATCTCATTTGTAATGCATTGTTTTAGTTATATTGTATTGTTCAATAAAAATAATATTTAATATTATTACAACTTATTTAGTTTCATGTGCTACGAACAATCGTTTCACATTCGTTCGCCTCGATGATTCTGCCATCGGTCGAGGTGTGACAACTGTTGAGCTTGTAGCGAAATTAGAAGCAAAATTAGGTAGAAATTAACCTCTTTGAATGTTAACTTATCTGCTGGCTGTGTAGTATGAGCCTTGCTTAGAAAGTTTGATTGAGAAACTACTCATCGAGTCCAGGTGAGTTTTATATCCCCTATTTTAAAGGTTTTAACTTGCTTGGGGTGAAAATGAGCATAAAATATACGATTTAAATGACAGAGATTTTAAGAGGTTTTAATAGGAAGATTGATTTTTCCAGCTAGGGGCGTTGCCCCTTGGACCCCACTAGGGGCTGCTGCCCTCGAACCCTCGTTCTCCTGCGAAGGGTCGGTTATGTTCTATGATGACTTGTACTTGTTGTGCATGTGTATATGTATAGGGATGGAAGATGCATGATGTTTATGATGATGTGTGATGGGGTATGTGATGTTTATGTGATGTTGTGTGTGTTCATGTTGTGTTTCCTTACGTTCCTATTATGTATTATTCCATGACTTACGTATTATGTTTATGAAATGAACGAAAAGTATTATGTAACGCAAAGTGTAAGTTAATGATAATGACAAGTGAAATGTAAAGAGAGAATGAATGCATGCATTAATGAACGAACGAATGTAAGGAATTCTTGCAAGCAATGTATGGAGGTTCGCACCCAATGAAGGGTGTTATCTCAACTGTGTGCGGGTTAGCTACCCCGGAAGGATACACACTTTGGTCGAATCTTTGTGATTGACCATATGTATAGGACCCTTGTCGCTTGCCCTAGGTACTAGAGTCAGCTTTGTGTATAATGTTCGGGGTCTATTTATAGACCTCAGGCCCAATAATCAGTTTCGTGCATAATGTTTCGGGTATAGCACATGGCATTGGTCCGGAATGTAAAGAAGTAAATGATGAATGTACGTAAGGTACGGTAAGGAAGATAATGAATGATAATGATGATGTACGATGATGAATGAACGAAAGTTAATGTACGATGATGAAGATAAATATAAGAGTATCTATTTATACGTATGATGCATCATCGCATATGAAAGTAAAAGATAATTTTAAACGGAAGTTAAAGAATTTTACTTATAAAACTTGAACTCACTCAGTAACACTGACTTTTATGTATTTTCTAGTTGGTTGGTGACTGTTGCTGAGGATGGCATGGGGCAGCTACTTGGCATATTTTTGGGATGGCGTCCATTTGTATAACTATGACGTTTTTGTGATGTTATTCAAACGATAATATTTTACAACTGTTAACAATGATGTATTATTTTGCAAAAGCAGACATTAATATATGAAAAGGTTTTAAGTTATTTCGCAACGATATTTTTTTCATAGATGTAAATGCATATTTTATGTTTTATGTGCAATGATAATCCAACTGTGAGCGTCCCGGATCGGGTCCTCAAAAAAATTATCAAAAGATTTAAGTTATGCATAAAAAGATTTTAAAATTGCAAAATGGACATACCTATGCTACCTGACTCAGAGACAGTGCGTTCTAATATTGATTGAAAGCCGGTGAAGGAGAATCCATAAAGTGGGTTGTTGAAATGTAACACCCGGATAATTATTATTTTGAAGCCGGTGAAGAAAGAAAAGAAAATAAAGTCCAAAAGTCGAGGGACCAAACCCGCCAACGAAGCAAAGTTGGGAAATGTGGTGATATATGTAGGGAGAGGGCAGCCCACTCTCCCCACATCCACATTTCAGCTTCATAAAGGGAGAAGAGAGAAAGAAGAGGAGAAAAAGAGGAAAAAGTGTTGGTTCGGTCGATTCGGGTCGCCAAAATCGTCGTGAAACAAGCCGAGTCGAAGTCTTGTCATTGTGCTCGTTTAGGTGAGTTCTAGGACCCCTCTTTTACTTGTTTTCAAACGATTTTGGGGCTGGAATACATCTGAAAACTCTTTTTTCGCGTTTTGGGTGAAAACCCGTATGTATGCGTGTGAGTATGTGTATGACGCGATTGTGACTTGATTTCTTGCTTGGTTGTGCTTGAATGATGTTATGGTATGCATCCCTAATGTTTAGGATGGTCAATTTAGGCTTAAAATGGGTTTAGATGAGTTTGGGGGCTGAAAACCCTCGGCTGCAGTCGGGTTGAACTGCACTCTGCACCAGTTAGGGTTAGGCGACCGACTGGAGGCCGAATGGAGGCCATACGGCCTATTAGGGTGCGATTGGGGTCCATTCACACGATTGGGGTTCATTCGCATGACTGGAGGGCCAGTCGCAAGGGGGTTATGCGACTGAGGGTCCATTCGCACGACTGGAGGGCCAGTCGCGTGGGTGTCATGCGACTGAAGGTCCATTCGCACGACCGAAGGTCCAGTCGCATAGGTGTTCATCCGCATTGTCCATTCGCACGACTGGATGTTCATTCGCATAGGTTTTCATCCGTATTAGTTCAATCACATGATGTTCAGTCGCATGGAGGCAATGCGACTGAGGGGTGTCCATACGCCCGAATGGGGCTGTTGAACCCGAGGAAGGTGTAGGTTGACTTCTGACTTTTGGGGGAAAGTGCAGATGTAAGTTTTGACATAAAGGTTCCCACAAGAGTTTTAAGACGACGATCGAGGTCTTAGATAGCATGTTGGGGCATGACGAGGGTGATGATGTTGCATGTTGTGTATGTATGATGTTGCCATGTATGATGTGATGTTGATGCATGTTTATGTTCCTTAATGTGATGTATAATATCTTTCCTGTGGCTTTACTTGTTATGATGAATGAACGAAGTATTATGTAACGTAAAGTGAAAGATAAAGGAAGAGGAACATGATGAACGAATGAACGTCTTGCACACATCGGATACGGGGTCCCTCTTGGTGATTGACCCCAAATGTAGGACCTCTACCGCTCACCCCTAGTACTGTGGCATACGTTTAGCTGTCATTCGTTGACTTCGGCCCAGTAGCTAAGACTGACGGTTACTCCTAGTATCGCGGCATACGTTTAGCTGTCATTCGTTGACTTCGGCCCGGTAGCTACGACTAACCGGGGTGTAGCACATGGTATTGGTTCGGGATGATGTCCGATGCGCAAGTAGGTAATGAAAGAAGGAATGAACGAATGAAGGAAGATAATAATGATATTATCTATGTGTACGTATGATGTGTGATCATGTAAAAGTACGAACGGTTTTATATGAAAGTAAAGTATGTTTTATTTATAAAACTAGAACTCACTCAGCAACGCTGACTTTGATGTGTTTCCAGTTGGCAGGTAATGATTGCTGAGGATGGCACGGGCGACTACTCAGCTCTTTTGGGATGGCATTCTTTTGATTAATGTTTTTGCATTGTAATGCGAACAAACGATTTTTGTAACGAATGTTGTATTAGTTTGCAAAAGAATTTACAAGGAAATGAAAGTTTGTTTTAGTTTTCCGTTGTGATTTATTAAATACTAATGTAATTATATGTTTTATGTGCGATGAGAACCCAGCTGTAAGCGTCCCGGGATCGGGGCCTTACAAGTTGGTATCAGAGCCAAAGTTTAAGTGAAATGGGTAAATTTTCAGAATAAACCTAATCTTAAACTGAGAATGGGACGGAAAGGGAATGGGATGCCAACTGAGTAGCTGCGTGCCATCAGGTATTTTCGTAAAGTTAACTAGTTTTATGTGCGCATGGTATGTGTTATGTGTTATATGTAGGTTTAAATACTGATGTAGTCAGGACAGGTAATACTTGGGGTATGAAGAGTAAAGTAAGTGGCTAATCACAACTGGCCACTGTAATTAGGGACTTACTATACTTGACATAAAGTGAGTTGTTTCCTTGAATGACCGTGTTGGTGTTTGAATCTTTCAGTTTGCGTGTGATGGCCGGAGGTAGATCTTCGAAAGATTCTAGGGGTGGAGGTCACGGTGCTGAACCGCGACCCAAGAGAGGGAGACCCAGAGTTGAGAGGGTGGTTCATGAAGAACCAGAGACCCCTCATCCGGAGGGTGGCGACGAAAGCGCCAATCTGAGAGCCTCAGTAAAAGAGGCTGTTGTAGAAGAAGTACATCAGGTCATGCAGACGATCTTACTGTCTGTGGTGACCGAAGTTATTAAGGCTGTACGAGAAGGGGAAAGAAAAGAAAGAAACAGATCCTCTGGGGAACGGGAACAACCAGAGCCGAAACGGTTCTATCTGATGATGATGAGGAGGAGGAAGAGCCTGTGCATGAAACGGCCCGAGGATGTAATTATGGGGCTTTTATGAGATGCAAAGCCCCTACTTTTGATGGAAACGGCACCGCTGCAGCTGCTCACCGGTGGGTGAGGGAAATGGAAGCTGTTCTCGATATCAGCGAGTGTCGAGAGGACCAAAAGGTGAAGTTTGCTACCCACTCTTTTGTGGATTCAGCTCTGTGCTGGTGGGATAACATTGTCCAAGCAGAGGGTAATCGGGCGATCGGGAGAATGAAATGGCCCGAGTTGAAGAAGATGGTGATTGAGGAGTTCTGTCCTCACAGGGAAATGGATAAGTTGGAAAGGGAGTTTTTACAGTTGGAGGCTGAAACCATGACACACCAGCAGTATACCACCAAGTTTAATGAAATGGCACGACTTGTGCCTCATCAGGTGACGCCTCTGTCTTGGAAAATTAAGAGGTACATTCAGGGATTACCGGTGGATGTTCGTCGGCATATGATCGCCGCCCGGCCAAGCACGTTTAGGTCGGCGGTTGATTTGGCAGAGAGGCTGTATGACGAGCGGGAGGTGGTGGTGACTGAAGCAAGTAAGAAGGGTGGTGGTGATCGGAACTGGAACGGGAAACGGTTTGGTCGGGGTGATGCCCCGATGGGTAATAAAAAGGCACGGGTGGATGAGCGCCGTGTGGTCACATCAAGTGCGGGGTCGAAAAGGTGTGGCAAGTGTGGAAGGGAGCACAGCGGGGAATGTAGGTTGGGTCAAACTTGTGCTTCAAGTGTGGGAAGACAGGGCATATGGCGAAGGATTGCATGTCGAGCAAATGTTTTAACTGTGGGGAAATTGGTCATATGAGCAGAGATTGTAAGAAGTCGAGGACTGAGGGTTCAGGGGTGAAGAAGACGGGAAGTGATGGACCGAGGGCGAGCGCCAGGGCGTTCACCATGACATAGGAGGAGGCTAGGACGGACCCTGACGTTGTGTCCGGTACGTTTCTAGTGAACCAGACTTTAGCTTCTGTGTTATTTGATTCGGTGCTAGTAAGAGTTTTATTTCTGCTGCTTTCTGTGCTAAGCTGCCTGTTAGTAGTAGACGTGTTGATGCGCCCTTTGATGTAGAAACTGCCATAGGTAAGTCTACCAGGATTTCTGAGATGATAGAGAATTGTGATGTGGAGCTTGAGGGTCACAAGTTTCCTGTTAGACCGTTTGTGATGACCTTGGGTGGTTTTGATTTGGTTCTTGAGATGGATTGGTTGGCGGACTTCGAGGCAAACATTGTGTGTCGCAAGAAGATGGTTCGGTTGACAGCGCCTGACGGAAGTTTGGTAACGGTTTATGGTGATCGGGTTACTACGATTCCGATGGTGATCTCAATGGCGGTGGCGGGAAAGTGTATGAGGCGTGGATGTAGCGCCTACTTGGCTTATGTAAAGGATGTGGATACACCAACACCACAACTAGCTGATGTACCAGTTGTGTGTGACTTTCCAGACGTGTTCCCAGAAGACTTATTAGGAGTGCCACCTGACAGGGAGATTGAATTTCAGATTGACCTGATACCGGGTGCCCAACCTGTTGCGAAGGCCCCATATCGGTTGGCTCCAACCGAGATGAAAGAGTTGATGGAGCAGTTGCGAGAGCTGCTTGATAAGGGGTTCATTAGACCGAGTATCTCTCCTTGGGGTGCTCCGGTCCTATTTGTAAAGAAGAAGGATGGTAGCATGAGGATGTGCATTGACTACCGCGAACTGAATAAGTTGACAGTGAAGAACCGCTACCCCTTACCGAGGATAGATGATTTGTTCGACCAGCTTCAGGGTGCCAGTTGGTTTTCAAGAATAGATCTTCGGTCTGGCTATCATCAGTTGAAGGTGAAGGAACAAGATATCCCTAAAACAGCTTTCCGCACGCGCTATGGTCATTATGAGTTTCTTGTCATGTCTTTTGGTTTGACCAATGCGCCAGCTGCTTTTATGGATCTGATGAACCGTGTGTGTCGGCCTATGTTGGATAAATCAGTGATTGTGTTTATTGATGATATCCTGATTTATTCAAAGAGGGAGATTGAACATGCCGGTCATATTCGAGAGGTTCTAGAGACGTTGAGAAGGGAGAAATTGTATGCTAAATTCTCCAAGTGCGCATTCTGGTTGTGCGAAGTTCAGTTTTTGGGTCATGTGGTGAATCCTGATGGGATTATGGTTGACCCGGCGAAGGTGGAGGCGGTTATGCAATGGAAGTCACCAAAGACGCCATTCGAGATCCGTAGTTTCTTGGGCTTGGTGGGCTACTATAGAAGATTCATCCAAGACTTCTCTAAGATTGCTTCTCCACTAACTAAGTTGACCCGAAAGGATGTGAAATTTGTATGGGGTCAAGCTCAAGAGAAGGCGTTCGAAGAGCTGAAGGCAAGACTGACTCAAGCTCCTGTTCTGTCATTACCCGATGGAAGCGAAGATTTGGTGGTTTATTCTGATGCTTCCTACTCAGGGTTGGGGTGTGTGTTAATGCAGAGAGGGAAGGTTATAGCCTATGCATCTCGACAGTTAAAGGTTCATGAGGTTAATTATCCTACTCATGACTTGGAGCTAGCAGCCGTGGTCTTTGCATTGAAGATCTGGAGACACTTTCTTTATGGGACGAAGTGCACCATATTCACCGATCATAAAAGCTTGAAGTATTTCTTCGAGCAAAAGGATCTGAACATGAGGCAAAGGAGATGGTTGGAACTTATAAAGGATTACGATTGCGAGATCCATTACCATCCGGGCAAGGCTAATGTGGTGGCGGATGCCCTTAGCCGAAAAGAGAGGCCCGAACCGATTCGAGTGAAAGCTTATCAATTAATCATGACCTCCGATGTGATGGAGCAAATCAAGGAGTTTCAAGATGAGGCATTGAAAGAAGATCATCTTAACTCGGAAAGAATGAGAGGTCTGGTTGGGGATTGGGTGAAAAAACACTCGGTGTTGGAACTCGATTCGGTCGTGTGTGGATTTCTCGTTTTGGGGATCTACGGGTGAAGATAATGGATGAAGCCCACAAGACTCGATGCTCCATTCATCCTGGTGCCACGAAAATGTACCATGACATGAAGAAAGATTATTGGTGGCCGGGTATGAAGCGCGACGTGGTGGAGTATGTGAGTAAGTGCCTTACTTGCTTACAGGTGAAGGCAGAGCATCAAAAGCCGTATGGGAAGATACAACCTTTGGATATAGCAGAATGGAAATGGGAGCAAATCACCATGGACTTCATTACGAAGCTGCCACGTACCCCGAAAGGGTATGATGCCATATGGGTGATAGTTGATCGTCTGACGAAGAGCGCTCATTTTCTACCGATCCGCCAGACGTATTCATCGGAGAGGTTGGCTGATCTGTTCATCAAAGAAATTGTAGTTCGTCATGGTGTACCGGTGTCTATTGTGTCTGATCGTGACACTCGGTTTACATCTAAATTTTGGAAGAAATTCCACGACGCTATGGGGACGAGGTTACATATTAGCACGGCTTATCATCCCCAGACTGATGGTCAGTCAGAAAGGACCATTCAGACACTGGAAGACATGCTCCGGGCATGTGTGATTGATTTTGGTGGAAGTTGGGATGACCACCTGCCGTTAGCTGAATTCTCATACAACAACAGCTATCATGCCAGTATTGGTATGCCACCATATGAGATGCTATACGGTAGGAGATGCAGAACACCCGTTTGTTGGGGTGATATTGGTCAGAAGGAATTGGGGAGCGTCGAGGTAATCGAGGCTACGACAGAGAAGCTTGAAAAGATTAAAGCCTTCATGAAGGCAGCCAAAGATAGACAGAAGTCGTATGCCGATAAGCGACGTAGGCCAATTGAGTTCCAGGTGGGTGACCGGGTTATGCTGAAGGTCTCACCTTGGAAGGGTATTATCAGATTCAGAAAGCGGGGCAAGTTGAGCCCAAGATATATAGGCCCTTTCCGAATCATTGCTCGAGTAGGGGAGGTGGCCTATAGATTGGAGTTGCCAGATGAGTTAAGTGGGATTCACCCGACATTCCATGTATCTCATCTGAGAAAGTGTATAGCTAATGAAGACATGATTGTTCCACTGGAGGACATTGAAATAGATGAAAGGCTCAGTTATGTGGAACAACGGTGGCAATCATCGATCGTAAAGAAAAGAGGCTAAGGAATAAAGTGGTTCCTCTTGTGCGTGTGCAGTGGAAGCACAGGAAGGGATCCAAGTCAACGTGGGAGACTGAAGAAGAAATGAGACAACATTATCCGCATTTGTTCGACGAATAACAGGTTTCAGGGACGAAACCTATTTAAGGGGGGTGGACTTGTAACACCCGGATAATTATTATTTTGAAGCCGGTGAAGAAAGAAAAAAAATAAAGTCCAAAAGTCTAGGGACCAAACCCGCCAACGAAGCAAAGTTGGGAAATGTGGTGATATATGTAGGGAGAGGGCAGCCCACTCTCCCCACATCCACATTTCAGCTTCATAAAGGGAGAAGAGAGAAAGAAGAGGAGAAAAAGAGGAAAAAGTGTTGGTTCGGGTCGATTCGGGTCGCCAAAATCGTCGTGAAGCAAGCCGAGTCGAAGCTCTTGTCATTGTGCTCGTTTAGGTGAGTTCTAGGACCCCTCTTTTACTTGTTTTCAAACGATTTTGGGGCTGGAATACATCTGAAAACTCTTTTTTCGCGTTTTGGGTGAAAACCCGTATGTATGCGTGTGAGTATGTGTATGACGCGATTGTGACTTGATTTCTTGCTTGGTTGTGCTTGAATGATGTTATGGTATGCATCCCTAAGGTTTAGGATGGTCGATTTAGGCTTAAAATGGGTTTAGATGAGTTTGGGGGGCCGAAAACCCTCGGCTGCAGTCGGGTTGAACTGCACTCTGCACCAGTTAGGGTTAGGCGACCGACTGGAGGCCGAATGGAGGCCATACGGCCTATTAGGGTGCGATTGGGGTCCATTCGCACGATTGGGGTTCATTCGCACAACTGGAGGGCCAGTCGCATGGGGGTTATGCGACTGAGGGTCCATTCGCACGACTGGAGGGCCAGTCGCGTGGGTGTCATGCGACTGAAGGTCCATTCGCAGGACCGAAGGTCCAGTCGCATAGGTGTTCATCCGCATTGTCCATTCGCACGACTGGATGTTCATTCGCATAGGTGTTCATCCGTATTAGTTCAATCGCATGATGTTCAGTCGCATGGAGGCAATGCGACTGAGGGGTGTCCATACGCCCGAATGGGGCTGTTGAACCCGAGGAAGGTGTAGGTTGACTTTTGACTTTTGGGGGAAAGTGCAGATGTAAGTTTTGACGTAAAGGTTCCCACAAGAGTTTTAAGACGACGATCGAGGTCTTAGATAGCATGTTGGGGCATGACGAGGGTGATGATGTTGCATGTTGTGTATGTATGATGTTGCCATGTATGATGTGATGTTGATGCATGTTTATGTTCCTTAATGTGATGTATAATATCTTTCCTGTGGCTTTACTTGTTATGATGAATGAACGAAGTATTATGTAACGTAAAGTGAAAGATAAAGGAAGAGGAACATGATGAACGAATGAACGTCTTGCACACATCGGATACGGGGTCCCTCTTGGTGATTGACCCCAAATGTAGGACCTCTACCGCTCACCCCTAGTACTGTGGCATACGTTTAGCTGTCAATCGTTGACTTCGGCCCAGTAGCTAATACTGACGGTTACTCCTAGTACCGCGGCATACGTTTAGCTGTCATTCGTTGACTTCGGCCCGGTAGCTACGACTAACCGGGGTGTAGCACATGGTATTGGTTCGGGATGATGTCCGATGCGCAAGTAAGGTAATGAAAGAAGGAATGAACGAATGAAGGAAGATAATAATGATATTATCTATGTGTACGTATGATGTGTGATCATGTAAAAGTACGAACGGTTTTATATGAAAGTAAAGTATGTTTTATTTATAAAACTAGAACTCACTCAGCAACGCTGACTTTGATGTGTTTCCAGTTGGCAGGTAATGATTGCTGAGGATGACACGGGCGACTACTCAGCTCTTTTGGGATGGCATTCTTTTGATTAATGTTTTTGCATTGTAATGCGAACAAACGGTTTTTGTAACGAATGTTGTATTAGTTTGCAAAAGCATTTACAAGGAAATGAAAGTTTGTTTTAGTTTTCCGCTGCGATTTATTAAATACTAATGTAATTATATGTTTTATGTGCGATGAGAACCCAGCTGTAAGCGTCCCGGGATCGGGGCCTTACATGAAATCATTGCATTTTGTGATTAAGGTGTTGTAGTATAGGCACACCTTAAAAGGTTTGTCAAAATATTTAAAAGTTGCAGAGTTGTCACCGATTGTGGGTTTCTTGATAATCAAAGTAGCCACATCGAAAGGAATCTCTCAAATCTACAAAACCTTTTGTGCAAAACCACTTGTTTGTACTTTGTTACCCTGCACAAAGATGACAAACGTATGTTACTATAATTGTGTTTTATAGTAATGATTAAAAAATAATAAAATAAATGTTTACAAATGCCTCCTCATCTACTAAAATCATATCATTTCATTGGAGAAGGTTTATGATGGATTCTTAAATATTGGTTGCCTCCACAGTCTAACAATCCGAACCTTCAATGTGTAGTCATCCCTTGATACATCCAGGTCGGGAAATGAAGAGTAGTTAGCTACTCCTATTTGTCTGAAAAATATGAGACATAATGTAGTAACAAACGTTAATTAGTTTGGCTACAATGACAAAAGGAATATATAAATAATGTATGTATAAAAGTATCTAATAGTACATACCTTGAATGTCATAATAGGAGTGGAAGTGTTTAAGGAGTATTCAATAATGTTGTTTGAGACTTATTGGGTGTATATAGACTTATTGTATTTGGTATTTATAAATATTTCTGGTATAGCCGTCTATTGATTATTGTTGACTACTTTAATGATTTTAGTTTTAGTTTCAATATATTTTTAATTTGGTGTTAGTATATATTTATGGTAAAGTTAACCACCAATTGAAATTTAATTTAAAGATTTGCAATAAGTTCCCAAAATAGTTTAGGAGGGATAATTTTTTGAATCCATGCTGTCAAATTTAAATATTTAAATATATATTATATATATGGTATTGTAAGGATAATATGAAATGGAAAATATTATTATTTTTTATGAAACAATTTAAATTTAAAACCGTGATTTTTTAAATTATTGTAACACCTTCCATAATAATATTTAAAACGTTGAAAGTTATCAATATATATGGAAATTTTATAATATAATAATATAAAAATATATATGAATAACAAAAAATTCAAATATAAGTGATTTGTTATGATTAATAAATTCAAATTATTATAAGATATTTCAAATGAACGATGAGAGGAGATTTCTATAAACGTAATTAATCAATGATCGAAAGTAGCTATAATTGATCTCCTATAATTGATGCGGATTGAATATCATTTTCAATCTTAAGGTAGTAATGAAACATATACGTAGATTAATATATGCACATATAGATACAAGATATAGATATATAGTTATTCTTTTATTTTCATATAATAAAAGATATATTAACCATGTACTTATTAGTAATTTATGGTGTAGTTAACTACTGATTGAAATTTGATTTAAAGATTTGCAATAAGTTCGAATGGAAAATTTTGAATCCGTGCTGTCAAATTTAAATAGTTATATATATATACATATGTGTGTGTGTGTATATATATATATATATATATATATATATATATATATATATATATAATATATATATATATATATATATATTATATATATATACACACACACACATATATATATATATATACATATATATATATATATATATGTATATATATATATATATACATATATATATATATATATATGTATATATATATATATATATATGCAGGATCGTTGAAGGGTTATAGTTACAACACAACAACACAAAGAGGAGATTAACTAAACTTTAATCAAACAGTAAACTGGATTAACCAAGATAAGATACTAAGAACATAAGTAATGCAAGAGACAGAACACAAAGAACACAAGTATTTGGTTTTCAAGAATGCAGTATATTGCCTTCTCTATATTCTATTACAAGTGTTACAAAAGCATATTCGAAAGATACAAGAACATGAGATACTTATACTACATCCTACAGCCGGTTATACTTTGAAAGCCAGCTGGATATAATTGACTAGACACAAACAAAATCAGTTGTAGAGTTAAAAGGCAGATTGCTTTTTGACTTGTGATTATGACATGTCATAGCTCACATCCTTATCTATTACAAAAAGGATAAAATACATAAAGTAGAAAGTTACAGACTGATGACCTCAATGTACAATTACCAAAAGCATGGACCTTTTCACCAACTCATGTAAGTTGGTGACTTGCAGAGGTGCAGCGAAAAGGTGTCCAGCTTTATGGAACAGTACATCAGATAAAGCATGTTACTAAAAGTCTTTGGAAGAAATCTGTCTTCATGAGTTGAAGCTTCGGAAGACTTTGTCTTTGAGGCTTCAGAAGACTTCATGTTTGGCTTCGGAAGATATTGGTCTTGGCTTTGAAAGATTTCACACTTAGAGTATTTTATATTTTATGTGTGAAACTTCCTAAGCTTCTTCTTTAATGCACTTATGCAGCATGTAGGAAAGACTTAAGATGTTTAGGTTGCATCAGTCTCTTCATTAATATCTACACACTCCCCCTAGGCTGATGCTACCAAAACACTTTGAAAACTTTTGATATTAACAGTTCTCATTAGGATGATCACCATTCCTTTCTTCATAAGATGATCAGGATCCTTTCGGCTGTCAAAGTGTCTTCTCATGTCAAAGAGGTCATGCAGATGCAACTGAAACATATCTTTCCATGTATAAATGTCTTCAATGCCTTGATCTCTAATAACATGCCATCTTTCTGGATTTGTGGTGTATGTCCAAGACAAGATGGGTCTTCCTATTGCTAGAGGAGCTATTTGAATTGGAGTTGGTGTAGCTTCCTCTGGCTGCACATCCTCAGGTTGTTCGGATTCATCCTGAGGTTTAGAAGAGGATGCAGGCTTCTTCTTCTTCTTAGGCTTTGGTCTAGAAGCCATCCTTTTCTTTCTCTTTCCAAAATTTAACTGAGAAGACTGGCCTGCAACACCAGATTGATCTTCACTGTCTTTCTCAGTTGGGACTTCCTCTCTCTCAGACTCAGAAGGAGAGGGAGGTTGACCCTGCTGTGGATCAGAAGATGAAGCTTGCTGAGTTTGAGTAGGAGGTCCGGGTTGTGTTGTCTCTGGTTTTTCAACCTTAACCTCCACTTCAGGTGGAGCCGGACTTGGAGTGGAGCGTAAGTCAATGAGCTCTCCACTCTTAATCTTCTGCTTGACTACCCTGATATACTCATCCATAGTGGATAGAGACATGGGTCCAAGTCTCCTTCCGGAGAATCCATACAGCTTCAAGAAGCTCATCATCCTTTGCCTATCAGCAGACTTCTTCATGCTCTTTTGGATGATAGCTCTTGATTTTGCAGCTTCTTCCCTTAGCTTCTTCTTAGTTGTCTTTCTGTCCTTGACTAACTCAAGCTCAAGTTGTTTTAAGTACGCAAACTCAACATAGTCGTAGGACAAGGGAATGAGTGCATCTGCCTGATAGAAGCCTGTGGCACTCAGGTAGTTAATCAACTTGATTTTGTCTTCTTCTTATCTACCTGAGGTTCTTGTTGAACCACATCCTCTTGTTCAGGACTTTCTTGAACTGGGGAGAGGGTAGGCATACCTTTGTACAATCTTTTTCTTTTTCTCTCTTCTTTGACTTGTACTAGGAGTTTTGCATCTTCTGCCTCCTTCTTCTCTCTTGACCTTTCCAGGTGAACCAATTCATTCAACTCATCCAAGGGAAGAGAAATGACACTATCTATGTCATAGTTCCTAGTCTGTAGATAGTTAATCCGACTACCCTTAACTCATCATTCTGAGTATCTGGTCTCGGGGCGGCCCTGATTGCAGACTCCATGAGTCTTGAAGACTCGGCAGAGGACCTTTCTCCCCTTATTTCCTCTCTCTCTCCTCCTCCTCAATCTCCTCATATGTCATCTTTCTTTTCCCTTTATCACTCACAGACCTTTGTGACTCAGGGTGGAGAGAGCTTTGGCCTTCATTGCTTGTTGCAGCATCTGAGCTCAGGCCAGAGAGAGGTTGAGAAGCACCTTCACCAGCAGGTGTCTCAGAAAGAATGTGGATCTCTACAGCAGTTGGAGATAATGAGACAGGGCTCTCAGGTTCTGTCACTGGGCTTTCAGTCAATGTTTCCCTATGAAGCTAATCGTAGGGTCTGCCTCAACATCCAGTTGACCGATAACATTGCCTCATGGCCTAACGCTCCTTCTTAAGCTGAACTCTGCAGTGATCCTGTCTTGGGTTCTTTTAGCCAGTCTGTCAGCTTGTCTTGATTGGCTTGGGTTGACAAGTGGCATGTTGACAAGATCCAGACCTTCATAGTTGTCCAAGGTCTGAAAATTGAAGACTTCTTGTTGTCCTTGAACTCTTATGATGATTAGGGCCTTTTTGTTGTTGTCATACCTCCACCCAATGATGTGATTGGAAGATGGTAAAGGTGACATAGCCTTGGTATCCCATCCTCAAATAGACTCTGTATGAAGGAGTCCGTGTAGTCCACATCAATGTGAACTAGAGGAGGTTGCTGAGAATGCACAGTTGCAAGTGAGGATGGTGAGTCCTCAATGTCCATTCTCTCTGAAGAACTCCCAGGTTCTGTGATTGTAATGACTTTCTCCCCCTTTTTGGTAGCATAACCCACTTGCATAGGTGAGCTGGAAGATAGGTCAATCACATCCACAGGTTCTTGTGTTCCTGGTTGAGCTCTCCTTAAGGGTCTCCCAGCTAGTTTTTCCTTGAGGTTCTTGGCTGCTGGTTTTCCTTTGCTCACTGGCGGTCTTAAGTTGAGATGTCAGTGGGCTGACTTGCCAAGGTTGAGGTCTTAATGATGTAATCACTTTCAGAAGTAAGAGCCTCTTCCATATGGACATCCTGAACAGGTTCAGGAGTGTCCACCTCAGTTGTAGGTGACTGATGTGGGATAGATGTAGGAGACTCAGGAGTACTCATCTCTCTTGATTAGGGGGAAAGAAGAGAGATTCATTATACTCACTGAAACCTATATCTTCATCAGTATAGAATCAAGGTTGGGAATCGGTTGGTTGAGATCTATAGGCTGGGGATGGTAACTGTCCCCTAAAGGTTGATCACTTGAGTGTTGAGACTCAGAATGATGGCTTAAGGTAGTTGGGCTAGTGAGCTCATCAGGCTGAGCATGAGGAACCTCAGCACTGATTCTTGAAGAGATGGGAGTGGTCTGCTCCTTAGGAGAAGTGGGAGCGCCAATGTCCACTTCTTCCTGTATGGTTGAGTATATGGGGGCCTCCACAGACTGAATAGCCAGAGTAGGGGTTCGTTTGGATTTTCTTTGGTAGGTGATGGAGATTTGAGGTTGTGTTGGTGGTTGGGAAGTAGCAGGTGTGGGTTCAACACTAGCTTGTGCTGCTAGGTTGTCACCTTGAGCAATGAGCTCTAACATTTTTGGGACTAGGGCTGTTTCTACCCCAGAGAATCCAACAGTGGGCTTTCTTAGTATTTTAAAGATGTCGAGCTTCATCTGTCCCAATTTAAGAATGTTACCTATTTCCTTCAACTGTGAGCCCAGTTCACAGTTAAGAATGTACTGGACATATCGAGGAAACATGTAATATTCTAAGGAGTCTAAATTTTCAAGTAAATTAGTATAGACAAATGAGAATACCTGAATTTGACCCCCTGAACCATTCCATGGATTATGAAGGAGAGATCCTCAGGAATCTGGTCCCATCCACTATGCTTGTTTGATAAGCTGTGGATGACCACATGGAGCAGGAATCTCCATTGGGATGAGACCTTCCCTTTCCTAAAGGTCTTTACCGAGAAATCTCCCTCATATCCCATCTACTCAAAGGAATGATTGATAGCTTCCTTTGGGAAAAACACCTCACCTTCTTCATCATCCAGCTGAAGATGTCTGTTGATGATGGCGGAGTGATGAAGATTGTTCTTCCCTGCATTGTGGCAGACAGTGCCTTCTGTCCATAATGACCTCTTGGCAGGTCTTCCAGAATTCAAGTAACTGATCCTCATAGAGTGGAGGATCAATGGTTAGGGAGGTGAAGTAGTTTGACAGAGTTAGGAAACGGCAAACCTCTGAGAAATGATGATCTTTCTCAGAGCTTAACAGAGCAACCTGATTGTGTTGTCTGTGTAGCTGCATGTTAAAGTTGGGATCATTTCTCTGAGCAAGGTTGGCCATTTTGAAGTAGCTTAAGGACGAAGAAAGAAGAAACAATGAAATTTCAGAGAGAATTTTGGGGTTTTAGGTTTGGAGGAAGAATAGATGATAGAAAGAGGGGGGAAACCGTTGGGTTTATATGTGAGAAGGATTTCAGATAAAGTTTAATGAAAGAGGATAAACTTTGAAATCCAGATGTTGGTCCCACCTATGTAAAAGTAGCTTACTTTTGCTCAAAAAGTAGTTTTCTTGGAAGTCAAAAAGCTTCCGAAGGTTAATTATCTTCGGAAGTTTTAATTAAACAGCTTTCGAAGCTAAAATGGCTTCGGAAGAATTTCTTGAGAGTTTGGAGAATTTTGCTTTGGAAGAAAATTAAAACTTGAATGCTTTGTATATAAACATCAAAGCTTCTAAGAGTTAATTTTGCTTCGGAAGTAAATGGTCCTTGAAAATAAGTAAATGTTTGAGACAAGTAATTAAGCTCCGGAAGATAAATTTGAAAGCTCTTCCAAAGGTAAATTTTTTAGACAGTTATTTATTTTGAAGGCATGATTTACTTCCGAAGTTAAAAACATAACTGTTGAATATCAAAAATTTTCAAAAGTCTAAGGAAAGTCTTCAAAAATAAATTTTCATCCAAAGAAAACACGAGCTTATGAAAGTGATGAACTAGACAACTTAGGACACACATAATTTTTAAGAAATAATAAGAATTAGTTTTAAGAAAAGCTTACTCAAAGTTGATCATCCCAATAGCTGATATTAGATATTTAAATGTTTGTTCATCAAAGGCCTTTGTAAACAGATCAGCATATTGTTCATTTGTGTGAACTTTGACTAGTTTAATTAATCCCTTTTCAGAGTTATCTCTTATTAAATGATACCTGATATTGATGTGCTTTGTCCTTGAGTGCTGCACAGGGTTCTCTGTGATTGAGATAGCACTGTTGTTGTCTATGTGAATGGGAGTCTCCTTGAAGTTTAACCCATAGTCCAGCATCTGATTTTGAATCCAAAGTACTTGAGCACAACAGCTTGCAGCAGCAATGTATTCAGCTTCAGCAATTGATGCAGAGACACGGGATTGTTTCTTACATTGCCATGAGACAACCCTTCCACCAAGAAATTGACATCCCCCAGATGTAGACTTTGCAGTCATGTTGCAACCACCATTATCACTATCTATATAGGCATACAGATTGAAGTCAAAATTCTTGGGATACCATAGGCCAAGTGTTGATGCACCTTTGAGGTATCTTAGAATCCTCTTGACAGTGATAAGGTGAGACATCTTAGGGTTGGCTTGATATCTTGCAAAAATGCATGTAGCAAACATGATATCAGGCCTGCTAGCAGTAAGATACATAAGAGACCCAATCATAGCCCTGTATAAGTGCTCATCTACACACTCCCCCTCAAGATCAGGACCAAAAGAGTGATTTCTGGCTATGGGTGTCTTAGCAATCTTACAGTCAGTCATATTGAACTCTTGAGTATGTCTGAACATACTTTGACTGACTTATGAAGATGCCATCTTCAACTTGATTCACTTGAATTCCCAGAAAGAAATTGAGTTCCCCCATGGCACTCATTTCAAATCTGTCTTTCATCAGTTTCTCAAAGTCTTTGTAGAGCTTTGGATTAGTTGAACCAAAGAAGATGTCATCCACATATACTTGAACTAGCAATATGTCTTTTCCTTGTTTTTTGATGAAGAGAGTTCCATCTATAGTGCCTCTCCTGTATCCCTGTTACAAAGATACTCAGATAGTGTCTTATACCATTTCCTGGGTGCCTGATGCAGCCCATAGAGAGCTTTGTCAAGCTTGCCGACATAATCAGGATGATCAGGATCTACAAAACCAGGTGGCTGTTTGACATAAACCTCTTCATCTATCACTCCAAACAAAAAGGCACACTTCACATCAAGTTGAAAGACATTGAAGTTCTTGGATGCAGTAAATGCTAGGAATATCCTAACAGCTTCTAATCTTGCCACTGGAGCAAAGACATCAGTGTAGTCAATCCCTGTAACACCCGATTATATTTCTAAAAGACAAGAGAATTAAGAATAAAAGAAGAAAAGCTATAAGGTCCAAGTGGAGGGATCAAAAGTGTCCAAAAGGAAAAAACTTTGACAAGTTGGTGTAAAGGTGGGCATGGCCGCCCACCCTCACCTCACTTCTCCATTTGTCTCGGTTTTAGAGAGAGAGAGAGATCAGAGAAAAACACTCGGTTGAAGATAGGAAGAAGAAGAGAAGTCGAATTCAAGGTTTTTATGCTTTTATGTCGGGTTTTATCCCAGTTATGTGCTTGTATGCTTATGGGTTGTGTTTGTGCTCGGGTGTGTGTGTTTTTGGGGTTGTTTATAGGTGTTTTGAACTCTTTGCAAGCGGGTTAAAAGGAAGAACACCCAAGTTGCACGAGGTGAGTTCTAGACCCCAGTTTTTACATGTTTTACACTACCTTTGGGGCTGAAAACGCATTAAAATGATTTTACAAAGTTTATGTGGGGATACTCGTATGTATTGCGTATGTTGGATGTTGGTTCTTGGATGTATATAGGTTATTCATGTTTAGAATAGCCACATTATGCTTAGAACCAATGGGTTTGATGATTAGGGTTGAAAATATCCTAGAATCATGTTTACAGAATGCTCCTACGCCTAGATAAGTGTTCATACGTCTGAAACTGCCTTAGAAAGAATCAAGTGTAAGTCATGCGCCTGAACAGTCGCTCATGCGCCTAAAATTTACCTTAGAAATGTTTTAAGTTCTGCTCATGCACCTGAACAGTGGCCCATGCGCCTAGAAATGTTAGTCGGATGACTAAGGGTAGGACCATGCGCCCCATAGTGCCCATGCGCCCAAGTGGCCCATGCGCCTAAGTGTTCATGCATCCGCATAGTACCCATGCGCCTAGATTGGACTGGAATTTACTAAGTGTTCAGACATCCAGAAGTCGCCATGCGCCTGAAGGTGGCCCATGCGCCTAAGTGTTCCCCATGCGCCTAAATAGTGTCCATGCGCCTGCATAGTGCCCATGCGCCTAGGACTTAGAATATTTTTCTGATTTTGGGGAAAATGTGTAAAGTAGGCTTTGACTTGGGAAATTCCGGGGGACTAAAAGTTGACTTTTGGGGTCATAGATAGTATGATGGGCATGTTATGATGATGATGATGGTGATGATGATGATGTTTCATGATTATGCATGATGAATGTTATGTATGTATGATGCCCTGTGATGATGTATGTATGGTATGTTATGTTATGTGCCTATGATGGTGAATGTTTATATTTCCATGGCTTTACGTGTTATGTTGATGAATGAACCGAAAGTATTATGTAACGTAAAGTGAAAGATAATGAAAGAGGAACATGATGAATGAATGCATGCATTAACGAATGAATGAACGTAAAATGTCTTGCAAGCAAACGTATGGAGGTTCACACACAATGAAGGGTGTTAGCTCAACTGTGTGCGGGTTAGTTACCCCAGAAGGATGCACACTGGGGTCCGATCCTTGTGATTAACCACACATATGGGATCCTTGCGCTTGCCCCAGGTACTGGAGTCAGCTTCGTGCACAATGTTCGGGGTCTATGAAAGACCTCAGGCTAGTAACCAGCTTCGTGCACAATGTTCGGAGTATAGCCTATGGCATTGATCTAGAATAAAACGAAAAGATGAACGGTGAATGTACTTGCCTCAGGTACTGTGTCAACTTCGTGCACAATGTTCGGGGTCTATGATAGACCTCAAGCCCAGTAACCAGCTTCGTGCATAATGTTCGAGGTATTGTACATGTCAAAAGATGTAATGAATGAATGAAGGTTAGCGAATGTAATGAAAGATAATAACGATGTTATCTGTATGTACGTATGATGTATGATCACGAACGAACGAAACGTATAGTATGGACTCTGTAAAGGAATAAATAATGATTTTATGTATGTTTTATTATAAAACTAGAACTCACTCAACGACGCTGACTTTTATACGTTCTTAGTTGGCAGGTAAACGTTGCTGAGGATGGTACGAGGCGGCTACTCAGCTCTTTTGGATGGCATCCATTTAATTAAGGCTTTTGTGATGTAATACAACAATGTAATTTTGTAATCGACAAACGATGAATTATTTTGCAAAAGTTTATACAATGAAATGAAATGCCATTTATTTTATGTTTTCCGCTGCAATGTTTTGATGAATAAATGTAAAGTATATGTTTTACGTGCGATGAATCACCAGCTGTAAGCGTCCCGGGAACGGGGCCTTACAATCCCTTCTTCTTGTGTGTATCCTTGAACAACCAGTCTAGCTTTGTTCTTGATGATAATGCCTCTATCATCCTTCTTGTTCCTAAACACCCATTTGGTTCCAATTGTAGTCTTCCCAGAAGGAAGAGGACAAAGGTTCTAAACTTTCTGCCTTTCTGAATTGAAGCAGTTCTTGTTGCATAGCTTCAACCCAACTTCCATCCTTTAGAGCTTCATCAACTTTCTTTGGCTCTATCTGGGATAGAAAACAAGAGTGAAGACAAACATTTGCTTCATGGGTTTGTCCTCTTGTCTTTACCCCTGAGACACATCTCCAATGATGTTTGTGGTAGGGTGAGACTTGTGGATCCTAAGCTGAGGGATCACAGCAAGTTGTTGAGAAAGATCTAAATTAGAGAAATTTAGATCTGGCGTGGATGTTTCTCCCACCACATCAGCACACTTTTTAAGCGAAACTTGATCCAAGCAGTGTGTGACATCATTGATGTTCTCATCAATGGTGTGGTTAGTGGCATCAAGAAATTCTTGGTCACTGTCACCACCACCATTGTTATCTTCCATAGTTGAGGTGTTCTTATCTGGTTGTAGAGCCTCTGAGCTGGAATTTGAAGGCATACCAGATGTATCAGCTGAGTTTGTCATTGTTGTGCTGACAGAAACCTCATTGCAGAAGTGGTTCCAACTTGAGCTGAAGATGTATGACTTGAGGATCTTCCTAGCTCAAATCTTGGATCAGGAACATCTATACTTAAATTTTCTCCAGATCCTGAAACATTCTTATAAGATTTGTTAAAACAGTTGGTAACCAAATCAAGATCAAATAACCAATCCGGACCAGAACTAGCAACACAGGGTGTGTGTCATTGAAATTCATATTGGCTGAATCCTCAACAATTCTAGTTCTGAGATTGTACACTCTATAAGCCTTAGCTTGGGAAGAGTATCCAATAAAGTGTCCATCATCTGATTTCTCAGCAAACTTGGCAATTTGATCTTTGGTATTCAAGATGGTGCAAGGACATCCAAATGATTTGAGAAAACCAATGAAAGGTTTCCTCTTGCCATGAGTCTTGACTACTAAAACTCTGTTCTACACATAGCATGCAGTGTTGACTGCCTCTGCCCAGAAGGTGATGGGTAGTTAGAGTTAGACAGCATGGTTCTTGCAGCTTCAATTAGTGTCCTGTTTCTCCTCTCAGCAACACCATTTTGCTGAGGAGTCCTGGGAGCACTGAATTGTCTTGTAATACCCTTTTCATCACAAAATGTATCAAGGATTTGGTTCTTAAATTCGGTTCCTTGATCACATCTTATGATCTTGACCTTGTGATCAGACTAATTCTCAATCTTTAAGATGAAATTCTTCAGAATCTCAGGAGTCTCATCCTTAGTTCTATGGAAGAAAACCCAAGTGAATCTTGTAAAGTCATGTGTGATCACTAGACAGTATAAGGTCCTTCCTAAACTCATTACACTGGTGGGGCCAAAGAGATCCATATGTAACAAGTGTAGGGGTGTAGTGATGGAGTTCTTTTCCTTAGGCTTGTGAGATACCTTATGTTGCTTCCTTTCACGCATGCAACACAATGGTCATCACTTTTAAACTCTTTCTTTGGCATTCTAGTTACCAAATCATGCTTAATTAATTTTCATATTCTTAATGTTTACATGGCACATTCTTTTATGCCATAGGAAAGACTCACCACTATTGGCTTTAGACAGAAAGCATGAAACTTCTCCAGAGGGAGAGATTTCTTGCAAATCCATCTTGTACATGTTTCCTTTCCTGAGGGCTCTAAGTAGGATATGCTCATGAGGAATGACCACACCAGGCTTAAGAACAATGCACTCATGCTCATTAAAGAGCATGTTATGACTCTGATCACAAAATTGAGATACACTCAGAAGATTGTATCCATGCTCCTTAACAAGTTTACCTTTTCTATGCTAAGCTTACCATTTGTGACCTTGCCCCTTCCAGAAATGTCACCACGTTCATCTCCTCCAAAAGCAATTGGTCCTCCATCAATCCTTTCAAAGTTCTGGAGTAGTGACCTATTGCCTGTCATGTGCCTGGAACAACCACTGTCTATGATCTAGACATTTCTGTCTGTCTTCAGCTGTCCCTACACAAAGAGAATGATTAGTTACATTTGGAAACCCAAGCCTTGCTTGTCTTGGGCTCATTTGAAGAAGGTAATTCAATAGTAATAGATCCTATGGTTGTACTAAGAGGATCTTGAGCTGTTGTTGATGGAGAAATCTCAATCACTTGGTCTTTCTTAGACATCCACACCACCTTTGGAGTCTTGGACTTGACCTGCAAAACTTTGGAAGCTTTTAGAACTTCGGAAGTTTTGATGACTGAACCTTCGGAAAATTCTACAGACACTGCAACAGACTTCAGTGCTTCGAAGAACGACCAAATTTTCTTCCGAAGGGAATTTTCCACTTCCTTCTTGTTAGATTTTGAGCTTTTGAAGGAAACAGGTTTTCCTTCCGAAACTTGAATCTTCTTCAAACTCTTTGAAGTCTTTGTTTTGGTCATATGGACAGTACCTTTAGGATTGAAGGGACAATCCTTGGCAATGTGAGTGGTACTTTCACACATGACACAATTCATCTTCTTCTTCACAAGAGCCTTTTCTTTGGAATAGGACTGTCTTTGGTCACATCCCTTCTCCACCTTCATCTTTGCAGATGATGAGACAATCCTCTTGGGCTGAGGACTGTGCTTGGAGTTTGATGGTCCAGGCTGTGCAGCAATGGTACGCAGCAGATCAGTCTTCTTCTTGTTGCTACGATGAATTGAACAAGAACCAGAACTCTTAGCAGAAGAGTTTTGGTTGATGTCTTCAGTCCCTACCACTTTAAACCCCGCAGAGATAAAAAGTTGTTTCTGCTTAGAGTCAAAAGTAGTCTTGATCTCTTGAGCCTTCCTTGCCTTTCTTTTGCTCTTTCTGATCAAGTTCTTTCTCATGGACTTGGTCATCACAGTCTTCACTTTCTCCTTAGAAGGATAGTGGCCCTTCTTGGAATCCTCCTCTTCACTCTTCCCAGAGGGATTCTTCACTATCTCTTCTTCATCATCTTCACTCATAGGATCTATGAGAAGAAGCTCATCTTCACAAGTTCCACACCTAGGAGATCTTACTGACAAGATTGTGTGTGGAGGAGCTATCTCATTGGATCCTAGTCCCTGCCTGTTTTGATAGCACACTTTGTTGTGCAGGGATGAGGATATCATGTTCTTGAAGGTCTCTTCTTCAAGAACACTCTTTTCTGCCCTGGATTTGCTGATCACAAGCTCAGCCTGGCACTCAGTTAACTTGGTTATGAGATCTTTGATTTGAGTCCTAAAATCTGTGTGTTCATGTTTTAGAATCGAAATGGTTTTCTCTAAGTCCTCTATCTTCAGTATATAATCATTTTGAGACTTTCTAAAATCAGATTTTAAAATATTTAAGGACTCAAGGTCAGATCTCAGTTCCAAGTTATAGGACCTATACCTGTTAACTTTAGCAATGCATTCAGGAGTACAGAGATGTTCTAATATCTTGGCTTCATCATGATCAGCAATTAGTGTTTGGTTTGGAGAAGCATCTTCCACCTGAAAGCTCCAGTCAAAGCCTCCTTCTTCAACCGCAACAGCAGCTTGCTGCTTTGACTTCTCATTCTAGAGAGCTTTGTCAGTGTAGTTTGGTCTAGATTGTGTTTGGCCACCATTTGTTCTAGGTGCCTTACACTCTCTGGGAAAGTGGCCCATCAAGTTACAGTTGTAACACTTGACTTTGCCTTTGTCCAGTCCAAACTTTCCACTGGTTGCATTGCTTGGAAACTTCCTTCCAGTTCTCTTGTAGAACATCTTGGTTCTATGAGTGAGAAGAGCCATCTGCTGGACTATTTCCATATATTCCAGATCATCTGGATGGATACAGTCCAGGTCTTCAAGAGTGAAAAGAGAGTTGCCACAGCTTTCATTAGAAGACACAAAAGCGTGAGAAGAGCTTGTCTCTTGGAATGGGCTTCCTTGAGTGTAGTTCTCCCTTGGTGTCTCTGGGAAGGTGATGAAAGGACCCTTTGGTGAATTGTCAGGGTAGCATAAGAGATGATGTTTGGGTTCTACGCTATCGCTTTCAATCACATGTAGGGCTGAACCCATTTGATTGTTGGAGTTGCCAGATGAACCTTGCATGTTCATCTCCATCTGGTAGCCACTGAGAATCACATATAACTCTGTCAGAGTAAGAGTTTTGAGATTTTCAGTTCTCTTGATCAACACACAGTAGTGTGTCCATTGCCTAGGAAATGAGGACATGAACTTCCTTACAATGTCTTTGTTTTCTAGAGATACTCCTCCATCCACTAGGGTATCCACAATCTCAACATACCTGAAATACTGCTGAGTCATGGTTTCACCTATTTTGAAGGTGAAGTTTTCAAACTGCTGCTTCAGGAGATCCTTCTTGTTCTCCTTGGCTTTAGAAGAACCCTCATACATCAGTTTCAGTGCATCCCACAGCTGCTTGGCTGTTTTGCACTTCTTGAAACCTCTGTATACAGAGTTTGGAAGGGCAGTTTGAAGTGATGTCATGGCTTATCGGTCTATCTCTACTCTCTTCCTATCTTCATCAGAGTAGTTAGCCACATCTTTGGGAATCATACCACCACCAGTAGCAGAAGGGGTGATGGGTATGAAAGGTCCATTCTCAATAGACTCCCATATTCTTGAATCAAGAGACCTGATGAAACCTTCCATTCTTAAACACCAGGTATCAAACTCATCAAGAGTGATTAATCAATATATGCACATATAGATACAAGATATAGATATATGGTTATTCTTTTATTTTCATATAAATGATCAAAAGTAGCTATAATTGATCTCCTATAATTGATGTGGATAGAATATCATTTTCAATCTTAAGGTAGTAATGAAACATATACGTAGATTAATATATGCACATATAGATACAAGATATAGATATATGGTTATTCTTTTATTTTCATATAAACAAAAGATATATTAACCATGTACTTATTAGTAATTTATGGTGTAGTTAACTACTCATTGAGATTTGATTTAAAGATTTGCAATAAGTTTGAAAAATAATTTCGGATGGAAAATTTTTGAATCCGTGCTGTCAAATTTAAATAGTTACATATATATATATATATATATATATATATATATATATATATATATATATATATATATATATATATATATATATATATGCAGGATCATTGAAGGGTTATAGTTACAACACAACAACACAAAGAGGAGATTAACTAAACTTTAATCAAACAGTAAACTGGATTAACCAAGATAAGATACTAAGAACACAAGTAATGCAAGAGACAGAACACAAAGAACACAAGTATTTGGTTTTCAAGAATGCAGTATATTGCCTTCTCTATGTTCTATTACAAGTGTTACAAAAGCATATTCGAAAGATACAAGAACATGAGATACTTATACTACATCCTACAGCCGGCTATACTTTGAAAGCCAGCTGGATACAATTGACTAGACACAACAAAATCAATTGTAGAGTCAAAAGGCCGATTGCCTTTTGACTTGTGACTATGACATGCCATAGCTCACATCCTTATCTATTACAAAAAGGATAAAGTATATAAAGTAGAAAGTTACAAACTCAAGACCTCAATGTACAGTTACCAAAAGCATGGACCTTTTCACCAACTCATGTAAGTTGGTGACTTGCAGAGGTACAGCGGAAAGGTGTCCAGCTTTATGGAACAGTACATCAGATAAAGCATGTTACTAAAAGTCTTCAGAAGAAATCTGTCTTCATGAGTTGAAGCTTCGAAAGAATTTGTCTCTAAGGCTTTGGAAGACTTCATGTTTGGCTTCGGAAGATATTGGTCTTGGCTTCGGAAGATTTCACACTTAGAGTATTTTTTGTTTTATGTGAGAAACTTTCTAAGCTTCTTCTTTAGTGCACTTGTGCAACATGCAGGACAGACTTAAGATGTTTAGGTTGCATCAGCCTCTTTTTCTATGGTAAGTAAGGAATATATGAAATGGAAAATATTATTATTATGATGAAACAATTTAAATCTAAAACCGCAATTTAGAATTATTAAAACACCCTCATAATAATATTTAAAACGTTTAAAATTACAATGTATATGGAAATAACAGATAGTTCTGTTATAACTGGTTTGTTATTGTTGGACTCTAAAGAGATAATACATACCAATCCAAGTGATGGGTTGATGGTTGTTCTGCTGGAAATCCCATAAAGTCCAAACACTAATGCGGGTGAAAAATCTGCAAAGAAGACAAGTGCGGCTAACCGCATTTGTATGTACAGAAGACATAGAACAAATGCGCATAAGTGTTTGTTCTTCCGCATTAACAAATGCGGATAGCCTAAAAGAAATTCTGACAAGTTTTGTACATCCGCATTAACTAATGCGGATGCTCGGAAACAAATGCGCATGTGTTTGTTCATCCGCATTTGTCAATACTAATGACCAAACACTAATGCTAAAGACAAAAGAAGAAATGCTGATCAAGATCAACCCATCCACATTAGTCAATGCAGATGAACAAAGAAATATTGATGAAGACTTAGACTTGTTCTGATGTATAGGTCAGGGGTAGTTTATTCATTTTGTAAAAGGCATCTTGTTAGCCTATAAATAGATAGAAAACCTCGTATGTGAAGTGACCGTCGATAGACAATCAGAATATTTTTGTCTAGTCATATGTTCTAAAGGTGTATTGTTATTGTTTAATGCTCAAACCCTAGAATTTATAGCAATCAATCACCTTCATTAATACAAAGTATATTTATGAGTATTTCTTGCATTTAATATTTCTTGATTGTTTGATTTCCCCATACAATCATTAACTCAATCATCATATTCAATTCTTGTGAGAATATCAATCTCACACCAATCAGTTATGATTAAAAATTTCAAAATTATTTTAAGCTATTTCAAATGAACGATGAGAGGAAATTTCTATAAACCTAATTAATTACAATTAGTACCAATAACTAATTCCTATAATTGAAGAAGATTGAATATCAATTTCAATCTTAAGCTAGTAACAAAACATATATGTAGATTAACCTTGTTACTTTGTTGATTGAGTTTTTATAAGAGTAATAAGAGTAATGGTGGGAATGGTAATTAGTCTTGTTTAGTATATGTGTTTAAAAATTATAATGTTGTACGTTTAATTAAGTAAAAAGGTCCCCCAATATGTGAATGCAAGTAGATTAAAAAATCCTTCATACAAACAAATAAAGTTAATAATAACAATAATCATAAAATGTATACCCAAATATCAGTACGAAAGATATTATTATAACATTAATTTGTGCTAAGAATAGTGTTAAAACAATTCATAGCAATGACAATGTCATTTATATATTCATTCAATGAACAAAACGTGTGGTTGGTACCCAAACAAAATATAAGATACAAATACAATAATAGATGGGTAATTATATAAAATCTTAATAAAAAAGATTCACATCAACCACGGTCAAAGTTTCTGCAAGACCGTTAGAAGGGGTGATGCACTTTACAAACAACAACACAATTGAGGAGAGTTCTTTAGAACAGATCAAATAAGAACCGTTAACTAGAATAAAAAGATGCTAAGAACACAAGTAAATGAGAGACAGAACAAGATAGCAAACAACACAAGTATTTTGGTTTCAAGAATGTTGTATACTGCTTCTCAATTTCTATTACAAAGTGTTACAAAACATAATGGAAAGGTACAAGTACTTGAGATACATATACTATATCCTACAGCTGGCCATACTTTGAAGGTCAGCTGAATACATAAGACTAGACAACAAAATCAAATGTAGAGTCAAAAGGCAGACTGTCTTTTGACTAGTGACTATGACACACCATACTCATATCCTAATATATATTACAAAAAGGATTAAGTACATAAAATAGAAAGCTTAGACTCAAGATCTCAATGTACAGTTTACCAAAAGCATGGACCATTTCACAAATTTGTAAAAGTTGGTGAGTCAAACAGAGTTGCAGCGGAAAGGTGATCCAGCTTTGTGGAAAAGTACATCAGATAAAAGCATGTTCATAAAAGTCTTTGGAAGAAATCTGTCTTCATAAACTGGCTTCGGAAGACTTTGTCTCTGAAGCTTCGGAAGACTTCATATTTTGAATGTTTTGGTTGCATCAGACTTATTGGAAACCTTACAAACTTCCCCTAGGTTGATGCTACCAAAACATTTGAAGATCTTATTAGTTGACAGTCCTCATCATGATGATGACCAGACCCTCTTCATTAGATGGTCAGGATCACTCAGACTTTCATAGTATCTTCTCATCTCAAAGATCTCATGCAGAGGTAGGTTGAATAAGTCGTTCCATGTGTAAACATTCACACCACCTTGATCTATAATCGCATGCCATCTTCTGGATTAGTTGTGAAGGTCTAGGACAAGATAGGTCTCTCAAAAGAAAGAGGAGTCACTTGAATTGGAGTTGATGGGTTGCCTCTTCATGCACTTCCTCAGTTGACCTGACTCACCCTGAGGTATGGAGGTGGATGGTTTAGACTTCTTCTTCTTCTTTTACTTTGGTCTAGAAGCCATCCTCTTCCTCCTCTTTGATGTCTTTAACTGAGAATAATGTTCTGCAACACCTTGTTGATCAGTCTTGTCTTGCTCAATTGGGTGTTCCTTCCTCACAGGTTCAGAAGGAAAGGGAGTTTGACCCGGTTGTGGATCAGAAGATGAAGCTTGCTGAGGCTCAGAAGGAGGTTCAGGTTGTGTTATCTCGAGTTGTTCAACCTTAGCCTCCACTTCTTGATGGACTTGACTTTATGGGGAGTGTAAGTCAACAAGTTCTCCTTTTTTGATATTTTGCATGATCACCCTAATGTGCTCATCCATAGTAAATAGAGACATAGGGCCAAGTCTCCTTCTGGAGAATCTATACAGCTTCAAGAAGCTCATCATCTCATCTTTATATTTGTTGCTTTCTGTTCTTTAAGTACTTCAAGCTCAAGCTATTTGAGATACTCAAACTCTATGTACACAAAGGACAAGGGACGAAGTGTAGATGCCTAGTAGAGACCTGTGGCACTCAAGTAGTTGATCATGTTTTGCCTATCTGTTTCTTTGTTTACCTGAGGTTCTTGTAAAGCCACAACCTCTTGTGTACGACTTTCTAGAATTGGGAGAGAGTGGGAACGTGCTTGTACAATCTCTTTTGTCTCTTCTCCTCTTTGATTTGGAGAAGTATCCTTGCATCCTCTGCTTCCTTCCTCTCTCTTGACAATTCCATGTTAGCCAGTTCACTAAGTTCCTCTAAGGGGAGAGATATAATCTCATCAACATCATAGTTCCTGGTTTGCAGATAAGTAATCCTGACTACCCTTAACTTATCATCTTGAGTGTTTGGTCTGGGGAGCTTCCATGAATCCTGCAGACCCAGAGGAAATTTCTCCCCTTAGCTTCCTCTTCCTCTCTCTCCTCCTCCTCAATCTCCTCAGAGTCCTTTTCCTTTTCCCTTTGTCACTCACAAACCTTTGTGACTCAGGGTGGAGAGGTTGTGATACACCTTCACCAACAGGTGCTTTATTGAGGGAATGAATTGTTGAAGTAGTTGTAGGTGTGACAGGGCTCTCAGGCTCTACCACTGGGCCTTCAGTCAAGGCTTCCCTTTGAAGCTAATCTTAGGGTCTGCCTCAACATCCAGTTTACCAATAGTATTACCTAATTGCCTTTGTCTCCTTCTTATATCGAACTCTTCAGTAATTCTGTCCTGAATCCTTTATGCCAGCCTATCAGCTTGTCTAGGTTGGCTTGGATTGACAAGTGGCATGTTGACAAAGTCAAGACCTTCGTAGTAGTTGAAAGTCTAAAAATATAAGACTTCTTTCTATCCTTGAACTCTTTATAGAATAAGGGCTCTACTATTTGCATCATACAGCCACCCTATGATGTATTTGGAAGTTCCTTGAGTGGAGCTGACACTGTCCTTGTATACCTTCCTCAAAAAGACTCTGAATGAAGGAGTCTAAAGAGTCTACATCAATGTGAACTTGAGGAAGTTGCTGAGTATGGACATTTGCAAGTGAAGATGGTGAGACCTCAATGTCCATGCTTTGTGAAAATTCCTAGGTCCTGTGTATTTGATGACTTTCTCCCTCTTTTTGGTAGCGTCACCTACTTTATTGGATCAAGAAGAAGGCTGATGCAACCAAAACCAAACCACTTAGACAAATTTTGGTGCTACTTACAAAGGCTTCCGAAGCCATGTGTGGAACTTTCGAAGTCAAAGAACTTACTTCCGAAGATCAAGTGTAAGAAGAATATATCAGAAGACTACTTCCGAAGTATGAAGAAAAGAAGAAGTCCTCAAGCCTCGGAAGAAGTAGCCTCTTCCGAAGTATAAGTGGCTTCGGAAGTACTTGTTCTTCCGAAGCCATTTAACCTTCAGAAGACACTGCTATGAACCAGTGGACATAAGTATGGTCTCTGACACTCTACTGCAGACCTCTGATACTGCATGGCGCTTTCTTAAAGAGTCATGTAGTTGACATACTTTATTCCACTATTTACCTTTTTATGATAGTACAAGTTACCAACTTTAGTTGGTGACAAAAGGTAAGTCAGGGACATGTCCTGACTACCATATCTCAGATAAGACTTTATTTGAGATACCTTAAACTATAGCTTTGTAGTATTTGCTTTAGTTATAGGATCCCAGCTGGTATCAAAGTATATCCGGCTGTAGGTAGTATTATATATAATTTCTCATTGTGACTCATAACATGCTTGTAAGAGTCTTGTAACATTTGATTTGAGAAGCAATATATGCAAGTACCTCAAAAATTAATTCTTGTGTTCTTTACTACTTATTATATTGTGATCAACTCTTATAGACTCTGCCTTCATCTGAGTGTAGTTCAAGTGAGTTTGAGAGAAAAAAAAAAGTGTTAAGTGACATAAAATGATCCTGCAATTGGTATCAGAGCTTTTTAGGCTCTTGATTGTGAGATCTTACCATCCAAATCAACTGGTTTTTCACACTCCTCCCCACAACTCACTCAAAATGGCCCTTAACAAATCCGAAGTAGAGATGGGAACTATGACCAAGGCTTCCATCATTACTCCTGAAGACCTTAGGTCTTGGTGCAGAAGAATGGAAGGCTTCATCAGATACCAAGACAGCAAAATATGGACTCCATTGTCAACGCCCGTATAACCCCAAGGTGGCATCATCTGGTGGAAACGGTGCCATGATAGAAAAAGATGTTGTATATTATTCTGACGAGGACCAGAAAAGATGGACATCAACAACAATGCAATGACCATTCTTATGATTGCAATACCCCACTCCATCATGGTGGGGTTTGAGCATTGTAAGTCTTCCAAATAATTGTTTGATGCATTTGCTCAGATGTATTCAAGCTCCAACGACTCCAAGAAGGACTCACTGAAGCAGCAGTTCGAGAACTTCACTTATATTGTGGAGACACCCTTAGCTAGCAGTATTTCAGGTACATGGATCTTATTTCTTCTCTCTAGTCTGTGAAGATTACTCCTGAACTCAGAGATCTTACAAGAAAGTTCATGAGTGCTCTTCCAAATGAGTGGACATCCTACTATGTCTCTATCAAGAGGACAGAGAACTTGAACACTCTTATTATGACTGAACTCTATGGCATCCTTAATGGATACCGCCTAGAGATGGAGAGTAAGAAGGGCAACCAAACAAGCAGACCTTTGAGTCTTCTTGCTAGCAACACTTTAATGGTTGTTGAAGGCTCAGTACCCCCACAACCTCAGCACTACCTGACATACAACCAGCAGCTATCTTGCTCTTCTGGACCGTACATCACTTTCCCTGAGACTCCAAGCTCTCAACAGGCTGAGTATTGTTCCTTTCGGGACAACTATGCTTTTGTCTCAGGAAGTGGACACTCTAGTGATTTTCAATACTATTTTGATGATCTAGAGTATTTCAGTCCAGATGATGTAGAGTATGTGGACATCTTCCAACGGATAGCTCTTTTAACCTATAGAGCGAAGAAGTTCTTTAAGAAAATTGGAAGGCAATTCCCCCAAAACCCAACTATCAGCAAGTTTTGTTTTGACAAAACCAAGGCCAAATGTTACAACTGTAACCAACTCGGTCACTTTTCAAGGGAATGCAAGGCTCCCAAGACAAATCCGGGAACCCCACATGCCTCCACACAACCCTCTACATCAAAGCCCACTAGAAAGTCAACTTAAACAGCTGAAATGTCTCAAGAAGTTGACTAGAGCTTATGGTAAAGTATGTGACTCCTGCTCAAGCTCTCATGGCCGGAATAGATGATAACCAGGTATATGAACATATTTGTACTCCTGCCTGTATAGCTAAGGTTAAATTATATCAGGACTACAATATGGAAATTAAATCTGATATTGAGTCTTTAAATGTTCTGAAATCTGATTTTAAAAGGGCTGAATCTGACTACCAAAAGAAAATTAAAGAGTTAGAGAAAACTAGTCCTTATTAAAACATGAACACACAAACTATAAGACTTAAATAAGGATTTAATATCCAAATTGTCTGAGGCTCAAGCCCAGCTTGTCACTACTCAGGCTCAAGCCAGGAAGTATGCTATTTCTGAGCAGAACTTCCAAGCTATTATTGCATCATCCTCCCATTCCAAGATCTATTATCAGAACAAAGAGGTTGGGGACCAATGAAATTGCTCCACCACATTCTTATGAGTCCATAAGACAACCTAGATATGGTACTAAAGAGCAAGAGATCCCAATTGCTGACCCATCTTCACAAGAGTTGAAGAATGATACAATAATAGTGGCCACCACAGGGAAGGAACAAATAAATCACCTATCTCTCCCAGTGAAGAACAAACCCTAACCACCAAGCCAGAAGGAGCAGAGCTAAAGCTGCCAGAAGAACTGCTAAGAAAGTGGCTAAGTCTAAGCTGATGATTGACCCAAAGCAAAAAGGTGTTTTTATCTCATTGGATTCCAAGTGGTAGGTACTTCTGATTCAGGAAAGGAGTGTAGTACGAGCACTCCTGTCCTACCAAAGGATCAGAAGTTGAAGGGAAAGATTGCTGATGAAGAGAAAAAGCCAAAGAAACAACAATCCTCACATTCCCAAAAGACTAACATTGCATGCATAATGTGTGGTCTGCAAAACCACATGGCTAAAGTCTTTTACTAGAATCCTACTAGCACACATTATGCAAATAATGTAGAAAAGGAGTTAGGGAAGGTTTCACATTTGGATCTTATCAAATGGTTCAAGTGTTGAAAGGGAAAGCTGGTTTCCGAAGCAGGTTTCTTTCGGAAGAAAATTCTTCTTTCGAAGGGAAAATGGCTTCGAAAGCAAAAGCTATTAAAGTTCGGAAGAATAAGAAATTAAGAAGAAGACTGCTTCGGAAAAAAGGTGGTGAAGGCTTCTTCCGAAAAGAAAGAAGCTTCGGAAGAATGCCATGCAGCAAAAGCTTCAACAAGCTCATCCTCTATGATCAACCAAAGGATGGATTGGAAGATCAAGGAAGATGCTGCAGCCCAAACCTCTTCTTCAAGGACATCCATTGAACCCCCATGCTTAACTTTTGGTTCAATTATGTCACTATCATTGGAAGAACCCAAGACAAATAAGTTTGGGTCTACAATCAAAACTAACAATCTCATCTTGCGTGCAGGGACATCCATATGACAAGAATAACAATAAATGGATTGTGGATAGTGGATGTTCCAGGCACATGACAGGGAAGAGATCTCTCCTTCAACAGTTTCAATACTATGATAAAGGTCCTGTCTAATTTGGAGTGAGACCGAAGGATATATTTTTTGCAGAGGGAGTATATCCAATGGGAAGTTAAAAGTTGACAAAATTCACTTTGTCAAACAGCTTGAACACATTTGTTAAGTGTTTCACAATTTTGTGATCAAAAGCACCAAATGCTTTACAGAACATGTGTGCATTATCCTCAAACCAGGGATGACAATTCCTCCAGAATTGGTGCTTCTTAGATCTCCCAGGAAAGGGGATATGTACAAGCTTGATATGAACATGGCTTCCCTAATGGGTGAAGTATCATGCTTTCTTTCCAAAGCAGATAGTGACGAGTCAACACTTTGGCATAAACATATGTGTCATGTAAATTTTAAGACAATGAATAAATTGGCTAAAAATAACATGGTACATAGTTTCCCTAAAAAGGGATTTTTTGCAAAGATAATTGTGTTGCATGCTTGAAAGGGAAGCAACACAAGGCATCTCACAAATCCAAAAGTGTTAACTCAATCACTACTCCACTACACTTATTGCACATGGATCTTTTTCGTCCCACAAGTATAATGAGCATTGGAAGGAAATCATACTGCCTTGTGATAGTTGATGATTTTACAAGATTTACATGAGTATTCTTTTTAAGAACTAAAGATGAAACTAGTAAAACATTAAAATCTTTTGTCCTTAAAAGAGAAAATCAAATTGATCACAAGGTTAAAATAATTAGAAGTGACCAAGGGACTGAGTTTAAGAACTTCATTCTTGACTCATTCTATAACTCAAAGGCATTGCTAGACAATATAGTGCTCCCAGAACTCCTCAACAAAACACTATTGCTGAGAGGAGGAACATGACACTTATTGAGGCTACTCGAACTATGTTAGCTCATTCAAAACTACCTCTAACATTCTAGGCAGAGGCTGTCAGCATTGCATGTTATGTGCAAAACAGAGTTCTCGTAGTTAAGCCACATGGAAAACCCCTTATGAGCTATGGAACAAGAGGCCACCGTTCATTGGCTTTCTAAGGTCCTTTGGCAGCTGGTGTACCATACTTAACACAAAAGACAATTTGGCAAAATTTGCTGAAAAGTTAGACGATTCTATCTTTATTGGATACTCTTCTAGCTCTAAAGCTTATAGAGTATACAACATCAAGAATCAACAATTAAGGAGTCATCCAATATAGGTGTTAATGAGCACACTCCTTGTGTTAGGGGGAATGGCCCTGATTATATCTTTGATTTAGAATTATTTCCAAACTATTCTAAACCTTCTTGTGAGAATGTTTCAGTTGGAACAGGTGCTCAAAATGATGCTGATGCTGCTGCTGATGCTGATCAACTGTTTGAGCTACCCAGACCTCTTCCAAGTTCTCTAAGAGCTACAACAAATCAAGCTTCCACTATTTATAGATCTGATAGTGTAACTATATTAAGGAATAGTGAAGCTTTAACCAGTGAATCACTTGCTAATCCTCAAAACTCATCAGGTGATTCAACACAACACCAGGCTGAAGGAAGTAGCATTCTGAAGGAACAGGCAACTGTTAATACTGCTTCACAACCAACAATTGATGATGTTTCTCTTTCATTCAATCAGTCCTCATTGAATGAACTTGAAACAATAGCTGGACAATGTGTTCAAGTTCCTGATTAGAATATGTCTAATCTGGATCTATCTCTGCAACTGGAAGTGATTCCTCATCTTAGGATTCATAACACTCATCCAACTGAGAATATCATAGGGGATGTCTCTGAAGGTGTGAGAACAAGACGGTAGACTCATCATGGGAATGTCTATTTGTACACATGCTTTTTATCCCAAATGGAACCCAAGAAGGTGGAAGATGCCTTCAAAAATAGAAGCTGGCTTGAATCAATGCAAGAGGAGTTGCTTCAATTCAAGAGACAGAAGGTTTGGAACCTATGTCTGCTTCCATCTGGTCAAGTACCTATAGGCACTAAATGGGTCTTCAAAAATAAGAGAGATGATAGAGGCTTGATTATCAAGAACAAGGCAAGACTGGTGGTTCAAGGATACACCCAATAGGAAGGAATTGATTATACTCATGTCTTTGCACGTGTTGCAAGACTTGAGGTAGTTAGGATCTTCCTTGCTTATGCTGGATCCAAGAATTTTACATTCTACCAACTTGATGTCAAGTGTGCCTTTCTATATGGGGATATAGATAGGGAAGTCTATGTGTGCCAACCTACAGGATTTGAAGACCCACAACACCCCAACTATGTGTGAAAATTGGATAAAGCTCTATATGGGCTGCACCAAGCACTTAGGCTGTGGTATGAGACTCTGTCTCAGTTTCTTCTAAAGAATGGTTACACTAGAGGTACCATTGACAAAACTCTCTTCATTAGATTTTGCTTGTTCAAGTCTATGTTGATGACATCATATTTTGTTCCTCAAATGACCAGATGTGTAAGGACTTTGAAAGCACTATGAAGAAGAAGTGTGAGATGAGTTCCATGGGAAAAATGGACTTTTTCCTTGGAATTCAGGTGAAGCAATTGAAGGAAGGGTTCTTCATCAGTCAATTCAAGTATGTCAATGACATCTTAAAGAGATTTGAGATGAATGATTGTAAGCCAGCCAAGACACCCATTCCTAGATACCATAATCTTTGTCCTGCCCTTGAGGGGGAGGACACTGATCAACATCAGCATAGGGAAATTATTGGTTCTTTGATGTATCTCACAGCCAGTAGACCTGATATCATGTTTGCCACTTGCATCTATGCAAGATATCAGGCTGCTCCATAGATGTCTCACCTAGCTGCTGCGAAGAAAACCCTCAAATACCTTAAAGGAGCACCTAAAATAGGTCTCTCGTATCTAAGAAATAGTGATTTCAATCTATATGAATACTCTGATAGTGACTATGGTAGCTGCAACATTGACAAAAAATCAACATCAAGTGGATGTCAATTTCTTGGTGAAGGATCATCTCATGACAATGCAAGAAGCAATCCTGGGTCTGTACATCAACTGCTAAAGCTGAATACATTATTGTTGCAAGTTGCTATGCTCAGCTACTGTGGATTCAAAATAAGATATTAGACTATGGATTCAACTTTATGAGTACGGCTATCCATATTGACAACAACAGTGCTATCTCCATCACTGAAAATCCAGTGAAGCACTCCAAGACAAAGTATATTGATATCAGGTACCATTTCATTAGAGATATTCATGAGAAAATCTGATTAAACTAATCAAAGTTGATTCAAATGAACAATATGCTGTTTTGTTCACCAAAGCTTTTGATGAACAAAGATTTAGGTATCTCATAACAGCTTTTGGGATGATAAAAATTGATTAGATTACCTCTTTTGAAAACCTTTTAATGTGTAATATCGTATGTCAATACAATCTAAGCCCTGTTACAAAAGATCTCTCTGAAATTTTCTAAGTATAAATTTCATCTGAAGAGAAATTAAACCTCAGAAGTTATTTTCATATCTTCCGAAGCAAAATTTCTCTAAAGATAATTTTCTTCTCGGAAGAGTTTTTAGTCTCAGAAGAAGTGATTGATTTCATATCAGATCTACTTCCGAAGCTTCTACAACCTCTCCATTCAGAAAGCAATCTTTACCTTCGGAAGTAAAGCTTTTGCTTCAAAAGTAAGAGTTGCCTTCGGAAGACAAATTACCTTCGGAAGACAAATTACATTCGGAAATGTTTTATATTCGAAGAGAGATTTTACTGTGTAACAGAAATCTCTTGGGCCCCACACTGTAAAAAGCAAAGATTTTTTTAATGATGTTGGATTATTTAAATGAATTAAACCTTACCGCCATTGTCATTTCATTCACTCAAACATCACATCACCTTATCCTAACCCCCAATACTGCCATTCTACCCTCTTTTAAATAATCCCGACAATTCACTTTCATCTTCTTACCTATATTTTACTGCCCTGAAAGTCTCCTCCATTCTAACTTTACCCCAGCTCAAATTCATCTTCATTCACCTTTCTCAAATGGCACTCAACCCTTAGCACAACCAATTCGCATTTCTGGATTCTTCAAGAGATGCTGACTTCTCTGAAATCATCTCCTTTATAACCCAATCATCCTACTACACAGCCTAACCGTTAATCCCACTTTTTACTCAAATCAAATGGCTGAATTTTGGGATAATGGTCAATTTGAAACCCTAAATGGGACTCGTGTAATAAGATCCCACATTTGTGGACAAGAGTTGGTCATTACTGAACAACTCATCAGGGAGCATCTCGAGCTTCATGATGAAGGTGCTCCTACAGAGTTCCCCAAAACAGATCTAGACAACACTTACAACCTCATGGGATATGGTGGACATGTAAGCAGGTCGACTGTCCTCCACTGTCTATCAAACAAATCTGGGGGATGGGATCAAATCCCATATGAACAAGGATGCTTAGTTCATGGATTGGTGAGAGGTCTACGCTTCAACTACTCAAGATTTGTGCTGACCAATCTTATTGGAAATCTTCAGAGGAAACTTTCTTCATGTATCCTAGATTTCTTCAGCACATCATCAACTATGAGCTAGACCAGAGTCAGCTTGTCTGTGCAGCTGCTCTAACTATTCCTCAAATGAGGCCTACCATCTTCAAAACTTTGAAGAAGGTATCCACCAACTTCACTGGATCATACACGTCTTTACTTCCAGGTATGACTGGGCATATAGCTCTTGGTGACATCCCTATCCACCCCACAGGTGATGAAACCACACCAGCAACTACCCCTACAATACCTATACTGTCTTCTTATCCAATCACCATCACATACAAGAAACGCCCCAAACGAACCCTTGTTCAATCTACTCTGATTGAACAAGCTCCTCCTGTTCAATCCAAAAAGGCTAGAGTAGAACAATGGGCTCCCACTTAGTCTAAGGTCTCACAATCCTTCTCATTTGACCTCAATTTAGGTTTGAGTCTCCTCAATCTCAAACCCATGAGCTCGAAACCCAAGCCAACAGATCTTAGGATGAGTATTTATACTCTTCTGAGCAGCCAACAAGGGACAACCCCACTAGAGGCTCAATGCCTGTAGACATTGACCAAGGTCACGGGTCACTAGGCTTAATCTCCTTATCTTTCATTGACCTTCTCTTCAAAACTGATAAAGAGATAACATCCTTCCATGGTAATGAAGTTGATCTACAATAGCCTCTCCAAGATCAACAAAGCCTAGAGAGACCTCTTATCTCTAGCCCCCATCAGCAGGCCATTACTGAGGTGAGTCCCACTAATGTGGAAGGAACTCATGCAAATTCAGCTGCCACTACAGAAGGTGCCTCAATGGACCTTATGGATAGTGGGAACATTTCTAAGATTAAATCTGTGGCAACTATGCCTCTTGACGACTCTGAAAGAGACATCATTAAGCAGGGGAAACCAGGGTACCAAGTAACCACATCTGGTGGTGAGGCTTAACATACTAGGTATGTTACCTCATCTCCCCGTGATTTTTCAAAAGAAGATGAGAGAAGCATGAAACTCCTCATACAAGACCTACTATCTAAAGTCTCAAACTTTGAATCCATAGTTAGGACTTTAGAAGAAAGGTCTGCCACTCAACAACTTGAGATTGACACTCTCATGGCTCAACTAACTGAGAAACAAATTGAGAGATCTATTAGGCATGTACGTGTTTAGGTCTTCTTGACCTCTTCCTCCAGCTCATCTAGCTCTCAAGATGATCCTACCAAAAAGGGGGAGAGTGTTCAGAGACAAACATCTAAGGACCCACAGAGCCAAACTTCAACTTCAATACTTTTAGCTCCTTTTACAACTTTATCTAAGCCATCCCAAGTCGTACTTCAAATCAACCCAAGGATGCTCAGAGATCTCTACAAATTCTTTTCCAAGTTTCTGTTGAGATCCTCTATTGATCAGCCATGCTCTGATGCTGCCATGATATACTTTGGAGCAGAGGAGCTTCAGAGGCTAAGTGCACCTTCTAGAACTATGGAAGAAGTTGGTCAAACTAAGGTCTAAATGGAACCTGAGATTCAATTCGAAGGGGAAATGAGGACTGATGGCCCAGCAACTGACATAGTTGGGATAGAATCTGCACCTTCTCAAACTTCTAAAGCTGAAGTCAAAGCCTCAGAAGAACAACCTAAATCTTCCGAAGCTAAAATGGAAACTACGGAAGGACTGTTCTCTTTGTATGAGGAACTAATCATCACAGATGCTATTCTGGAACAAGCATCTGAGGTAAATAGTGAGGACTTTCTGGATCAACCTCTTGTTCAGACACCCTCTCTGCCTCTCTCATAATTAGAATCCACTCTTTAAAACCACCAAAGTCAAGTTCTTGAAACGATAACAAAGGAAAGAAGAAAATGACCGTGAAAGAGCTTCAGGAAGAGGAGAAGATTGAAAAGCTAAAAAGAACAAGAAGACTTCCAACTGGGAAGCTTTTAACTGATAGTACAAAAGCAGTTGAAGCCAACCAGGAGGCCGTCAACAACAAAAGAAGAGAAGAGATCATTGACCAGCTCATTCAACTTAGATCTTCCAATGAAGAAACACTCCTGCTACCATTAGAGGAGTTGGTGAAACTGGAAAAGGCAACTAGGTTGCAGAAGGAAGCAACAAGGTTGGCCTTAGAGGAAGAAAAAGAAAAGAATAGAGGGAAGCTGACATGCAACTAAGGAGGGAAAGGATAGACTTCTTAACCTCCAGAAGCTTCTCTCTTCAAGAGCTGTCTCCACATAATGATGAAACGATCCTTTGGCTCTTCAACAAAGAGCAGGATCAAATGGAGAAAGAGAGAAAAAGAGCCACAAGAGAAAAGTTGAAGGAGAAGAAGAAGAAGGAAGAAGAAGCAAGGATCACTACAACCAAGAAGATCGGTAAGAAAGCCTGGATGAAAGACTAACTAAGGGCTCACGACTTCTTTGGATGGCAGGTGGGTCCCATGTCTGAAAGGACACTCCAACGGATTGTCAGTGAAATCAAGGCTGACATTCGTTAGGGAAAAAAGGAGAGAGATGTATAGAAGGGTATAGGGGATGACCTTCACACCAACCACTAAATCCTAACCTGAATCAATTCCCTCTCCATTCACCATCAAAACTAAACCTTTCACCCCTGAACCAACACCTTTACCCTCATCCACTCCATCTCCTCGACCACCCAAACTACCCATCCTTCAACCCAAAACACTTACAAGAACCACTACACCTCATCCTACCTAATAGCCTTCCAAATCATCCCTTTACCCTTCCAAACATCTCTTCCTCGAGGAGTTCAAGGCAATCAAGACAAAGCTCACCAACTGCACAACGTGCGACATCTCCTGTGAGGAAGACTCTATCAACATTACCTATGTTGATGGATCTTCACGTTCCTCACAAGAGATCAATTTCTTGATCCTCCCAGTGGAACACTGGACCATGTTGCAAGACTTCTAGGCCTTAACTCAAACTCATTAAATGATGAAAAGAAGAGACTAAGAAGAAAGCTGGTGATTCTGCTGGATACAAAGAAAGAGGACAATATTCCTAGTTAGTCTCTTATGCCTAGAAAGAAAATACTCCAGTGGAGGTTCAATGAAGCTACTCATAACTTTCTTGTGGAAAGAGAGAATGGTGAAGTCAATAGACTGAATGCCACCTCTCTGCTACACTCTAGCAGGTTTGATATTGCTGAGTTAGCAGAGAAACCATTCTCCAACCCCTCTAACTCTAAAACTGCTGCTCTTATCAGAAATCATCTCAGCAGTCTTCATCTTGCTGAGTTAACTGCAAAAACCAAGATTGAAGAAGAGTTGAAGTTGAGAAGAAAAGAAGACAAAGAAAGACCTCCTACCAAGGGCAAAACCTTTCTATAGATGGTGGAGGGTCCTGAATTGGAACCTATAGTTAGATGGGAATATGATTATAGCTCCCATTAACTAACTTTTTTCAGAGGCCCACCACAAAGGGTATATATCATTCAGGTGACAGGCTGGAGTTCCTGTCAACTAAAGATTTGTACAAACTTCTCAACACCACATCAGGAAGGAACAAGGAAACTGACAAATATCTACTCTCCTTGGTGCTGATGGTTTTGAGGAGCAGAAACAAGTGAGGTTTTGGTAGCATCAGCCTAGGGGAGTTTGTTGGATCAAGAAGAAGGCTGGTGCAACCAAAACCAAATCACTTAGACAAATTTTGGTGCTACAAACAAAGGCTTCCGAAGCCAAGTGTGGAACTTTCAAAGTCAAAGAACTTACTTTCAAAGATCAAGTCTAAGAAGAATAAATCAGAAGACTACTTTCAAAGTATGAAGAAAAGAAGAAGTCCTCAAGCCTTCAGAAGAAGTAGCCTCTTTCGAAGTATAAGTGGCTTCGGAAGTACTTGTTCTTTCGAAGCCATTTAACCTTTGGAAGACACTGCTATGAACCAGTGGATATAAGTATGGTCTTTGACACTCCGCTGCAAACCTCTGATACTGCATGGTACTTTCTCAAAGAGCCATGTAGTTGACCATACTTTATTCCACTATTTACCTTTTTATGATAGTATAAGTTACCAACTTTATTTGGTAACAAAAGGTAAGTTAGGGACATGTACTGACTACCATATCTCTGATAAGACTTTATTTGAGATACCTTAAACTATAGCTTTGTAGTATTTGCTTTAGTTATAGGATCCCAGCTGGTATCAATGTATATCCAGTTGTAGGTAGTAATATATACAGTTCTAATTGTATCTCATAACATACTTGTAAGAGTCTTGTAACATTTAAGTTGAGAAGCAATATATGCAAGTACCTTGAAAATTACTTCTTGTGTTCTTTACTACTTATTATAGTGTGATCAACTCTTATAGACTCTGCCTTCATCCGAGTGCAGTTCAAGTGAGTTTGAGAGAAAAACAAATTGTTAAGTGACATAAACCAATCCTGCACACTTGCATAGGTGAGTTAGAGGGTAGATCAATCACATTCACAGGTTCTGGTGTTGTTGGTTGAGCTTTTCTTAAAGGTCTACCAGCTAGTTTTTCCCTATGATAAGATATCTCAAGTTGCTGATCATTGACCCTGTTGTTCAGAGTAGTCACCTGAGACTCAAGATGAATAACCTTGGAGTCTAGGTAGGTGCATGTTTTTCATATTTTTTGCACCTTTAACCTTAGATTCCCCTCATCTTTATCAGAAGAATCATAGGGGATTAGAGAACTGGACCAAAGTCTTCTCTCTCACCACTAGCATGGAGTTCTTGGCCTCTGGTTTTCGTCTGCTCATTGACAACTTCAGTTGAAGTGTCAATGGGCTGAGTTGCCATGGTTCAGGTCTGCATGATGTAATCACTGAAACCTAAGTCTTCACATGGATCCCCTTAGTAAAAAGTGACTGATGTGGGCTAGACATAGGTGACTCAGGATCACTCATCTCTCTTTGAGTAGGGAAGGAGTAGAGAGATTCATGGTACTTACTGAAACCTAAGTCTTTATCAGTATAGAAGTAAAGGTTGGGAATTAGGTAGTTTAAGTCTAAGGATGGAATGGTAACTGTCCCCTGAAGGTTGTTCACATGAGTTTTGAGACTTAGAGTGAAGGCTTAAGGTAGTTGGTGTTGATACATATATGTACCTAGATCCTGATCTGAATGTAATATGTCTTACACTTATGTAACTTTGGGTACTTAATGAAATACAAATATTTGGTTGTGTTTATAATGTTTAAATATTCATTAATGAGTTCATTACGCATATTGACGTAATTATATAGGTTTGTGATTGTTTGAAGTGTTATGCATAATGTTACAATGTTAATACACTCAAACTTGGTGAAGTGAAGTTCTCATGTGTCCGAATGGCCATGCGACTAAGTGTTCATGCGCCTAAATAGTCCATACGCCTGAACAACTTCATGCGTCTAACTCAGTCGCACGACTGAAAGCTCTGTCGTGCGAATGGATCAAATGCATGGATCAATCGCACGACTGAACCATGCTAATGGTTCAGTCGCCGAATGAGCAACCTTAACCTATAAATACCACTTAATTTGTGGAAAACGTAAAAATTAAGGAGCATTCATTCCTATTCAATTCCAGACGTACCCTAGCCATCCAGAAGCCTCCAAGTTCGTACTCCAAGTTCACAGAATGTTGCTGATCGATTCCCAATCAATTCTTCACGTTAGATACAATATCTTATTGTTTCTACGTGCGTTCTCACTGATTGGATCGCCAATCAAATAGTATTCCACACTATTTGGTTTGGTCTACACGTTAATTAGTTTGTATTTCGTTTGAATACAAGATCCTAACAAGTGGTATCAGCTTTGGCTCTTGATTACGTGTGATTCAATCAATTTTTATACAAAGGTTGTGTTTTTCCACTAAAAATGCAATCTTTTTGTGTCAAAAGTTGTCTTGGACGTCTCCTGCTCATCAAGTTTTGGTTTCTACGGCATAAGGCGATTAGGGTTGGTGAAAATTCGGTTTTTTACGGCTAAAACACGTTAAACCTAGTAATTTTCGAAAACAGCAGCTTCAGTCACCTGATTGACCCAATCGCATGACTGGACTTCATTCGCATCCCCAGACGTACGATTGAACTCAGTTGCATCTTCATTCGTACGACTAAGCCTACCGGTCGCATTGTTCATACGCACCATTTCACTCACACGACTAGACCAATCGCTCAGTTCACCGCACGATTGAACCAGTTGGATAGTTTCATTCGCACGGGTAGTCCATTCGCATCGCTCCATTCACACCAGTTAACAGATTGTTTAATTTACTTAAAGTTAATCGAGATGGAGGATCAGTTGTCAGCGTTTACAGCCGGGAAGGACTCACAGATTCAGAACTTACTGCTACTGGAGAGTGAGGTGGGGAATCATAATAAACCCCCGAAGCTTATAACATTAGATGAGTTTCCCCACTAGAAACAACATTTTGAGATCTACCTCAATGGAGTGGATCCAAATATGTGGGAAGCTATTGAGACGGGATACAGTATGCCGGTGGGAGCAGATGGGGTGAAACTTACTCTAGGAGGAATGACTGATGCACAGAAAGTTAAATATAATGCTGAAAAGAGAGTATATGCATTGCTAACACAGTCTATCCCTATGGACATTTTTCACCAATTCTCAAAGAATAAACAAGCCAAGAAGTTATGGGATGAGCTGGAGAAAAGATATGATCGAAATGCTTCGTTGAAGGCAATTAAAGCTAAGGAACTGAAGAAAGAATTTGACAACTTTTCATCGATGGGAAAAGAGAGTTTAGACGATGTCATTGATAGATTCTACCATTTGATGAGCGAGTTGCACACACATGGTGTCACAACTACCATGGAAGATAAAGTGTCAAATTTTGCTGACGGGTTGCCAGAAAGTTGGGCTTCTTTTGTGTCAAATCTGAGACAGAATGGATTGCTATCAAAGTTGGACATCAATGATTTCATACTAAAGCTACGAGAAGAAGCACTAAGGATGAAGTATCGAGCTCAGAAGTCTTTGTACACTCAGAATCCAGCTTTGTACAATGCCACTTCTCAAGTTAAGACGTCTGGAGCACCTCTTCAGACTGCTTTTGTGTCAAGCTCATCTGGTCCTTCACAAGTCTCTCATTCAGGATCAGAAACATCAGGGTCTTCTAGTACCCAATATATCGGATCTGAAGCAAATGCTACTAGAATGAAGACTGAGACTCTTGGAAACGTGACAGTAGAAGTAGCTCGAGAGCACATGGATCTTTTGGCAGCAGTGATCCATTCCTATGATGGACTCATTGCTGGAAAAATTGGAAACTGCCATCTGGCAGATGAGGACTACGAGCAGGTTGATGAGACTGAACTAGAAAGGATGGATATTATGTGGGCCTTAGCAAGTGCTGTCCGGAGAGCAAAGAAGTTCGTGAAGAAGACCGGACAAAACTTGGTTGCTACTAAGGACACTACTTTTGGTTTTGACAAGAGCAAGGTGACCTGCTTCAACTGTGGAGAAAAGGGGCACTTCAAAAGCGAATGTGTGAAGCCAAAGAAGACTGGAAATGGGAATCCATTCTCGTCCTTCACTCGTCAAGACAAGCAAGCTAGCAGTTCTACATCATCAGGCAAGGATCCAAAAGCTTTGACCGCCCATGATGATGAAGGACAGGACTGGAGCTTTAGGTTTGTATCTTCGGGAGAATCCAATATTGCGAGCGTGGATAACTTAGATGATGATTCCGCAAGTGAAAGAGATATAGCAGTTGAGATAGCGATGTCACATAGTGAAGAAACTGCAACAGAGGTTAGCTACAAGCCTGAAGAAGGGACATCTATAACAAAAAAAGAATCACCAGAACCAGAGACATATGATGCTGCACTGATGACTACTTCATCAGAACCTCCTCATGTAAGTTCTACTGACCAACTTTTCAAAAATCATGCTTGTTCTGACTGTGATAAATTTAGAGAAAGCATAGATCAGAAATTTGCTAGGTTGCTAGATCATAATGATAGCCTAGTAAAGGATTTGAAACTGTGCACTGAGGCAAATAGAGTTTTAAAACAAAATGAGCATAGTTACAAAAAAAAGGTAGACCTGTTGAATAAACAGCTTAGGGAAACTGAAGTAGTAGCATTTAACCAAGCTAATGACATTAGGTACTATCTTAACTCCCTAGAAGACACTAAGAAACAAAAAGCAGTCTTAGAAGTAGAAGTTAACTCTTTAAAGCAAAAACTGCACAGTTGGACAAGTTCATCTCATATTGTCCAACACTTAGTGAGAGAGCGTAACAATGGGGAGGGCTTGGGCTATAAAGTGGTTCCACCACCCCCTGAGACCTTGATGAACACTAAGTGTAAACCAATAAATAACAATCCCATCAAGGATCATGTGGTGTCTACTCCTCTTGTAAGTGATCCAAATTCCTCAGGTTCTTCAATTGAATTTGGAATAAAACAAAAGGAGGCCACTTCAAAGGCAAAGGGTAAAATGCCTTGTGTTAACCTGAAAAAAGAATTTGAAAAGGCTAATATAAAGTCAGGGTTAAACAAAGTCAAATCTGAACCACAAAAGACTGTTAATGTTAACCTTACACAAGTCCCACGTCAAAGTCCAGTTAACCAAAATGGAAAAGTTGTTAAGAATGTCAAAACAGTTAAGTTTGCTAAACAACATCATAAATCAAAAGAAGTAGAGTCAAAACCCAAAAAAAATGATGACACTAGGATGTCACACACATCTCCACAATGAAAGTTTAATCATAAAGTTGATAGCAGGTCATGCTACAACTGTGGAGAGTGTGGACACATTGCTTTCTTTTGCCCTTACTTTCAGACACCTAGGAAGAAAATTGAACTTTAGAACTCAAAACCTAGGTCTTCTAAGAGGAGTTCTTTAACTCCACCTAGAAGAACTAATGAACCCAAAGTTCAACTCATTAGCCAGTCGTTTGTTTATCACAAACAGGCCTTACACAAATTTGGCTTATGGAAAGAAAAGTCATCCTCTGTGTCTAATAATGATGACAAGAAGGCACCTGAGCTACCCTCACCCTCTAAGGGTCAATGGGTTGAATTCATGATGTGTGATGCCTCTAGGAAACCTAAGCCAGTAAAGGCTTGGGTTCCTAACCTTAACTAATGCTTTAAATTGTATGTGCAGGGTGTTCGCTACAGTGCTGAAAACAACATGTGGATTGTAGATAGCGGAGCATCCAGGCACATTACAGGAAACATGGCTCTTTTATCAAACTTCAAACAAATAAAAGGCGGGCATGTTTGCTGGTAACAAAGGAGGTTATATCACAGCTCAGGGAGAGGTTGGAAATCAGAAAGTTAAATTTGACAAAGTGAACTATGTTCAACAACTTCAAAACAACTTACTCTCTGTTTCCCAAATATGTGACAAAGGGTTTAAAGTCATATTTGCCAACAAGAAGTGTTACGTCCTAAAGAAAGACTATGTGATTCCGGAGGACCAAGTTCTGATGACAGCTTCAAGATATAAAGACCTTTATGTTTTGGATCTCTCAACGGCTTCTACAACGGATCATGAAGTTGAGTGCTTCCTATCAAAAGCTGCTGAGAAGGACTCCATTTCCTGGCACAGGAGAATGGGACACATAAATCAACGGAAGATGAATCACTTGATTCAGAAGGATCTAGTGAGAGGTGTTAACGTCAAAAATTCCAACTTCCTGATTTCTGTGTAGCATGCAAGAAAGGCAAACAGACGAAGAAGACTCATAAGGAAAAGAAAGTTCATTCTATCAAGCTTCCTCTTGAACTTCTTCACATGGATCTGTTTGGTCCAGTCAGTACAAAGAGCATTGCAGGTGACCTGTACTGTTATGTGGTTACTGATGACTACTCAAGATTCTCTTGGGTAATGTTTTTGAAGTCCAAGTCAGAAACATTTGAGTCATTCAAAGAATTAGTAACCACACTGGAATCTCTCTACAAGCTGAAGGTGAGACAGGTACGCTCAGACAACGGGACTGAATTTAAGAATCAGTGGATGGAGGCTTACTGCAAGAAAAACATAATTGTGCACCAGTTCACCTCTTCCTACATGCCTCGGATGAATGGTGTTGCTGGGAGAAAGAATAGAAGCTTGATAGAGATAGCACGGACAATGCTAGCAGACTCGAAACTGCCTATCCAATTTTGGAATGAGGTAGTAGCTAATGCATGTTATACATTAAATCGAGTCCTGGTAGTCAAGCGCCATGGCAAGACATGTTACGAATTACTACAACGACGTAAACCTAATCTGGAGTATCTCGAACCATTTGGCGCGCCGTGCAAACTTCTGAAGAAAACTCAAGAAGGAAAATTTAGCGAGAAGACTGATGAAGGGATCTTCTTAGGATACAACTTACCAAACAAGGGAGTTTACAACAACTCAACAGGTTTAGTAGAAGTGTGGTGTAATGTTGATGTTCAGCGATATACCACACCCTCTACTGGAAAAGGACCCGCTTACTTTTTCGACTATGATGGATTCTTCAAGTCCTTCAACATCCCTATGTCCCCTTCTGATGACGAGTTAGCTACACGAATGATGTATGATATCTTGAATACACCATATCTTGATCCAACATCATCGAGCTCACAGGGAGAATCATCTCATCACTCAAGGGGAGCACTAGAAGACAGTGACTCCTCCTCAGAAGATGAATCTACAGAGGATGACCAGAACAATCAAGAGACACAGGTACCAATTCCTGCAAGTCCACAAACATCTAACAGTGATGCTTCTTCGACTTCAGATACTCAAACTCCTTCTACCTCAGATGCAGAACTAAATGTTCATAATCTTGGCTCTGAGGTAGTTGTTCCTACCACTCCAGGATCACGTC